>OY720676.1:180487795-181214833 GCA_963170755.1 Amphimallon solstitiale | reverse complement strand
AAGATCGCGGACTTCGATCAGATACAGGCCATACAAACGCTAGTCAGTGATTGTGATGATCACACGAAGGCAACGTTGCAGTTACGCGTTGCCGGCGCACAAGAGATTTTATTCATTACCTGTCCGAATCTGGAGGTGGCCGAGAGCCTCGCGGATCTGATAGACGGTTATTGTAGACTGAATTCCGGTAGCCAGACGTCGATATGGAACCGAAAAGGTGAAACGTGCCTCTATTATTAATGTTTGTCATTGGTTTTTCGTATTATGTATGAACTCGATGCATATTAATTATGATATTAATGATCTTTTAGGAAGCGGACTTTCTGCTATTCATAATTTTAATTTCTATTAATATTTATGTACGTTAAATGCTTTGGTTAGATGTATTTAGAATAAATATGATTATACAGGGTCCACTTCCGTGATTTTGCGATATGTTTTAGAGTATACCACCAAATACGAATGGAGATTTAGATAAGAAAACCAACATTGGCGTGCATTAAATACATTTTTTGAATTACCGTATATATGAAATATTTACGTTCTGTGGTTTTACATAAGTTCGATGTATCTGACATACTGACCTCTGATGTGATGTATATATGAATTGATAGATCAAACAAAACCAAATCACACATATTTAAAAAGTTGTGAAAATAATTATTAGAACACTTTTTCAATTTAATTCTTTTTAGGAAAATTGTAGTTTCATATGCTTTTTCTAAGCATCGTACTTTTGTACAATGCAGAATAAGGCTACATTGCAACATTTTTTGTTGATTTTGAAAATGATATATGAATGTATAGCCGAACTACAAAATATGGAATAAATTTGATATTTTCTTGCGAGAAAAATGTATGCATTCATAACTGTAATAATAAAATTAAGCTGTTGAAGTTATAAAAAGAAATAGATAAGTACACAAATCTTGACATAACAAATTGCTGCCTTCTCCGTTCTAAAATAAATATATGGTCTAGAATGCCATATAGTAACTCTCAACAAAATTATACAGGAGGCAGGAAGTATGACGCCACCACGGTAACTAACCTTCTATCTTAAAATTTAACATAATCCCAAAATTAGATACTTTAGGAGACGCTTGTCTACTAATTAATTGCCAGCTTATATCACGCTTAAGGTCTTACCTTTCATTCTTCCCAAGGTTACTGTAGAATCTGATGGTCAGTACTGCCGCTAACAAGTCGTGAAGCATGGGTTCGATCACTGTACAAGTCGAAGGTCTTATTGTTTAAAGGCGCCAGTCCCGGATTAACTATACTGCCCACTGCCATACCATTTATTTCAGAATCTCACGTACTTTTAGCTAGACTGACAATGGGAAAAATTCATCACTTAAAAAGAAGGTATCTGCTAGATCACTTGCCTAGCAATAATTATTTTAATGATAATTTAAATTAAAATGTATTTCAATCTAACTCTGTAAGCAATTCTAGTAAAACAACTTTCGATTTTAGAATTACTGTTCGAACTACTGATTCGCAAAATTCTAGCCTATTAAAGGCTATAATAGGTGTTCCATATTAACAATTTTAAATTTTGAAGAATTACCCACAAAAGTAAAGAACACAAAATATACATCCGTGATCTATACAAGCTTTAATTCGAAAAAAATCAATATAAAATGATAATAAAGAAATAAAAAAAGAACAGAAAGAGTTGATAAATGCGATATGAATGCAAAAAGTTTATGTAGGCTGAATTGATAAACTCGGGACAAGTTTATTGTTGGAACCCCGGGTGGAATGGTTGGCAATACCAAACACACACACACATTCAAATTTACTAACAGGTTTTATTAAGTACTATGAAATTTCCCAATAAAAGAAAATCTACAAAACATCCAGAATCCATAGACAATAACCATACAGAATAATTATCAACTCAATTGACCGGTTGCAAAATAATTGCATCTATGATTAAGCAGACATATCCAAAATCCGGTCACAATTAAAAAAAAAACAACGGAAGAAATTTAATGAATAGTTAAGTTGTGTGTCAAAAATATAAGCGCAATAGTTATGAGATGGCTTAGCCTTGACTTAAAATTAAACACAAGGAAAAAAAACTTAAACCAAACGAGGTTAAACAATGGCAAGGTAAAGCCAGTTAGACTATTAATGTCGAACAGCCTGGTCGCAATCAGCAATGCCTATCCAAAATTTAATGACACACCCTGTATATCAGGGGCCAACGCCAAGCTGCTTGACACTTCGCTCTATATTCTAGGTGTTAGACAATAATAATAGCTAAAGATAACATAGACAAATGTTATCGCTTGAATTAAATTCACCTTGATAAATAACGTAAAAAATTCACACACATAGGTCGAAAAAAGAAGTTGCACATAATACTAAATTAAATGCGATAAATTATACAATGAAAATTCAGCATAGGAGCTTAGATGCCATGAAATAATAAATTAGACAAGTTTGCGGACTTAAATTACGCTTAATATGTGACACTAAATCATAGCAACTCGGAAGTGCTTAACACATCCTTGTAAAATACATACAGTTGATTGTATCTAATTCACACTAATTGACAGTGTAACACACCGACGAAATACAGTTAATTATCGGAAAATTAAGTTGAAATACCTGTTTCTTCCAAATAATTGCTACTACCAGCACGTTCGGAAGCTGTTTCCAAAGGGCTTCGACATCAAATAATAGGAGGAACATCCACGAAAAATTTTCACCAGAGAAAATAGATTCCCTAATCTCAAAATGGCCGAAGGTAACAGTAAAACTAAAGAGATCTTCCATTACAAAATGACCGTGAATAAAACGCAGACTACAAGGAAGGAACAAAATCAACACAACGATATTAGGATTAACATAATCAATTGATAAAGTTACTTACAGCAGTGATTAAGCCTCCAGGTACAAAAAAAAAAAGAATCCTCGATGAAATTGAAAAATTATACGTCAACAAAACACAACGCTTTGCAAAGAAATATTTAATTCCTCTATTAGGTGGGCAATTCAACGGTACACCAAATATATTAACTTAATCTTTGCACAAGTATGACTGTAAAGCTGTGGTGCTACTTCTGCGATTATTAATAGGTGTTGATCAGACGAAAGCGAAATACCAAAAGGAAGGATTAATTAACATTCTAGAAGAATCTTGACATAAAGCTACTAAGCGCCTTCTTTAACCAAGGAAAAATTCAGTGGAACTAGGACTGAAACAACCATTCTAGCTCAACAAACGGCAATCTCAAAGCGGAACCAATAATTTACAAATTATAATTTCTCTACAAAACTTAAAATTATACGACTGAAGTAAAGTAAAAGATTTTTGCATATAATTTAACAATTAAATAACCACGGGCCATCTCTTGTCTTGGCCTTGTCTATGAGAAACCAGCAAATATCATGACGGAATCCCACCTACCTTGATATCGTTTCGCCATTTCTGCAATCTCTTGATGGAACCTCTCTTCTTGTTCATCACTCGTCTTTCCTAAATTATCAGGAAAGAAATCCAACGTGAAAGCCAAAAATGAATTTTGAGCAACATTCGGTACCCCAAATTTATTTAGTTTTCTAACAAATTGGCCACGATATCTTGGTGGTTTTCACTCTTTTGAAAAGAAAGGAATTCAACAGTAAAATCGACTTTTTTGCTGCCCGTTTTCTCGACGAAAACAGATGTTGCAGTTCACCATATGAATAGTGATATTCAGTAACTGCGTGATGTTATACATTAGTTCTTTTGTCCGTCGTAATTTCGGCCTGCAACGTCCGGTCTATATTAGTAATAATTATCATAAGCTAAAAATAACACCGTATGACATAAACACTTTGAGAAAGTGTTGTATTTGCTGACGCATATCCTCCGTAGAATTATATGAAATTTCATGAAATATAGTGCCTTATATATTTCTACCATAAATAGATTAACATTTAAATTATTGTCATTTAATTTCTAAAAACTCTGTATTTATTTTATTATTTACGTACGGCTCGTAAACATGTGTAAGTAAGTAATTCAATCGATAATTTTTTTCAAGCCACCGTTTGGAAACAGTTTCCCTGTCCATGTAAAGGTTAGTAGTGTTATACTCAGAAGACAGCACATTTTTCTTTTCCAAAAAAAAAAACAATTGCACAAACACACGCCCACCGCTATCATTCAAACCATAAATATGCATACACATGCCATAATCTAATCTCTAAAGTTTACCCAAAGAGATAATAAAGAAAGAGAACCGACGGCTTTTCTTATTATTGTATATATTTCCGTCACCACTAAATACTTTATTTTAGTCTTCACAAGTAAATTTGTCATGTATGTCGTATCTGTCTGTCACTGTAGTATGTTGTGCCTGGCTACGCCGTTAAAAAATCTCGTCTTTTCTTTTGACTCTGCAGAATCCAATCAGGGAAAACACATGGGAAACCGGAAGGATAATCTGGATAACACGCACGGAACATTGTTGTCCGAAGATTATGCCGAAATTGTGGACGATGAAGGAGATTACTCGACGCCAGCAAGTAAGTTATTTTGAATAAACAAATTCATGTTAGTATTATTAATTATTTTTAATTTTTATGGTAGAATCACTTCGGCAACCGACATGCGCCAATAAATGGCGTCAAATTTGAGATATTGCAAAATTTTATCGCCAAGAAACATAACCTATAAAAGCCATTTCAGGACTATCATAAATAATAATATTTAACATATATAATAAAAATAATAACAAATTTGAATAGCCAAGTGATACAATATAGGTATAGAAAAGTAATATTTAATAACTTTATTTATAATATTTAATTTGTAACTGGCTTTCATGAAGTAGTATTTTACTACTATTATTTAATTAGTTTAATTTCTTTGTTTTGATTAATTAATCCGGTCAATGTCAATTTGTAGTGGCATTTAATGGTCGTCTATAATTCGTACTTAGACCGTGTCAGTTGCTAAAACGATAAAATTAAATTTACATATTTACAATTATATTTTAAAACCACAGTTGAAGCAGGTATATGACGTCCATTTCTTCATATTTTTCATGGAAATTTTAACTGAGTAACAGGTCTAGATTTAATTTCAAAACTTTAGTTATAAGTACGTATATAATATGTGATTCATGAATGTATTTTGAAATTACTGTCTGTATTCAGGAAATTTATTTAGCGTACTTTGTATGGAATAAAAATAATAATGATGATACATACTTAAAATATAAAATTGGATAATTACTAAATAATATTTTTGAAGTAAAGTGTTGATAAATAAGGGGTTTTATGTTTATGTCAGAAGTCCCTAAGAGACATTTTGATAAAATTGAAATCATTGGCGTGCCACTTACCTTCTAACACGTATACTATCACCTGAGTGTAGCAGATTTATTGTTAGGATTCATCTGCATCAATACTAACTAATATTGCATTTGAATTAACCTATGATGATTTTGATGCAAAAAGTATTGAAGTCCCTATGTCTTAAAAAGAGCCTATCTTGTCCAAATTACAAAACAATTCTAGTGCTTTAACTTACTTAACTTTTCTCTCGAACAACAATGAGAGATGTGTAAGTCAGAGAAAACTCGGAGAAAAGTAATTTTTTGAATGTTATGTTACAAAGAAATACTAAATTTGTAAATAATTGTTGTAGAGCCATTTTCGGCCAGTGAAGATGCATATACAATATAACTTTTATGCAAATTAAGCTTTCGACACCTCTTCAGTATCAAAAAATGAAAATCAGTGTAATGGTGACTGTATAGAAGTTTTAATTCTATTTATGTATTTTGTGTGAAAATTCAGCACATTGTAATGATGCAAATAAAGCTGATGCTGTAGTCATAGAAGAAAACACTTTCAAACCCGGATCAGAGGAAGTGAAACCTTAAAAAGCAACGCACATCTTCTTGTTTTAGGAACTTCACTTGACATACTTCATTCCTTACACAAAATTTCTCAACACAAATATAAGCTATTTCTTACATTAATTGCATAACCAACATGGAAATAAACCCACTGAAAATATTAAATTTTATTTAAAATATCATTAGATCATTAATATTTTTCAAATTCGCCAACATTATCTTAAAGTAGTAAGCTGCCGTAAATAAGAATTTAATAATTGAAAGCATGGTATATGCTGTGCACATCTAAGTGACTTAATAATATGGCAGTCCATCTAACTTAAATGAAAAATCTCATTGTTAAAAGATCAATTATTAAATTGACAAATTACATTAGAAGAATTATCTGCCTTTGATTTTTTTTGCTACCTCAAATAAAAATTTTAAATAAAAAATGCTTGTTTGTTTTTATTCGATCCTCGCAAAATAAAAATAAAACATAAAAAAACTGACACACCATTGGAAATGACTTTTGAAATCTTGTTTGATATTTGAGAAATATCACTTAGAATTTTGACAATTTCAATAGAGCTATTTTCAAACTAATCAAAACTCTCTCGATTTATCTGATAGAAACTAATATGGTTGCTAGTTTCTTTTTGGAAAATCAAAAATATATTTACCACTTGATACCGACTATTTCGTGACGATCCCATAAAAAAAAATTTATAACGCGATAACTCGGAAACAAATGAAATTCATATAATAAGTTTAACCTTTTTCCATTTTATATTTACATGTAGAATATGTTTCTAAAATTTTATACCTATATTCAGAATCACTCCGTATAACAGAGAAAAATAAATCGATGAAATATTCGGTTCAATAAATACGCCGAATTGCAGGGAACCGCATTCAAATGTATTTTTTTGTTCGAACTCCACTAACATATCGTACCTTCCTTGCTAACCGAGACGTAATGGAATTTCGTAATTTTCACGTTTTTTCTTGTTCCCATTGCAGCGAGAAACTACGAACTGAACCGGTCTCAGATCGAACTGACGGACGTGCTGGGCGAAGGACAGTTCGGGGACGTACACAAGGGCACCATGAAAAACAAGGACGGCTCTTTGATACCGGTGGCTGTGAAGACTTGTAAGGGAGACGCTGACGTCGCCACGACTGAAAAGTTCCTAGAGGAAGCTTGTGAGTATTTAAACTTCGTAACACGATGCTTCACTTATGAGAAGTTTTAAATAGGAGATTGGTGTTAGATTTTAAGTATGTAAGTTTTGGTAAAAGTAATGAGGAAAACTGATGATTATTATCCACTTGGAGGATTGTTGTATTAGTATTACCTATTTAAATAGTGTAAAGCTTTTGCGTTATTTGGCGTAAGGAAGTAAATAAGACTAAATAAATATATGTACATACTTACAGGGCTTGCAGAGATTTATTTTATAATACTATGTTACATACCAACATATTGCTGTGACCTTCACATTAAATAAAAATAATAATGTTAAGAATTAGTTGAGTTGTTGAAAAAGAACATTAATTTTATCTTTAAAACGTTTATTTTAAGATTTAGGCATTACTCAAAACAAGTTCAACATTCAAGAGGCAATGCTATTACAAAAATGTATACGTTAAAATATATATTAACTTGAATAGGTACTAAAATTAGGCATAAAACAAACACAAAATGCATTCTATATTTTGTAGAAAAGACAGGCATGAGATATGGTTTGAATATAAAGAGACAGAACCTAATTTCTTACAAGGCGCTAGAACAGCCTTAAACATTTTAAGAAATGGACCATTATTCAAAAACAAAAAGGTACTGAAAGTAAAGAACAGAGAAAGAGTCATGCTAAAAGATGGAACAATAAAGACAATAAATCATTTAAATGCCATTAAATTATATGAGCAAGGCCATATTCGGTATGCTCGAGACGAGAACACAATTTTAAATGAATAAATGTAAATTCAGACATGCATAATGGTGCCAATTCTTAGGAAATATTTTGTAACAGTAACACTTAAGATATAGTAAATACCTCAGACTTATATCTATGAACAGTAAAAGGATGTGAATCAAGACATTCATTATTCGAAGTGACGAATTGTAATGTTTTATGTAAACAGTAACTGTATAAATTAAAAATACATTTATTAGCTCCTATATGTGTAACACAAGGACTTCAATAGACTATGGAAATGGTCATGTGTGGTTTAAAAAAACCTGCAAGAGAAAAATGCAGTGTCAATATTGTTTACAGCTTTCTGCAAATCAACGTACTACCAGAAGAGAGAGCCTGGATAGAATTTGGAGACGGTGTGACGTGGGCGACTGGTCTTTATGATGCGGGATCCGTAAGAAAGATTCCAGTTGTCTACAATGTGTTTCCAGTATTACCTTATCGAGGTATTTCTAAAAGAAAAATAAGGATAACTTTAGTAAATGGAAAAAGAAAATATATAACAAATGACGAAAAAGGAAATACGTTCATATACAAGTACAATGAGGGTCTATATTAAGAAGAAAGGAAAATATACCTACCGTAGACGAAACATAGCAAGTTTGTGAAAAACTTTTAATAACGAATAATTCAAGGTGCCGACATTAGCGTATAAACTGTCAAAGACAATGTGTTGGTGTAGATACGACAACTTGAAGAAAACAAACAAGAAGGATTTCACCACAAACGTTTCAAAAAATCAATGCCAACCTAAAATCTAGTTTGACTAGAGAGGCGTTAAAAATTTCCGATAGCAATTGTTCTTTTTATATAAACGAAAAACAAGAATCGATTTAATCTGTACTTCGAGTTAGAAAGACGCTAATTTTTCAAAAAGAATCAAGTTTCTTGAGATAGCAAAACTGAGAGTAGGGTTAAAATACACTACTTCTAACTCACAATTAGATTAAATGTATTAAGTTTTTGAGTTCAATTTTAATTTAGTTTTCTTTTCTTTAAATAAGTTTAAAATAGAAGATGTTAATAAAGCTGAATTTGATAAAACATATGAGGAATTAAAGTAAGTTTTGAAATAAATTATTCAATTTAGGATTAATTAATGGTGCAAGACGTACTGAAAGTACTATGTGAAAATATTTGCTTTTAGTAAAACGTTAAGCATCATTAATTGTATAAATATTATCTTGTTCAGTAATAATGATTCATTTTTTTTAAGTAATAAAAAGATAGTTAATGGTGTTGGATGTGCTGAGAGTACTATGTGCGAATATTTCCTTTCGGTAGATATGGGGATTTTCTTGATGGGCAGGTGCTAAGTCGCTAGATGTACTACGTGAGAATGTTTACAGCTAGTGATTAGTATAGGCCAGTTTCAGGGCATTCTCGTTGCAAAGTTTTAGATCACCAAGGCACTATGTGAAAATGTATGTTTTTGGTGAAATAGAATTAGCTTCGTATTAATAAATTTATTATCAAGAATCAATAATTGTTTTTTATCTAAAAGAACATAATATTTTTTTTAATTTAACCAGCATTAATTTAATATAAGCTTTACACAAACATTATAACTCAAAAATGAGTATAAATGTTTTCTTTCCTCATATAATAATATTATTAATGATTAACTTTCTCATAAAATATAAATATAATTTCTACATGAGATTTACATCTTTGGTTTATTTTTTTTAACCTTATCCCAAACAAAAAACTAAATAAGAGGTATACCATAATAGAAGAAGCAAAAATCACTGCAAGAACTCATAAGAACTTTCAAAATACTATGCTGTTAAGAAATAAGCTTATAGGTAGAATATAATGATTTTGTCATTTACTAGCATTTATTCAAATTATTAAGTCTACAGCAATATGATTATTTCATTTTTTTTTACTGAAAACTACTTATGTGAATACATATTTCTAATATTTTTTGTCTCTAATTTATAAAGTACTTTATGTGTGATAGTAACATTCACTTACCGTATATGTTGGGCTTGCTCGTGGCACTTCAATTTTGATGTGACGTCTTTTTAACTTCTTTGACAGCTGATAACCAAATCCTCGTGGTTTTGTATTTTAAATAAGTTGTAAGCCCGAAGTAACGCTACCAGTTTTGTGATGAAATCACGTAATTGTTTTTAACTTTATTGAAAAAACAGGAAAGTCAATGAAGTGTTCAGAAGCTTATCCTCAAAGATACCACAGATTCATAAATAATAAAACAATATTTATTAACATTAAGCAGCAACACAAATACATACAGTTGATATCCCTACAGAGAATAGTAATAAACACTGGTAGTATTCAAATAATTAGAACTAAGGATAAAATTAAATGCATATGAAATTTGAAATAAAATAGGCAAAGTAGCATAAAATACATAAATAACGCATCATCGACGACTGCCATAATAGAGCTAAACAAGTGCAATAGTCGTAACTAAAAATGACAATAAATTAACATAAGAAATTGATAGTTTTAAAATTATCTAATGACAAAACCAAGCAAATAAATTATACATAAATATCTAATTGACCAATTAATGATATTATAATTCTAGGTTTACGGAAAGAAAGTACAAGACAAACAAATTAGATAATACATACTTCGTCGGAAGCGACGTAGCTGAATTTTAAAATAATGTAATATGTAACGTTGTATGGCTAATTAAATAATGGTTGACCGGTACGCTAATGAATTGCTCGCCGATTCACAGCCTCATATGGTCTGATATTTTGATCACGGTGGTTCCAACATTAATATGGCAGGATATTACACTTGCCTAATTAAATCTCTTGTTTTCTTGCTTCTACCATCATGTCTTCTTGTAACATTTTCAAGTTTTTATGAACAGGTATCTACGGCATTAGGGGGTTCCACTTTGACCACTATATAACTATAAAAATATTATTGTATTGTATTATATAATTTACAAATTATTATTATTATTATTATTATTCCTTCAAACTTGATGGTTGGGTTGCATCTACAAATCAAAATATCATCTATTCGTTACCTATCATATGTTTAACTTAAATAATACTACTGCCAGAGTCAAAATCAATGTCTGTGCCTGTGGCGCTAATTCCTATAATTTCCAACACCTTTTCTATTATTACCTATATTATGTTTTTAGATTAACGCAGTATTGGCCACTTTTTAATTTTGCATACTCTGTTCTAAAGATCTTTATTTTAAGAAATCTCACTTAGTGTGTAACATTTTTCATGTCCTACCAGTTCAGAAAGTCAGTTCACTTGACTAAGTATGGTAATTCCAGATAATAAAGAGTTGGTAAAACGCATAAATCCTAAAGATAAATGTCTTAGTAGAAATACCTTATACTCTGAAATGATGATTGTAAAACCGGCCCTTAGTAGGTTATATTTCGTAAGATTAAAGTGGTGTCAAATAGAATACATAATAATACTTAAATATTGTTATATTTCCTAAACAAAGTCATATATGGAAGAAAGTATTTTTGGTTTTACGTTTAGAATTCGATTAAACTTACGTCATTTTATTTTAATCTTCCAGTTACCGAACAACCTGTATATTTCAAATAATATTTCTTAAAAGCCCTGTATGGAATTTTACAAAGAAATTAAGGACCACATTTTCTTAATTTTTTAACAAACGTGTAACTCTAACTAATTTTAAAATCGTATATTTATACACACTTTTCAACAAAATTAATTTGCATCATCTTTCCAGACATAATGCAGAAATTCGACCACCAGCATATCATCAAACTAATGGGCATATGTTCGGACTCGCCCGTGTGGATAGTGATGGAACTGGCGAAACTGGGGGAATTACGCGCATATCTCCAGAACAACAAAAATCAACTAGATCTTAGTTCGTTACTACTATACGCTTTCCAGCTCTCAACCGCTTTAAGTTATTTAGAATCTAAGAAATATGTACATAGAGATATAGCGGCCAGAAACGTCTTAGTCAGCTCACACACGTGCGTTAAACTGGCCGATTTCGGCTTGTCGAGGTGGATGGGCGAAGATCAGAGTTATTACAAGGCATCTAAAGGCAAACTGCCCATCAAATGGATGAGTCCCGAGAGTATAAACTTTCGCCGCTTCACGACCGCTAGTGATGTATGGATGTTCGGTGAGTCATTAATAAAATTAAATATTTTATTTTTCTCTTCGTGGATTTAAAGTAAATAATGCGTTCAAAAAAATTGAATCGTATTAGCAGCAGTAATAATATCTAGCTAATCAAAAAATAATAATATCTTTGTTATGCTCAACAGTTTAAACTAACATTTGGTATAGAAGGAAGCTATTATAAGAACTATTAAAATACAAACACATACATACAAAAACAATTTTAAAAAATCAGTATTTTAACACCATTACTCACTGGTGCTTTTATATAACATTAATAAAAAGGAGAAATAGTAGGGGTCCTAGGTTAGACCCTTAGTGCACCCCTGTAGTGATAATATACCTTCCTAATAATTATTCAATAATATCATTGTTGCAGTATACATTTACGTTTTGTACAACTTTAATAAAAAGTAAAAACTGTAGGGGACACAAGTTAGATCCTTAGGGTACCCCCTGAAGTAATAAAACACCTTTTCGAAGTATCTAATGTAGTGAATGGGAAAACCATAGATTATGCACTCTTTTTATATGTCAAGATGGTTCACAATATATATATATATATATATAGAATTAGAAAAAAAATATTTTGTAGTGACATTTAATAATACTGAAAATTAATACATTTTTGTCTATAGGTGTGTGTATGTGGGAAATTTTAATGCTTGGCGTGAAGCCCTTCCAAGGCGTTAAAAATAACGATGTCATCGGTAAAATTGAGAATGGTGAAAGGTTAGCTCTACCACCCAGATGTCCACCAAGACTGTATTCGTTGATGTCTTCGTGTTGGTCCTACGAACCTAGCAAGCGACCCACATTCAAAGATATCAAAGAAATTTTAAAGTAAGCGGAGATTTATAATATTTACCGATTTTCAAAATCAGTGTTGTCACCCACCCACCTGATTGAGGAATTTTTATGTGCTGCTTTTTATTCAGAATTTTATTATGTATACAGGCTAATCGATCCGTATGTCGTGAATAATACATAATGGAGGAGATCATCTGCAATAAAACAAGTCCTATAGAATGTCATTAAATTCTTTATGGTTTTTCAATTATGTATAACAATTTTTAGAATTTTGTGCACAGATAGAAAAATTAAAAAAAGGATGAAATATAAAAAATGATGAAACAGAATTTAACATTATTTAGGGCATATGCTAAGTTCTTTTTAACTGTTCTCTTTAAAATTCCATATTCAAGTTTTGAAATTACTCCAGTTTATGTTCCAAAAATTCAAAAGTTTTGATAGGATAAACTGCACACTATTTTCATTTTTCTTGCAAATTTATGCGAAGTTAAAGGGCATAGCTGTATCCCTCCTCCATTCAAACAACTTTTCTGTCTATGCGCTACAATTCTCAGACGTCATTATTGAGAGTGGTCAAGGTTCATAATCCAAACAAAATTCTTTTAGTGTGAAATGTGTTCTAATGATTTACTATAGTTTAACACAGAAAATACTTGTATTTTAAGATTTGTGGACAATACAACATTGTGTTTACAACAAACTGTGGCTGTTTTTTTCTGAAAGATTTTATTTATACTTACCTAGTAAGTAATTTATTTTATCACATTTAGATTCTTCAAAAAAAAAGACATGAAATTGTAATTATTAAAGAATTTTACTGAACTTGTGTCTGCAAAACCTTTATTAAAATAACTTTCTATGCTGGATTACAATTTAAATACTGTTTCTTTCCTTGAAGTGTATTGCTTTGTATTATTGATATAGTTAAACTTGCAAGTTCATAAGGATTTTCAACAGAATAATGAAGTAACTAAAATTACTTTATTTGATTTACAGAATAACATGGCTGCTAAAATCTGGACATTTCCCTGTTATTGTAGTGCTTACAACCAGGTATCCAACACATAACCATGTTTAGAAAAAGCGCTAAAATGTATTCTGCTAATACTGTTTTAATATTCAACCTTTACTACTTACTACCAAAGAATATCGTTCAGAAAAACAGTCACTGTTTTTTGTAAACACAAAGATATATTGTCTATAAATCTAAAAAATACAAGTATTTTATGTGTTAAACTATAATGAATCGTTAGAATACATTTCAAATATCATACATTGACCTAGGATAATAGTGACGTCAACAGAAAATACCGCATTGTCAGTGTAATATATAGGTAGCTAATAGTGCTGTTGCATAATTAATTCAGAATAGATGTTCGAAAGAGAATAATGTTGTTCTATTTTTACTGTAGTGAGATTTTAATAGAAGAAAGGTCGGCAGCTCAAGAGACCCTAAAACGAGAAAACAGACGAGTCGCGGCCATGTCTTGGGGTTCAGGAGATGACATTTCACCACCACCAAAACCATCTAGATATCCAATGCAAGGTAATTCATTTGTTATTTAAAAAAGGAATGCACTTACGCGTAACATATAAAAGTGAACTTGAGCCTGACACGGTGGTGTAACAGGTAGACATGATTCCTGTCTTCGTCAACATGTCTTTTCTAAACAAACAAAAACAAGATATTTATTCTGTACTACTGTTGCTTAAAATATGCCATTAAAAATATATAAATAATAATGATTATAATCATATAACAATGTACAAAAAAGATATAGATATTGATTCGTTTTTCAAGAACAACAAAATATGAATTACGGGAACAGAACAAATAAATCAATTTAAGAAAGAATATTCACTTGCATATATTACAGTATACCATTTCACCATATTTAAAAGTTATTAGGATATTGTATGCTTGCGGGGAAAAGTTTTGACGGATTCTTTGACTAGCCACAGGCAAGATATTATACATGGTCAACTGTAGTAATTGCCAGATTATTTTGTACAAACTTTACAGGTCAGAATAATTTATTGTACGTATCATCACTCTTGATTAATTAATTTAATATATACTTTAAGGTAGATAAAAGTAAAAAATATAATGATATAATATCTACCTTAAAGTATATATAAATTATGTTTCACCAAGAACCGACAGCTATATCTATAAATAGAATTAATTGAATCTTAGTTATGGTATATTTATTGTTGTTCTTGTGTGGAGGATGAACCTTTCGTATAAATTAAGCTGTTTGTTTTATTTTTGCCAAATGAAACAATTAAAGCGCGTTTTTCTTTTACTTTTTACTAATTTGCATAATTATTGCATAACTTACAACGTGAGTTTGAATTTTTATAATTTTGTCTTTGTTTTACTCAAATTCCCCTACCCCACCTTCCTTCCCTTTTGAAGGATTCCCTATTGCCGTTGTGGATACCGAATCACATATGGTGGCGCTGTTACCATCATTTCAAACCAATTTTCATGCGTCACAAGTCTACAAGGAAGTTGTTAGGGCTTTCTGATGTTAAAATTATAAGATAGGATTTGTTAAGAACTTAACATCTTTTATTTTATTTTATATGATTATTTCTTGTGTTATATATGAATGTTTTTCTCTATTTTCTATGTGTTATTATATTTTTGCAATGTATGTTTTATTTTTCAACTTTTAAAATATATTGTCACTTAATGTATTTTTTACATACAAATATTACGCATACTGATGCGGAGCCGGCTTCGGGCGTATACAGTCTCGCCAGCCGAATTTATTGTCTGCCGGCAGAGTTACACAACTGTACACCGAAGGCGATGCAAAACCTCCTATGTGTACGTACGGACGGCAGTGTCTGACATTTGCGTACATATAGGGGACCATTAGCTTCTCGAGCGATGCACATTATATATGCTGTAATCTTATGTTCGATGCAAGAGCGGCCCCGAAATTCTCGGCGCACACCGAAATAAATAAATGTGTATTTGAACTGATATTTGAGTTTTATTTTACGGTACTTTCAAACTAGGAAGTTTCCTTAACAGCATTTGAATTAATATTTTATACAGTGCGTGTCTAAAGTCCCCCCCCCCCACGTTATCTTTTAAACAAAGAAGTAGAATAAAACGTTGAAACAAAAACAAAACAAAACTTCTAAAAAATACTAACTTTATGACATTTTAAAATTTTGACAGATGGCGCTGCAGCTGAAAATTTAAATGGCAAAGGGGGTCGAGTGACCCCTCATTTGAAAGGTATTTGGAAGACATATTCAAAATTTATGTTTTTTCTAAATAAATATTTATTTTTTAAAAAGAAAGCCGAAATTCACTGATAAAAATTACATCATTGTTTTGCACTTGGTTGTTCTTCTGCTAAGAGGTTGAGGGGGCTCATTTTGAACATTTAAAATCACAGTGATGTGTTAAGGATTATTTGTCTTTTTTTCAATTTTAGTGTTTTTTTTTATTCGATAACCGTGAACTTCGGCCTTTCTTTTTTATTTTACAAATGAAGTAAAAAAAAAACATATTTAATAGATTTTCCAAATACCTAAGATACTCGACTTGATATATCCTACTACCTATATGTCTAAATTTTAAAATGAGAGATGGCCATCAAGTTAGTATTTTTTAGTGGTTTTGCTTTAGTTTTGTTTCAACGTTTTATTCCATGTCGTTTAAAAAAATATAACACGGGGGGTTCAGACACGCACTGTATATATTTACTTAGAATTTAAATTTTATTTTCAAAATTATTTTTCAAAGATTCTTAAAAACCAATTAATTTAATGTTTCGTATATATATGAAAAAACGACCTCTTAAAACTTTTTGCCGTAACTCTACACCAATTAGGGCCGCTATTTCAATCCCGGTATAAAGTATAGTATAACTAACTTCCGGATAAAATTTTACTGATGTATAATCTGACCATTTTCGGTATTTCAAATAGTACCGAGTATAAATATATCCTAAAGACAGTTATCCCCTAAACTAACGCATTTCACACATATGTTGGCAACACTTATTTGTTTCCAATACAAAGAAACGAGTAGAAAACGATGTTATTATACATTACTGGCGTGCAAAAGACAAGAACGGAAAAAGTGTACGTATCTTTTGTGTCACTGTAACTAGTATAAACAGGTAACCTATTTCTTGGTGTTTCAAGGTTATTTTGTAAATATATACTTCAAAACATTATGAATACGCCGAAAAGAAAACGGGCAGTAAATTTTACAAAACAGGAGTCGTACGTACAATGTTTACCTATTAGTAGGGTGTAATAACAAATTTTTAATCTGATACTAACAAACAAATTCTGTATCACTCTATTTTTCGAAATTATTTGGGTGAAATCTGATATGTTGCCTAGATTGTTACATATATTTCCAACTTATTTTGTTCATCCAATTATTCATTTAAGTTTTGAAAATCTTGATGCATTGGGAAAAGTATAAACACACCCCAACATTTAACCTATAAATTGAACTGCTTTTTGATGATTTTCGAATATGCGAGTCTTTTCTGTTTCCGTACCTCCATCGTCACTTATCTTCCGGATAAAACTCATAATACTGCCGTTGACTACCCTGTAACTTTATCTAAGACTTATCTCGAAGATAACCGTTATCTGGACTTCGAAAGACAGAAATATCGAAATATCTTCGGTATATCGCTTATACTGAACTTATACTGAGATCGAAGTACTGGCCCTAAAACATTCTGTAAAATTTAATTGTACATTAATCTGTCATTTATAATTAGTGGCAAATAAATTTATTATTTAACAATTTCAGGGGGGAAAATGCTTTTTAAATATTTGCCCAATATTTGGTTTTGATTGATGTGCATCACTTTAATTTCCATATATTTTTAATCGATGTTGACGTACTTCAAATATTTTATTTGTGCCAACAGTTTGTTTTGTATAATTAGTGCGAATCTAGTGTAAATCTATTATTATTAAATTAAATTATTTGCGATTTTAATTTGTTTCAGGCGTAGATTCAACATCTTTGGCATCTCTAAATTCCGGCAGCCAAGTACCGCAGACATACATCGTTGCGAAAAATCCCGAAGTTCTAGCTCACCTGCTGAAAGAGAACGCGGACAGAGGATTTTGCCCGTCAGCTTACACAACACCAGCTTCGGTATTTAACACAGTAGCCGTAGATTTTGAGAAAAAAGACGATGTCCCCGAGCCCGTCCTCAAAACGGCTCCCATTCCCATCCAGAGCCTCCAAAAATTAGATCCCGAAGTTCCCGATTCACCCACCCCACCACCTGTCACCACCACCATCCAAACTTCTCAAGAACAAACTCAAATGAAACAAAAGACTACCGGTACGTTAGAGCGGACACCGTCCAGATCTAGTACCGGAAGTGGCACGCCGAAAATGGGTTCTCTAGAGCGAAAATCCAGCTCGCCGAAGATGAACTCGTTAGAGAGAAACGCCCAGTTGATCAGCAGCAGTCACAGTAGCCTGGACAAGACGGGAATGTTCAGTCCGAAGTTGGGATCGCTAGAGAGGAAGTCACACGGGGGTTCGCCGAATTCACCCGGTACTTTTTCACCCAAAATGGGCTCTCTAGAGCGTAACGCTCACGTTATTTATTCCGATCGTGTACCTAACTATCACGCAGAACCCACTTTATACACGGTATATCCAGGCGATAAAGTCCAATACTTCGAAGAGAGTATCTATGATTTTGGCGGGGCGGATGTGAAAAGTTGCGCTCACAAAGTGCCCTATTTCGTTCAAAAGATGTCAGTTGCTCCTCCTCCGCCGCCAGCTCCGATCGAAAAAGAAATCCGAACTCAGGTTCGATAAAACAATCGAGAGAGCATGGCTTTTTTTGGATTACACCGTTTGTTTTTGTTGTGTGTGATCGATGTTGTTTTGCATTTACTGTTTTATTTAAATTATTTCTTATCACTGCACTACCACCAACCGACCGGTTAGGAATGAATATATTTATTGCTTATTTAAAATCCAAATTAGAAAAGCGTCTTATACATAAGGTGCCTGCATTCTGTATACTGGCACAATCAGGCACATACACGTGATATGGTGTTGATAAAGTTTGAAACGTAGTTGTAAATCTGTATGAAGATCAAAATAATTGCAAAAGTTGCTGGAAGATGATGCATAAATATCCGAAACGCGACAAATTAAAATATTGCACGTTGCGGGATTCAATTTTAATTGCCCGTCAGCCTACACAACATGATCATTTGTATTGTATGTGGAAGTTGTTTATTACAGTTGAACCGTTTAGGCAACCTACATGGCCAAAGTACGAACTTAAGGCGAGATTCAGTGCCACTACAAATTCCCATCGACCAGAACAATAAAATTAAACTAATCAATTCATATCTAACGGTATATAGCTTCCACTAATAAAATACTATTACATACATGAAAGCCAGTTACAAATTCAATATTATAAAGAAAGGTACTAAATGTTGCTTTTCTATACGTATCTTGTATTTAATATTTGGCTATTCTGTTTAGTAGACAAGCATAATTGACAAATTTGTATTATTTGAATGACGGAGTTTGAATGACAATCCTAAAATGACTTTTGTAGGTTATATTACTTGATAGATAAAATTTACAACGTCTCAAATTTTCCTAATGTAATTCAGTAAGCTTTTTATAACTATATCCTAATTATATAGGATAGCCAAATTAAACAAATACATGTTAATAACAACATATAAACATCTAATATATCTAAATATAACAGTTACCACAACACGTGCGTCAAATACATACAGATTGTCGTATTTAAAAGTTAATATGCATCTTCAAATACACACACATAAACATGTACCTATGTATGTATGTATACAACAATTCAAGAATGTGCCCCCCCACACCACCGGTCTTATGGTGGTGTGGGTAAACCGAGAGCGCGAACACCATGCGCACATGGCATTCGTTCCGTATCTTTAGAGCGTGAACTTACATTTTGTCTGAGCAAACTCGCAAATATTAAAATAAAATGCCCTTAGCTGTCGAAGAAAAAATACAGATTGTGTTATGGTATGCGAAGGATAATTCGTACAAAGACGTGCAAAATTTATTTGTATAGTTCATTATAATATTTTGTTTCGTTTTAAATGTGAGAATTTTATTTTAGTTACAATTTTTATAGTTTTGTTTCAGTTCAATGTTAATACATTATACATCAATTACCAAAATAGCGAAGCAATTCCTTAAAGCAAACGTCTGCATATTAGCTTTCAACGTTTTGCACTGAAGCCTTGGTCAGTGCTGCCAGGTGTAAAAATGAAAAAGCGGTAGATAGGCAGTACAAAAAGCGGTAGATTTGGATATAAAACGGTAGATTTATTTTAAATCTTTTTTAGATATAAAACATGTTTACATAATAACATGTTATAAGAGTTTTGTACAAAAGAGAAAAAAATTATTTATACAGAAGATAGAAAAACAACTTACAAAAAGAATAAACAATAAGAGTTTTATAGAAACTAAGATTAACATAATTTATATGGATAGACGTGGTATATTTATTCTGAGTCGCTAAAGTCTGTTGAAGTGCTATACATACTATTGTTATGCCGACTTAGTAAACTATTTGATAGATTTAGATTAAAACAAGAGTCATTAATGTATTGTTGTGAATGAAGTGTGCCAATTGTTGTTCTTGTGTACAATGAATTTCTTTGTTTATTTTTTAAAATATTTATTTTTGAAAATATTCTTTTTACATGTGCAGATGAATGCGGTAAACAAAGTAGACTTTTCGCAAATTCTTTCAAGTGAGGGTACCTACATAAACCAACCGTCTGCATATATTCCTTGCTCAACATTATTCCAGAATTCTTCTATAGAATAGTACGGCTTTGATGACAAATGAGAATTTCTTAGAAGTTGCCATTCATTATCTAATTTTTGCAAATTCTCATTTTTTTATTAAATTGGGATAATGAATTGCTAATGGAACAACTGTTTCATTTTCACCTTTAAAAATAATATCCGGGTCAATTAAATTCATGGACTTTAGTTCACTTTTAAAATCAAATCGTTTCCTAATTTCTAATGCACCTTCTACATAAAAATCTAAACAACGCGTGATCTAAAAATATGCAAATCTTCAGACGAGATTGCATATATTTTTTCAAAATCAAATATTTATTTTAGACATATAGGTTTACAACCTACAATTTTTAAGGAACACTGAAATCTGAAACTCATTTAGATAATATTATCTCTCTATTAATTTATTGATATTGCGGTTGGTGTTTATATTATCCTTATGAATTATGCGCCATTAGCAGAGAAGGGTGACGCAGTGATCGTTGGTCGTACCGTTACGCACGTGGTCTGATATATTTCCGCAGGGTTTGGATGGTCCTTCATCTTTTAAATATACATATATTAAAGTTTGTTTTTTTATTTTTATTTCAGTGAATGCTAGTTTAATTTACTTTCTTAGATATAAACATAAATTTAATTTAATTGAATTAATAGCAAATGTTTTCATTTAGGAAATATGACAACTATTAGTTTTTCCGTCCTTTTCAAAATTTAATTTTATATGTAATTTTCATCAATGTAATTTTGCGGTAGATTTTAAGCGAAAACGGTAGAACGGTAGAAATATGACAAAAACGGTAGATCTACCGCAAAAACGGTAGACCTGGCAGCACTGGCCTTGGTCTCGGTACCCGGTGTCCCCCCGATATGAACTCAGCTGTATTCCCCTATTATCGTACCCCTCCATTTCATGTTTGCATGCACATGTGTGCGTGTCTGTGTTTCCCTATATCTACTTTTATTTCAGTCAAACGGTATATAATTTCCGAATACAAAATAAAAAAAAATGTGTTACCTTAAGAAGAATTAAATATAAAAATGTAAATCCATGTATACAAAATATTGAATAAACACATTTCTATATGATAGATTTAACACCATGAAAGGAATAGTAGGTGTATAAGAACAAGCATCACAATGCAATTAAAATGCCAAAACTGCCCCAAAGTTGGACACCATAATGTAATGGAACAACCCCACTAATAATTAAAATGAATAAAACTGCCCCAAAGTTGGGCGACATAATTTAAAGGAACAGCATTATATGTTATTTAAAATGAATAAAATGTCCAAAGTTGGGCGCCATAATGTAAAGGAACCCCTTATATTTAATTTAATAAAAATGTAGAGTTTAAATCTAAATAAAATTTAAATAACTTGTTTTGCCGGCTAAACTCAAATCTAATTATCTCAGGGCGATTGGGATTAATAAGAAATGATTAAGTAAACGGTGTTCCTAAACATTAATTATATTTAATAAAAAAAATACCATTGTAAAACTTTAAACAATTCTTATATTCAAAACCAATGAATTATATATATAAAACTATTTTTTACATATAACAAAAGAAATAAAATATATTTAAAGACAATTTTAATACATTTTTTACAAATCATTAATGACCATAGATTTCTTATGTATATTTTCGACGTAGTCTAACATAAACAACGGATACCAGAATTTACTACGTCGGCTGGTTTTGTGTACTATTAATAAATACACAACAATATTAATACGGATTAAATTACATTCTCCTTCATAGAACAGATGTAACGGAACCCCCCCTTTACTTGCGACTATGACTCAATTTCTCTCAGGGCGGTTTGGGTTTATCAGAAATGATTAATAAAGAGGGTTCCTAAACATCATTTAAAGTTAATAAAAAGAAAAATACCATTGAATCTTTAAATAATACTTATATTAAAATCAATGAATCACACATATAATTTTAACAGATAACGAACAATCTCATACAAACATAAAAGAGATCAAATTTATTTAAAAGGCAATTTGAATATAATTTTATAAATGCTAAACAGATATAAATCTTTTTTGTATATTATTCAGTATACTCAAATATCAACAACAGATGCCAGAATCTACTACGTATGCTTTATACACGTTTTGTGTATTATTATTATATACATACAATGCTGCTAATACAGATTAAATTACATTCTCCTTATTAGAACGGAGATGATATTTATTTGATAACTTTATTATATTAACATCAATTTAAGCTTTAATATATAATCTTTTAAAAATACCTTATAATAAAGTTTCTTTCTTCGCTCTTCCGTGATGTCTATCTTCCGTAGAATCTTCTTTTTATTGCGAGGTTTTCATCGGCGTCATTTGCTGGGTGGTCACGATCCTATGGTGACGAATCCCCTTGTTCTGCTTACGGGAGCACAATACATATATTCTTACACATATTCTTTTATCAAACTTTTACCACCGTGCACATTTATTCTTGTAGTGCTACTTTAAACACTATTTTGGCAATAACAATTCTTATTATTGTTATCCAATTAGTTATAGGAGTGTGGGTTCTCCTTCTTTTTCTTTATAACATTTACTGTATATTACTTAAACTTTTACTAGTCGGGGTTCGACGATTTCTTCATGAAATCAGCCAGTCGAAACCTTCCCGACTTTGAAGTTAACCATTCGACTCTATGTCTAGCTGTTGACTCTTTCGTCCCCAGCGCGTGTTTTCGTTTTATGTTGAACCGCCGGTGGTTCCCCGCTTTCCATATAATTAGGTTGTTCCCCCTTAAGTTTCTCACACACACTCTTTTACGTCGGCGAATGTTTATCACAACTGTAGCGTTTATTTCACTGTTGTAAACATTCGGCGCCACAATTCTTAGAACTAAACACATACTAAACTTATCTTATGACTAATATTTACTTAATAATACCATAACATATTCATTGATTTTAATTCTTATTTTTCTTTAAAATATTAATAATAAAATGTACTTAATTAAATTCTAAAAATATAAAAAATTACGAATTCGTAAACGAACTGGTATGTACCATTACAGTACCCCCCTTTACTTTTTGAAATAGCAAATCGGTAACGTTTGGTATTGCATAAAAGTAAACAGATGTTGATAAAATATTATTAAGCATTTTTGATGAATGATTTGAGAGCATTACTTCTTCGTAATGTGGATTATTGCAGAGATAATGACGATTCTTGGGCTTATCCCATCGGAACGTATCATTTTTGAGTACCCATTTTTCGTTTAATATGATTGGTTTTTCCCTTTTCTTCATTTTTAAATTCTTTTGTTTGATTTGGCGATTGTTTTTTATTTTCTTAGAAAAGCCCATTACCTTACAGATTCCACTCTGTATATTATTTGACCAATATTTTTCCAGAAAGTCTCGTCGAAAGTCCTCCATCGATTTCCATTGACTCTTGGTGATGCTGGCCCATCGTAGAACTCCACCCCCCACTTGGCTTATCGCAAAATTCAACTTCCGGTTTTCGGGAGTTTCCATAACTTCAATATATTTCTGCAATGAATCTAGAAATTTCTTGGGATGTGTTCTTTTACCATTTCCATTGAATTTGGGCACCTTTATATTTCTTCTAACCATGCCAACGGATGATGCCTTCTTTATTACGACAACTTGTTGTGGTACTTCCGGTCGGTTTTCTTCAATTTCCTCGTATACTGGTCCCACTTTGTCTATTTTTTCACTCATATACTTCTTGGGTTCTGCCATATCTTTCTTTAAATCTTCCCTTAAATCCTCATAACTTTTCTTTAAAGTTTCCATGTTTTCATCTAATTAGTTGAATTTCTTATCACTGTCTTTCTTTAATCCCTCGAATTTTTCATCACTATCTTTTTTTAAAGTTTCCATATTTTTATCACTATCTTCCTTTATTTCTTTCCTTAATTGTCTCATAAAGTCAAAAAGTTCCTGCATATCTCCCATGATTATTTCTTTTGAAGGCTACGTTTATTTTATACCACGGTGGCTTTATTTGCCTTTACCAGCTCCGCTAATTGTATAAAATGTTTATTTACTTAATTCCGGTGACCCCCCAACCAGGTGTGCCTATTCCTTTGGATCACCCTGTATAATACGTTGCCAATTTGCTTCCAAAATTCCGCTTATTCGCGTAAAATATTTTTGGTTTTATTCTTATTGTATAATTAATACCCCCTTAAAATATTTACCTCTAATTATATAACACCTTGTATATGAAAAAAATACAATTCAACATATTAAAATGTATGTGTTTTAAATGTTATAAAATCCTTCAAAAACTTTTTTATTCAATACCAAACTTCAATTTTATATCTATTAGTCAATAAAAAAAAATAATTATTTCTACAAGCACGTAAAATTTAAAAAAAAACATCATTTCTTCGAGCCCTGCAGTTGGCGCGCCATAATGTAACGGAACCCCCCCCCCCTTTACTTGCGACTATGACTCAATTTCTCTCAGGGCGGTTTGGGTTTATCAGAAATGATTAATAAAGAGGGTTCCTAAACATCATTTAAAGTTAATAAAAAGAAAAAACCATTGAAACTTTAAATAATACTTATATTAAAATCAATGAATCACACATATAATTTTAACAGATAACGAACAATCTCATACAAACATAAAAGAGATCAAATTTATTTAAAAGGCAATTTGAATATAATTTTATAAATGCTAAACAGATATAAATCTTTTTTGTATATTATTCAGTATACTCAAATATCAACAACAGATGCCAGAATCTACTACGTATGCTTTATACACGTTTTGTGTATTATTATTATATACATACAATGCTGCTAATACAAATTAAATTACATTCTCCTTATTAGAACGGAGATGATATTTATTTGATAACTTTATTATATTAACATCAATTTAAGCTTTAATATATAATCTTTTAAAAATACCTTATAATAAAGTTTCTTTCTTCGCTCTTCCGTGATGTCTATCTTCCGTAGAATCTTCTTTTTATTGCGAGGTTTTCATCGGCGTCATTTGCTGGGTGGTCACGATCCTATGGTGACGAATCCCCTTGTTCTGCTTATGGGAGCACAATACATATATTCTTACACATATTCTTTTATCAAACTTTTACCACCGTGCACATTTATTCTTTTAGTGCTACTTTAAACACTATTTTGGCAATAACAATTCTTATTATTGTTATCCAATTAGTTATAGGAGTGTGGGTTCTCCTTCTTTTTCTTTATAACATTTACTGTATATTACTTAAACTTTTACTAGTCGGGATTCGACGATTTCTTCATGAAATCAGCCAGTCGAAACATTCCAGACTTTGAAGTTAACCATTCGACTCTATGTCTAGCTGTTGACTCTTTCGTCCCCAGCGCGTGTTTTCGTTTTATGTTGAACCGCCGGTGGTTCCCCGCTTTCCATATAGTTAGGTTGTTCCCCCTTAAGTTTCTCACACACACTCTTGTACGTCGGCGAATGTTTATCACAACTGTAGCGTTTATTTCACTGTTGTAAACATTCGGCGCCACAATTCTTAGAACTAAACACATACCAAACTTATCTTATGACTAATATTTACTTAATAATACCATAACATATTCATTGATTTTAATTCTTATTTTTCTTTAAAATATTAATAATAAAATGTACTTAATTAAATTCTAAAAATATAAAAAATTACCAATTCGTAAACGAAATGGTATGTACCATTACACAGAGATGATATTTATTTATCAACTTTATTATGTTAATCTCAATTTAAAGTTTATTTCATAATCTTTAATTCTTCAATATCAACAATATTTTTATTTACAAAAATCTTTTAAAATACCTTATAATAAAGTTTCTTTCTTCGCTCTTCCGCGATATCTATCTTCAGTAAAATCTTCTTTATTTTGCGATGTTTTCATCGGCATCATTTTGTTAGTGGTCACGATCCTGACGTGACGAATCTCCTTGTTCTGCTTACTGGAGCACAATATATTTTTTTATAAACTTTTAACACTGTGCACATTTACTCTTTAAGTGCTATTTTAATCATTATTTTTCAAATAACAATTCTTATGATTGTTATGTAATTTATTATAGGAGTTTTAGGTTCTCCTTTTTATATATTACTTGAACTTTTTGCTAGTCGGGGTTTGACGACTTTTTTATGAAGCCAGCCAGTCAAATCCCTCTGACTTTGTAGTTAACTTTCCGACTCGAATCAAGTCTAGCGGTCGACTCCCTCGTTTTTAGCGCGTGTTTCTATTTTATATAAAAGTGTCTGTGGTTCCCCTGTCTCTATATAGTTCGGTGATTTCCACTTAAGTTTCCCATACACACTCTTTTACGTAGGCGAATGTTTATCACAACTGTAGCGTTTATTTCTCTGTTGTAAACATTCGGCGACACGGTTCTTAGAACTAAATACACACTAAGCTTATGACTAGTATTTACTTAATAATACCATAACATATTCATTGATTTTAAATATTATTTCTCTTCAAAATATTAATAACAGAATATACTTAATTAAATTTTAAAAAATTAAAAATTTATAAAATTAATAAATGGATTGGTATGTACCGTTACATAGGTGTAGAATAGATATGATCAATCATTTAATTAATAAAAAAACTCGCGTTGATTCTAGTGTTGTTCATTTACAGTATTGCCTAAGCATTCTCACATCAAGAGGCAATACCTCCATGTTCCACCTCGTGCTTATCAGTTAATCAGGTCCTCATTTTATGAATCAACTTTTCCATTCATTTGAAGCATTCATGATTAATACATGCTAGTAAACACAAGCAAAAATATCAAACATTCTATCAAGTAGTTATGTCAAAAATATGCCAATTTAAATAAATGTTGCTATTCATATGAACTGTCATGTATGGATTAGATTGCGTTGGAACAAACATAATTCATTTGAATAAAATTATTCTAAATGCTTTTTTTATTTATCAAAAGTATTTTTATATAAAATTTGTATAAAAAAAAGGCTAGAAATAAGCTTCCAATTATGAAGTTAGCATTTAACTAGGGAATCAAGTCGTCATAACTTGCTATACTATTTATATTGGTCCAAAAAAGTCATCGTAAAGACCTTGTACTTCATGTTTCAACTTTATCAACACAATAAACACATAATAGCAATATAGCACCTGTATCAAAGTTTAAAAGAAAATTAATGCTGATATAAAATTTTGCACTGCTAAAGATGTGTGTATTATATAATAAAACAGTCTTGCTAGATCTTATGTTTAGGTTGCATTACAAGAATGTAATATAAAAATCAAAAATTAAACAAGGTTTATCAATATATAGCTGAGAGTAGAGTGTTGATATTTTTACAATTTCATTCAAGCAATTACGATATTAGTTGGGCTAAAGTTCTAAGTCTAAACCATATTTTAAAAGATGCCAGTTTTCTTAACAGTCATCACAGGCAGTGGCAGATCTGTTTGCATGCGAGCCTACGCAAATATCTGATTATATCCCAAATATATTACTGTATATCTCGGTTTCATCAAGCTAACCTTAGAATTACATCACCAACAGCTAAAGAAAAGATTAAGTAGTTAATCAAATTCATTAATATACAGGGTGAGTCATCAGTAGCCGCGTCTTCGATTGCTTTTTTGTGTTTTAAACAAAAGAAAAAACAATTAGTGAAAGATCCATGGTTGCTTGTGGCGCATATTGTGAAAATACTTTCAAGCTGTGACGCACTTCCGGTTTCACCGGAAATGCACGGAACTTAAGTTTTCTAAATGACTCACTCTATATATTTTTGGATTTTCTTGTACTGCTTTAAATTGTCTGTTCAACTGTTTTTTCTTTTTCAAAATTGAGCCAATAGTTTTTGTTATTAATTTTTTTTGAAAATATTTGACCAAAACACGTGTTCAGAAAAAAATCATTTTCACATTGTTTTTAAAAGTAAAAACATTAACTTTGGTGGTGCTCGTAGCCAAGAAAATTCTTCATCATTTGGTAAAGTTGCACTCGACAATACCTCAAAAAACTTTGTTTTTTCAAAGCCTACTTCCTGAAATTTTCACATACCAAAAACTTATTTTTTTTAAATGGAAGACCCAGTATTTTGTTGAGGAATTTTGTTCCTTTTTTTTATTCTCCTTAATTTTTGTTAACAATGTCCTATACCTATCTTTTGTAATTTCTGAGATAATGACTATAGGAGGAATTAGCGGTCAATTAAAGAACTACGAGCGCTGTTGTTCTATGCACCAAAATATTCGTTCAACCAATGGAAGGCAGGAATGGCGCTTGACTTCCTTAGTCAACTGTCAAACAAAGTAAATGTTAAATCCAACTATCCCAAAAGTAATAATTTTACAGAATGAAGAGCATCGCATTTCAATTTTTGACCCGCAAGTACCATAAACGTCTTATCGTCACCAGTTATTGCTTTTTCCGCTCTTTCTTTCATATTCAATACTTTCTGTTCACTCAAACCGTCCACTTTATACTTTCGAGGGTTTCTGGCTTCGGTTGACTTCTACCAGAGTGCATAAAGTCTGGATGCTAGCAAAGAGTTTCTTTCAGATTCACCCAAAACGTCAATCATATCTATTAACTCTTCATAAGAATAATTCATTTGGATGACATAAATGTATACCGACTTTCTTTAACAGTTGACTCTGCTGCATTCCATTATAATATTCGTCCAATAAAGAATATTTGGGTGCATAGAATAGCACCCGTAGTTCCTTAATTGACCGCTAATTGCTCCTATAGTGACTATCTCAGAATTTGCAAAATTTAGGTATAGGACATTTGTAATAGTACAGCCCTAAAGTTGGGTAACATATGTAATAGTACGACTTTATTCTTTTTGACTGTAATTAATAAAATAATTAAGTTGTGCTTTTATGAGAGAAATTTTAGGTTTTTTTTTTTTTTAAACAGACTCAAATTTAATAGTGAAATTAATTTACTTATTGAACACTCCGCGTAACTAGCTCAGATGGGAGTTCGGTTCACATGAGAATCCTATTATCAAGTCGATTCAGGTATTAAGACACTAAGAGTAATTTTAAAGACGTACTAATTTTTATAATTCAGGTTTTTATGTTAAGGTGACCAAATAAGATGCAAAATGATATTTAAATACTATGAATATATTGATTAAAAAATAAACAACAAAGATTAAGTTACAAAAACAAATGTTACAAAGCGAAATATAATTAAATTTGTATATATCAATATAAAATACGCATAGTTACAAAATATGTAGATATAATAGATCAACAATACAATGGCGCTCTACCTAGACAATATACCATGGATTTAATTAGATGCTAATTGAATTGTTTCATAAAATGCATGCATGATATAGGCCTTTAATATGATTATACGTTGGATACCTTTATGAAGATGCTATGACGATGAAACGGTGTTTTCACGGGCAGCTTCCCCAGGATAGATGAAATGCCGTCTTCTTTATATCGAACTAGGGCACACACACTGGCTTTTATTTTACTTTTAAATAATGCTTTGAATTGCTATATTTTTATTAGCACTATTAACTTGCAAGATCGTTCTCTATAAACTTTTAAACGCCAGGAAATTTCTTCTGGTGCGTTTATAATTAACTGGGTTGGGTCCGGTCGATTTATTTATTCGACATGAGGGACCTACCAACTTGCTTCTTTGCTAGTCGGAGAACGTCTTCCTACCTCTTTGCTGCTTAAGGCGCGTCTCACCGTATTCTTTACGGGGATTCCCCGGGCCACTTAGGTACTTTACTTCTCTTCTAACTTGTTTATGAGAACAAGCACTCCGTAAAATATGTAGCGTTCAAGGTTGCCCACGTGTCGATTGCACACAAACCGTTTCTTGTCTATGTCGCATAACTTCTTAGCTGGCGTTGATAAGGTTGACGTCACATGTGTTTCTTTTACATAGATACATTTACGCACTATTTTTCTCTTTTATACACTCCGAATATATACAGAATTTACATGGAAACATTTTAAAAAGGAATATAATATTTTGATACAAATGAATAAATAATATATATTTCCCAATCTGTGTTGTTTAATTATGTACCTTAATTGCATGATACTATTATTTTTGGTAATTTTACCTTAACATAAATAGCTTTGATGTTATTATCTTTATATTTTATTTATGATATACAGAGCCTACCGTTACACATTGATAACAAAAATAAAAGAGAATAAAAAAAGGAACTAAATGCCTCAATAAAATACTGAGTGTTCCATTAAAAAAAATAAGTTTTTGCTATGTGAAATTTTCAAGAAGAAGGTTTTGAAAAAACAAAGTTTTTTGAGGTATTGTCGAGTGCAACTTTACCAAATGATGCAGAATTTTCTTGGCTACAAGCACCACCAAAGTTAATGTTATTACTTTTAAAAACAATGCGAAAATGATTTTTTTCTGAACACCTGCCAAATATTTTCAAAAAAAATTAATAACTAAAAAACTATTGGCTAAATTTTGAAAAAGAACAAACAGTTGAACAGAGAATTTAAGGCAGTACAAGAAAATCCAAAAATATATACGATGTCATTTAAAAAAATTAAATTCCGTGCATTTCCGGTGAAACCAGAAGTGCGTCAGAGCTTAAAGTATTTTTACAATATGCGCTACAAGCAACCATAGATCTTCCACTAATTGTTTTTTCTTTTATTTAAAACGCAAAAGAGCAATCGAAGAAGCGGCAACTAATGACTCACCCTGTATATTCATAAAAAATGTATGCTCTAAATTGTTGTATGCTCAAGTCAAACCTATTAAGAAAACTGCATGTTGTACGTTAAAAATTAAATAGGTATAGAATGAGATGTACTTAATTAATTACGTTTTACTTTGGTATATGAAAAGAAAATATACAAAATATATAGCTTACAGTAACTTCTAAATATAAATTTATTATGAATAACCTTATACTGGCATCGGAGTTTTGGACTTTCGACATGCAATATACAGAGTGAAATAAATGTACTCATTGAGCAGTATAATTTCAATGTTAAATAGGCACACTTTATTTAATGTACATCTTCAATTGCATAAGAAACATCTAGTCATATTTTAATAATTTTTTTTTTATTTTGGTATTAAATTTACGCTACCAATTAAAAGCGTATATTTGTCGAAAAATTTGACATCGAACTATGAAATTATATAAGTTTTGTAAAAACCTAAAAAAGATGCGTCCGTTTGCAGATCAAATAGTTACTGCAAAAATTAGAATTAAGCGACAAATCCGCCTTACCCCCCACCAGTTTGCCTACACGTCCTATTCCAGCCCCTTAGAAATTTTGAAATTTACCTCGATCATCATAGGTATCTAAAAAGAACCATTGAAAACGAAAACAATATCGGCAAGAAGTAATAAATTTGTGTTACTGCATATTTCTTACATAGTTAAATAAACCATTACCATACAGAATTGAATAGAGAGAATGTTCTTATATGTAGTATGTTCATGTCAATAGTAGTTTGTTTTGTTTCGTGTCGTATAATTTGGGTATAATAGGACTTTTAATTTTTTTTATTTCAGTAGCATGAAGATGAAGCATGGAATCTTGTGAAGCATGTTCATAACGCACCACCAATATTAGTTTAGGGTGTTTTTGTTTTAGAGAATTTCATTTGAGTTTGCATCCTTTGCCTAATTATTCCTTTTACCACCATTAAAATAATATTATCTGGTTAATATACATGCGTTTATATATTTATTTATTATTTAACGAACATGTTATCTACTAATTTTATACGTATAATTCAATGTATAACACATACGTAGTAAACGCCATGGATTCCCGGCCTGAGTGTTAAAGAACAACAGTATAGAGATATATTTTCTTCACAATAAAATGCAACAATGTAATTACACCAATTAATTCGAATATGAATAAATGTATGAATGCAGATCTACACCAAGCTGGCACTGCAGACAACAACGTACAAACAGCTGTTTCTTAAATAGATCTCATCAGTGTACGAGCGTGCTGTTCACAATGCCGTACAAACTTGTACTACCTGCATACATTGTCGACGTACCAAATGCCTATGCGAGATTCCCAGCAGCATCTGTGACCCAAGCACAAGTCGACTATACATACAGGTAGTCCAAGTTGTACGGCATTGTGCACAGCACACTTGAACATTTCATTTTATTAATCCTGTTGTTCAAACATGCATTAACATATTAGGCCAGGAATTTATTGCACTAACTGCGTACATGCATAAAATAGATTTGCATGTGTCGCTTTATCTCGGTGGCTTTACTTAAAGCAATACTTTCGTAAAGCGAACGAAATAGAAGTATTTATTATTAAACAATTTTATTTTTCTTTCTCTAAGAGTTGAAGATGATATTTTTTTTAATGATTTTAGTCCACATCGTCTCAACAATCCCTGTACGGCGATCTTCTCCTAGAAAACGTGAAACCACGACCGAATATAGAAAAGCACATCTTGGAACAGAAATTAAGACAGCAACAAAAAGAATCCGAAGAGGATCAGAAATGGTTACAAGAAACCGAAATAAATTTGGTACGCATGCTATCTCGACTTATACATTTAACATTTATATTATTTTGGAATATGATTCTCATTAAATAAACTGTTACTTTCAGAAGAAGAGGTTGAGTATCGCTACTCCACCGGACACGGACGCTACATTCGATTATCCCCATTCGATGGTGTCAGTACCAACTAGTCCGTTGACTACGAATTTTTCAAACTCGACGTCATGTAACCTGTCATCTAGCTTGGCCAGCATGACGATAACTGGTAATGGTGTCCAAAGTGGCAACGAATCACAGTCCAGCAGTAAAAATCAGTCGCCCGCTAGTTCTGTTACAAGTACGATGACAATTTCGACCAAACAAGAAAGATCTTCGACTCCAAGTGGTGACAGTGATAGGGATAAAATGAAGGTACATAATTTACTGTTGTGTTTTATGTCAGAGTAAAACAGAAACGCCCTGATTTTGGTTTCTATGTGAAACGTCAAATATTATTTTTCACTAATATTACCTTTTATATTGCTGTACCCCGAGCAGTATTTAAATATATAATACTCAGTGGCATAGATATTTCTGCAAGAGGTGTAAATACAACATACGCATTTCAAATATTAATGTTCAGAAAAATTAAATACATAATATGATATTCATCAAACATATAAGTGAGGATAAATAAATAAAATAATGGAAAAATTAATTTGAAATAATCAACAAACAAAAGGGTTTGGCCCAGATGTTGTATCAGTTACTTAATTACTTGGGGTAATTCGCACAACATGAATAACTGTTTCATCCTTGGTTCAAGCACAAATCTTAAATAGACGCTTACCCCCTGGTATCTCCCTGATACCAGTTGGCACGAATCTTCTTCATACGATCACTTGCCAAAACTATATCAAACGCGTAACTATTTTAATGCTCTAGTACGGATTACTTTCACGCTTGATTATCAGGTATATACTGGTGATACACAATATGCTTATTGATTGCACAGGATCTCATACTATATGCCATTAACTGGTTTATTTAACGAGTATCTGCCAAGACAATTACGCACAAAATCTTCGATAAATAACATAATTTTGAAAAATAATAAATGAATTAACGTGCTAATTATCCTAAAATTAATAATTCAAATATAGAAATAAATAAATTCTCATATGTAATTTCAATTCTTGTATATCCATTCTTAAAAGCACTGTATTCCTTATTATTATGAACACTTAAAAACGACAAATATAACACAAATGATAATTTTATGTGCACATTAAAAAATAATTTTCAAAAAATTAGTGCACATAACTACACAGATGCACCCCTTGTACTGTAGGTGTGGATATAGGATTTGAAGAACCACATTCATCTTCTTCTCATTTTTAATTTTAGATGCACGGTTGCTTGCGATCATAAAAAATATTAACAAAAATTCACATCCGGGCTGCATCAGATGTTTATAAGAAATATTTTATTCTAAACGTTTTATTATCAGGGTAAGCAACATGAATGTGGTGTGGTACTTCATCATGACGTTACTTATAAACATGGCGTTCTTGCAAAATGTCTGAGGAAGCCTAATGCATGTATTCGTACAGCCACCATGTGAGAAACTCTGATTACAGTGCCGTCACGATGCATGACACGAGCCTACCTCTACTATTGACAACGTGGGGCCCAGTTACTACTGCTGCTCTGCACGTTATACGCAGTGCCCTAGTAACACAGGCCCGATTATTTGGGTGGGATTCAACATGTGCAAAAAAATCGTCTACCATTTCAGATTTATGAATTTTAATTTTTTTTAAATATATTAATTTATACAAATGTGCTAATAATAACAGGAATTACATGAAGAATGTAAATAAATAATGTACAAGAAGAAGTAGGTGTTATTTTAAGTGTTTTTAAAATCAAAATTACTAAAGAAATTTAAAGAATTTTTCAATTAGCTCCTATATGCATAGGTGACCTGCCTCATATGGATGTCTAGTAATTAATTAACAAGTAGTATGTTATATAAATTTTGTTGTAGCTTTAATGGTGTCAAAGCATATAGAGAGTGTTGTAAATTTGCATTCTGTTATATATTTTATTATAATACATAAATGATGATAATTGGAAAAAAAAGTTTAATTTATGAAAATAAAAATGGAATTCCTTAGAATACAGTTTTATTCATTCATTGTATTCTGTTCTTACAGTCATGTTAATGTATAGTATGGTGGTGCCTCTCTTTATTACAAAATTGAACTTTAAGAAATTTGTACCTAACAAAAAATAAGCGTATTTTCTCAACACCTTTGTTTTATTTCAGAGGATAGAACCTACACCTACCGCAGATCTCGACAGAAGTAACGACAAGGTTTACGACTGTACAACGCACGTAGTCAAAGCGGTAATGACGTTGTCGCAAGGCGTTCAGCAGTCTCACGCCGAAACGTATCTGGATCATGTCAGAGAGGTCGGCTTGGAGTTACGGCAACTACTGGCGAGTGTCGACGCGATAGTTCCATATTTCCCCGTCACGGCGCATAGGGAGGTGGAAATGGCGCACAAAGTTCTCTCGAAAGATATGGCGGAGTTGGTGAACGCCATGAGACTCGCGCAGAACTACAGTAACACCACGTTAGATGCAGAATATAGAAAGTGAGTGATTGATTGCATTGATAAAATTGAAATTAGTATTTCACTAAATTATGAATATACGCCAGAAACTTGATTAATTCCAGTTGCAATTATTCTCAGTTTTGGCTTAACATGAACTTGATAGCTTTACCTGGTGTAGATAAAAGTAAACACTATACATGTCCAATGTCCACACAAACAAACACTTTAACGGTGCGGTCTTCGATGCCTAACCCTAACGGGGGTCCATAGATGGAGCTGTGATTGTATATGGATTTTTTGCAGTTTTTATTATAACCCTTGATCAATAGAGAAACAAACAGAGAAATATTTATAATAAAGATAGCAATACAACAAAAATTAATACAGAAAGTGTCCCTAAATTCGAATTAAAACACCCATCTAATGGATTTTTTCGGTACCATTTTAGGCGAAACCAAAAATCAAAATTCATTTTTTTTTTCGGATTCGACATCATTATAAATTGAGTTAATTTCGTTCTGTTTCTTCCAAATTTACTAGTTTTATGATTTTTTTTGAAGAAACTATGGGCACTAGGATTTTCAAAATAACTCAACCTGATGAGTGTGTTTTAACATTTACTGTGTGAAAATTTCATTGTTCTTGATTTACAACTTTTCCTTAAAATGGTACCGATATTCCTTATGGACATATAACACGGGCGAACCCCAGCCTTATCTTATATACTCGACTACTATAATACTAGAAATAATTTTGTTCGTCTAGACGTGTTCGAAATCTTCTTCACGTTTGACCTATGTAAAGAGCATTCCAAACATCATCCACATATCTAAATCACTTGTGTATACAATGAACAAAAGGAATTTTTGAGTTAAATAAGTAATTTCGACATGAAAATTTCTACAAATAGACACGACATAGAAGAGCCCATTTGCTAAACCGTATTTTTGCTTGTAGAATGAGTTATTAAATTTGAAATAGTTTTGCTGTATGCAAATGTTTAAGATGTGCAATTTACTGTTTCCTGTTAACGTAACATTTGCTATTAAATTATCTAAGGTAGGGTTCAATTCGTTGATAGGGATAGAAGTTTACAGACTACAAACATCGAAGGAAACTAATTTATAATTTTGAAACAAACTACTTGATTTTAATTTATTAACAATATCCAAGGAATTGTTTACTCTATACTTAAATGTTAGCTGCAAAAGGTCCGGCAGGTTTCCGCTAATAAATTTACGTAACTTGTAGGCCGGGACTTGTACATAAGAAACAACTAGTCTTATGGGGCATCTTGTTTATGAAGCTTGGGGAGCCCATATAACAAGGGGGCATTCGGATTCGTGATAGTTACTGTATATGCGCCATTTGCAATGATGATGAACTTACTGTTACATATGTAATGGGACAAGCATTACAATACAATTAAAATGAATAAAATGCCCCAAAGTTGGGCGACATAATGTAAAGGAACCCCCTTATATTTAATTTAATAAAATTGTAGAGTTTAAATCTAAATAAAATTTAAATAACTTGCTTTGCCGGCTAAACTCAAATCAGATTATCTCAGGGCGATTGGGATTAATAAGAAATGATTAAGTAAACGGTGTTCCTAAACATTAATTATATTTAATAAAAAAAATACCATTGTAAAACTTTAAACAATTCGTATATTCAAAACCAATGAATTATATATATAAAACTATTTTTTTTTACATATAACAAAAGAAATAAAATATATTTAAAGACAATTTTAATACATTTTTACAAATAATTAATGTCCATAGATTTTTATGTATATTATTCGACGTAGTCTAACATAAACAACGGATGCCAGAATTTACTACGTCGGCCGGTTTTGTGTACTATTTCTAAATACACAACAATATTAATACGGATTAAATTACATTCTCCTTCATAGAACGGAGATGATATGTATTTATCGACTTTATTATGTTAATTTCAATTTAAAATTTAATTCATAATTCTTAACTCTTCAATATCAACAATATTTTTATTTACAATAATCTTTTTAAAATACCTTGTAATAAAGTTTCTTTCTTCGCTCTTCAGCGATGTCTATCTTCAGTAAAACCTTCTGTTTCTTGCGATATTTTCATCGGCATCATTTGTTGAGTGGTCACGATCCTATGGTGACGAATTCACTTGCTCTACTTACTGGAGCACAATATATTTTTTATAAACTTTTAACACTGCACATTTACTCTTTAAGTGCTACTTTAATCACTATTTTTCAAATAACAATTCTTATAATTGTTATCGCATTTATTATAGGAGTTTTAGGTTCTCCTTTTTATAGAACATTTAATGTATATTACTTAATTTTTTGATAGTCGGGGTTTGACGACTTCTTTATGAAGCCAGCCAGTCAAATTCCTCCGACTTTGGAGTTAACTTTCCGACTCGAATGAAGTCTAGCGGTTGACTCTCTCGTTTTTAGCGCGTGTTTCTATTTTATATAAAAGTGTCTGTGGTTCCCCTTTCTCTATATAGTTCGGTTATTTCCACTAAAGTTTCCCATACACACTCTTTTACGTAGGCGAATGTTTATCACAACTGTAGCGTTTATTTCACTGTTGTAAACATTCGGCGCCACGGTTCTTAGAACTAAATACACACTAAGCTTATGACTAGGCTTCGGATAAATATGCATTAAAAAAGTACAAAATATGCATGCAAATATGCATCTAAAATATTAAAAATATGCATTTAAATATGCATTCAAAAATCGTTTATTAGATTTAAATAAAACATTTTTTAAAGGTTATATTGGTCTATTTACAATAAATTTCCAGATTTTTACTATTACACTTCACTATGACATGATGTAATAAATTGTCAAATATAAATTTACGCCTATTATCACCTAAAATATTTTTAAATTCTGAAAAACATCGTTCCACGTCACATGATACAATAGGAGCACGAATAGGAGCGAATGATAAATCCACTATGTCAGTGAGATTCAAATTACTGGGAGCAACAGCAGTTTCCTCATTTTGTAAAATCTTAGAAATATTTTTCAAAATTTGATATCCAGTATTTTTATCTAAAACTGTCGACATTTTTTTTTTTTGCAAAACTACAATTTTTTTAATTCAATTAACCTATCAATAACATTTTCATCAATTTCTATGCTGTTTTCTAAAGGAAGTCCCTTGGTTGCTAATTTCAAAATAGCCACGCAAATACAAGTAAAATTTAATCTAATGAAAATCAAATCTTCGCGCAATCCTCTTTGTGTTAAAGCGTTTTGAGCATCCTCTATGCTTTTCGCTTCTTCAGGATCGAAATCGTTCACAATACGGGCAATAAACTCAAAATGTTGAGCGTAATAGCTTGCAGCTTCAATTCAGGTGCCCAATGTAAGAATCGGGGACGGCGGAAGTTGAATCCCATCACCAGCAATTTCTTTAAACTTGGCAACGCGAGAAGGTGCTTTTAAAAACAGTTTCTTGGTCGATGATATTAACAAATTTACATTTGTATAAACGGAACGAACTAATTCGGCCACTCGATGTAAGCCATGCGCCACACAAGTCATTTTTGAATAAAGTATTTTCAAACCACTCATTACTTTACACATGTATGGAGCAGCACCCGTACACACAACGAGCACTTTTTCGAAGCAAATGCTTGTTGGCAACAAAAAATTTAGCGCATCATTGAAAGATGTGGCAATTGTTGTATGGTTCACTTTTGCCAACACTTTCATTGTTAACAGATATGATTTATTTCTTTCTTCTTCAACTCTCAAAATACCAAAAACAAAATTTGCTATGCTACTTTGTTCTACATCCGTTGTTTCATGTAAAGATACCCAAATATTTTTTATCTTTAGCTTTTTACCGCAGTTTTTGTATTGTGGGGTTATATAATGGCAGAACATAGTTTTTTCGCTGTGTAGGTTCGTCTGGAATATTTTGCATGGTATGCTTTTCCAAAAAGGTTTTAAATGCTTCATTTTTTAATTTCGCCAACGGTATGTCCGCAGAAATTAGAACTTCACACAATTCCTCGTTAAATGGTGAACGACTGGGACCAGGTTTTAATATAGTTGGTACTAACATCTGCTGTTTACTTCCTAAGCTTCGGTACTTCTTTTTTTGGTGCTTACTGGTTTGTAAATGCTGCGTCACTTGGCACTTTTTTTTGTTGATGTTACACTCACTTCACAGTATTTACAAAACAGCACACTTCCATCAGTTGTAAGATCGCGGAAGTCTTTGACAAATTGGTTTGAAATTGCGCTAACTGATCGTTTTTCTTTCGGCATTTTTAACACTTGGGATGATCGCTTCTCAAAATCAAACAAAGTTATGGAATATTCCACTCCTTGCGGGTTGGGTACCTGAAAATCGGTCATAAAAGCTGTTTGGGATTGATAATCGGTCATAAAAGGTGTTTGGGATTTACCACATATATTTTCGAAGGACGGTGACGGTTCTATTATATTCTTATATAAATTTGTACATAAATAGTATTTTGTGTTACTGTGATTCAATAATTATAGTTTTATTGAATTTAGTTTATATATAGTTCGTTTGTTTCAAGAGTGTTCTTTAATTTCATTTTGAATTATGTTTTTATTTGGTGTTTTAAATATAGACTTTTAAAAGTAAATAGTGAGTGAATTGTTTATTATTTTATGTTTTAAAAAAAAATTAACTGGGAAATATGCAGATAAAACTGAAAATGACTAAAATATGCATTTCAACTCAAAAATTACTTAATTATGTATTAGAATATGCAGTTATGCAAATGAATATTTATCCGAAGCTTACTTATGACTAATATTTACTTAATAATACCATAACATATTCATTGATTTTAAATATTATTTCTCTTCAAAATATTAATAACAGAATATACTTAATTAAATCCTAAAAAAGTAAAATTATAAAATTAATAACTGAAATGGTCTGTACCATTACACATACACACATAGACTATTAAGTGTACCCCTCTCTAAACCAAACTTTGATAAAGAAATAGATGTTTTGTGAAAGTATATATTTATTCTTGTACCGAATAGTTTGATTTTTTCAAGTCCTTAACACAATTTTAGTATCTAATCTACAGTTTCCGTCCCACTTGTATAATAAAAAATACCATTATCAAATTAAATATAATATTATGTTATCAACTGTGTAAGTCAATTGTTATTTTTTCGTAATCTTGCGGAGGTACCACATGTATTTCTGTGGTTTGAATACAAATCAATAATGCAAGTTTAGCGGATGAAATAACATATAGAATAAGATCACTGTATAAGGTGGTGTTGACCAGATAATACCCCAAAGAGAAGGGACACTTAATGATAAATAATTAGTTATGTATTTTGTGTGACATCTATCGAGGAAGCATAGTACTATTGAACAAACTAGGTTTTGAACTTCAATAGAATCTGCTTTTGAAGGTTGATATCTAAACTGACTTATTTACATTATTCCTGTTGTAGTATTAATTATACATTGTTTTACTTTTATGATTACATATCTATTGAATTTAAAAGAAACACGTAAATAATTATATAAATATATTTATTTATAAAAAAAAAAACATAAATATTTCTAGATTCAGCATATTACGTTTATGGCGAAAGTAATTTAAGAAAACTTCTAACCTAACACAAGATAAAAAGTCTTTCCATACTAATACACTATTAAAAACAAACTAACAATAAAAACTACTTCTGAACTAATAAATTAACAAAGAAAACTTATAAACTAACACAAAATAAAAAGTCTTTTTATACTAATACACTATTTAAAACAAACTAACAACAAAAACTACTTCTGAACTAATAAATCAACAAAGAAAAATTATAAACTAACACAAGATAATAAGTCTTTAAATAATACACTATTTAAAACAAATTAGAAAACAAACTAAAAAAAAACTTCAAACAACCACTTCTGAACAAATACATCAAATAATTCCTACACAGAGTCATCTAAAATGTTAGCTTACAATTAATTAATCACGAATATTTCCCTGCTTCCTCGTCAGATGGCGCTCAAAATCGAAACCCAGTTGCCCCGTAAATGTGTCCTCCCCCTGGTGTTGACTGAATAGCCTTCCACGCAGTGGCCTACAATTCTTATTTCCCGTTTATTCTGTTCACAGTTGTACCGCCACTATACTCAAAATGTATCTATTCAAATTGTCAGTAAAACTTTTCTTGTTAGTTGATAATGAACTGAGAAGTTCGAAACAATTGTCCAAGTTTGTATTTTGTAAATAAATTTTAGTGAAACAAATAACCAAGTGTAATCATTCCTTTACTTTTATTATTAATATGTTTCACCAAGTGCCCAGCAAGGTCTTAATCAATTATAGAAATAATTTTGTCGACACTATGGACACAGTCATCTGTTGGTTCGAGTTGATAATTAACAGTGTTATCCTTGCGTAATTTTTTGCAAAACAAATGTATAGAAAATTATTTGTGTGCTTTTTATTAATATTACTCGATAATTAAATACATTAACTCTACGATCATTTTCAGAGGTATGTTAGGAGCAGCTCACGTTCTCGCCATGGATTCTAAAAACTTACTCGACGTCGTGGACGCTATCAGGATAAGATACCCGAAGATAAACCCGTATGCCGATCAGACTCCGAAAGATTCCACGCCAGACATCAACACGTCTGAAGGTTCCGATCAAGAGACCGAAACGTCAGCCGCCTACCATCCGAACTTACCCCATCCGGTTAGCTGTACGTACGTTCAATACCCCGTTTATACACAGAACGTTTCGTCCAGTTCAACGGCCGCATCCTCGAACATTAGTCCAAGTCAAATTGTCGATAGTTAGTTAAAGAAAGACATATCTTATTTGCGTATATTCCGTTGCGATTTCGTAATACAACTTTTTTTTATTACCACTTCTGTGTTTTTCGGTGATTTTTGATAATAAATATACAGCTTTTTATCGTAATCTTCCATGTAGTATTTATATATGAATATAGAAACATGTAATTGAATACACAAAATACGCAATTTAATGATTATTAATGACGATGATGATAACGCTCTATATTTATATTTTATTTATAAATATATATTGTATCAATATTTATTTATAACCGAAACAATGAATTTTAAAGCATTCCATAATTGCTTAAATAATAAATGAGTCGTCGTTAGCTTTTAAGTCATATATAAATAGATGTTTAACTTTCCGTTTCTTCTGAAGCTTTTCCAATATGTGCTTTGAACAAGAACATTTTACAATTTTATAATGGAAACAGACTAGAACATGAATATTTAAATGATCGCATTTTTAACGAAACAATCGAGGAATATTTGTAGATTGATAACACTGACCAACAGTGATTTTATTGTCTCCGTTATTAATTAATTAATTAGATCAGTTTCAGGGTAACTTGGTGCTGTTAATTCCATATTTGCTAACAGTTTGTACCGAAACTATCAAATTATGCCTAATATTTTTAATTCATTTAAATAAGGATTCAAATATTATCCTTATTTATGTTTTTAAATAAAATGAAAACTACATAATTTTACCAGGCTAGCTCATGTTTTTATCCCAGCATGATTCAGGTAGAAAGATCAAGAAATAGTCTTTGGGCAATAAATGATACAAATAAAGAAAACAATTTATATAACATCTGGATTAGAAACCAACATTTTGTATATATCAATATGAATACCAAGAACAAATGCAAAATAATATCAAATTCAGTAAAATAAAGACACTGTTATAATAATTTCACAACTCATTCAATATTGACGGATTAGTTGCAACTATTTAAATATCACTGTCTCTACAAAATAATATAATATACATTATTTATTTTTCTGCGTCCTTCCATGTCTATATAAACACGAACAACATAGGCATAGATGAGAAACAAATTATGCTCAGATTTAAACATACAATGTACATAATATTTTTAGATTATCATCGATAATTTACAAACATCGAGATATTGCCGTATCTAAGACAAACTATTAAATATGTTTTTTAATCTTAGATTATCATATTATTTGGTTAAGTCTCTAAATTAAGACAGATTTGAGCATTATAATTTATTTAGCACTCGCACAATAATAACTTTTAAATACCTTTTTTATTTTCATCGTCTTTTCTTCTTTTTTCACTAAATAGAAGATCTTGCCGTTGTCGATTTACTTCGTGAGAGGTCTCCTTGGACGGTAGAGATACCAGGAGCTTCTTTAACTGCTGTAGGCCCCTTATGAGTCACCTGTTCCTTTTTCTATAGGTGAACTTGCGCTGTTTCAACTTCTTGTATGAATATATATTAAACTTTACACATGTAATACTTCGGTCGACCTCTTTATATAAATAAAGAACCTTTTATAATAATTATTCAATTCAAAACAGTCTAATACGCTGTCAACCCCTATGTTGGAGTCGACTTATATATAAATAAATAGGGAACTTTCTATTATTTTTAACGGTCTATGGGCAGTCTAATATGCTGTCGACCTATCGTCTTGAAAGTTCCCTGTCGACTTCCTACTTATAATTCTGGAACCTTCTATATTATTTATGCGGTTCAGGACAATCTAATATGCTGTCAACCGCTATCTTTGAAGGTTCCTGGCCTACTTCCTCGATCAATCGGGCTTCATTCTACGGAACGCACATGCAATCCCCTCCTCTCTTCACCTTTTAGTTCACACGCATATTTTCACGTTCCAAACGACAACATACACAAACTCGGCGTCACAAGTCTTAAATATAATACAAACATTTTCATATCTAAATAATCCTTAATTTATACACTGGTTAATATACATTTGAAATAAACAAGTTTAAAAATTATTCGGTTTCTAACGCATACGTTTTCAAAAATAATTTTTACTCATACTTAAAATATAAAATATTTGAATTTAGCGGTACCGTTACAAGTTTTATCATGTTGGTTTTAGTTTTTATAATAATACTTTTTTGAAAAGGTATGAAGAAAAAACAAAAAAAAAACTATTAAACAAAAATTATGTTTCTAGTAAAAAAAAAAAAAAAAAAAAAAACAATACTTATGTCACTACAAATGCTAAGTAAAATGCCGTCAGTATGATTTTTTTATTGTGTTTATTCCACCTTCCTTGATACCTTTCCTTCATTGAGTCCTGAATTGTTTCCTTTATTCTTCACTAAAATCACTAGATTTTCCGGAAATCTGTCCAAATGGCTATGCAGAAAGTGTAATTCAATGCTCATATTAGCACTCATTTCCTTAAAGTTAACCAGCATATTTTGTACGAGTTCTTCATAATGTTCTGCCTTATCCAAGAAGTACTTAACCACAATAACAGACGAGCACCAGGCAGAAGCCTCAACATCAGTCATGGCTTGCTTCAACTGTAATGTCAAATCATATAAACATCTTAGGCAATGGAAAAAAGATTTTCATTAATTATTTGCAAGAATTTATTACTTCCTCAGGAGAACGTAAGAAATTGAAGATGACATTTTGATTTTCTATATAATATTACATAAGTACATCACTCACTATGAAATTTAATTTATTCATTTAATGAATTACGTTGTTATTATGGTTACTTACTCAAGAATTTATAAGAACTGTCAAAAATTAAATCAATGCCAACTTGGATATAATTACAGAGAGAATAAGTTAAAAATTTAAAGACTTGATTTTCTCTACAAAGAAGTTGACGAAATTAGTTTTGTTTTCTCTGATACCCTATCGTAAATGAAAGTTTATGGAATCTATGATGTCCGATACTCACATGAACAGATACAATAAATTTTATAAACCTCAATAAATTATAAGATCTACAACATTCCTTGATTGTTTATGAAAGTGTAATATATATTTATACATATTCATAAATTACATTTAAGGTTATTTATTAGCTGTTATTTATTGTCACAAAATTTATTCTGTAAAGCTGCAGTATTAAAACAAGTTAATACTCTTTAAATGAACAGCTATATAGTCATATCATTAGATTCGTGCTATAATCTTTTATTTATTTATTTTTACCTAGTTTGTATGTTTTAATTTCTTACTTTCATTTTTATCTTGAGGCCGCTTTACGGTTGAAAATTTTCTCCAATTGCAATAAAAAGTACAAACATGCTCAGTTTAAACATCTATATTTACCTTTTCTTGCATTGCAAGGAATAGTATATGTATGTAAAATAACATAATCAATATTTATATCATCATTCTTCTGCTAATTTTGAATATAATCTAACTGAATCTAATACTATATGATACTTATTATTCTTAAATTATTTCTTATTTGTGCTCTCATATATTAAAATTTCTTGCATTCAACTTAGATATATATTTGCAGTATTACCGAACAAATAGCTTAGTGGATGTAGTTAATCAAAAGTAATTGCACTCCAAAACACTAAGAAATGCCAACGGGGCTTTATTTTATATTGAGGGCCACACATATTTGGAATAAAACGTATATAAATAGAAAACTTACAATCTCCAGAATGTATAAATGTTGGTATTATATTCATCTTGCGACCAAAAATTGTAAAATTTTCAATTTAAAATCCAATTTTGTGTCACATGTATTTAACATAACCTCAAAATATAGGAATAATTGCAGTTGAGGTGCATAACAAATTCAACACGAACCTTAGATGTGATTGTGCTTCTCACCCGCCATTTTGTTTCTCTAGATTTTCTCTATATGGGATATCTTACATGGGATGTAACCTGCAAAATTCACTCGGTGAGTACCTAATTTATTTTTTATCTCCACTTCTGTACGTTTCCACCCTTAATGTTATAAGTAAAAGTTGTTCAGTTAGAGGTCCTCTATAAGGTACACTAGTCATTTTGTAAAAAATCGCCCGGCACCTCAACTGCACTTTACCCGAAAATAAGTATTCGTTTATATACATTATATTCAATACTGTTTTCAATCGAAAGTTTAGCTGTTAACTCTAAAATCAACTAAACAATTACAATAAATTGCATGTTAACAAAAATTGTCAATTGTAAAGCGACCAATAGTTTAGATGATTGGGAACAAGTGAATAAAATGAAACAAAAATATTTCTAAAAACTATGCAAAATGTAATGGTAGTTTTTACACGATGCATTAGAACAAACGAAATAAGAGAAAAGTTGTTGAAAGATTGCCACTCGCGATTTTTAAATTATTATAATTAATTACACAATTTCTTTTTTATAAGACTGTAAAAATGTAATGTTATATATAGATTTTACCGAGTTTTTATTTTGGAAATTTATAAGTATATATATATAAATATTGTATCTGAATTGTATCATATCAGTTATATTAAGTGATAATGATAATAAAAGAGATTATGATGTATTTCTTTTTTTTAAATAAATTATTATTATATTATTTTGATTATTGATTATGAAGAGTGTATGATGTCTCGAGGAAAATAATAAACATTATTAAGTAAAGATTAAGATATATTCACGGACATGTGGTTTGTACATTGCGAGATATTGAGTTGTTTTTATTTTTTATTTTGTACACAGAATTATTGTATTATATGTATATGTTGTGAGTGTTTGTTTTTGTTTTATTTTCATTATCGTATATGCTTTTAAAATAAAGAAGCAGTTATATCAAGCCTCTGTCTTTTATTCGATATCCTTTAGCAAAAACAAAGTTGGAATTTCATAATAAACATACTTGCTAATTTTCAAATATTACCAACACTTTACTGTTTTAAAATAATGTATATGAAGTAATCTATATTCTTCCAGTGCAGTAATTGTACTTAAGAATATTATCCTAGTCCACAGATGATTAAAATAATTACAAATCTCGCCGATAGATGTCATTGAATATCCAAAACACTAGAGAGCCTATATAATCATAGTGGGAACACCGATGAGATTAATTCCGATAGATTGACGCAAATTGTACCCACATAATGGCGTCTTGCGCAAAAAATGTATTGTACAGTTACATTCTTATCTTTATTTATCTCGTGTTTTTATATATGTATATCCATTTAATACGCAAATTATAGGTTATTGTATGAATTCATATTTATTAATACTTAATTAATTGTTATGTTATCAGTTGACAGATGCCCACATAATGGCCGATTTGGTGTCTGTTGATTTCCTATCTCGTGTCATCAATCTCGTTATAAAGGCACTCTACAAAACACTAGAGTGCCTATTAAGTATCTAAATTGAATGTTTTTAGGCATGTTTTAATTACCCAACTGAAAAATACCATAAGACGAACAAATTAAACACCGAAATTTAGTGAAAGCAGTTTAACACAAATAAAAAATGCTATGGAGCATATAACTGCTGTAAATTGGAAAAAGCTGTTAAACACGCAATAGTAAAAGAGGACGAATATATGCGCATGTACAAAATAGTAGCACCTTTGATTATAAATTTGCAATACGATTCAGACACAGAAGATGATTTATAAAATGCGGTGACACATAAAATTTTTATTGTGTATTACAAACTAATTACCTTTATATATCTGTATGTATCCACTACACATGTTGTCACACGATTTGTAATTTTTTTTTGTATATAAACCCAATGTATAGATATTTTTTATTATATACTTGAAATTAACAGCGTTTTATTATTATCTTATAGGGCCCTAATTTATAGTCAATACGTCCCCTAGATTCATACGTTGCAAATAGGTAAACCGTACCCGTTCAATAAGGAGACCAGATATAATAATTATCGTCACAGAAGGTGGTGCAATAAAAGCATTAGAGCCGTTCAAAGATATATTATAATTTGAAATAAACTATACATGCTTATACAGATTATAAACCTCTCCTAAAGTCACTGCATCGTATGTCGGAAGGATTCGGAAAAATAGTTGCGGGGCGACGTGACGTAAGCGCTACCGTTAGAATAGCATCAGTTGCATTCTGTTGATGAAGTAGGGTAGTTGATGTTTTCGTAAATATAACACGCTGGTACTTTCTATATTCGCTTTGGCATATTTGCGATTATTTGAACTGCTTTTACGTTATTTCTTTATTACCAGTATTTACTGGCTTCTTTAGGTACGGATGTAATGTTTTTTTTTTCATTTTATTAGAGTGAACCAACTTCTGAAGACTACTTAGATGTGTATGCTTTTTTTTATTAAAAACTTGTTTTAAATACTACACTGAAATTACAATTTTCATTACCTGTTCAAATTTATCAAAACAGGAAAATGTTCTAACAAAATCTGATAAAAATGTAGTTCCTTTCACGTGATTATCGAAATCATTTGCTTGCGTACTTTATTATGAAATTTAAGAAAATAAATTTAATGTACGTAAGAAATAACTCAAACTTTTACGAAAACATCAACTGCTCTATTTCATCAACAGAATGCAACTGATGCTAGCGCTTACGTCACGTCGCCCCGCTACTATTTTTCCGAATCATTCCGACATACGATGCAGTGACTTTAGGAGTGGTTTATAATCTGTATAGTCAATGCGACCTCTGGTTACTTTTAACAAATAAATTCTTATTCATAGGGTTCTTATTTGTTTATCTTACTGTAAATTACATACGTCATCGACAATTCTTAATTTCTCTTGCTCATGTTGGACCTTTTGAAGGTCAATATTTATTAGAGAGTGGCGCCCTCTAAGACTATCGACTTTTAGTCTATAACCCATACCGTTCTCCACTGAGCAAGAGGAAGTTGGACCTTTCAATTTTTCCCATCAGAGATCGAGGGTAGTTTGTAGGTAAGTCATTGGTTGTTTGTGTGAATTCTGGTAAATTTATTAGTCCAGCATAAGTGCTAGTTTTTTTCATGGTTTTTTTGACGTTTAGTTTCACAGGCGATCTACTGATACAAGGCTAATTTATTTTAGAATTTATGTTTGAGTGGTGGTGCCATACTTTCTGCGCCCTTATGTTAATAACAAAATAAGGGGGTAGCAACATATTGCAGTGATCTTGAGTTTGGTGGTAAATTGTAAATAAGCATAATCAAGATCACTTCAAGATTTAATTTAATTAATTAATTACTATTTTATTTATTAAGTTAATATTTTGGCAAATTTAATTTTTATTTACGTACAATAATATTAGAATAAGCATAAAATATTACGTGAATTATAACAAGAAAGTGTTTCCCGCACGAAAAATACTGTGACAGGGAGATATCGACAGATTGGCTCGGCGAAAACAATATCCTCGCTAGATGCATTGGACAAATCATGAATGTGTAAACAAGTTGATATTTACATGTTTGTTTACCTTTTTGAAAGATTAGTAGTGCGCTGCTTTCCCGGGTGGTGCAGCACTGCAGCTATGTATCTCTGGAGGTGGTATCGGAATCGTACCGAAGATAACCGTACGTTTTTGTGAAGAAAAATATCCATATAAGTCGACACACGATCAGAAAACGTTAGATGCTTGGTGAAAATCAGCTCTCTCATAAGAAAAACAAGAGGTAGGTGGAAACCTCTTCTTCCTCTTAAAATAAAAATGTTATTTTAACTTAGAAGTTTATTCATGAATCGGAACTTAGAATAATTTTTCAAAAAGATTTTACGACACAAAAATTTTTAACAAAAATTTAGGACTTGTAATATTTTATAGATTAAACGTTATTCGAACATAGAAATTTGTTCACGCATTGGAACTTATAATATTTTCGTAATAATTTTATTGTACTTATAAATTTTAAAGACCGAAGTGGGAATAATTTTATGAATTAGATATTATTTTAATTCGGAGTTTGGTTTACATTGGGACTTGTAATTATTTTTCGGAAATAATTATTTATGTTCGGAACAGTTTTATTTAATTAGGAATTTTAATATTTTTTTTCTAGAATGTTTTATTTTTATATGCAGGGTTATTACACCGTGTGTCATGGTGAAGCATTTTAGTGTTTGTAACGATAAAATTAAATAGCCTAATGATGATTTTTTTTTTGAAATAAATATAACACTACGTTTTTAATTAAAGTTTCTTTGTTATTTATTTACAAGATTAGTAGATTCATAGTTTGATAATTTTTTTTTGTTTTATGTACATATAGGATAATTTGACTGTGACAACACTTTTAAATATACTTGAGATGGATGAATTTGAGAGGTTGTACGAAGAGTTAAGGTGATTTAATAATGTTTATTATAAATGTGTATATAGTGTTGTACAAATTTCTTATGGGGTGTCTTATACTGGAATCCTAGAACGAGGTAATTTTTTTTTTATATATATTTTCTTTATATTAATTATACTTTATTGTGTTTGTGTATTTGATATTGATGTGTTGGGTAATAGATCAGGTATGTGTGCAAGGAATTAAGTAGATGTTTAATTCATAGCATGGAGCCCTGGTGAATCCTTAAAGCACGAATTGGTCTTGGTGGTACTGTTTTGGGAGCGAGCAAAGGCGCCAAGCAGAAGAAGTTAATTAATTAAATGCACAAAGACATTTTTTGAAAAAAAATTATATATATGCCTTAAGGGGTGAGCACATAGTAGTGTATGTTAGGGTTGTGTCCAACGAGTTGAAAAGAATACTCGTAGGGTGGAACTTTGGGGTACCTACCAGTGTGGATTTACTTTCTGATGGTACTGTCTTGGGAGCGAGCAAAGGCGCCAGGCAGAACTAATTAGGGCAGAGCGATTACCTTAATGTTTATATACTTGCAAACGAGAGGCTACATAATTTTTTTTTGTAATTAATTTATATTCCAGTACAACACACAACATACAATAAAATATTTCGTTTCAATATTGATTGTTTACATGTATTTTTGACAAATAAAGAAAATGATAATTATATTTATTTTAAAAATGTAAATTTGTATTCAATGTTTTTTTTTTATTAATTATAATTTGTTTATTGTTTTGACTATTTGATCATGACATGCATAATTTTATGTAATATTTAATGTATTTAATTTTGTAAATATATTTGTATAATTTGAAAATTTTTGTTTAATATCCTTAATAAACTATATTGTAAGGTTTATTTTGCATTTTATTTTCTTTACCTGACCTGGTAATAACTAAAGAGCATTCAAGTTGACTGGAGAGTTTATTTATATTTTCTGCCCCTGAGTGAAAATTTTCTTTAGTCATTCTAAACTGAGCTAGTTAAATGTAAAATTGCCTAACCTACTATTTTGCAGAAAATTTATTGAATCTTAGTCTAGCATAAGGCCTAGCACTAGAATGTATGCTTGATTCTTACTTACTTACTGATTGAATAATTTAAATTATATTTATATAAACCTCAATTTGCAAGAGTCACAGCAATATGTAATTAAAATGTATTGTTTTATCGTAATTCGTTAAAATAAAATACTTCCACCTATTATACACACACATCACAAAAGCAAGAGCTAATAAAAATATTTTATCGTATTTGTTTTTCTCGACCCAAAATTAGTAAGGTGTCACTCATGAAGTAAAGGAAAATTAGAAAAATAAAATTTTGTTAGGTGGTGTTATTTATTGGTTTGCAAACAAATGTCTGCGGTGAGTCCATTTAATCGGTTCCCAAAATAAAGGCCTGGTCTTCTGCCACCATCCTGATTTTAAATACTTATCCATCTCGGTGGACAAACAAGTACATGTCCCGTCAAGACGAAGCAGTATAAAAAGGCATCCCTGCACGTGGTTATCACACCGAGTGCGCGGAAGAAATAAACATCATTATTAGATATTTATTATTATTATAGTAAAAAAAAACAAATTTTTCGGTGCTTAGAAACTTTATTTTATGACTGGAGGTATCACAATACTTAAAAACTAGTGCACATTGGAAAAAAGAAAAGGAGCAAATAGGTTTTCATCAGATATATTATTTATGTAAATATGTACCGGCCATTACCAGAAAATCCATTAATTCACACAACGCGGCTTTTTTCATCGAAACATCTTTTTAAAAAAATCAAACAGGATTCTAATTTATTCCTCGATATTTTCTGATACTTTCTAATAAACGTTATTGTGCTATTATAATTTAATTATTGTTCCATTCTCAATACTTCGTTTAATGCTTTAAAGTATATTTTTTTGCTTTGCTTTGCTTTATTATACATATAATTATCTTGTCATTATACAGAAATATGACGGTCAAAATTTAATAACGAAATTCGAAAAAGGGAACGACTCGATATTACAGTGCAAAAAATAACGAAGGTAACATGGAAAACACATTTCAAAACGAGCTCAAACTTCAATACTTATTATTATCACAAAGAAATAACAACAACATTGAGAGTTTTGCGTACGTATTTAAACTTTGGCTTCGTCACACGTTTTCTTATTTTTTTTGTTTGTTTGGCAACCATCTATGTATTATATAATAATAATAATAATTAACACTAATATTAGTATATTTTCATAATATATAAACGTATATATTACAAAAACAGAACGTAAATATTATTATTTGCTTCTCTTTTACAATGGAATTCAATCATTAAAGTTTGACAATTAACAACAAACCTATTTTAAATAGGCAAGATTCTGTTTGAAGGTTTAAAACCTACACAACACATACGTAATAAACTAAATACATTTTTCTTTTTATCTTTAAAAGCACTCTTTTATCTTACTAATACAATTATATCTCATTATAGTTTCTTTTAGTTTCTAATGGTGACTAGTAATGGCGGAATTTTTCTTGAAAGATACTATACAATAACTACCACAGAAAACTATATTTTGTAATGCTCGTTTTACATCTAAAGCTTGTTTTACATTTGTCAATTTGTGCACATTTCGATGACGTTAGTTGTGATAGTAAGTATAAATGTAAATAATATAACATTCTTTCCCAAATAATATCGAATAAAACGTATATGAATAGAAAGCTAACGTCCTATCATTTTATAGTAACGACTTGACAATTAGAAAATGTTCATCTTAAAATTAGTATTTTGAGGTTATGCATATATCGTGGTGTGGTGGTGTCAAACACATTTTAGTTCCAATAAGTTTGTCAGGAAATAGGTACATCTGTATTTTTACTAATAACACGAAATTGAACTAGACATTGGCAGATCTAAAACCCGGATTGTTTTATATCTGTTTTGTATTAAATAGACCAAGTCCTAGAAATTAAACTTACAATTGACATGAAACGAGCTCATTAATTCGAAAGAACACATACTTTTATGCATTTTTTTATTTATTAAATCTAATACCCATGCATAATAATTAATAAACAATAGAGAAGTTATGGCAATTTAAGATCAAGCAGGAGTTTCACACTATGAAGAAGCTATTCAAAACCTGGTAGAATAATTATAAATGACAAAACGTAGAAGTACAGCTAATGTCTATTCAAAAGAATTTTAAATTAACAAAGGTTCCAGACAGGGCGATACGTTATCAGTTACGCTAAGGGAACATTGAGAACACGTCATATCGTGTCATATGCAGATGTGTAGTAATTAGCAAACATTGAATGAATAGTGGAAAACATCGTAAAAAAATCGAAACGGAAACGAGAAAATTTGAAAATAAACAAAAAAAATATGAAACTCGATAGTAAAATGTAAATAGACTTAAAATTTACTGTCACAGACGTGAGTAGATTTAAGAACAGTGGTATAATAACAAACGATGAAAATCATGCAGTAATCCAATTTAAACAGCTAATATAGCATATCTTATAAAGAAATTATATAATAGACCAATAAACTTATTCACAAAAATAAGAGTTCACAAGTCCATATTAAGACCAGTAATAACTTTTGCAGCAGAGACCATGGCTTTTGGACCAGAAATAACAAGAGGCGATAAAGGTGTTGGAAAGAAAAAAATAGCACATCTCAAAACTGGTAAGCAGAATCATCGTGAAGAAGACTAAGATTTAGGTAAGAAGAAAACACTTAACAAAATACCTATATGTTGTAATAAGACGGATTAGATTTGTTACTATTATTATCAATAATAATAAAAAAAGAAGGACTCGATAGGTCAAATATGATAAGAATACGCTTCCATTGTGGTTATCTGAAATTTATTATTTTTTCTCGAATTAAAAAGGAATTATTTGGAAAACTAATATGATGTATAGATACACATCTGCATAATTGTTATTATAATAAGTTATTTAAGTTGAAATAGTATAGTTACTAAAGATAAAATTGTTATTATAACCTTCAAATTCATGTTCAAAATGGCTGTCCGTGTTGCGATATGTTTAGGCTGGGTGCACACCAATTACAATTTATTATGAAATGAATGTCTGCTGAGCCTAAATGGAGGTACATTGATTATTATTTATAATTAGTGACAAATAAATTGATCCATTATTTATCGCATGTTTAGTATGTACAAATTTGCCAGTTTGTCAAACATTTCTTTTAAATGTCTCGACGTGCTTTAAATGAACTGTGGTGTTTTTCAAACAAAAATTTGTTTGTCGTACATTCTGCATAATTGGTATGCGCCCAGACTAATTGTGCGGTTATTTTTTTAAATTTATAACCTCAAAAACTACTTTAAAATATCCGCCATTACCACTTCTACATTATTATAACACTATATCCATGCTTAAGTTTTACAAAACACCTCATCTTCTTACATTTAAATCATATAATCACATTTTCTAAATGGTACTAGTGTCAGGAAAAGATGGAAAGCTAATACGAACTATAATATGTGTACGATAACTAAAAACTATGAGTATTTTGTAAGTACTTTTATGTACATAATTTACAAAAACATACTTTAAAATACATCAAATGTTTTCCACAACAGCTACATATATATATAACATTTTTCAATCTCTGCTTACGTAATTTTTACTTACCCTTAAATAGTAGTTAACATTTTTTTTTTGCTTGTATGTTGGTGGCATAGTCTATATGTGAAATAAATATATTTCTATTTTTTTTCTTTTAAACCTAACTGTTTTGAAAGAGATGCCTAAACTGACTGCGTTCGTAATTTATCTTCAATACTATTAAATATAGGTAAAAGCGTTCTCTATCACTTGAACGTCCAATTGAAAAAGTAATTGGACGTTCTGTACTTTTATAATTTTTAATCCTAAATGAATCTGGTCAATTTTTCATTGGCGACTCTGAAATCACGGTCTTTTTGCCATATAAAAATGTTGCAGACCTCAAATAGTTTTTCTATTTCCTACGGTTTCGATGGAAAATTGACAAGAACATTATTAAAATAAAAACCGACTTTAAACGCGATAAACTGAAAATCAGTCAAAATGACATTACAGTATTATTATATTGTCCAAGGAAGACACACTTGAATATTTTATCCAATATTTTCAATTGAATTTAATAAAGAAATAAATCTTCTTGTTCACTAATATCCCCAAAGATGCTGTCAAATGTTGTTGAAAAACCAATTTTTAACATTTTGTTTAACATCATGCGAACTGACAACCTATTATGTTCACAATAGATTGTTTTTCTGGGTTTAAAATCTTGATGTTTGGTCCGCTGTAGTATTGTACATATTTAGGGTTGCATGTAGATGTTAGTCGTGTCTCTCTAATTGGAAAATGGCTAAGATTCGGAGATCTCTCTTTTACCAGTGCTTAGAAATATTGTCTTCCGTAGACCCTAGAGCTCTGTTATGGCACTGGAATTGTGGAAAAAAGTGTATATACTGAGTTAACAGTAAAGATGTTTCTTCATATGAATTGAAGTAATTTTGATCATGAACCTGAGAAAATAACTTATACGTGTGGGAAGTATACCGAGTAATGCGAGGAATCTTGTTCTTATAGCAGACGAAGGCAGTCCTTCAGTTTACGTATATAACAGCGGGTAAAAAGAATTTTCCACTTTACTACAGGTTCGTCAAGTTGTCTTAGATAGTCCACTAGAGATTCGACCCAAAGGAAGTAGGTAATTCTTCATATACTAAGGAGATACCGAGATCAATCCTAAACAAGAGTTTTATAAAGAGTCCAGGCTGCAGAAGTTTGTATTTGTGCCATTGTTAAAGGCGAAGGCACCGTAGTATTATGAACTTACGAAAGATTTGTAGATAAGCACCTTGGTATTGAGTCTTTGTGGGCTGTTCTTGTTTGATTTTTATCCCTCAAACTACTTAGTCTCAGCTGTCCAAGGAGTGGCTTCCATATCAGCGTATAATCAACCATCAGCCCAAGCTATAGGAGCTTCGTGTTAACTTTTACAAGATTGGCATTGTGATGTGTGCGTTTGAGAGAGTTCAACCTCCTTACACCATTACACCAGTAAAGGACCTTTGAGGAACACCTCAACTTGTGGCCTTTTCCATTAGTAGTTTGACGGATTGACTAGGATTGCGAATTTATATAGGAATCTCCTCCTATTGGCTGCCCTCCTTAAGCCCTAAGAGGCCACTGTGTAGTCTAATAGAGCTTGCCACGTTGAATGTAATATACAGGGTTTAAATTTCAAAAAAAAGAAATTTATTTGTAACTCATCAAAAATTTCTAAATTGTTAGGGCCAAAAAGTAGTTAAAGTCGGTCCATAACTTTGTTTATCCTATACGCCTTTACGTAAATACCACTAGTAATTCCAGTTTAAGGTTCTTCCAAAGAAACGATAAAATGCAAATAGTTACAACCTTTGTTAGAGAATAAATGGCAATTGAAAAGATTTTCTATGGCGATGTTTTTTTTTTTGTGGAAGAGGAGGACAACCTCGGTGCGTTACCATGTTTTTTTTTCGTTAAATAGAAGTATATTATTTTGAAACTTAAATTTCCTCTACATGTAAATTATTATGTTTGTATATTAACTGCGACAGGCTCAGACTCGAGGAAAGAAAAATCAATTTCTCGTCACTGCGTGCACATTGGACCGCGATTTTTTTTTGTACGGACACTACTCATATTTTGACGCTATTTAAAACTAACCCTGTATAACCATATTTCCTCCTCCAAAAATTCCTATAGCCTATACCATCGCTATACTTTCCATGCAACGTTGCAGACTTTATTAAACTTGATAGTTTCTGTCATGCTTCTACGAGGTATGAGGTTGGCTTTAAAAAATAAGATTAACAGTTTCACATGCTTTTTTTTTTAATAAAACAACAAAATTCTTTTATAATAAGAGAAATTTGAAAGTTGATTCAAACAATTTATTTGGTTTCCGATTAAACTGCAGAAATGTGACAGAAGTACTTCAGTTACCAATCAAATTGGCCATGGCAAGTTGACATATTATGTCATAAGTGACTTTGAGATATTTTTGTTAATAATAAATTTCCCAGAAAACATATGTAACACATCTTTTGCATGGGGATTTTAGTAGAACATTTCTAAACATTGTTGTCATTAAATATACACCAAATAATTTAAATACAATAATATAAATTAATTTTACAAATATGTATGAATTTATTTAATTACATCAAATAAAGAGAATTAAGAGAATTCCTTTTCTTGCACTATCCTTTTTTTTGTAGGGGTAACTATATTTGAGCATTTTCTTATTCTTAAAAATTATTATTACCATGTTCAGTTAACAGTAACAACATATGTAATGTTTAGATACTAATAGAATTATTTTCCTACTCGTTAATCTTGCGCTGTTTTTTCTCTTGTAAATTTATGTATAAACATTTATTTACACGTATAGCATTTGAGGAGACAAGGTACTTAGTACAAAAAATAGCATTTTTAACAGTTAATTGGGAAGATCAAAAAAAAAAGAATACTCTTCAAAAATCAGTCAAGCTTTCGATTCAATTCAACTCTTCATCAGGACCTTGTCTCATTAACTCGATCAGTCGCGATCATCCCAACTAAGTATATGTATTTGAACATTTACGTGGAAACGATGAAAATGGAAAACAATTTTTGTAATAGAAAAAAAAAATAGACCTAGTTTGAGTTGCTACCTTATTATTGAATGTTGTTCAGTTAAGATGGTATATAATGAAGTGAAAAGGCTTTGTGTTTGGGTTGCTGAATAATATATCTGCGTGCTTACAATATACACTGGACATATTATGTCAAAATTTAGTTTTTTACTATAGGAAACTATTATTCACTTGGAACACAATATATACAAAAAGTATTCTGCGAGTAAATTCTCCAATTCTTGGTTTCGGAGATTCTCTGCAAGAATACCATTACTTTTATCCCATGGGTTAGCTAGTTAGCTAGTGTGGAATTAGCATCTATTTTTTTGTGATATATATTACATACCTATATGCTATATAATATTATAAAAATGAAAAGAACAAGCATATTTCAACTATTCCAAAGCTAGGTGTGTAATAAAAAAAAATTACCCGGTTAAAACTGAAAATAGGAAAATGAAACAGCAACAACTTAACTTACATGTTTCGTCCTTGTTTGTTATATGTTCTGTTTTTGACTTTAGTTAATTGGATATTTATCGTCTTTGCAATGATTAAACATATTTCGCCAGCTTCGATGGTCAAATTTTCATCGTTAAATAGTAGATATCTTAAATAGGATCATGTTTTCAAATTGTATATCACAATTAAATCTACGAACTGGACAAATATAAAAATGCAGAATATTTTTCATGTGACCCAATTATGCAAGACGAATACGTATTCTTCGGTTATTATTTTTGATGTAGTGCCAAAATTCCCCATACATTCTCCTTGACCTTCCCGCAAATCACATATTAATACTTCACAGACGCGTCAACAGAAATAACACAAGATTTATTTCGCTTACTTGCAACAACCGAGATTATAAAATATCGTTTTTAAAAGATAAATATAGGAATACTCAAATAAACACAAACAGTATTTTACACGCATTCAACAATAATCAACTTTATCGTAAGATAATTTACCATCTATCTATCTACTTAACACGTAACGTATTTAGTTAGGTTAGGTTTTATGTGCTCTTCGAGACACTAACATAGTAAATACCAATTCTCTTTTAATTAATTCTAGTGTGTACATCGTAGTCTTTGAATTCAGCTCTAAAAATATCTCGTTCAATATCTACACCTATAATTTAAGATATAGCTGTTATATAAAAAATGAAATGATTCGACAATCACTAACGCAGTTTTGCATATCACAAACGGGTAACAATTAAATTAATTCAGGATGTGTCAAGAGCGTTATTTTTTTGTGCAACAGTAATTGATGCATATATAAATATTATCCATACATTTTTATATTCATCTTAGAGCTGTATATCTTGAGCTAAATAGGCTCTTATACTTTATACACTTTACACAAAAATATTTCGAAAATACTCTCAAACAAATATCGTTTTATGTTGGTAACGTCAGCACGACCGTATGAGTTCACCTTTTATTTAACCGATAATTTTAAATGAACAGCGTTTTGCGTTTATGAATTTATTTAACATTGGATACGTATTAAATTATACCCAAGAAAAAAACTTTGTCTTTCAGCCAAAATGTACCTAAAAAATTATCGAGTCTTTAAGATACTATAATTTTTGTTAATTATAGAGAGTATAAATAAATGAGCGGAATTCCGCATGGTTCTGTGTTCGGACCCGTATTATTTTTGATATTATGAATCATGAAATCAGTACCTAGTTGGTTTGGTCACCTTTATTTTGATTATTGGTGTCCATTTATATAAGATGTTTCGTTATTTGGGGAAGATTAATCAAAAGCTTAAATCAATATAATTAAAATGCATTCATTTCTTGTAGCAATTACAGCAATATGTCTATACTTTTGTCTCCATTTTATTGGAGATAAAAATTGTATTTGCAAGAGAAAATGTACTGGACAAAGAACTATTTTACCATAAAATGTCACTGATAATGCTAGGCAGCGGACTAAGGCAAGCCAAAGAATTTTATACCTTCAGTGGTTTAATGTCAGACGAAGCTTGACTATATAAATAAAAAAGGCTCTCAACAAATATTTTGCTCTCAACAAATATCATTCATCGATAAGCAATGTTCGGATTTTGCACCAAATATTTCAATAGATGAGAAGTAATTAACTGTTAAAGGATCTACAAACTTTATTAACAGGTAACAAAGAAGCAATTTAGCATTAGGTACTAATAAGGTTACTGAAACAACCTCCACCTCATTATTGCCTATCGGTGATTTTGCTGATAAGTGTAGAAATAAGAAATGAAATTCTTATGGTAATTGATCTTAGCGATAGAATGCTATTTAATTTATTTGTTACTATATTTATTGACCCAATGAATTTGATAACTCAATTATAGCAATAACAGACATATAAAGTTAAGTCGTCTTTGTGATAATTTGATTTTCATATCAAATCGTTGATGAATACCAAAAATTGCAGATAGCTTAAATTTATTACTGCAGGTACTTCTGAAGATGGCGTAAGATCTTTGTAATCTACATGGTGCGTACGGTTGGTAAGGTAGGATTTTAGAAACGAAACTAGAGACAGGGCAAAACCTATCGATTCATGATCAAGTCGATTGGTGAAGAATATATATATATAATACCCAGAGCGATCTATGACCAACTTCACATTGATTTTCTTTAGATATGTCACATTTATTGTTATTTGCCGAATTAATATAATGAAACTTGTCAAGTTTAGACGTCAGGTATATTTTTGAAATCGGATATTCATATAAAGTCTATAAAACATGGATGACGCCTTGATAAAAACATAATTGCGTCATCACTGAAGCGAATAAAAGATAATGTGACAATTTTTTCGAAATATTTTTGGTTAGCGAACTTATCAATTTGACAATTTGTATTTAATGGAATTAAATATCTGTATTTTAGTTTAATTGTAACATCTTGGGACATCCTGAATGCACACCTCGAGATTCGCTTTTGTTTCATATATTCGTTTTTCCTTTTTTTTTTCTTGTTTTGTTTTGATAACCACGTTGATACTTTCAATTAAAAAGGACTACCTGTATATATTAATACTGTAATAAATACGTATAATATAGAATATTATAGAAAATAAAAACGTAACAAAAAAAAAAGAACTATTCTTAAGTGGTCTATGAATATATACAAAATATATTTATTATATGAATATTATTAGTATACTTGTGAATCTATATTTAAACTATGCTTCCCTTTTTTTATTCTTTGCAAAATTGACTAGCTTTTGTAATTTAAATTTAGTTTTTTCGTGCGGGTTTTTTTACATCCAAATGTAATAATTTTATTATATCAACCAAAGGAATATTCTGTAAATGCATCCGCGTCTATTACGGACGGTTGTTTCTTTTTACTGAACTAGTTTAATTTTTTTTAATTTTTGATTTTTAAACTGTCCCTAAAACTAAATTGGAAACTTACATAACCTATAAATGTAATAGGATGTGAGATTTTGTTTTTCCGTTACTTTACTAAAACTAAAGCTACTGTTAGACATCTCAGATATAACTTTTTGTTACTCGTCCATAACTTCCATGCGGAAAGACCGTCCCAAACGATTGAATTTAACGCGAAGGTCGTCGTCGCTGCTGTCTTCATCGTGGTAGTCTGGAAGGTTGTCGTCATCATCGTCATCTCCAAGCTAAACAAAGAAATAAAGTTAGATTAACATATTTAACCATAAACGTTAACTAGAAATCTTTTGTTGCACTGTCCATGCGTCAAGACTACAAATTCGCAATTCATAGCATTTTTACGGTAATCATTTCAAAAAAAAAAAGCATGTTTATTCTCACTACTGCTACTGTATGATATTCTGTTTATAAGCAATAGATAAATGGCTGATTTTTCTATTACAGATTTTGAAATTAAACTGTCAACAAGCTCGTATCTTACTGATCACAAATTAAACAGATTTTTGACATGGGCAAATGAGATATTTAAATTATTTATATGTTTTAAAATACCGTTACAATTTTAATATGATGTGGGTTTTATATTTTTGGCAAACCTCTCTTGTACTTTGTCTTTACGGCAAAAAATTTTCGTGATGAACAACCTAATATCATTCTTTTGTGGTTAAGAATTCGAACCTGGCAATGCACGTCATAATTACGTCACTAATGGCGGCAAAATTTCAAAACTACGAAACACTTAATTATTGCATTACAAGCTTTACAGTAATTCTCTTAATTATCAGATAATAAAATGTATCTTTACAATAATAATGTATTATATTGCACTAAGCGGAAATACATCTTAACACATGCATAGTTGCATCGTTGATTGTTTATGTATTTCAATCAAATTGTACATGTTTAGGTGAACCTAAGCCATTTTGATAGGATTACATAGGTAATACCGATTGTCCTATGCTTATTTGCTTTCATTTACATTTATACATGACTGATTTTACATTCTATATTGTTATAATATCAACAGTTCTACTCTTAATTTTTCATTACATAGTTGCGTCGTTGTTATTTGTATAATTGCATTGACTGAACAGTTTGTGGTAGACCCCAAGCCTTTTGATGTGACTATATAAGTAATCCTGGCTGTTCTATGCTTATTTGATTACATTTTCATTCATACATTTTGATTTACATTTTATATTTGTCATTGTTTTCTAATTGACAACAAGTTGTCATATTGTTATTACTTTTATTTCATTGTATGCCACTACTACCAAGAAGATTTTCAATTTTTCAATACATTTGTATATTTGGCAAAGAATTGTAATATATTTTATATATATATATATATATATTCAGCGTGAGTCAACTACGCGGGTAAGGCCGATTGTGCCTTTACGAGTAAAGATATTTCGAAGCGGTTTTTTTCTAGTGGTAGCTGTTCATTAGGGGTACATTTTAAAAATATTTTGTATTATACAGAGTGTTCCATAACTTGGTGGCTAACCATAGTTATAGTTTTTTAAATGGAACATGCTATATATTATTGCATTTTAGAATTCCCCTTATAATTTTTAGTCAAAAAGTTATAAGATAGTATAGGCCGAAAGTGTAAAGTTTTTGACTTATTCCCATTTTTCTGAAAAATTCAATCTTTACATGCTTAAATTATATTTCTCGAAAAGACGTATTAGATGGAAATTTTTTTTTTCAATATTGTTTACAATAAGAGGTTATAATAGAAGCATGTTTTATTTTTTTATAGTTACTAACTGCATGTGCAGGAAACTGGATTAAAATTAGATGACACGTTTTTGTATAAAAGTCATTTTTTTAATGGAACACCCTGTATATCAGTTCATTTTTGAATTGTTTATTAAGTTTCGTGTCAGAAACATGTAAGACGTTAATACAGTAAAGGTGACTATTACGGAGTTATTGTCGTTTTTTGATATGCTTTTTTTTGTTAGTTTTTGCAAAAAAGTATTTTTTTCAAACGGAACACCTGTATATTATTTCATTTTGGAATTTCTTATTAAATTTCACATCAAAAACATGTAAGACGTTATAAAAGTGACTATTACTGAGTTATTGTCTCTTTTTGATACAATTTTGTCAGTACTATACTATATTAATTAAAACCTCAAAACTGACAAAATTATATCAAAAAGAGACAATAGCTCAGTAATAGTCACTTTTAAAGTATTAACGTCTTACATGTTTTTGATGTGAAATTTAATAAGAAATTCAAAAATGAAATAATATATAGGGTGTTCCGTTTAAAAAACTATAACTATGGTTAGCCACCAAGTTATGGAACACTCTGTATAATGCAACATATTTTTAAAATGTGCGCCTAATGAACAGCTATCACAAGGAAGAAACCGCTTCGAAATATCTTTACTCATAAAGGCATAATCGGCCTTACCCGCTTAGAAGACTCACCCTGTATATATATATGCGAAAGAACGCAAGACACGTGTTTCAGACTCGTTGGTCATCGTCAGTACGGTATAGCTAAGGAATAAGGTAGGATATTCTTGGTCTGAGTGACAACAACCGATACCGTTGGACATTGTCAACACGCGTGTCCAATTTCAATGGGACATTTTCGAACACCCACCATATTGTCCCGACTTAGCGCCGAGTAACTATCATCTTTTTTCTGAACTGAAGAAGTGACTTGGGGAGCAGCTCTTTCAAACTGACCAGGAGCTCAAAAACTGTCACAACTGACTTCAAATCATTGGCGGCAACATTTTATGAAGATGGTATTGCAAAACTTGTTCGCAGATATGACAAATGCCGCAATCATAAAGGTAATCTAAAGAGCTCGATCCCGTACAATGGTTAAACCTAGTAACTCGAGTTTCTAGCGGTACAGTAAAATTCAACATTTTACATTTTTGAAGGTGAATAAAAATTACTTTTGCTAACATGTGTGCTAGAAACTGACTATTAATTTTTTTAAGTTGTTATTTAAATGTATATTAATCTATGTATATGTTACGCATTATTTAGATTAGAGAACATTTATTTTGTATTAAATTTAAGAATAAGTGCGCAGTATAATCTAATTTTTGTTTTGATATCGCTTTTTGAACGTGAAAATATGTGTGTAAACTCAAAGGAGAGATAAGGGGATAGCAGGTACAACCCGAAGAACGATGGAGAAAAAGTTGACAAGGAACCTTCAAGAAGAGCGGTCGACAGCATATGAAACTGTCTTGAACCGTGTAAATAATATAGAAGGTTCCCAATTTATATAAAAGTCGGTCGGAAATCTTCATATAAGGCGGTCAACAGTATATTAGACCAAGAAAAGTGACGAAAGATTTCCGAAATATATTAATAAAAAATATTAAAGGTGTAAAAGTTAATATATTCTTATTAAAAGCTGAAATAGAGCGCTTTAACCCTGTCGTCGGGAGAAGTCCCACACTTAACGGACCAATTGCGGGAAAAGTCTTCTGTTCCAGTGAAAGAAGAAGGAAAGAAGACGATTATAAAAAAGGTACTTAAGTTATTAATATACGAGTGCTAAATAAACTAAAACGTTAAAATTCGTCATAATTTAGAGACTTAATCAAGTCATATGATAATATAGGACAAAAATACATATATAATAGTTTGTCTTAGAGCAATATTTAAGTATTTGTAAATGACTTGCCGATAATAATTCAACCTGATATTATTAGCGTTGTATGTTTATTTTGATGTTGATGTTTTGGATGAAACAACATCTATTTCTAATGGAGAAGTTAATCATCAAAATTTACGACAATGCGACAACATCATACGCAGAATCCATAAAAAGTCAACGTGTGGTCAGAAATAGTGGATTGATCCATATTTTTTAGAGGGTAAACTAACAGGAGAAATGTGTTTAAATATTTTGAGGAGAGAGTTATTTCGCGCATTAGCTCAATTATACCCCAATCTAGTAAATCCAAACTTGCCACATCACTCATTGTGGTACCAGCAGGATGGAGTTCCCCCGCACTATGTTAGACTAGCCCGCACCATTTTGGACAAAACCTTTGATCTCTGGAATGGTCTGCGCGTTCACCGGATATTTTTTAGAGGGATATGTAAAAAGTAAAATATGCATAACAAATCCCATAACATCGACGGCTTAAAGGCAAGAATTAGAGACCAAGCTTCGCAAATTACATCTGAGATAATTCACAGTTTTGGAAACGAATTCGAAAACCATGTGGCTACCTATCAGGAAGATAGAGGTGAAGCTCAATTTGAGCATAATCTTATCCGGTAAGAGATATTTATTTGGGTTGTTTGTGTATGTTTTCAGGGAGCTATTGTTTGTGCTGATAAGTACAACATTCAAAGGAATTATAGGCGTTGTGATATCGAAAGCCATTTTCTACTTGTTTTAATCGACCGATTTAAAAAAGAAATCATTGCTAGATATCGAGGATAAAGCAATCTTTTCGAAAATGTAACATTTGACCCCCATTGCGATTAAAATTTTTTTATTTGTCCCCCTTTGCGCCCCCACTGGTTAGGATACAAAAGTATAATTTATCTCAATAGATGGGGATTTAAAAATAAAAATTGATATTTCTTTCCATATGTTTGGTGTTTTTTAGTATTTCTATTAATAATGTTGGTAGTATAACTTTCCCTAAAATTCCAATTTTAAAACTGTTCGGACCTTTAGGATTTGTAACTAGTTCAGAACCAGAATTTGGCCGAACATGCGCATTAATATCAGAACTAGTAATTCTAGAACGGTTCCGGAACTGCTCAGAACTGGAGGTCTTTAACATAATATAAATTCGAAATTACAGGTTGTTTCAACATATTGGCTTGTTATAGTTACACATAAGATGACTATAAAATAATGCTTATTTTGAAAATTAAATATTTAAGCACGACACTGCAAGATACCGATTTAATAACTGAAAATTTCTAAATAGCAATGCGTAAGTCAATTACAGATATCCATAACATCTAACCTATAACAAATATTAACTATATATAACGTAATGATTTATGAAATACTCTTATTATTATTATTATTAAATATTTATTTATACGAAAACTAGTTGATTTTAGAAAGTCTTGCATCTTCGAAAAGTAATAAATATAGATACGTCATGCAAAATGTTATTTATATATTTACAGAAGAAGTAGAAGTAAGGACGTCATGCCACATGCTACCATTGCCATCATATTAAATGCTTAATTTGTACCCAATAGATATTACGTAGGTGAATATTATTGATTTACAGATAAGTATTGGCGTTTTAGCGAATTTCAAGTTCTACAGTTTGTTTCACTGATTGAGTAATTCATACGTGTCAACGTTGTACCAATCCAAGATCGGGTGTTAAATGTTCGTCACTAAACGAAATATTCGGGATCGACGGCTTTAGGAGCCCTCCGAAACACGGTAGCAAATCGTAGAAATTTGTGTATCTAAACATTTCCGAACGGTGTGGTCAGGAATCGAACCCGGCACCTATAGTTACAAATTGTAGGTTGTCAAATTCGTTAAAATGCCTATGCTTATAGGTAAATAATTAGAATAACGACTTGAAAAGTTCTTAGTCCTTCTGTTGCATTGGAAATATTTTTATGTTTTTTTCAATTGAAGATGCTTTTCTTAATATAATATTAATATTAAAGACACAACAAAATACTTGGGTACATTGTTTTACTAGATTTACCACTTTATAAACATAACCGATGTTTTCTACAATAAATGTCATTTTTAAATTGTCGTAGTTATGGTTATAGAAGCATTTTGGTGTATATGTTACTGTAAATGCCCGAACTACGGTAAATACTAAGGTTTTCCAGTAAAACATAAGATTTGCCAACTCTTAATGAAAAATAGAGCATATTACGCAAAAAAAATACGCAACAAAATATTAACGTCGAAAATGTATTTGAACAGGACAAGGAAAACAGCGTTCCTGATATTGTGTCCGAACACGATATAAACAGTGACAATGTGAGGAACAAAACACCAGAAAACGAAATGATTGTAACTGAAAAGATGAAGCAGAAGCAGCAAATAACCAATGATACCAATGTGACGATTCAGAGACATACCGATTCAGACACAGAAAACGCAACTCAAGCTCGAGTACATCCAATACCGAAAAAGATAGAATCTGTCGAGACAAGAAGAAAAAAGCAGAATTGAATTTTGAAAACCAAAATGAAAAAATGAAAGCCGTGTCGGCTGATAAGATATCCAAATGTGGAAGTTGTCCAAAATGTGAAACTGAAAGTACCTGACATTGACAGAGTTAAAAGTGACCCGAAAAGCATTATTGCAGTTGTGGTAGATGTAAAGGACAATGAGTTTTACCAACTGGGTACCACACTTGGAATACTAAAGCAGCTTTACACACAGAATCAGTTTACCTCATGCTCTGAAGATTTTATAAAGATAGAAGAAGTTGTTAAAGATAAAGAAGTGAGTTTTCGAGAACTTGACGACAAGGGTTTAAAAAAACGTAACTGTCTCCAAAAATGCTTGTCGAAGAAATGCGCTTGCAAGTCATCAGGATTACTTTGTAATTCTAAATGCCACAATAGCGCTCCGTGTTGTAATAAGTAATTTTTTTATCGCCAACCGTCAATAAAGCGAAGTTTTACGGAGGTAAACAAACACTTTATCGTACTGTACAATAAAGTACTTTACCTGCCGCTAATATCTGTCAACGTAGACATGACTGATGACTTTAAACATAAATTGTTTGGTACTGTCATAAGTTATTATATCTTTATTTTTAAAATTAACAATTTTCACGGTTGGTGATAAAATTTTGTATGCACCACGTCAATAAAGTACCTTTATCGAACTCGTCTTTTACTCGCCGCGCTCGCTTCACTCGCTTGGCTCGTAAATCAGACTCGTTCGATAAAGTATCACTTTACTGACTTGGTACATAAATAACTATTTTACTACCTATTAATAAATAACAATTGACTAATTGTCTTTTTTCAATTTGTTTGATAAATACCAAATAATAAGAGAAATACTGATTTAGTTAGATTAACTAAGCGTTATGTTTGCGATAAGATAATTTTATTTGTGTTATTTTTTACTATTAAAGAGCTATTTTAAAGGTATTTTAAAATGACAAGTTACTAAAAATTAATAAATAAAAATACCAAATTAAAATACTCATTATTTGATTCCCAACACCAACATTTACCTGCCGTCACTGATAAAACCTAGCATTTACTAAATTCTAATGGTGAAATCCCGAAAAGTCGTCCCTTTTTTTTATAAATCCTTACATTTATCAACTCATGTCGGTAAATGCTAAGATTTACTGGTAAAACCTAAGATTAAGCACTCACTATACGGGCTTTTACAGTAACACAAACTTATTTGTGATAAACTGTGATGGAAATTTTAAATAATTGTTTTACTAATTAGAATGACTAATAGATGCTGAAGTATTTTACCCCCCCCCCCCAGCTATAGTAGACACTGAATAAATAGAAAACAATTAGCTTGTCGGCTTGAGTACACCAATACATAACCAGTGAACAATCTCTTACATTTTCGTCCCAAGCAAACCGTTTAATTCACTACCCAAACAGCGTCAACAATTGGTACATTTGAAACGACGAAAACAGTTTTTTCCCGCACAGTTTTAATTTTACAATGAACCTGATTATCAATAATGTACGATCTTTATATTTATTATTTTCATGTTTAAAAGAAAATTTTATGAAATATTTGTATACTGGAGTTTAGAATTTACCACAATAGGTTATGTCAATCTAAATTTTTTAATAGATCTTATATATTAATCTAAGGAGTCGCTTTTGTACAATAATTTTATTAGAAAAAATAATAAAGTTTAAAATCGTTGACAAGTAACTACATTCTCAACTGTTTAGATGTAATTGCAAATTGTTTACTATATTTTTAAGCTATGTGTTCCGTGCTTTAGTGAGATATTCGAATCACTCCTTCTTATTCTGAGGCATGGTGTTAACAGTAAGTCATTTATAAAAAATATCAAAATTTCATTTATAAACACAAAACATCAGGTTAAGAACGTTTCAAGTCGCCCTGTAATATGTAATCTAATCTGTCCTTTCGCTTAACAGTAACTCAAGTTCTTACTAATTTTTCCCGAAACATACAGATGGAACAGATTATATTACATCTTGGAAGTGATGAAATATTAATGTATCTGCAAATTATACAATATGTCAACTAGGCATTCCTCATTCCTCAGGTGTGGTATTAATGTTGTTTTACCAAGGCCCATTGTTACTTACAATTATTATTAAACTTCAAAATCTCCTATAGTGAACTTATTTTTATGTGTGTTGGTAGCAGTGAGACAGGGCCCGTCTGGACTGGCTATATCCTGATTAATGAAAAACACACCGCTGTTAGGGCAAGCAAATTGCAAACAGGGAAAAAGTCAAAATGAAATCATTTATGTATATGAATATGTTCATTGAGAAGGAGATGTGTTTTTAATATGGGTTATTAGAGCATTTTTGCACACCTGTATTAGAGAAAAAAATATTATATTTTGGTAAATTCTAAAGTATTGACGTTTAGATAGAAACATTCATGATTTGCAGCGAAAAACTTGGTATTAAAATTTCTTGCTTGATCGAACGCGTATATTCATGGGATGACAAAAATTACAGTTGATAATGGAGTTGTTTTGATAAAATTATCATCAAATGTTACGCACTTTATGCCGCCCCTAGATAAGTGTGTTTTTAAGCCGGTAAAAACTGCATGGAATAACGAAATGTTAAAATTTATTAGAGACTTTCCTGGCCAACTATTACCAAATAGTGAATTTTCGTCCAAATTGAAGATTATTTGGAAAACGTTCTTCAAATCCTAACATTTAATTTGTGAATTTAGATCTAGTGTTTTTTTACCAGTAAATTTTGAAAAATCTCCTACAGAGACCATAATATCAAAAACTTGTCGACATGTAGTACATGGTTGAAATTAGAAAAAAAAACTCTTTATGAAGGTGTTTAAATCCAATATGGCGCCTATAAGAAATTAGATAATTGAAGCGTGCCCGGTTCAAATAGGCCAAGTGCCAAAAGTATAAAACCGAGATATTATCAAAAAACGATTATTATTGCATGTTGCGTTGATTGGCGTTAATAAATAACTATTCTGGATTAAGCTAAGCATTGGACTAGGTTTATAGATGTGTTGTATCAAGTCAATATTAAAATACTTTAGTTTGAAAAAGAGATATTAAAATATATTTTTTTTAAATTTAGAAACAATCGAAGTACCATATTAAAAAGATATGTCTCTATGTCCAGCGATAACGTTATAAAAACGTATAGAAAGTTAAAAACAATAACCACCAAGTCAGTAAGTAATGTGTATTAAACATCGTTTACAAAAAACAACAGAAGTAAACATTACAAGAGTATTTAAATGTGTAATAGGTTTCTGTAGTATTCTTTGTGTTCTTCCTTTTCCAGAAAGTTAATCATTCATGCTAATGATTTTTTTTGTTGTCTGTTATTTTGTTATCCGGCGGCAAAAGCAGTAGATTTGTGCTCTTCACGTCTGAGATAGATTTACTCTTTTTCAAAACATTAACATCCCTCCAAGGCTCAAACTCACTAAAAGTTTCTTTGACTTTAACAGTGCAAGGGTTTTCTCGCTCTACACGAAGCATGACTGCCTTGCTAATATTTAAATTTTTGATATCAATCAAAGCTTCTGCTGCCTCCTTTATATTCCAGAATCCATGCTCTTCCATGTCAACAATTTCGAAAGCGGATTTAATAACATTGTGTAGATCTTCAGGAATCATAGCCTTCATGACCCCTTTTCTCTTTTCGATATGTGCAAAATCGCGATCGCAAGCCATAAAGCTGTGACCACTTATGAGGAATTTGTGTTCTATAACATCAAATACCCCATGGGCCTGCAAATATATATATATATATATATAGAAAAAGCATTATTTTATTTTTATTTTGGCCAGCGCAGTTGTCTGTCCAAATAATAACGTGTTTGTCTTTGACCACACTACTATTCAGAAACCGCAATATACAAGAGGCAACTTCGTTTCCTCCTCTGCCTGCTACTCCTTCATTCCATAGATTCATATACCCAGTATTTGTATTGTTGTAGTGGATTCCTAGATTATAGCAATTGAGCTGACTTAAGTAAAACATATCACTGTGCGTTAGTGTAGGTACGAAAAGGACTTGTTGTAAGTCTACGCTCAAGCAACACATACGACTGCCAGGCAACTGTGCATCTGTGGTATCTTTTTTCATCAGCTTAAAATCACTTTCAGCTTTGCGGTGGTGCAGCTCTAGCGTCTGTTTTGCAATAGTACTGCTCTGTAACTCAGCTCTAGCCTCACAAGTGAGTCTATCACACACTCGGCAAGTGTCGCTTCTGGGGAGGTGAAATTTCAAATTTGGAAAGTGTTCTCTAAAAACTCGGCTTAAAACTTATACGAAATATTGGTTTCCGGATATTTTTCAGCAAAAGCTTTAAATAAACGATGAATATTAAGATCTGGGCTTAAATACTCTTTAGAAGTGTGCGACCTTGAATAATGACTTTCTTGGCGAGGAATAGACAATATGTGTTGCTTCACCATGTTCTTGTCTTCTGTAGTAAACTTTTTCAACTTATGACATGTTCGTTTATCAGTAAAGGAAGTTTCTCCGCTTTTCTTTTTTCTTATTATTGTTTGAAGTTTCATTTTTGATACCGCAAAAATGTCCATAAACGTTGATTTACAAACTCGAACCATCCGACCAGTTCCATCTGGAACTGTGTAGGCCATAGTGCCCTGGCGATGACTTTCTGATGGGTCATTATAATTTCCATGGCGTCGTCTTTTTATTGGTAACACACTAATCAAATTCATCAGGTAGGTGCCTTGAATAGGTGCGGTTTCATCATAGAACTTTTTAAATAACTCTAGTCTTCTTTCATAAGAAATAGCATTTACAAGACAACTAAAAAAATATTGTTTAGTAATGAAACTGAAAATTATTATTAAAGACTCTCTAACCTTTTCTTTTGGTTCCGCTTTTTTGGAGACAATTTTGTTACTTCTCGTTGCATAATCCTTCCTTGATATCCTTAGCTTGCTTTGTACTTCTCTCTGTCGTTCACGGATTTTTTGTTTCTTATTATCCATTGATTATCACTTTATATGAGGCACAAAGTCACTTGCAGAAACACGCGCAAACATTCGTTAAAATAGGGTTAGAAAAGCTGATCTGACAATTGGCACTTAGCTTGTTCTGAGAGAATTAACCTGGCACATACACATACTGCTATCTATGACATGATTTTTAAACTATAAAGAAATTACATTGGGAGTTGGCATCTTTACAGGGCATGTCCGTTGGTATATAGAATGTTTCTAAAGCAAAAGCTCAGAAATGTAATTTTTGGCACTTGGCCTATTTGAACCGGGCACGCTTCAATTGACGATGGCCAGAAAACAGAAAAGGAACGTCATCTAAAAATTTCGAGTACACCATTGGATAGAGGTTTAAAAGTGGTCGTAACGATGTTTATTTTTTCTCAACGAGGCTAAAAAACAAAGTAGGGTTTCCACGTTTTTCGTTTAAAGAAAACGAACGTCATTTCTTTATGGATTCAAACACAAAATTTAACAACTTCGTCAAATTTAAACAATCAAAACACCTAATTGTTCAAATAGAATTTAAAAACTTCACTTAAATAAATAAATAAAGATACGGATGTGACAGCAAAATACATGTTTGACACAGGCCGCTATTATGTGGGTACAATTTGCGTCAACCAATCAGAAATAACACCATCGTTATCGTCACCCATGTTATAAAGTTACTCTGTTGAATATCTCTTTAAAGCGATATCTAGGTTCACAATTTTATATAAGCTTTAGTCTTTGATTTTCATCGCTAGCTCTGTTACTAAATTAAAGGAACAAGTTTACCAAACAGTTTGTATATTTATTTCATTCAAGATTTCGATAAAAATTATTGGAACGTTTCCAGAAACGTCAAATACTTTAGATGAAAGAACTTAAACATGCGATAAATACTTACATCCACATCTGTGATCATTTCTTTAGTGGAAACGGTGGTATCTATACGCCTTATGGAACCTTCGTGTATGTTGACATCGAATTTGAGACATTGATAACGTCGCAGTAAAAAGACAATTGGAATTGGAAGTACACCGGCTGCGATCATCGCAATTGCAATGGCCATGACCCAATTGGGATACGGTTTACTGACGACCTCGCCCTGCAATTGAATATTCCAATTATATAATGAATATAAATGGTTGATATTTTCGTTTGTACCTTATCGGCCAGCCACGCTGAATAAGTCGGATTGTTAATGGCCATCGTAACGATCGACGAAACTAAAATGACGACCATAAATAGGGGTGCTATGAACCTCCAAGTGATCTGCCAGAATATGCCCGGTTTGTAACCGGTCATTTCGTATATGTCTTGCGTGAACTTCTTGTGTCCGTAAATGTAAATAACTGATATCATTTCCATCAATGCGACAACAACCAAACCGATTGTACCGGCGAAGGAATCGAACATCTTCAGCCAATACTCTCCAGCTCCCGTGGTGAAGATTAAACCAACGCAGAAGCAAATGATGCATACTACACCTATAAGAAAAAAAAGAGAAACGTGTTATACATTCGAAGAATATACAGAGTGGCCCACTCTATACGAAATAGGTGAAGTATTATTGATTTATTACACTGGCCAAGTTTTTACCTTAGTAACTGACAAAATTAAAGAGCATATGAGGAGTTAGTGCAGAAAATGGGCCAGCATTTATTGGATGAACGAATATTTGGGTGCATAGAACAACAGCGCTCGTAGTTCTATATTCGACCACTTATTGCTCCTTTAGTGATTATCGCAGAAGTTACAAAAGGTAGGTATAGGACATTGTTAACAAGAGAGTAAAAAATGAAGCATAATGCCACAATAAAATACTGGGTGTTCCATTAAAAAAATAAATGTTTGGTATGTGCAAATTTCGGAAAGTAGACTTTGCAAAAACTAAGTTTTCTTGAGGTATTGTCTAGTGCAACTGATACCAAATGACGCAGAATTCTCTTGGCTACTCGTATCACTAAATTAATGTTTCTACTTTTAAAAATAATGTGAATATGATTTTTTTTTTGAACACGTGTTTTGGTAAAAAATTTCCAAAAAAAATTAATAACTCAAAAACTATTGGCTCAATTTTGAAAACGAAAGAATATGCAATTTAAAACAGTACATGAAAATCCAAAAATATATGGGGTGAGTTGTTTAAAAAAATTAAGTTCTATGCATTTCCGGTGAAACCGGATGTGCATCGGAGCTTAAAGTATTTATAGAAGCGCCCCAAGCAGCCATGAATTTTCCACTAATTAATTAATGACTCCCCTGTATATACTGAATATACTGTCTTTCATGTTTTTATTTATTTCTATTTTCTGTTGTAACTCCTGGACAGTTTTTAAAATAATTTCTTTTTGTAAATAAATTCAGAAAAAATTAATACAAACCACTAACCTGGCAGATTAAACACGTATGACAAAAAAAATAAAAGAAAATAACAAAACGATAAAGAGAGCGAAGCAAATGCGGTTACAAAGAAAGATGGATGCAATAGAAAAAGAAAACAGAAATCATAACACAAACAAATTTCATCAATCCATAAATAAACAAAGAATACCAGTAAATATAACAATAAAAAGTACCAAAAATAAATAGGGGAAGACAGGGGAAAGCCCAAAAGATGTAAATCAAATATGAGACAATTTCTTTAAGATCTACCAACTGATAATAATGAAGAAAAGGATATTGAAAAAGGGAAGAACTTGTGATTGACGTACAGAAACCAAACTTAGAAGAAATTTAGGATTTAATAAGAAATAGTTAAGACGGAAAAACACCTAATAAGAAAATGTGTAGGAAAAACTTTGTAGGTAGATATTTATAAACTCATTAAAGAAATATAGAATGCCGAACAAATGTACAATTATAATAATACATAAAAAATGAGGTGTGGCCACCACACGACTTTCTTATACGTATGAGCGTTTCCAACTATACAATTTTAAGAATTTTTTTATACAAAACTTATTCAAAATCCTATTCTAAGTACTTTCATTCTCTTAATAAATCGCTATAGAATGCATACTTTGCAAGATATTCGAAAAAAAGTGCTACTCGCTAAGAGTAAAAGTGCCACTTCCGGTCCGAATTTTGAAATTTCATGTACACAAAAAGTATTGCAAATTCAACTCTAAATACTTTTGTACTCTTAATAAATATATATAGAATGCATAATTTACGACATATCTGCAAAAAATCGATATTCGGTAAGAGTAAAAGTGGTACTTCTGGTCCGAATTTTGAAATTTTTTTTATACAAAAGATATTTAAATTTATAATTTAAATACCTTTATACTCGTAATGTACCTGCCTAGAAAGCATGACTTGCGAGATATTCGCAAAAAACTCATTTTCGATAAGAGTAAAAGACCTACTTTCGGTTGGAATTTCGAAAAACTTTTTTAAGATAATTTGTCTCAAATTTAATTTTGAGTACATTTCAATTCTTTATAAATTAGTTTAAATTTAGTAATTGACGAAATATTGGCAAAATTCGATTTTTTCACTGAAGTAAAAGACACACAGACACACAGACACACAGACATTTTTTAAAAACCACTTTTTCGGTATCAGGGGACTTCAAAACGTGGACATCTGCAAAAATCTCGAGGTCGAAAATTTTCATCATCAAAATACTTCCTTATACTACGTATAAGAAAGTAAAAAATGAGGTGTGGCCACCACACGACTTTCTTATACGTATGAGCGTTTCAAATTATAGAATTTTAAGAATTTTTTTATACAAAAATTATTCAAAATCCTATTCTAAGTACTTCTATTCTCTTAATAAATCTCTATAGAATGCATACTTTGCAAGATATTATCAAAAAAGTGCTATTCGCTAAGAGTAAAAGTGCTACTTCCGGTCCGAATTTTGAAATTTCTTTTATACAAAAGATATTGAAAATTATGTTTTAAATACTTTTATACCTGTAACGTACTTGTCTAAAGAGCATGACTTGCGAAATATTCGCAAAAAACTGATTTTCGATAAGAGTAAAGGACCTATTTCCGGTAGGAATTTCGAAAAACTTTTTAAATAAAATTATTTTCAATTTCAATTTTAAGTATATATGAATTCTTTATAAATTTGTTTAAACTTAATAGTTGACGAAATATTGTCAAAATTCGATTTTTTCGCAGAAGTAAACTGCTACTTCCGGTCTACTGATTTTACTGAAAAACTAATCAGATCTCAAGAGGGAGATTATACACGTAAATACAAAATTTGGAATTGATAGCTACAGCGGTTTGACCGCTATCGTGGTCACACACACAGAGAGAGATAGACAGACAGACACACACAGAGAGAGACACACAGACATTTTTTAAAAACCACTTTTTCGGTATCAGGGGACTTCAAAACGTGGACATCTGCAAAAATCTCGAGGTCGAAAATTTTCATCATCACAATACTTCCTTATACTACGTATAAGAAAGTAAAAAATGAGGTGTGGCCACCACACGACTTTCTTATACGTATGAGCGCTTCGAACTATACAATTTTAAGAATTTTTTTATACAAAACGTATTCAAAATCCTATTCTAAGTACTTTCATTCTCTCAATAAATCGCTCTAGAATGCATACTTTGCAAGATATTATCAAAAAAGTGCTCCTCACTAAGAGTAAAAGTGCTACTTCCGGTCCGAATTTTGAAATTTCATATATACAAAAAATATTGCAAATCCAGTTCTAAATACTTTTGTACTCTTGATAAATATATATAGAATGCATAACTTACGACATATTTGCAAAAAATCGCTATTCGATAAGAGTAAAAGTGGTACTTCCGGTCTGAATTTTGAAATTTTTTTTATACAAAAGATATTGAAAATTATGTTCTAAATACTTTTATACCCGTAACGTACTTGTCTCAAAAGCATGACTTGCGAAATATTCGCAAAAAACTGATTTTCGATAAGAGTAAAAGACCTACTTCCGGTAGGAATTTCGAAAAACTTTTAAAATAAAATTATTTTCAATTTTAATTTTAAGTATATATGAATTCTTTATAAATTTGTTTAAACTTAATAGTTGACGAAATATTGTCAAAATTCGATTTTTTCGCTGAAGTAAACTGCTACTTCCGGTCTACCGATTTTACTGAAAAACTAATCAGATCTCAAGAGGGAGATTATACACGTAAATACAAAATTTGGAATTGATATCTACAGCGGTTTGACCGCTATCGTGGTCACACACACACACAGAGACACACACACACACACAGAGAGAGAGAGAGAGAGACACACAGACATTTTTTAAAAACCACTTTTTCGGTATCAGGGGACTTCAAAACGTGGACATCTGCAAAAATCTCGAGGTCGAAAATTTTCATCATCACAATACTTCCTTATACTACGTATAAGAAAGTAAAAAGGGATCAGTTATTATGCAAAAACTATAGAAGAATCGTACTCCCGAACAACAATCTAGGCATCGATCATTCAAAATAGGTTAGGCACATACACCACGAAAATTGTACCAATACAGCTTTGTGCAAGGCAAATCTACAGTGGATCAATACATGTAGTCAAACAAGTAGTAGAAAACGCTCACGAACATAGCATTAACATTGAAATGTTATTCATATAATACAAGCAAGCTTTCAACTCATAAAAAGAAATCAATTGATAATGGACCTAAATGAATTAGAAATACCACAACAGCTAAGGTATAAGGTATTATATAAAAATTACATTAAATAACACAAAACGAGTAGTGAAAAAGGAAGACGGAAAACTAAGGAATTTCACGTCAACAAAGACTTATTGAACATTTCCATACTTATTCATTGTCCGCTACATTCTTTATTATAGCATTTGAAATCGTACTAAGGAAATAGATACAAGAGGACGCAAGTCAAAATTCGATTTTTTCACTGAACAAAACTATTACTTCCGGTTTGCCGATTTTACTGAAAATCTAATCAGATATCAAGAGGCAGATTATACTCGTAAATACAGAATTTGGAATTAATACCTATAGCGGTTTAGCCGCTATCGTGGTCACACACACAGAGAGAGAGAGACAGACACAGAGACATTTTTTAAAAACCACTTTTTCGGTATAGCCCGTACCAACTTTCATGAGCTAAAATTCGTGGAAGACCGCTACGTCACTTTCTTGGAATCGACCCGACCCTCGAGTAGAATAAGGCACGCATAGGCGGCGGTCTTTCACCGTACAATTATTATAGCAAATATATAACACGTTCGGCTGTTACTTTGTGAAGAATCATGATACTGGATATAACTAAAAGAAAACACTCAATTAAGCTTTAAATACCTTCACTTTATTTTTAATCACTATGTGACTGCAGTTTCAACATTTTACATGTCATTATCAAACTAGCGTTACATGAATTATAACAGATTCTGATAGTGAAACATCTAATGACACTGACTTCGAAAATTTATCAGATTAAGGGGCTGTGGAGGTTATCCAAATAAGTATGTATTTGTTTATCCTTCTTTTTTATGCTAACGTGTATATTATTAAATTGTATCATCACATTTATCTTTTATTATTATTATTATTATATTTATCTTTCTGTCAAATAAATAAAAATATATAATTTGAAATTAGTTTTATTACAAAAAGTCGACGCTGGCCTACCCGTTTTATTTATCGGGATTTAATTTCTTACAACAAACAAAACTTGCTGAAGATTCATTCTATACTTTCTCAATATTCGCCAAAAACAAAATACCAAGAAAAAACAAGGCACGCCACTGCTTGCAAATATCTAGTCGAGGTAGAGCCTTCCGTCGGCTTTATTCCAAGAAATGACGCAGCGGTCTTTCACGAATTTTAGCTCATGAAAGTTGGTACGAACTATATCAGGGGACTTCAAAACGTGGACATCTGCAAAAATCTCGAAGTCAAAAATTTTCATCATCACAATACTTCCTTGTACTACGTATAAGAAAGTAAAAACGTACACATCATTAATAAGATCCATTAGAGAGACAAAGTGTTAAACACAGAAGGAAAGCATTATGAGCACTTGAAAGAAAAATAATGGATGTAATTATGTCAGAAAAAAATGCAATGAGAAGAAGAACTATTCGAGAAATAGATATAAACTAGAGGGCAGAGATATTGTCATCTACATTAAATCGGCGAGGATAAAGTGACTGGGACATGTATGGGGATCTGGAGCGGAAAGTAATGCAAAAACAATTATGGAAAAGGATTGAAACGGCTTTGGCTAGTGCCTTATTTATTATTACTAAGAAATATGTTTTCAAATTAATTTTTATTGGCGCCAATACTTCTACTTGGTGTTAGTGTGTCTTTAGGAAGGGAAAACTGTCTTTATGGAAATGTTCAATTAGTACAAAGCAAGTTCACCCGTTAATTACACAAAGCACAGTGATCAGATTCCTGGCAGCCAAAGTGTTTGCCAGGCTGAAATCCTGTGAAGACAGCAAATAAGGTTCAGAAAGAGAGTCCTGTCACAACCAAGAGGTTTTGTTTTGTAATAAAACATTATGGGACGACAACACGTCGAAAATTTGACCCAGTTTGACGGAAGCCAGCGGTAGTGCTGTTGACGAGATTTTCAAGCATTACCATAATATAGGAACCAATGAAATTGTTGCTCAATTAAATAGCAGTGTCCAAAAAATAATCAGGAACACGGTAAGAATCCGTAAAGGGACCGCTCCATGGGTGCCGCGCTTTCTTTCAGAAGAACAGAAGAATAATAGTTGTCTGGAGATCTGCCAGCGATATCTGGACCGTTACGACGAGACATATAAGGACATTTTCTGGAGTTTGTAGTTACCTGCGATGAAGCTTGGATCCATCACGTTATCCCAGAAAGCAAGAAGGTCGGTATGCAGTGGCGAAAACCAGAGAAAGGCGCGCTAACTAAAGGCAAAATCAACGATCTGTCGGAAAAGTTATGGCAATCATTTTTTGAGACTCGAAGGGCATTTTGCTTTTCAATTTCCTTCAACCGACGTACGATTAATGCAGTATATTAATGCGGATACTTGTTCAAGCAAAGGTAAAGCTTATCGATCAAGAAGACGAGAAAAACTGATCAGAATTTTTTTCTCCTCCATGTCAACGATAAACCCCCACGTGGCAGAGCAAACCAAAAATTGAAAAAAACCGCATGGAATGAATACCTTGGATGATTCGCTTTATATTTCAGATTTGAGTTCCTGCGACTTTCATTTATTAGGGGTGATGAAAAAGGCACTCAGACAACACGTTTACGAAAATGTGCTATAAAAACTATTTTCAAGTTTAAAAGTGCGTTTTTTACCTCTCCTGTGTCTAAAATTCAGAAAAGTTAGTCATTTTTCAGTTCAGCAAGCAGGTGTTGGGATTTATATCTTATAATATAATAACATTATCCTATTAATTAGCACTGTTTAACAAGAAAATTTCAATTTCTTCATACACAGAAATCGTGGAAATTAGAATCACCTTCTTGAGTACAAATTATACTTAGATAGTTTTGATAATATAGAAAATATCTGGTAAAACTGAGACCTTTGTACCTTATTAAATAAAGGTTGCCAAACATAAAATTAAATATTTTAGCATAGGATGTCTGAACAATTACCTGTCAAGTACTCTTTCCGCACCCTCTTGAAGATCTCTATATCGAAAATGGTGCACAGCATCCCTTCTAATATACCGATTTGCGAGCCGAGACCCAAAGATAGCAGCATCAGGAAGAATATAACGGCCCAGAATGGAGCTCCCGGCAATTCTACTATGGCTTGCGTGAATACTATGAACGCAAGGCCTGTTCCTTCGGCAGCCTGAAACAAACAAGTTTATTATTAGTACGCACGTACTTCATCATAGTTCCGTTGAACGTACAGCTTCCAGTTGTTTCGCCATATTGCAGTCTGTGATGTTAGGAGCAGTACCATTAAGTGCGGTAAATTCACTGAGTATAGAGATGTTACCGTTGGCTTGTGCATCTTGATACCTCAAGACGCTGCAAAAACAATAATTATGTTTGAGATATATGATCTCTTGGGTGAATGGTAGAATAGATATAAACGTTACATATATTCTATACGATTATCAAATAATAAGTAGTGAACTTATTATAAAAAATTATAGAAAACAAAATTACCAAACACTTTTATATTTATCGAATGAAAACTTAAATGCAACTGAAGTTGATGTTCTGGATGTTCCAGAAGCATCTGTGGGTTTCAGAAATTCCATCCTCTCGACTAACCAATGTGGTATCCCTTCGGTAAGGAAACGAAAAATTATATATAGAAGATTTTCTTTGCTTTCCTTCAAAGCATCAAGCTTCGTATTCTATTTTACCGGCATAGTGCTAAAATTTCTTTTGTATTGCAAGTTTAGCAAGGGCATAATCATCAAAACACATTTTAGTGTCTTTAATTTCATGGAAAAAGTCATTAATATTTTCATATTCCATGATTTCCAGACCAGATAAGTTCGACTCTTTCATAACGACTTCTTTTTTTCCATTTATTTTCAATCTGTGCTTTTGTTTGCTTGCCACCATTTCAGGTGATGTTGTCAAAATTGTTGACTTGCCACGTTGTCTACATGTTTGCTTTCCCGATTTAGCCGCAGGAAAAGGTTTTACCATTTCCTGCGTGACTTGAACTTTTGGTGGATGCACCGGTGATGTTCTCTACAATGAGACTCAAGTTTCTTCTCCAGTTTATAATGATTGGTATGTCATCAGTAGGATCATTTGATACTTCTGCTTCACGTAATGGTCCAGGAATAGAGGCACATTTTCTTCATTTGCTACCACCGACACCAAGTTTTGTTTCTCAAGCATACCAAAGTTTGGTAAAAGTCTATTTGTTACATATGAACTTTGGAGGTTGAATTCAATAAAGTCAATTCCAATCTGTTTGCAAAACGACACAGCTTATGTAGATATATGAGAGTCATGATTATGAAGAATCAGAAGATTTATTGTCGGCATATTTTGATTTTCTAATTTTATTGTTTCCTTCCTCTGTTTCGCTTCAATCTCTTGTGTAACATTGAATTTGTTTGTTTGTTTGTGTCGGTTCCGATTGATGATCAATTTTTAACTGCATCAATGGCTCTTGATAATTGGACTTCATCAATATCACTCTTAACTGTGTGTTTTTATAATTCCTCATCATGCTGTAAGCAAACCACTAGGATTTTTTTATATACGGCGCATGTAGACAGTCCACATGTGCCCTTGAAGCATATGTACACATTTACCCCATGTTTGGTATTTAGATTAAATTTGTTGACGATACCATCAAATGATGGTATCTTTCAGGTAAAATTTTTGCAGTTCTTAAGTATTGGTGAAAATAATCAATCAAAATTATGGACACAGTAAATTGTTTAATACAAGAATATTACATGATAAAGCAGCTGATAGAAGCGTTGCTCCTAGTTTAAATTGCTGGAATTCTACGAACTTATGTTCTCGAGAGTGTTTGCCAAAAGTTAAGGTAAATAAAGTATTCTATAATTGTGACATGTATGGATCGAGGTCCTTAGAAGGAAAGTGACATATCAAATATCGCAGGTCAACTCTAATGACAAAATTCGTTTTTCTTTTTATTATTTTGGATCAGCTTACTTTAGTTCTTCGATTATTGCAGTTTAATATATATAATCCGTAGAACATCTCTGAAATACGATAGGTCGCAGGCTTAAGTCTAAATCTAAATTTTCAATGAACTTATAACTGCTACATGATAATCCACAAGTTGCTTTGAATGAGTTCTTACATGATCTTACTAGAACAATTGAAGGTTTGTACAAAATTTGGTTCAAAAATATGTACTTTCAATATGTGCTTCGTTTTTTTCCCTTTTACCCATAGAGTCCATGATTAATATTTTTTAATGTCACTAATTTTACATTAAAATCAAATACTTTCCTAAAGAAGAATTTAGCTGGGGCAAGAATAAAACTATATAAAAGTAAGCAGGTCATAACTAATAACATGAAAAGTTGGTTCAATGGTGCATTTTTTAAGCGTCTTACTGACCATGAGTTGTCGACATTCTATAACTACATGCTAGAACCTCCTGACAAACTTAAAAAGTTGAAACATTTATTTCGGATGATCAGCAATTGATTGGAATTAATTCTGAACTTACTTGTGTTTGCATTTTTCGACATTGATATGTGCCTTGAAACCCAAAATTGAAAAAATAACGACGCTAGCGTAAATGGCAGTGACGGCGTTACAGAAAGACACCAGTATGACATCTCTGACGCAGTTGTTTTTAGGTTGATTATAAGAACCAAAGGCTATCAAGGAACCGAAAGCTAGACCGAAGGAGTAGAAGACTTGCGTTGCTGCATCTAACCATACTGTCGGATCTCTTAATTTTTCCACCTGGAAATCAATAAAAAGTTTGTTTAGGCAATCTCTAAATCATCCTATGGCTTTAACAACATCAATTTTTAAAACATTTTTTTTAGTATGTAAATAAAAGAATTTTGTGTAATTGCAATAAGAAAAACTTATTTCAGGAATGAAACATGTTCAGAGAATAGTATTATTTTGCTATCCTATGTCTTCAATATCTTAATACTAAATTGCAAGTATAATCTTTCAAGACATTTTGAAATGCTTTTGGGATGTAATTTAAGTAGATTTTCAGCATAAAATGTTTTTACTAATAGTGCTGCAAAAATAAATGTTAGGTATTGCAATCAAAAACAGTCCGGCTAGATTTTATGATTTTAATGCAGTCTAACCTCTAAATTAAAGCGCATCTGTTGTGATTGAAGAAATATCTGCAATATTAGAGGTGTTCGTTATATAGAAGTGTTTTTTTTAATGATTACTAATGTATGTAAAGAAAAAAGAAAAATCATTATCTCTTCATAGAATTTGACAAAATATTGTGTAAATTGGCAATTTCATTTTAAAGTAAACAGAAAATACCTTCTAACTTTATACATGTCTAAATTTATTAAAAAAGGGGTTTTTGTACGGCAATGTAAAGGACTTAAAATTTAAGGAATATATAAACGTAAATCAGATGATGAAAAGGTGCACCATAAAAAAGAAGATTAACCAGAGGGAAGAAAAGGGAGCCTAGAAAAAAAAATGATATGGATCAGAGAATAGGGCAAAACATAAGGAAAAAGAGATGGACCAGGAGGAAGGAAAAGGGGAATAAGAAAGAGGTGAAGAAGAGAGAAAAATGGGTAACTAGAAGGAAGCAAAAGTAAACTAAATGAACCAGAAGGAGAAAAAGTAAAGGAAGTAAAAAAAGGTAAATTAGATGAACAAAACAAATGATGTAGGAAGAGTAAAAAGTGAGTTAATAGAAGAATGACGAATCAGAAAAGCCACGACGAACCAGAAGAAGAAAAGGTGAATCCAAATCATACGTTCTAAACCCAAATATTCAGGAAAATATCCAGGAATGTATGCTCCAATGTGTTATAGGTTTTATGACATTTTGAAGTTTATAATGAATAATAGCACTTTGAGAAAAGAAACTGAATCGGAGAATATGGCTTGACACTACGACACCAAATCTGCCTTTATGACAGGATAGCTTGGCGGTAGCAAAACTCACCAGAATTTATTAAAAAAATTAAAAATTATAATTTGCAAGAATGTGAAATTTTGATGTCGTTTGATGTAAGATCATTGCTTCTCTCAGTACCAATTCCAGAAATACTATTTGGAATGTTTGTTCCTCAGTAATATTGCAAGGGCTACAGTAGACGAATACATGCATTTAACTATCCTTTGTATGTGTCATAATTGTTCTCAAATAGAAAGAAAATTCTAAGAACAACAAGATAGTATTGAAACGAGAAATTGTTTGTCTCCATTTATTGCCTATTTATTTTTGACTAATTTCAGAGAAGAGAATACAAAAAGATCGCCAAGTATTGTTGACGATTATTTCGCAATTTTTGACACTAAAATATATGATACAATTCAATTCTCCATGAAAAGGAAAGCAATGGACAAGTAGTATTCTTAGGTACACTAGTAGTTAAGGAAGATTGTAATGTATAAATAGATATTTATAGAAAGGAAACCAATGTAAACAGCAGAGTCAAATCATTGTTTTCAACAAAAATTGACTTCTTCTAATCATTTGGTCCATAGTTTGTTATGTGTTTCATTTACAAGAGATAAATATGACAAAAGATTAAGTCTTAGCAAAGGTATTGCAGCATACAATGGATTCCAATCACACTCAGTTGACACCATCTTAAGAAAGATAGACGTAAGAATGTACATAGTTCTAAAGTCTAGAACTTCGCTTCTTCAGAACACTGAAGCTGAAAAAATAGTTTAAAAAACTTTAACAAGATTTTTAAAAAGTGTCGTTTACAAGTCGCGTTTTGAGCGAGACCTGTAAACGACTTGTAAACTTGTAATTCTTTGATAGTCTTTTGGGCAGTTTGACATAAAGGTAGGTATAAATAAGACATCTCTGTAAATTTCAAATCAGTGTTGTTCTGCGTACGCTACAGTCCATTGGCAACACGGTTTTAATCAGTGCTACTGATGATGACAACTTGGTTGTCGAAATACTTATTTAGCTATTAAGTATTTTTGTGGCAACGGTGTTTAGTAGTGTATTTGGAAATAGTGCTTTGAATTTATTTAAATTTAATATTTATTACTGTTAAACCTACTATGTAATGCAATTAAATACATTTGTAGTAACTGATTATAAATTCTAAAAATAGCAAATGTTAAATACTGCAAATAAGATTAAGATTAAGTGATTATTAAAAAAATATTTTTTTTAATTTCTTATATTGTCAGTGAGTTCTTTTATGTAAAGTTATTATTTAATTTCAGAGTATTGCTGGACTATTTTCGGTAGCACACCTGTATATTGCCACCATATTAAGTGTAAGTATATACAAAATTAATTCTAATATGGAGTTTATGTTTTGCTAAAAGAAATAATAAAAATAAATATAATATAGAAAATGTTCTAAATTTCTATTATATAGTTTGAGAAACAAAATCGAAAATGATGCAAAATTTTAAACGAGATTTACAACATTTCAACATGTATTGTTGTCGACAAAAAAGTAGAAATCAAATAATCTATATACCCTTTTAAAGTAATATTAAATTTTACTAATATAATTCACGAAAATAACTATATAGATATTTTCCGTCTGTAACACTGGTCAACAGTGAAATTGCTTCTTAGGTGAAAGTACCCAATCCTGAATGAATTCAACGTGCTGAACACGAATATCACATTGAAAAAAGTTGATTGGCTCACGTTCAAGAGATATTGACGTTTTGTCCATTGTATAGATGCTATTGCATAATGTAATGCAATTTAGTGAGAAATTACGAAATTTTGCGTCATATTGCATCACCCCTTCATGCAAAGAAGTTAATGCAGCATTTACTATAAGTTTCCATTGAGAGTGTTGCGAAATTGATTGCGCAATATCAAGCAATAGCTAATTATAGTTTATTATAAATGGCCGACGTGACAGTAAACTCGTGCAATGTCCGTTCATTCGCGCATATTTTTCGAAGCTCTAGCATACATAAGTGATTGCTATAGTGTAAAGTAACTAAACAGTAGCAATGCCTCGTAACTGTGTTAATAGTGCAAATAACTTCTGTTATATTTGCGGAGAAGTGACATTTGCTGCACAGAAAAAGAACATCAGTGCAACAGTTAAGAAAGCGTATCATTTGTATTTTGGTTGCAAGATAGGCGACCAGGACAAAGACTGGGCCCCACACTTATGCTGCCGCACTTGTGCCGTAAATCTTTCACAGTGGCTTAATGGCAAAAGAAAGGCAATGCCATTTGCTGTGCCCATGATTTGGAGGGAGGCCAGCAATCACGTTGACGACTGTTATTTCTGTATGGTACGACCAGCTTCTAGAGGTATCACCAAGAAGAAGAAGTGGACAGTTGAATACCCTAACATACCATCTGCTCTGCGACCTGTCTCTCATGGCGAAGGACTCCCAATTCCAGAACCTCCTACAGATTTTTCTATCAGTTCAGACGATGAGGATGGCCATGCGTCGGTGAGTTCTCCTCAACGTGGCAGTAAGGATGATGACTTTTCGTGCTTTGACGAAACATCTGCACCACATAAAATTACCCAGGATGAAATGAACGATCTTGTTCGCGATTTGGATCTGTCGAAAAGCAAAGCGGAGATACTGGCCTCAAGACTTCGACAGTGGAATCTTCTGGAACAGAATGTCCGAGTGACTTCATTTCGCACTCGCCATCAGCTCTTCGAATCTTTCTTTAAGAAAGAAGAAAGCCTTGTGTTCTGCTGCGATATTGATGGTCTACTACAAGCTCTCGGTATTGCACATGATCCCCACGAATGGCGGCTGTTTATAGACGCTTCAAAACTGAGCCTAAAGGCGGTTTTGTTGAATAATGGGAACCAGCTTCCATCCATACCTATTGCACATGCGGTCTACATGAAGGAGACTTACGGCAATCTAAAGCAGCTACTGGAGACGATTAACTACAGCAGGTATGGCTGGCAGATATGTTCTGACCTGAAGGTAGTATCTTTGTTGATGGGTTTGCAGCAGGGATATACAAAGTACTGCTGTTTTCTTTGTCTGTGGGACAGCAGAGCAATCGATTTGCACTACATCAAGAAAGACTGGCTTCCGAGAGCATTTTTTAAGCCTGGAGAAACGAATGTACAGCACCCACCATTGGCACAGCCACACAAAATCATCATTCCTCCTTTACACATCAAACTCGGTCTTGTCAAAAACTTGGTAAAAGCCATGGATGAGAATGGACCAGCATTCAAGTACCTGCATGACAAATTCCCTCGACTCAGTGAAGCCAAAATTAAAGAGGGCATCTTTGTGGGGCCTCAAATTAGACAGCTCTTCCGAGACCCCAAGTTTGAGGAACTTCTTCAAGGTAAAGAAAAACAGGTTTGGGATGCATTCTATCAAGTGGCAGCAAACTTCCTGGGGAATGACAAGGCAGAAAATTACAAGTGTCTGGTTGAGGATATGTTGGCTTTGTTTCATGAATTCGGCTGCAATATGTCCTTAAAGATCCACTTTCTTGATTCCCACTTAGATTTCTTTCCTGATAACTGCGGGCAGGTCAGCGATGAGCACGGCGAACGCTTTCATCAGGACATTGCCACCATGGAGCAACGGTACCAAGGCAAATGGTCTACGTCTATGCTAGCTGACTATTGTTGAACAATCAGTAGAGATGCTCCACAAGTCCACTACAAACGCCAGGCCAAAAGAAGTCGAAAGCCGGAAGCAGACTAATGTTTTCTTACCATGTATTATAATATTGACATAAGTACACTTTTTCTGAAATATGCGTAAATGTTTTCTTACCATGTATTATAATATTGACATAAGTACACTTTTTCTGAAATATGCGTACATATAACAGAAAACCCGTAGCCAATTCAGCTTTTTCTTAGTCATTTTCGTGTTCAGCACATTGAATTCATTAAGAAATGACTATTTTCAGCTTGGAAGCATGAACTTTTCGAAAATTTGTTGCCCAGTGTAATCATAGTTTTGCTATTGTTGGTATAAAGTAACATTTCATCATTTCTCCCAGAACTGTATTACGTAGGTATTTCATAAGTGTATATTATATCATGGCATTACTGCTACTGCTTCATAAGTATTGATTTTTTACATTAATAATGAAATACTACAAATACACAATTACAGGTTAAGATAATGAATATTGAGGCCTGGGAATTATGATGTAATAATATACTATTTTATCAAGTTATATGTCAAACTATAATAGCTAACATATCTTCTAAAAATAGTCAATTATATTTTTATGTTTCTATTAATATTACACACCTCGGTAGTGTAGGAAGTTAAATAAACCATGAATGATCAAATATTCTTCTAAGTTAGAATAACGTTTATAGAATTTTTATCATTTTGTGATGGTACACAGAAAGTAACAATAAGAATATTGCATTTAAAATTAATTTAAAGTGTGGTAACTTTGTAAAGAGTATACCTATATATGATTATCTTTGATTGTGAATATTATTATTTTTATAAAGAAACATATACACAGGATGGGCAAATTTGGATGTTTTTATAGTGGATAATTATAAGAGAAACAAAATCTTCTCTTTTTTTTGTTAAAATTTTCGAGATATCTTCTTTTAATTAAATTTTCGTATATTTATTGCCTTCGCTCCTGAAAACCAAATTTTAAACGATTTTGTTAAAGGGAATATGCTGTAATTAAGGATATACATCAAGTTTTACAATTCAAATTTTCAAATATTACACATTATAATTAAATATAAAGATCATAAAATGCCAATTTGTAATACGAGTTCTTCTTTACGCAAACGTCAACAAAACCTTTAAATATGACTTAGGAAGAAAGTGAAAATTATTGCTTTGAAAATGCCAGGCAACAAAATTAATATTTTTATAAACTATACTTGAGTACACAAATTAAAACAAATTTTATGAAAGTTGTACAATTTGTGAGTTCTCTATCAACCAAAAAATTCTTACTTTCTTCAGAAAGTTATTTAATAGCTACCATAACACAAAAAAGATTAGAAGAAGATTTAAATAAGGTTTTTAACAGTATCTGTGATATATATATATTTTGCAGTCTTTTGGCTATCAAAAAGTACATAAGCTCAGAAGTAAGTACACCCCCACTTGGACCAGATTACATTAATAACACCTTAATCATATGAGCGTGTATAGACATTTTGAACAACTTTGGAACAGCTTTTGAGAGACTTTGAGGAGCTTTTGAACATATTTGAACAGCTTAGAAGAGCTTTCGTGATGTGCATTGAAGAGAGTTGAACAGGTTTTGAAGAGCTCTTAAGCTGTTCAAAGCTGATCAAATATTTTCAAAAGCGCTTCAAAGCCGCTCAATATACACACATATGATTAAGGTGTTATTCATATGGTTATAGTGAGAGAGCACTAGTGGCTGCGTGGCAATAGTCCTTTAAAAGGTTATTCTCTCACTCTGACCACATTAATAAGACCTTAATCATATGAGTATATATTGAAACTTTTGAACAACTTTGGAACAGAAGAGCTTTTGAACATATTTGAATAGCTTAGAAGAGCTGTTCACAGGCTGCTCAAAAGCTGTTCAAAGCTGATCAAATGTGTTCAAAAGCTCTTCAAAGCCGTTCAAAATCTTTAAAAAGTTGTCCAAAAGTTTCGTACATACTCATATGATTAATGTGTTATTAATATGATTAGAGTGAGACAGCACTAGTGTTTTAAAAGGCGAAAGTGGCTGTTTGGTCGAACTGGCGATATACCTATTCTCAAAGGTTAAAAGTAAACTTTTTAATTCACAATTTCTCAAAATAAAGGACTTGTAAAATGATTAAATATGATCTGTAGCATATTACTGTTCACGGCTTTGTTATATTTACAAATTAAATGCACATTTATAGTTCTTCACCAAATAATTACCTTTGGCTGATACATGTGAGCTAAGCCTGCGCCAGCACCTTGTAGCGTTATTCCACGAACGAAGAAGATCGTTAATACTATGTAAGGAAACAACGAAGTAAAGTATACAACCTGAAACAATACAAATTATTAGTATCCTCGATTAATTCACACTCAGATTAGTTGATCATGGGATAAATGACTGTTTGGAGTAGTTAATTTGTATTAAAAATTTATTATTACAGTAAATAGAGATAATTTTCCGGTAATTATACTTTATAATCAACTTGTAATAAATGACTTAATTTAAATCTATGTCGCTTACTTATACTCTTAATGAATCAAAATGCTAAAAATTTAGAAACAGCTTTTTTGTAGGACAGAACAATTTATAGAATAATAAATATCGTTTTTCATAGGAGTAATTTTCATAGTAAATCTTTGCAGTGAGGGAAAAGTCAACTGATATTTCCATGTTGGAAATCTCCTATTATAGTTTATTGGTAAATTTGTTTTGATTTTGGATTTGTATCTAAAATCAAAGGAATCCTAAGATTGCAAAGATTTACGATATTGTTTTAGAAAGATAATTACTATTTTAATATTTTGAAATGATTACCTGTACGTTTTGTTTCTCTATAGATAGCTAAGCTATCTAGTTTAAGCTAATCTCTCTCTCTCTCTCTCTCTATAAGCTCTATAAGCTTCCCATATATGGAACAGATTAAATTCTCACATACAGGAGAGGAGTTCCTGTTCAATCTTACTGTACACTCCATCGCCAAATCATATATGATAACTTTTTTTTTTGAAATGTCACATTTTTTTTTTGATAGAATCTTTTTTTTTTTTGCAAAAGTCTATCCTACAAGATTTCTATCAATTTTTATCGATTGAAACGTGCATTACCTTTCCTGAACTCTGTATCCCTTTCATAACGATGAAGAAGACTATAATCCACGCGAGTAACAAGCACAAAACTATCCACCATTTTAGATTACCGGGTTCTTCGATAGATGGCGCTGCGTCCAATGTAGTTCTGTACCAGAAATAAGCCGTTTCCGATGCTTTCACACACTCCGGAATTTCCGTTCCGTTTACCATAGGACAGTTCGCCCAGGGCAATGGATACTGAAATCATAATATTAGAGTGCATTATTAACAGATATTCTTCATACTTTTTAGCTAGTGTAACATCTAAGTATCTTCGTGGGCTCTCTCCTATGGTTTAAAACATATTTGAGAATACATAGAAATTCCTAGTTATAAAAACAGATTAATCATTATTAATTTTGGAACAGGTATTCTATTTTTGTAATGGTAATTTTGAAATATACTTACTTGAAAACTATTGAATAAATAGTAGAAACACCACGTTATGATTACGTTGTAATACAGTGCAACGAAAAAGGTGACCAGGCAGGAAGAAAGGCCGATACCTCCTAACCACGGATGTATCGTATTCCAGACACCCAGTGAACCCAATCTCATCTTCTGGCCGATCCCTAATTCTATGAGGAAGAGAGGTATACCCTCCAGTACTAACATTATGAAGAATGGTATGAGGAAGGCACCTGAAACGTACATGAAAGAAAAGAAATTGTTAAGTTTTTTTGCTAAGTATTTTTGAAATATAATAATAGTAATTATATGTAAAGATAACTTTGCCAAATTTTGTCACTCTATTTTTGCAAAAATGCGATTATACCATTGATCTTCTTTAATGGATGAAGTCTAAACGGAGAGTTAGTGGTGACAACATGAAAGAGAGATAAGTTTATGTTTGACCGACGTAAATCAAAAGAATTAATAATAATAATAATAATATTTATTGATTTCAGAAAAACAGAGAACTACATATGCAGTATACATGTGTTGATGAAATCTCGTCAAACATAGCTACACTAAATCAAAAAAACAAAGAATATATACGACAATCATTTTATAGACATGTCTTGTAGGCACTCATCCGTACTATAGTAGCACTTTTCCAATAAAAACCTTTTAATCTGACGCCGAAATTTTTGAAAATTTGTTTCTTCCATGAGGCACTCTGGCAGTTTGTTGTAAAATCTGCAGTCATTATAATAGATCCCCTTTTGATATAACGTTGTGCTCTGTTGTATTGGCATCATTAATGTTTTATTTCTGGTATCATGACCATGGTCAACAATTTGCTGCTGAAAAAATGTTCTATTTTTATGGACAAAACAAAACAGCTCGTATATATAAATGCATGGTAAGGGCAAAATACCAAGTTCCTTAAAGGCTGGTACACATGAATCCATTCTCCTAAGATTTACAACAATGCGCACAGCACGATTTTGTATCAGAAAAACTCTGTTGAAATTCCATGACCTACCCCAGTGCATAATACCATACCTCAAAATGGTATGAAAACAGCCAACGTATAAATGACGCATGATTGAGCGGCCAATTGAATTGTCCAGACTAAGTCACTTCTGCTAACAAATATGGCTGCCTGTACCTATGCGATAAAATGAATAATTTGCATATCCACATATATCTACTAGATATGCAAATGATTCATTTTATCGCGTTCACTACTTCTTATCTGCAGTATTTCCGTATCCAACAGTTTGTACGTAGCAATAAATCAATTATTTACGTTAGGATATATTTTTTATAACTCAATTTTACAGATATAAAGCGGTATCGAGTCGTTTTAAAAGAAATGCAAATATCATACTAGTTGGCCCGTTAGACGTTGTTCTGCCCTTTCCAGTAGGTGGCGCGATAAGTTTCATTTCGTTAAATTCCCTATTGGTGCGATTGCAGGACTATCAAGAGGACCGAAAATTCATTAATAACTCGACTACAGCGCTACTTATCGGGTCCAGATTTTGTGATTTTCTTTTTTGGCACCAAACCAACATATATTGTGAATACAAAGCATTTTGGTCCATGAATATAGAATTTGTTAATAACTTGATCGCAGCGCCATCTATTGGAATTTGACACCAAGAACGTATAAGACCTTATTACGTATTAAAAGTGACAATTGCTGAGCTATTATCATCTTTTGATATAATGTTGCCCATTATATGCAGTGATGTAAGTCGGTAAATTACCCCGTATATTACCGAATTAATTACCGTCATTTACGGTAAATTACCACATAAAATTTCCGTAAATTACAAGCAAAATAAAACATCAGCTATGTACACACATGGCATTGCACACTCGTCCCTTTCTAGCAGATGTAAAAACCCATGAATCAGCCGTTTATATAACGAATGAAGTAGTCTTTCAAAAAATTTCAGTGTATAGGTTGAACTATATACAGTTTTTGAATATACTACTAGTAGTGCTGTGCGCTGGGATGGGGCGTAAAGATAGAATAAAAAAATTTATTTTAACAGCATTTTCAAAATCCACAGAACATTTGAAATTATATTCGTGTTACTTCTGTTCGCAAAGATATGTTTTAAATGTAAGCAGAATGTCCAGTCACTTACAGAATAACTGCATTCGTTGTTCTTATAAAACAAAGAATAAAATACAATCAAAATCAATAGCATTAAGTGTTAATAGAATTAAAGCAATAAATAAAGGTGAATAATTTTGATTGATTCCTATTGGGTTTATGGAAAAATATTTAACATTTTAGAGATTCCGGAAAGAAAAAGTTCTTCGCAACAGATTTAGAAGACGACGATTTCAAACGATTCTCGCCCAAAATCTGCTGCAAGCACCACAAAGTCCGCTTACAGTGAAAATTTGGATTTTTTTTTTGGATGTAATGAATAAATCAGAAGAAGAGGAAATTTGGAAATTCTCTTAGCAACAGCATACTTTGCTAGTAATACCCCTTTAAATTTTACGGAAAATGTTCATTGGCAAAAATTGTTTAAATAAATTAAACCATCTTTACGATTGCCGACTGGATATCAGTTATCCAATGCGCTTTTAGATAAACAACACTCTCAACTAAATCAGTTAGTTAATGAAAAAATAGCAAAGTCTAAAACAATTGGAATTCAAGTTGATGGGTGGAGTAATATTAGAAAGGAATCCATTATAAATATAATAATTGCATGTCCAGAACCAGTTTTATTTAAAGTAATTGACTGCAAGGAAAATCACCACGATGCTGCATATCTTTGTTCTTTGCTTAGTTCTGTTATTGACGACTTGGGTATTAATAAAGTTATAAGCATAGTGACTGATAACGCTAGCATATTATGGATGTTGTGCTCATATTTTGAATTTATTCGCACTTGATATTTTTAAAATTAGAAGTATTTGCATGTTTAATTACTGATTGTAAAGTCATAGTAAAAACTATTAAAAAATCGCATATTTTGAATGCTACATTTAAAAATATACACGATGAACAGCGAGCATTACAAAAATCAAACACACTAAAATCTCTTAAACTACCTGGCCAAACTAGATGGAGCTCTAATATTTTCTGTTTAGAAAGCTTAAGGATAAATAAAAAAAAATTAAAAGAATTGGCTATAACAGAAACTATAGCTAATACTTTAAAGAAAAGTATAAAAAATAATATTTTAGATGATCTGTTTTGGGAAATACATTACATAAAATTTTACACCCAATCTCCGTAATTTTAAAGAACATACAAACCTCTGAACCTTGCATATCTCATGTTGTTGAATATTTTCAAGACCTGAATGATCAACTGATTGCTGCATGACAAGTTTCAGAACTAAATGCTGTCCTATCACATTTAAAATCACGGAGAGAAATGGCTATAACACCTATGCATTTGGCTGCCAATTTACTACATCCAAAATTTATAGGCAAAAATCTCAATAACGAGGAATATATCACAGCACTGACATATATTAACAGACTATCAACGCATCTAGTTAGTGGATCTGATATAGCAAAAATTATGACTGGGGTTGCGTATTACAAATCGAAAGAACAATTGTTTTCAAAAGATTTTATATGGCAAGCATTGGAGACAGGCAATTTGAATTCTGTATTATGGTTGAAATCACTCTGTTGTACTACAGTAAGTAAGTAAAGTTGCAATAGAAATTTTGAACATCCCACCAACAAATGTGCGACGGAGATAAGTTTTTCAATCTTTAGTATTATACACAATAAAAAACGAAATAGATTAACTAATGAAAGAGCTGCTAAGTTGGTATATGTGAATTTAAATTTAAAACTGAAAGAAAATCCGGCACTGAAAGAACTTCCAACAGTAGAGTTGGAATGTTCTGATTCAAATTGCAATACTGAGACTGAGAATGATCTGGAATAGTCATGTAAATAATAATGGTAATAATAATAAATATTTTCAGAATTATGCTTAATTTTAAAATATGTTAATATTGTACTCTTTATTTTTTTTCCTTTAAAAAAATGTGTAAGACTTTTTTTTGTTGTAGGGGTTTTATTTAAACAATAAAAAAGTGTGGTAAATTACCATAGTAATTTACTCAAAAAATGGTAAATTACGCAAGAATAAATCTTGGTAAAAAGAGCACTAATTACCACGGTAATTAACCAAAAATATACATTACGGTAATTTTACATCACTGCCCTTATTTAAATACGTTATTTTTGTACTAGAGGAAAGTCAAAAAAATTATTTATTAGCCCAGAGAGTTTACCGGCAGCGATTCCCTGAAAGAAGATTCCCAGGACAGATACCTTTCGAAGAGTAATGGACACTTCCATTACTATTAAGTACCTATGTGATAAATAATGAAAATCAATTACGTATTCTTAATACAATAACAGAAAATCCTCAAGTCAGTACCTGTGAAGTAAGTCGTTTGAAGGATACTAGCTAAACCAGCGGTGCAAGGACCTTGAAATAAAATAAATGTCATCATTTTAAAGCTAGAATAGTGTTCAGTTGTCTAAAAACTAACTAAACTAACCAACGGGAATATTTGCGATCATTTACAGAATACGACCAACATATAATACAATTATGGAGTAATTGAAATTTCTATTGATTGAATAAAGGTAAAGTTATCACCAACGCAGAAAACCTCCCACTGAAATGAGAAATAGTATGCTCCTAAATTAAAAATTATTGCGACGTGTAATAATTTTCCGGTAGGCAGTTTGGTAATCATTATATCATTAGCGGTGCCTTTTCTGGCCCGATTAATAAGTTAATGAGATAGATCATCAAGACATTTTTACCACGTGTTTCATATTCATGGAATGTAGATAGGTAGGAAAAATACAGTAATTAGCTGATTATGTAGCACCTGTTCTGGCTCTGAGAGTTATTTTTCATTATGAGATACTTTTACTCATCTACGTTGCAAAATATCCCGTTCCTCAGTTGTAGAAATTACTACTTTTATTTTATTTTAAATTAGATTTAAATAATTCAAATGGAATATAAAATACTTGAATGGTGTAACGTTCATTAACGGATAATACTATCACAAGTATACATATATACATTTATACGTAAACGTATATGCACATATGTACGAGTTGGGATACACAACATACACCAACAGCGAACGCATATATATATCTTATATTCCATTTGTGATGTGGTGCCTCCTATTGGCCTTAATATACGGAGATACACATTTAGCACACAGGTTTTGTCTTTAGCACAGTGTGCAAGATGAAACTGTCGTGGTCGGTGTCGCGCTTGGATGGCAGATGTCGCCTGAGATATTCTCACGGGTATATTACGATCCAACCGACATAGAATACGATTTTAGTTGTGGATCATTGCCAACAGCATCACGTACACTGAAGAGGCCTTAAAGGCCGAAACACGTGTCTGTGCGTTCGCTGTTGGCAATGACACCTAAGTGTATCCCAACTCGTACATATTTGCATATACGTTTACGTATAAATGTATATATCTATACTAGTGATAGTTAAATAATTCAATTTAGCTATGCGTGATTTTATAGAAAGAAAGATTTGAGGTTATTGCTATTGGTCTTTGTTGTGTTTGTTGTTTCATTGTTAATAAAACACGATATTGTGTTACGTTTAAAAAACAGCGGCGAACATTTAATTCATTCACCCCTATATATTACTTGTTAAATATTTTTATGTCAGACTAATTTAAATTAATTCTAAATTATATTTCAAGTTTTAAATAAAGTACGTTTTAATCTATAATTAAATTTCATTTCAAAATTAAAATATGCGTCGCTTATAAATATTCCATTTAAAAGATTTAGTTTATGAAGGACTCTTTGTTCAAGTTTAAGATTGGCGACGTATGCATTTTTTGTCCGTCTAAGTTATCTAAATAGTTCTCATAGTTCCTTGTGTATGGAATTGCGTATTTGGCATTTTCTGGTGGCGTGATTCAACAGCGTCTTTCCGACGCCTAAATTTTCCGGAATCCTCTTGTCCCACCTCCGAGTCTTTAAAAGGGCGAAACACGTCTAAAATTATTCACTGTTACAGCACCATAGCATCACTATTACATCATTAGTACATTCATTATTACAGTTCGTAAGTACAATTAAAAACAGTGAGTGGTAGTTGAAATAATCTTAATTCCGATCCCGGCGTCGGCCAGAGTCCGCTAGCTTGAAGATGTCCATGGAAACGAGGTGTTAATGTCCACAGTATGGATACACCGGTCAGGGTGATTTAAATCTCGATTTCCAAATAATAAATTGTTGGAGTATCTATTGTCCTTCAATTTACGGCGTTGGTCCGGATTTAGAGGATATCTCACCGATACTATTAGCTTAGGGGCCCGTTAACAACATCTAGTAGTAATAATAATAATAATATTTGACGAACTAGCGAAAAAAGAAGACGTACCTAAAGCAAATAACGGTGCGAAAAAGGTTGTACAATTTTTTTCTTACCAGAACTAACCCAATTAAAACACCTTAATATAGACGTAAAAATGGTCATTACTTTTTAAATACACGAAATAGATCAGGCAAGCCCTATATGAGGAGGCTCGCAAAATTGAGCAGATTTTAAATACGCAAAAACAAGTATAGCATTCCATTAAAAAAAAAAAGTTAAGTCTACAACTGCGTTATAAAACACCCTGTATATGTGTACCTAATTTAAAAATATGATGCTTAAAAATATCTGTATATTTCCTTAATAACATTTTTTCATAACGTTTATAATGTCAAATAAATCGGGCTTCCACAAACTAATGCGCCGCCCTGTATATGTAGGATTTGTCGGAAAAACGCTAACTTTAATAGTTTATTAATAAAATAGCAATGTATATTTGGTGTTTATGTATATTATTATTCCGTACATGAAGATAATACAAGCTTTTGAAAAGTCAACAAATTTAGTGATTTTTAAAATGCCAATTTAATATTAAAACGTGTAAACAGACATTACCATAAAACCACGACTATTGAATTACATCACTTGCAATGAAGACAATAATAAGATACCGATTTTAATATTTTGTGTAGTAATACGACAGATTTTGTATTTTTTTGTATAAATGTATGTTTAGAGGTTGACATTTTATAAGCTCGAGACTAAAATAATAAAGAAAAATCTTCTAACCAAATTATTTTGCATGCGCAACCAAAGTGCTTTCAATTTGCCGTGCTGGTCTATTGAATATCAAACACTCTGTTCTGTTATTGCAGTAAAATTGAACGTCAGAGCAATATGCGCCGTCCTTTATGTAAATGGATCAATACCCGATCTTTCTTATACAGGCGTACCGTTACGCTCTTGTGTTCAATTTTACAGAGATTTCAACGTTAACGTGGTCGCTTGTTTTCAGAAAATCAATAGAATCTTAGAGTGGGTCAACGCCATTTAGAGCCCGCTCTCCATCCAACATAGAGTTTATTAGGGGAGGATAAGACCAGTGCGTTTGATTCTATTCGGAGTTTGTAGCCACCTCATTCGATTTTCCTCTTAGGTATCTGCTGCCATTTCCGTCCGAAGTGATACTGTTATTGTGTGCAGCTGCTGTTGTAGTGGAAGATCTCCGGATCGAAAAAGATATATTATCTCTGTGATACTAGTAAAGATTAATATTTCTGTCCTATGCAAGATATTGAAATTCTGGTAATGTAAATCGAAGTTTCCAATAATTTCTCTAAATTAATTACTTTCTTATACGTAGTATAAGGAAGTATTGTGATGACGAAAATTTTCGACCTCGAGATTTTTGCAGATGTTCACGTTTTGAAGTCCCCTGATACCAAAAAAGTGGTTTTTAAAAAATGTCTGTGTCAGTGTGTCTGGCTGCGACCACGATAGCGGTCAAACCGCTGTAGATATCTATTCCAAATTTTGTATTTACGTGTATAATCTCCCTCTTGAGATCTGATTAGTTTTTCAATAAAATCGGTAGACCGGAAGTAGTAGTTTACTTCAGTGAAAAAATCGAGTTTTGCAAATATTTCGTCAATTACTAAGTTTAAACAAATTTATTAAGAATTCAAATGTACTCAAAATTAAATTTTAGACACATTGTCTTAAAAAAGTTTTTCGAAATTACAACCGGAAGTAGGTCTTTGACTCTTATCGAAAATCAGTTTTTTGCGAATATCTCGCAAGTCATGCTTCCTAGGTAGGTACATTACGAGTATAAAAGTATTTAAATTATAATTTCAAATATCTTTTGTATAAAAAAAATTTCAAAATACGGACCGGAACTACCACTTTTACTCTTACCGAATAGCGATTTTTGCAAATATGTCGTAAATTATGCATTCTGTATATATTTATTAAGAGTGCAAAAGTATTTAGAGTTGGATTTGCAATATTTTTTGTATATATGAAATTTCAAAATTCGGACCGGAAGTAGCACGTTTACTCTTAGCGAGTAGCACTTTTTTTCGAATATCTTGCAAAGTATGCATTCTATAGCGATTTATTAAGAGAATGAAAGTACTTAGAATATAATTTTGAATAAGTTTTGTATAAAAAAATTCTTAAAATTGTATAGTTTGAAACGCTCATACGTATAAGAAAGTCGTGTGGTGGCCACACTTCATTTTTATGTATTATTATAATTGTACTTTTTTCCCTCCATCGGCATTTGTTCGGCATTCTATTATTTCTTTAATAAGTTTATAAATATCTACCTACAAACTTTTTCCTACACATTTTATCATTTCTATGCTTATGTTGTCATCTCTAGGTGTTTTTCCGTCTTAACTATTTCTTGTTAAATCCTAAATTTCTTCTAAGTTTGGTTTCTGTACGTCAATCAAAAGTTTTTCCCTTTTTCAATATCCTTTTCTTCATTATTATCAGCTGGTAGATCTTAAAGAAATCCTCTCATGTTTGATTTACATCTTTTGGGCTTTCCTCTGTCTTCCCGTATTTATTTTTGGTACATTTTATTGTTTTCTTTACTGGTATTCTTTGTTTATTTATGGATTGTATAAAAATTTCTTAAAATTGTATAGTTTGAAACGCTCATACGTATAAGAGAGTCGTGTGGTGGCCACACCTCATTTTTTAAATTTGAGATTTGTGTTAGTTCCTTGTACTCAGAAATACTTCGAGCATCGTCATTTAAATATGTAACGAAATTTTGTAAACTATGGAAATTCTCTGCATAAAAACTATTTATGTGTATGTTTTAAGCAAAGCTAAGTGACGAACGTGCGATATTTTGGCATTCTGTAACGATATTTTACAGACTTTGTAATAAATTTCGGAATCACTGATAATTCATTTTGATATTAGAAAAAGGAACATAAACAACGTTCTAGATCTAAATAGATGATAACTAAAAATGTACGCGTATGTTATTGAAACTAAATAACAGTAAGTATATATTACATATTTACATTATTTCTCTTGCGAAATATAAGGTAAATATAATGAATTTTAAAAACCCCTCAGGCTATCTACGCCGATATAGAAAGAGTTTCACTCATAAATTCCTTATTTTATGGCAGTTTTTTCCTCTGATTCTCGGGCACTTCTCGGGCGTAAACAGATGTTGCAGTTCGCCCTATGAATTAGTGCTATTCAGATATAATGTAAACAACACACAGTTGTTGATATTATTTCTTTGCTCGGTTGTAGCTCCGTGGTAGTTTAGCTCGCTCGATTCCGCGCCCTAACAATAACAACTTCGTATATAAGGTAACCTCAAAAATATCTTTAAGAGCACGTCAATCAAAACTTTGAAGTTCGAGACTCCATTCTCCATAGTGTAAAATATCGTAAATTCAAACGAGCGCCCATGACAATCAATTTCGATGACCCGTCGGCTACTAAAGTTAGTTTAAAATAAAAACCAACATGATCGAAGATTATTACTTCGTTAAGGTATTATTAACAAGTATGACCATAAAAATGCTCTTTTTGCTTTACGTATATCAATCTCTGTCGAAAAAATATTGCGCAAAAGAAATGTAGAAAGAAGAACGTCTAATTGCGTCATCGCAGACAAAACTTTCCTTTCTTTTATGGAAGAAAAACAATCACTCCCACACTCGCAACTCAGGTCTGTCCAATCTATTTCCGAACTCGCAAGATAAATAAATGATTTATTTCTATTCTGTGGGTCCCGACGACAAAAAAAACTACTTGCCTCGTGAAACGTAGGGCGCCATCGATTGCTGCTCCGAACGAATTTTCCGCTCGCCCGAATTATTAATTCAATCACGGTAGTCGAAGGTTCGCCTCCTGTTCCTTTGAATGGGAAACGTGCACTTCCATCATATTCCCTGGCCCATGTTACATAAACAATGTTATTCAATTTCAAGCTTACGTGTAGCTGCTCAGGCTAATTCCCTTCGCTCCACTCGCTGGTAAAAAAAGGTGACCTTTCAAACTCGAAATTTACATTAAATGCCGTAATTTATTTGAAAGACGCATGTTGTGAATTATTTAGTTTATGACAGTTTGACCTAGGAGATTTTAATATTCCCGGTAGGTAATAGGTAGGGCGCGAACACGAGCGAGTCTTGACTCATCGCCCATGGGCGTACTATTGAAAAGTTGTATTTTTAAAGATATTTTAATTTTATTTAAATAATTTGATAACAAGTGGCTAGTGATCTATAAAATACAAAATACCTTATTATTTGTTCATTTTCTCTTCTGTAAGACTTGTTCTCTTTTTGAATTAAGTACATCCTTGTAAATAGAAAATGTCCTTTCTACATCGCAACTGGTTATATGTGCGTACTGGAAATATTCTTTTATTTCAGCGTATTTAGCATACACAATTGCCGCAATATTATTAAATCTGGATTTCTATTAAAAACTGTGTCTAACTTTTGCCGAAGGCCACATTCGAAGTCACCTGGAATTATTAATAGCCATATCTAATGTGGTTAATCCATTTTTTAATTTGAGATTCGATTTTCAAAATATGTGATTAGTTTAGGCAAATTTCCAAAGTGTTCCTGAAAGAATAACAACTGATTTTTTAAATTTGGGATTTGTGTTAGTTCCATGCACTCAGAGCTACTTCGAGCATCGTCATTTAAACATTTAACGAAATTTTCTGCATACAAACTATTTCTGTGCATGTTTTAGCAAAGGTAAGTGACGAACGTGCGATATTTTGGCATTTTGTAACAATATTTTACAGACTTTGTAATAAATTTCGGAATCACTGATAAATCATCTTCATATCAGAAAAAGTAATATAAACAACGTTCTAGATCTAAATAAATGATAACTAAAAATGTACGCGTATGTTATTGAAACTAAATAACAGTAATTATATACATATTTACATTATTTCTCTTGCGAAGTATAAGGTAAATATAATAAATTTTAAGAATCCCTCAGGTCATCTAGGCCGGTGTAGAAAGAATTTTACTCATAAATTCCTTATTTTATGGTCATTTTTTGCCCGCATTCTCGTGCTCTTCTCGAGCGTAAACAGATGTTGCAGTTCACCTTATGAATAATGCGTGAATAATGCTATTCAGTAAATGTGTGTTTACATTATTTCTTTGCTCCGTTGTAACTTCGCCGTAGAGTAACTCGGTCATATCCGCGTCCTGGTAATAGGTAAATAGGTACTCAAACTTTGTAATACATTCTGCAATGTTGGTAGATTATTACTATACCCCGGACGTCCCAGGTTTAAATTACGACGGAGCTAAAAATTAATGAAACGAACACGAAGTTACTGAATAGCACTATTCATATGGTGAACTGCAACATCTGTTGTTGTTTCGAAAATAAGAGCAAAAAAAGCCGATCATGAAAGGAATTTACGACTAAAATCCTTTCTTCATCGGCGTAGGTAGAAGCGTGAGGGGTTTTTAAAATTTATTATATTTACCTTATATTTCGTAAGATAAATAAAGTTATATATGTATATACCTATTCATACTTATGTTAGTTTCGTTTTTTCATTGTTTTGACTGTTAATTACATGCTTCGTAATTTTTGTAATAGTTCCTGTTTAATACCGTTTCATTGAATCTACTTCTCCGAATTATCTTGACGTAAATGTGCACTGGATTTCGTTAAGTTTCATTAACATACGCATACATTTTTAGTTATTATTTATTTAGATCTAGAACATTGTTTATGTTACTATGATATGGAAGAACGTCGAGAATGACATCGTGACACAATGGCGAGTTGTATTAAGGGTCATACGGGTTGTATGTCCTTCATTGTCAGTGATTCTGAAAGTTATTGCAAAGTCTGTAAAATATCGTTACAGAATGCCCAAAAAGCGCACGTACAACATCACTTAGCATCGCTAAAACACACACATAAACTGGACCCGCTGGAAGCTGACAATTTTAAAGAAGAACTGTGTGAAGCTTTAATGGCGGCTAATATCCCATTAAATAAATTTAACAATCCCACTTTCAAAACATTTCTTTAAAAATATACTGGTCGAAATGTTCCTGATGAATCCACCTTACGTACGACAAGTACAGGGAAAAAATACTTTTATTTGTTAGTGAAAGTGCCGCATATATGTCAAAAACAGGCAGACTATTAAAGGAAACATATCCTTATATGCTGCATATTACTTGTGTAGCACATGCTCTCCACAGAATGTGTGAATATATCAGAGACACCTATCAGGATGATGATAGACTTGTATTCGCTTTAAAAAAAAATTCAGTAAAGCACCATCGAGAGCAGCTCTTTACAGGGAAAAACTTCCATCTTTGTCACTGCCTCCCTCGTCAGTAATAACTAGATGGGGAACATGGTTGGAAGCTACTAGTTTTTATGCAGAGAAATTCGAAAGTTTACAAAATTTCGTTACATGTTTAAATGACGATGCTCGAAGTATTTCTGAGTGCACGGAACTAACACAAATCCCAAATTTAAAAAATCAGTTGTTATTCCTTCAGGAACACTTTTGAAATTTGCCTAAACTAATCACATATTTTGAAAGACGAAATCTCAAATTAAAAGATGGATTAACCACAATAGACGTGGACTATTAATAATTTCAAAAGTATTCCAAGTGACTTCGGATGTGGTCTTCGGCAAAAGTTAGACGCAGTTTTTAATAGAAATCCAGATTTAATAACATTGCGGCAATTGTGTATGGGGACAATGACACAAAATCTAACTGCTAAATACGCTGAAATAAAAGAATATTTCCAGTACGCACCTATAACCAGTTGCGATATAGAAAGGACATTTTCTATCTACAAGGATGTACGTCATTCAAAAAGAACAAATCTGACAGAAGAGAACCTTGAGAAAGTATCTGACTTGAACTACAAAATGAACAAATAATAAGGTATTTTGTATTTTATAGACCACCCACTTGTTATCCAATTGTATAAAGAAAATTAAAACCTCTTTAAAAATACAACATTTCAATAGTGCGCCAATGATAGATGAGTCATCAACCTTTAGTGTCCGGTCTGTAATTACTGCACAATATCATTTACAAATACATAAAGTTGTTGTGATAAATGACCCGCGGGTCATTTGCTAACCTCTTTGCCGAGTATTTTTCTAAAACTGTTGAAGCCAAAATTTAAAATCATTTTAGTGGGATTATATCAGATTCTTGCACAAATGGGGATTATATTAATCAAAGCTTCTAATTCCAAATGGTAACGTCACTTGAGGTACAACAAGTAATTAAATGTCTACCTAATAAGAAATCGACAGGTCTAGAAATACTGATCAGTTTAATCAAGGCGCGTTCGCGTGAGCTTTCTCCATCAATAGCATAAATAAGTATGTCTCCCGCCATTTCACAAGCTGCCATCCGCGAATGCGGCTTTCAAAAATTGGAACATCCACCGTATAGTCCGTATATGGCTCCTTGTGATTTTTGTTTGTTTTCTAATTTAAAAAAAGACCTTAGGGGACGTAGTTTTAAGGACGGCAGTGAGTTGCAAGCAGCTGTTATAGAATATTTTGACGGAAAAACTTCAGATTATTTTTACAAGGGTATCAAATTATTAATTAATCGTTGTAATAAATGTATAGAAGTTAGGGGGATTACATTGAAAAATTAAAATTCTCATATTGTTCCAAGTTTCTTTTTTGTATATCAGGCCGAGAATTTATGGCGCCTACCTCGTAGCTATCTATACTTTGCCGGCTTTATCTTTTGAATTTTGTATGCAATTGACTTTAAATTAGCCGATTCTGCATAAGTTTTCATTTATTCATTATTAAATATTTTGTTGATTTTAAGTAAAAGGTTTTGTTTTTTTGATTTGACTGTTTTTATTAATTAGTGTTACTTTCATTCATTTAGATAATTTTAGTTACTATTATAGAAAGAAATTTTCGAACATCCTCTTTCGTAGAGCACAAATATTTGCTTTCAGTTTTTCTCCTATCACATGTCAGAGTAATCTCGTTTCAACACATAGCACTGCATATACACAGTGCCATGTAATTGAGTTTATTTTCAAGAAAGAGAAAATAAACATTAACGACCTTCGCACTGCACGTTGTTGGCACTAGTTTTGACAATATATATGTATATATAGACATATATTATGCGCTTTCAGTGCACAGATATGTATATATACACAATGTTGCTGAAAATAAGAAATATATTTTGGTTCCCTATATATCGTACACTGCACGTGCTTGATTATTAATTAAGTGCCAAAGTTAATAATTTTATTTTGTAAATGTTACGTAGTTTTTCCTAAAGTTATAACGATAACAAGAATCGTTTGCTAGTCATCAGCTTCTAAACTGCGATATTAATATCAATTTACGCACGAAAACTGTACTATCTAGTTATACGATTTTCATTTTAATTTCATTGTTTTTAGTTTTAACCAGTGAATGTTAGTAACAAAGATTTGTACTATTAAAATGGGCTTTTTGCGATTCTCACTAGATAGTGGAAACAAATAGACAAGAAAAGTCTCTCTGTTATGAAAAAAAACCCATAAGGAGTTTCTTATACATATTGCAGTAGCACTGGTAGCATAATTATATGCAATGGTTTTGTATTAATTGAATAATGACGATAATTATGCTATAACCCTGCACTAATGATACAAAAACCATTGTTAAGGAAACTTCATAGTTTGAAAGTACCGTAAAATAAAACTCAAATATCAGTTCAAATACACATTTATTTATTTCGGTGTGCGCCGAGAATTTCGGGGCCGCTCTTGCATCGAACATAAGATTACAGCATAGATAATGTGCATCGCTCGTGGAGCTAATGGTCCCTATATGTACGCACATGTCAGACACTGCCGTCCGTACGTACACATAGGAGGCCTTGCATCGCCTTCGGTGTACAGTCGTGTAACCCTGCCGGCAGACAATAAATTCGGCTGGTGAGACTGTATACGCCCGAAGCCGGCTCCGCATCAGTATGCTTAATATTTGTATGTAAAAAAATACATTAAGTGACAATATATTTTAAAAGTTGAAAAACAAAACATACATTACAAAAATATAATACCACATAGAAAATAGAGAAAAACATTCATATATAAACCAAGAAATAATCATAAAATAAAATAAAAGATGTTAAGTTCTTAACAACAATATAAATTTATTTATGAATGCAGAGATTGTAATCATTTAAATTATAACTACTCCAACAAATATTTTAATCTTAATCCCTGTTATCATTCATATTATTCTTGTAGGTTCTAGTAGTGATCCTTCCTTTATTCGTCAACAACATTTATTATTTAAAATTAAAAAAAAATCTCATAAAACATTTGTATTAAACTCAATATTCAATAACAACAACAGTAAAGAAATTCTTTTGCCACATGTGGCTGTTAAAAAAAATTGTCCTTTTATTATTCCAACCACAAACAATATATATATATATATATATATATAGCGAAAAACACATTGCTTTTAATCTATTACATGGATTTAAGTGAAAATATTTTTGCTATCTTCAAACTTTCAATACTCGTATAATTTCAGAGAAATAAAATTTTCCCTTACGACGCTGAATTTTATTTTAACAAAGACATTCATTTGCACTTAATGCCTCTGGAGATTTAAAATCTCGCAAAGTAGAAAACACCTTGATAAGACTCCCACCAATTGCCATATGCAAATATTCACACGTTGTACATACCACAAATTGGCTATTTGTCCATCAAAAATGCGTATACCTTTACGTATTCAAAATGCTTGAAATCTTTATTAAATTTAATCTAATAAATTGTTAATAATGCACAGTAAACATCGCTAGCAAACATTTTCACGTAGTACATTTAATGCCCTTTTACATCATTAACAATTCTCCCATGATTTGCAAAATTAATCTACTTTAGCAAAGAAAATAATATTTTATTCAAAATATTGACGATGTCAAACGCTTTACCAAAAATGAACATTCGCACGTAGCATCTTTAGCACACGCCGCACACCACAATTTTCTATCATGAATTTATTTCAAGAAAAACTTACTTATAATATTGATATACATTATCAAATTCCTCTTGGTTGATATCTACCATTTTGATAATAAAAAAAAATTAAATTAAACAATGTAACAATGAATTAATTATAATGTGAAAAACTAAACTACTTGTTGAAATCAAAGTAACTTAATACATTCAACTAAAATGATTTTATGCAGTGTATTAGTACGCCTGCGTATGAAACATAATTTATACGTTCGATCAATTCAAAAGATCGGCAGCTTCTTCCATTCTATCGTCGTTCGCGCCTTTTTATCACCTCGGTCCTCGAAAAAACACGACTATCCGTCTGCAGCGCCACAACTCACACACCTAATGTGTATGTTGGTGTTGCCCTGTTCATATTTGTTTTCTTCAAGTTTTCCCCCAGGTTGAACTATACCTATACAGTTTTTGACAGTTAAAAATTGCACAGAATATACACACACAAATTGTTTATTATTAAAGTCGATGCACATTCGCGATTCTTTGTCTTGAGTAGGTATATTCTTCTTCTATTAACGCCATCCCTCATTGTATTTGTAAATGAATTTGTTGCCTCTTTCATCATTGTTTAAGTACTTCCTTTTCCCATTATTTAACACTATCCGTATTTTCTTTTTGTAGATATCTTCGTTGGAAATAATCGGAAATACATTGCATACAGATGGGATTCTTCCTTTTATGATCACATTGTCAGGAACATGGACCTCGACAGCTTTATCCCTGTCTTCCAGCCACCTTCTCTCATCTTCGTGTAGGTTGATTTGCACGTAGCTGTTAACAACGTTAACATAATTTTTTTCTTTGTAGATTTATTCAGATTAAACCAGATTTATCCTATTATTTCTGAAGCTTTTCCGGATTAAACCAGGTTTATCCTATTATTTCTAAAGCCTTTACTTTTTTTAAATCGTGTCAAATAAAGAACACTTTTTTATATATCCTCTTAAAAATACTATTAAATATAAGTATCAGGTATTTATTGTATTGTTAAATGTGACCATAAAATGTCTAACAGAAAACAATCTTTTTACAAATTTATTTACTGCATCTATTCACTTTGAAAGATGTTTTCATGTCGTGCATGTCTAATTTCACCTTTGTTCGTTGATTCTGTTTTTGTATATTATGAACACATCTTGTGCTCCTCGTTTCTATTAATATAGAATACATGAATTTATTTTTGTGTTAATTTCTATACCTTTCATATAAATTTATTTCAATCACAAATTATTATATACCTATCATCATAATGTTGCGCCTTTGAGGTTATGCAACTCATAATTCGTTTTTAGCAATTATGTTTATAACTAAAAAATATTTTCTTATTCTAATACTTAATTGTCTAACTATTTTAAAATGCTTAAACAATAAGGATCACGGCAGTATGTGTATTTTTTCTTCTTGTTATTCTTCTAGAAGATCAGAAGATTTTTTCTGTAACTGATTAGTGTTATTTTTCTGCGACAAATCCAAAGAAAATATTTAGTATTATGCAAAATTATTTAAAAATTAAGTAGCAGATCTTTTCGCATCATTAATAGATGAGTGAATCCTCCTTTTTCCTTTCTACTTTTACATCAATTTTTATTGGTTCAGTATAACCTATTGCATTTATATTGTAAATTTCCTTAATATCTAAAGTGGAACATGTTACATCATTAGTATTATTAGTACCTTCCTCTAAGTAAAAATTACCAATTCTTTTACTATTAATGTTTGCCTGGTTCTTTTTACTTTTACATACTTTCGCTAAATGACCTGTGGTGTTACATATTTTACATTTATAAGTTCTGGACTTATATATTTTAATATTATGATTATCCTCTCCACAAGCAAAACAAATCTTACTGTCTTTATATGTTTTCTTTTTATTTACTGGTTTTATCACGTTAACATCTACAGCGTTTGCTTTTGACTGTTGTATTAAAACTTCCTTTTTGACTGCTAACTCTAAGTATTCTTTTAGCTCCTTTGTATGATCGTCTTCACATAGTCGATCCAAAATAGCTCCAGGTAGCATTCCACTTATAAATTTATCTTTGATTTTGTCTTCCGGTTGGTTTCCTAACTGACACTTGCTTGATGCATTTCTTAACCGTAAATACCAACTATTAATTGATTCTCCCTGACTCTGTTTGAGATTGAAAAATTCGATACTCCTTCGTAACACTGGAACCTTTGGCGTGAATTAACCTTGCAACAGCTCGCACAATTGGTCGTAAGTCTTGGTTTTCGGTAAACTAGGATCACTCAAGTCTCTAACCACTTTATATGTTTTCTGTCCTATTGTTGTTAGTAATACTGCTACCTTCTGGTCTTCTTTTATTTTATTAGCCACCATTTACTGCTCTAATCGATCCTGGTAAACATCCCAGTCGTCCCCCATTCCACATTCAGGCAAACCACCAAGTTTGTAACTCATTTTCGAAATTCTACCTTTGTGGATTCACTCGTTGTCGTCACCAATTTGTAATAGAGTAGCATTTGGTAAGAAGAAGGTGCTGGAATAGCGAGCGCCAAAATCTTGAACGCGGACATCTAGCATTTTGAGTAAAGCTGGAGAGTCAGGTTTGAATAAAAATAATAAACTGGGACAAATACGTCTAAAGCTATAACAACAAGAAAAAGTACCACAATTGCGAATTATGAAACCTAGCATTTTTCTAGCAGTGTTAGTGGTGTATTCAATATGTTGCGCAAAGGTAAGTTTAGTGTCAAATATAACACTTAGGTCCTTAATCAGATTCACACGTTTCACACCCACGCTTTTCAGGTTATAATTAAAAATAATAGGAGAAAAACTACGGGTAAATGTAATTGTTTTACCCTTCGTGATGTTCAGTGGTAAGTTTTTAAAGTACCTACACCATAGAGTAACATCTCCAAGGTCGTGCTGAAGTAAAGTACAATCCTCTACAGAAGTTATCTCGCGATATAATTTAAGATTATCACTTATAATACCATGAGTAGTCAAAGTTATGTCGATTATTTTTGTGGTGGTTACACGAATGTCTTTCATGATTGCATTTAAATACTACGAGTGCGGAGCACGAGTAGTATTCGCAATTATGAAAGACATGAGTGTAAAGCACCACAAAAATAGTAGACTCAACTTTGACTACGAATCGTATTCGAGAGACTATTCAATGAACCAAATCAATTTTTCATATTAAAATGACTCAAAATTTAGTTACACATGATTACGTTTCCATGTCAACAAAAAAAACATTTATGTTTGTCATTAAAATTTTTGGAATCGTGTTCCTATTTAGTTCGTTTCGTTGAATAAAAACTGGTGTTTCTAAATAATGGGAACTGAGAAAAGATTTGGCACGAAATCTGAAGACGAAATCGATGCTGAAATTTGCGAAAATATCCCTTGGAACACGAAGAAATCCAAAGATTCAGTATGGAGACAATTTAGTAAATTTTTAACAGCAAAAGGCTATAAACTGGATCAATCTACTTCTCCTGTGGACTTAAATGTCATCTTAAAGTCGTGGGCATGTAATATGAAGAAAAAAGATGGGTCCGATTATAAAGAAGGCGTCATCAAGCACATGTGGAACGTGACGGCGAAAATGGTTCAAGAAATGTTCTTCAATAAGTGGAAAATAAACTTAAACCCGTTTTCTGATGCAATATTTAAGTCAGCACGTGACGCCAGGGATGCTACAAGAAAACTGCAAGCGTGTCCTGAAAAAAGAACCAGCAACGCGGCGGCACTTACAGAACCAGAATACTTAAATATGATACGCATATTAGATGAGAGTACCCCAGACGGTTTACAGAAAAAGTTTTTCTTAATAGCATCTTACGAACTAGCTTGGCGGGGAGGAGAAGGGAGCAACTGTTTCACCTATTACTTCAAGGAGGAACTCGATAACAAGGGAAGAAGAACTGGTAGAATTGAGTATAATCCAGTATTTTCGAAAACTGCGCAGGGGGGAACTAAATCATTGACAGGCAGCAAGTGGTTGATAGAGAATAAAAGCAATACCGATATGTGTCCAGTTAGGTAACCTATTTATATTTAATTTCAAGACGGTATAATTAATATTCTTCTGTTATTTAGATTGTATTATCTACTGAAATCGAAGAGAGGAAAAAATGTGAAAACAGAAAGGATGTTTTTGACACCGAATCCGTTTTGGGATAAAGTTGAGAATGCGGTGTGGTATAAGAACAGTCCAGTTGGTATATGTGAGATCAGTAAATGGGTGAAGTTATTAGCTGAAAAAACTGGATTAGATGTTAAAAGAAGGAAGATATCAAATCATTCGGTACGCTCTTCAACTGTATCATCTCTGGCGAAAGCTGGAGTCGGAGAGCAACAACTGATGAAAATAACGGGACACCAAAATCTGAATTCCATAAAATCGTACTTGCAGCTTGATGATGAGCACCACGAGTCGATTATCACCAAAATGCGAAGAAATTTTACAACAACAAATGTGTCATGTACAACTTCGACATCTGTCAGTAATAGTGACGGTATTAAGCTACAAGAGAAAGGTACTCCCTCGGGTACTCCCAGTGATAGCTCTGTTCCAGAATGTCTGCTGCAGCACTGCAGTAATGTTAGTTTTTCTAATTGTACCTTCAATATTGTTAGTAAATGAGTTACATTAATAAAAACTTTCACTTGTTTAAAATATCCACTTGAATACCTTCTAGGAAGATATAATCGCTGAAATTTCTTGTTGCTATGATACGAAAGTAAATATTTGCTATTTTATTGGTTCATATTTGAACAATGACAGGTGAATTGAATAGTCAGCATAATAATAATAATAATAATAGTTTATTAGTTGTAATTTCCATTACAAGAAAGTCAGTAAATTAATTAAAAATGCACAGTTAGCTGTATATGACGATAAAACAAACAACAACACCAAAACAATAATGTGTATATAATTCACCTTTCTAAGTATTTAAAAGCCATTAATGCTCTAAGTCACACTTTAAGAACTCTTCTATTGAATAAAAACTGTAATAACTTAAAATATCCTCCACTTTTTTATGAATAATTTGTCCCTCTCTTCAATATGGTTCTTGATTTTGTTATACAGTTTGGGCCCCCAATAGTCTACGTAGCATTGTATCGTTTGAAGGCGGTGATATGGAATTAGGAACTTTCAGTTGATCTGGAAAGATACCTTCGCGGACACTCTTATTGAAAACTGTTGTCAGAACAAGAAGAGAAGTTTTTCTTGTATTCTTTGTATATGTCTTCATCTTTAGTTAACTGGGTCATTGTTCCCAGAGCGTCCAAAGTGTTAGACATTTGTCTTAATGCGGGAGTATTCCAATAGTGCAACATACTCTATAAAAATTCTCAAAAGCTTGTTCTGCTGTCATTTCATCGAAACAATCCCAAACATGTGTTGCCAGGTCATTTTTAAATAGACCAGTTATAAGTTCATTTATTTGTCTTGAGTACAAGACATCACGTGCACCCGCAGACACATCATCGAAACCACCCAACATCATAATCTGGGGCCTGTGGTCTGATAAGTACATCTCGACAGTCTCCACGGCCACCACGTGCTGCATATCCACATTCGTGAAAATGTCTATTCAAGAAGAGGTTCTGCTAGTAACCCTAGAAATCGCCAGCCAGGTAGATTTTTTTCATATTAATGATCTCTGTCGCCGTTGTCATAGCTTCGTTTAATTTATCCAAGAATATATTTATATCTCCTTCTGAGGATCGATAGACTGAAATAATGAGTGTTTTCCTTTGGAATTTCTATGGCCGCTATTTCAATATGTATTTCTTCCGATATGATATTAATTGTGGAAGCTCTGTGTATTGGTACTTTTTTTTAATTAAAATCAATGTTCCACCATGTGTATGGCTTGTTCTACAAAATGAACCGGCCGTATCATACCCTGGAATGTTACAGCTTTCGTGTTTTTGTTTTGTGTTCTGTAACACAGACAGTCGATTGTGTACTTGTTTAATGCAAAACTTAATATGTCCATTTTATTACTTATCGACTGTATATTTATATTTGCAAGTAAAAAGTTACTTTTGTCTTTATGTTCGGGGAGATTCTTATTCAATTTTGTAAATCTTTTGGTGTTAATGAGGCCCTTTTTGAAAAATTTCTGAACGGTTTGACTACAACATTTAATGGCCACAGCTCCGAAACAAATATTTCATCCCAGTCATCACCCCTTATGGCAATTTTGAAGGCCGCCATATCTTTGTTTCTTAATTCTAGTTTTTCACACGTTAAAGGAGATATATCGTTATCATTCAGGTATTTTATTACGTCCTATTCCCTCGTATTATACGTTAGATTTGATACAAATATCCACTTCCTTGCTGCTATCGCAATTAGCGTAGTATTTATTACCTTTAATAGTTGTAAACAACTTTTTATTTGCGGTTTGTTCTGCTGCTGTAATTGTAGCTGCTGATGCACATGCCTGTATTTTAACATTAGTATCTTTTTTAGTTTTATTTATATCTTCTATGGTGTTTTTTCTATTTTTTGAAGGAGATGTATTTTTACCTATGTTTTGTTTCAACTTTTTCTCTCAAGTTTTCTGTTTCTGTTTCTGTGATTCATTCAAAAGCGATTGTGCTCGTGTTTGTGGTTTACTAGTATTTTGTGAAAGTGTGACATTTGTGGCGAAAGACTGTATTTGTGTATTGATGTCCTTTACTTTGTCACTATTTTTTGTGAGTATGTATCTATTATTTTTGTATTTTCTTGAATATGTTCCTCTAGTTTTTTTATATTTAGAATAATATTGCTTACCTCCATGCCTGTGCAGCCTATGTTTGCGCATTCGTCGCACATTCATTATATATTGTAACGAAACCAGCAGACGAATTGAGTTACATTAAATAAAAGAATCAGATCTCGCGGCGCGATAAAAACGAAATTGTCACACGCAAAAAAAAGGCAGACCGGGCGAGCAATAAATCATATTCGGCGCGACGGGTAAACAAGTCGATGACTCATCTCTATGGCTTGCATAGCGAAAGGGACGAGAACGTTTCTCGTACATGTGGAGAAAAAGCGGGACTGTGCTGGTATGTTCTAGTAATCTTCGCATGTGTATATAAGGCGGCGGGATTCATTACGGGATTCATTCATTCATTGCGGAGAAGGAATCGCGGAGTAATTCGGTAGTCTCGAGTGGTCTCGTGGAAACAGTGGAAATAAATAGTGGTAGCCAAATAAATAAATATAGTAGTGCCGTCTTATATAAATAGTGTGATATAAATAAATACGGACAGAGATATTAGTTAAATAAATAAATACCTGTGATAATTAAATTGTAGTAGTTTAAGTGTGATAAGTTAGTTTTATATTTTATATTGTTAAATAATTTTAAGTATATAAATATACAGACTGTTTTAAATAAATAATTGCACGAGTTGTTTATTGGAACCCGAAAACGTTACAATATTTTTATTGTTTTCTATGAATTTGATTTCCGACGGCTTGTATGTACTACACGTATAAAATAATATATTTTGGCATAACTTGGAACATTTTAGAATTTTTTCTGTAGTATGATTTACAGTTATTTTACACTTGGAACACTTAACATTACTTGTCTCCGCCATGTTGAATACATATACTGCAAATATAGCAAGTTATAGAGCAAGTTATGTGACACTAAGTTCTTGGTGACGTTAATAAACACGATGAACATCAAAGGACCAAGATTAGACCCCTGAGGGACCCCGAGGTCGCAACATATTCGTTCGAAGCGTAACCGTTGTAGAATACATGCTGATGCCTGTTGGAGAGGTATGATATGAAAAAAAAGTAGGGGCGCGCTGAATCCAAACGAATTGAGTTTAGATGGAATGATCAATGCTATCAAAAGCTTTAGAAAGTCGGTGTACAAGACGTCTACTTGCGTGCGTGAGTTTAGAGCTTGCGATAAGGATTTCTTTTAATTTAAGGCAATAAAATGTATTTTTTTAACATGATTTATATGTGTCTGGATGTGTTAGTTGCATATATCACATGTAAGTGTATTTTCTTTTATTGACGAATAAAATGCTTGTACAACTTTATGCAAGTACCATGTCGTTTTGGAATTAATATACAGGGTGAGTTTTTTTGAAAGTTTAGCATTGGGATCTCAGAAACTACTGGAGATAGATAAACGCTTAAATGGGGAAAGATGCGCAGTTTTACGAGTTTGATTTAAAACTGCTTTTGTTTCTCCGATAACTTTCATGGCTGATTAGATATTTAAAGAAAACTAAATTTTACGATTTTCTTTAAACATGCTTAGCATCGTTAATAGTAATTTTAGAGAAAAAGCGTTCAGACAAAAGTTATAGATAATTTTACGCCAAATAAAACTATATAGCTAATATTTTTTTTTCGTTCACCATTATCGAGTTATGACACAAACTTGTGTTTTTTTTAAATGGAAACCATAGTTGGTTTTGACATCATTAAAAAGCTTATTTTTTACTGATTACAATGATATAAGGTTTGATATTGTTATTTTAAAAAATAAAGAGGATATAGACATTTCTATGATTGTTCACTTTATAAGATATAAACTTAAAAAAAAAATGTTTGGTGTTTTGTAATTCAAAAAACGAAAAATCTGAGAGCTGTTAATTTTTACTTTCAAGTCAAGTTAATTGTCAAACATTGACAATTAACTATTAATTAATTTAATTGTAATTTAACTATAAGCGGTGTACACGGCCGTTAATCATAAGTTTGCATTCGCTAAGGAATTTTCTAACGTAGAAAAGCGTGATATGGTTGAATGTTACATTCAGTGCCAGAAAAATTCTGCTAGAGCTGCTGAAGTTTATTTTGAAAATAATTTTGATCGACGTCAGCCGTCGCTACCTACTTTTAAGAGATTATGGGATAATTTAGCAGATCATGGTTCGTTCGTTAAACCAAAATCAAAAAAAAAAGGATGGATGAAGATAGAGAAATAAACATATTAGCATGTGTCGCTCAGAATCCATCTACATCGACCAGACAAATTTCAGCAGAAATGGGCTCCTCTCAACGCACTATTGTCAGAGTGTTGAAGAAGCATAAATTTCGTCCCTACAAATTATCAGTATCACAAACTTTACATGAAGGTGATAACATCAGACGAATAGCTTTTTGTAGATGGTTTAAAGATCAGTGTCAAAACGATCCACACTTTTCAATGAAAATATTATGGACTGATGAATCTCGTTTCACAAATTGTGGAATGTTTAATAGGCACAATGAGCACATATGGTCTCAAACAAATCCACTTCACGTTGAACATAGGAGACCACAAATTAAATTTGGGTTTAATGTTTGGTGTGGTGTTATAGGATCAACTGTTCTTCCTCCTTTTATTTTTGATGGATCACTAACTGGCAATCGTTATCTTAATTTTTTACAACAAGATTTCGAGGAAATGTTAGATCATTTAAATTTAAGAACCCGAGCAATGCTGCAATGGTTTCAACATGACGGAGCGCCTCCGCACAATCAACTGAATGTTAGAAATTATTTAAATTTGAACTTCCCTAATCAATGGATAGAACGAAATGCACCCATTGAATGGGCGGCTAGATCCCCTGATTTATCAGTTTTGGATTTTTTCTTGTGGGGTGTACTAAAGGACACAGTATACAAAAGACCATATGAAACAATCGACGATTTAAGAGAATCTGTCTTAATTGCTTTTAATAACATCGATAGGCGTAAAGTACGCAATGCTACAAATTCTGTTGTGAAGAGATGCAATTTGTGTATTAATAATAATGGAGGTATCTTTGAACATTAATAATGTTGTGTGCCCTTAATAAAAGTTCTTATAGTTTTCCTTTTATTACTACATAAGATTTCAAAATAAGTTTTCGGTTGGTTTGTATTTTATCAGTTCGAAATTCAATTGTTTTCCATAGAAACCATAAAAATGTCTATATCCTCTTTATTTTTTAAAATAACCATATCAAACCTATATCATTGTAATCAGCAAAAAATAAGCTTTTTAATGATGTCAAAACCTACTATGGTTTCCATTAAAAAAAACACAAGTTTGTGTCATAACTCGATAATGGTGAACGAAAAAAAAATTAACTACATAGTTTTATTTGGCATAAAATTATCTAAAACTTTTGTCTGAACACTATTTCTCTAAAATTACTATTAACGATGCTAAGCATGTTTAAAAAAAATCGTAAAATTTAGTTTTCTTTGAATATCTAATAAGCCATGAAAGTCATCGGAGAATCAAAAGCAGTTTTAAATCAAACTCGTAAAACTGCGCATCTTTCCACATTTAAGCGTTTTTCTATCTCCAGTAGTTTCTGAGATCCCAATGCTATACATTCAAAAAAAACTCACCTGTATATTTTATTGTATTGTAAGTATTTGCATTTTTTAAAAATATTAATTAATTAATAAAATCTTTAAAATGACGTTATATATAAACGACGCTGCAGTCTATCTTCGGTCGGGACTAAAATAGAAAAATTAATTTTATAACACCTAAGTACGTGGTAAATGTCGTAATATTCTTTTCACGTTTCTAGCATATGTCAATGTCAAATAAAAATAGATTACATTTAATAGAATCATTAGACATTACGCTTATAGACTATACATACTCATTTAATTGCAATTTTTAACGCCAGTAATTCCCATCAGAAGCTCTGAATCATCCTCGTCAAATCGACATCATCGCGAAATGCAGTACATACTAGGAGGCGTAGGAAAAATTTCATTCATACGTCGTTGATGTAATATTTGATTAATTGATAATGCACTGACGCAAGCCCACTGGAGATTTTATTTTGTTTTCGAGAGAACCTTTTCGCGGCTCGAATGAAAAGCTCACACAGAGAGCGGAGCTTGTTTACTAACGAATATAAAAACAAAGAGGTGGAGGCACGGTGCCTGAGAATCAACAGAAGCGCAATGACGTCGTTATCTATACAACACGGTCTTGCCCTTGACTTTGCACAGGGTTCCCGTAGTAAACGTGATATTATACTGGTGGATGGAAAAATGAACATGTTCTAAGCGCACGTAGAAGTGCATCATCGATGCGGTGACGATGAATCCGTTGTGTTACTATTGATCTCGCGAAAGCTTGCGGTTAATATTAGATATTCCGGTTGTTAGCGTTTCTGTGTGCCGGAAGATCGATGCATCGCGGCAGTCGACATGAACTTCTGGGAGATGGAATGACGTAAATGAGATAAGGAATGTCATTCGAACTGTTTTGTGACATGACCAAGATTAGCTTGTATTATTCTGTATTCAAAGCAACTATTATTATATAGCTTTGTGTGACACTTCCATGGATTAGTTTAAACTATTCACATGAAATTAATGCAAGAGTCAGTGTTCCTAATGCGAATAAAATGCCGATTAGTAAAAATGTTTTTTAAGCAGTATATCAGGCATAGAATGAAATTTTAAGTGATTTTAAGTGATTAAGATTTTTTACAAATATTGCTATGATTTTCATTGGTTGACTTCGCAGATATTTCTTGGTGAAACATTTTGTAATAACTTAATTAATTATTCGAAAATAAACGCTTGGCTCAGTTTCACAACTTCTTTGAGACCTGTAGTATCATATGTAAATGCCCCCACATACAAACTATGTAAATATCTAAGTCAAATACTACCGGAAAAAATCAATTTCAAGTCACAATATTCAATAAAAAACACGATCACCTTAACAAATAAATTAAATGACATTAAGTTACCAGATAATGCTAAATTAGTATCGTTCGATATTAAAAACCTCTTTACTTCTATCCCAATCCATGAAATAAGTAACTTAATTAGCGACCGGATTAACAAAACGGATTTAGAGGATACTGAGAAATCCGAAATATTAGAATCATTAAAGTTATGTTTGCAACGGAATTACTTTAAATTTAATAATAAAATTTACACTCAGATAGATGGTTTACTTATGGGAAATCCACTCAGCCCATTATTAGCTAATGTATACATAGACCACCTAGAACGAGAACTATTTAAGATGAATAATACCGTTACAAAACAAATACACTATTGGGCTAGGTATGTCCATGACATTTTCTGTATTTGGAAGGGTACAGATAGACAATTAACAGAATTCCTAAAACTACTTAATACGCTAAACCCCAGAATACAGTTTACTATAGAAAAGGAACACAATAATACATTAAATTTTCTAGATATTACAATACACAAAAAAGACAACAAGTTATTATTTACAATATATAGAAAACCAACATTTTCAGACAACATATTACACGCTAACGCAAATCAATCACAAAAAATTAAAATGTCAACTTTCCATAGCTACATACACAGAGCAATGAACATACCACTGAATAAGGAAGCCTTTAATAATGAAATCAACACAATTAAAGTAATAGCAAAAAATAATGGTTACAGCCCAAATATCATTGATAATTTACTAAAACATAAAGAAAGAAAATCACTCCAAAAATTGTTATACCCGGAAATAAAAGATGTAGATAAACCTAGGTGGCATGTAATCACTTATATCCCTCCCATAACACAGAAAATAAACAAATTACTAAAGAAACTAAATATTAACATAGTGTGGATAAATAACGTAAATCTAGGTACATTGTTGAATAATGCTAAAGATAAAATGAATAACTTAGATAAATCAGGAGTATATTCCATAAAATGCCAGGATTGTGAAGCTATTTACATTGGACAAGTGGCAGATGTATTAATACACGTGTAACAGAACATATTAGAGATATAAAATATAGTGTTAAACACACTGGATTTGCAGAACATTGTATAGAGAACCACCACGTACCAGATGTAAATAGCTGTAACCTCATTCATAATGTAGTAAAAAGTAAAAAGTTAAATATATTAGAGATTTTTGAAATTAAAAAAGCCCAAAAACAAAATCGAGTTATCACAAACACACAATTAGAATTTGTAAATACCCCCTATATCGATGTAATTTTAAATATCAATTATCCATATCCTCCCACCCATAATGAACACAGGTATATAAGTTAACCCTTAAGTATAATAAGTTTAGTTCTAAATAACTCTTTGATAATGGCCTCATAGCCGAAACAATTGTTAGTTTATCTAATAAAGAAGTTGTGAAACTGAGCCAAGCGTTTATTTTCGAATAATTAATTAAGTTATTGCTATGATGTGGATGATAAAAAAATAAAATATGATTTTTGTTTCTTAAAAATTCGCACAATATATTCGTAATTTTTGATAATAAAGAATTAGTGATGAATATGCCCTCTGTTATGCTAGTCGAGAAATAAGTATAACATGCATTATTATAACAGGTTATACCCTTCTATGGTATATGTCGTTTTATTTATTTATATCCATAGCCAACTGGATATCTCTATCGCAGCGCGATATTAAGGCCGCAACGTAATGAGACAGTGCTGATTATCCTAACATAAGAATTCCAGCATCTATCTGACGCCATCTGTCTAAAGCATTATAAACAATTTGGTAATCTCGGAACACCTTTAATTTAAAATCACATGCTAAAAATATTCAATATGATCAGATTATACCCAGCGCAGTTAGCACTTATTTATTACTGTAATTAGCTTTTGGCTGACTTACATTTATTTTGTGTACTTTAGGACTTCTGCTTAAATTCTTATGATACTGGAAACATTCAGCCATAGTATAAGTAATATTTTTAGCAAGAAACGAGTGGTTGTCAATGGTGATGAGTCAAATGTTACTTTTCTGAAATGCGGTGTTCCGCAGGGTTACATTTTAGGCCCTCTGCTGTTCTCAATTATACTTCACATTTATTTTACTTTCATCCATTTAGCAGTTCTTTTTATTTGTATGCGAATAACACTCACTCGTATAAATCATTTTATCTGAATAATGTGGTAAGGTTGCTGTGGCGAACATTAATCAATATTTGAATAATATACATGATATTGCCGATAAACATTCTTTATTGTTTTGTTGTTTTTGGCAATTCCAGAAGAGTTTAATGTTTGGAGGTACGATTAGAGTTGTTTTTTGGAGGTGAACGATTACCTTGTAGGTCCTGTGTGAAAAACCATGGTCTGTATATAGATCATATTACTAATAATAACATTAGGTGGTTTTACTGTAATTTAAAGATGCTTTTTCCTCATCGTCATTCCCTGAATATTTCTATAAAAAAATGTTGTGCGGTGTTGTCTCACTTTAATTATTGTCATGTAGTATCTGGGCCATGCTTGCGTAGTGGTGACGTCAGAAGGATCCAGTTAGTTCAAAACTCGTGCTTTCGCTTTATTTATGACATTCGGAGAATGAGACTCTGTGGTTAGATACGAGAAGGCGTAGGTGCTTACACTTTGTGTGTTCATGGAATAATTAATAATAATATGCCTCCTTACCTCGCACATAAAATTAGGTATCGGACTGATGTGCACTCGATTAATATGATATAGAGGCTGTCCGCGACTCGACCGACAAACTTATCCCATATATTCCGGCGGTCATTACAATCAAAAAATGTTATATGACCCATAAGTGAATTCCTCTAATTTACTTAGCCTTGACGAATTGACGTATGTTTGACAAATTAATGAGTCTTGTGCTGTAATATTAATTTAAGGCATTATGCCGCGTTTTACTAATGCAGAATATGCCGATATGGTTTTCTTGTATGGTTTTTGCGATGGAAGTGGACGTGCTGCAGCTGCGGAGTACCTCAGGCGATACCCAGATCGCATTTTTCCTCACCACACAACATTTTCAAACGTTGGACGCGCGGTGGTCCTGTACATTGGCCACCTCGGTCACCTGATTTGTCTCCGTTTTTTCTGTGGGGTTGTTTCAAATCGCTTGCTAGATAATCAGACCCTGTTATACAGTTAAATTTTCTTTTTATTTTATATAAATTGTATTACTTCTTTCATCTGTAGTAATGTATAATAACAGATGAAAGAAGTAATACAATTTAAATAAAATAGAAAGAAAATTTAACTGTATAAGAGGGTCTGATTAAATAGCAAGCGCTTTATCACAGACGACCTGAATGCCTCCAACGCTCTAATATCCAGGGGCAATACGTTTATATATTTTGCACACAAGCTTCTAAACGATCATTTTGTCTTTTTTTAACTGTTGAGTAGTGTGTGCCGAGACATCAGTCAAATTATTTTATAGAGTGTTTACTTGTGTTTCTTTTATCCAATGGGAGCATCAGGAGGAACAGGGAGCTTTTGGAGAACTTGTGGTGTTTCCCTTTGGTATAAACTGTTTAATACACTTTTCTTATTATCTTGAAATGTGTATATAGAAATTCAATGAATTTGGTGTAAGCAGCACCAACACTGTAACAAAACTAGCAAATTCTAAGAGTGCCAAAGTGAAAAATTATATCAAATATGTAGCAAAATACGAAGAAAGAATGAGTTTAAAGAATATTACATTTTTAACCGTTGTTATTTGGAAAGACTTTATAATTGTTTTAATAAATATATATGCATGTATATCAATTTATAGTAATATTTGAGTATATTGTCCAACAAAGTTAGGGTTTTATATAACAAGACCAAATTCCGATGCTACCGATGCCAGAGCAGTTGAATATGTTAGAAGGCAAATATTATGGTGTGGAATTAAAACCAACACATTTCTAATTTCATTTCGTTCTATTTTATTATTTTAAATTATTTATATTCATTATTGTATAGTTAATGTTTAAAGTCTTTAAAGTTTATATCAATAAAAATTGAGAAACCATTCCTTTTGAGTTCATTATTATAATTATATATCGTAATTCGTTACGCAGTGAATATTACTTGTTTAGGAAATATTGCTTGATTTTTGTGAAAAAGTGATAATGTATTTCTAGAATTGTCATATAGTAAGAAATTAATTTATTAGGAAATTGACGTTCTCACACGTGGCGGATGATTCAGGTCCAAGTTTCTGCGAAGATTTTAATTAAAAATTAAAGGAACCCACATAAAATATTACAGTGCAATTTTTTACAAGCGGAAAACAAATACTATGTGCGTACGATCAAGGGCAATTGCTTAAATTATAGACAAACCAAAGATTACTCTAATTGCATAATGGTTATGAGGTTAATTTAGCTTATTACCGCACGTTCAGCCGTACAAACGGAAAATAATTCAATTTGCGTGTTGTTTGTATTTCCCCTACATACCTAATCTAACTAATACAACTACATATTTAATGTAAAGCAATTCAAGGAAACATATTCGGTTCACGTATCAATGAAGATTAAGTGACGGTTTTTATATATTGATTACCAAAGTGAGGACATTTTCTGCCGATCTATCTCGTATAACTGTACACAGTGGTAATAATAATAATAATGATAATAAAAAATAATTATAACAATGTCTTTATTGTAATTAGTAATACAGAACACAAGAAAATACAAATAAAAAATTACATTTACGAGACACCACCACATGGCGAAGTCAGACAGAGCTGCTTTTCAACTTAATATTAAATTTAAATTAACAACTAATTGTGGGAAAGCAAAACAAAATTAGATAAATGTAATGCCTAATTGCGACAAGATTTCCATGATGTACAAAAATAATTTTGTCACATAAATGCTGCAATATAACTAGAATAACAAATACGAAAGTAGCTATGCTAGGGTCCGATAGGTGGCGTTGTAGGCAAGTTATTAACAATTTTTGTGTTTATCGTCCATAAGGACTCATATTCACAATATATGTTGGTTGAGTTGTTAACATATAACTTAATATTATACACTGCATGAATGAAACTGAAGAAAATGAAAGAGAGAAACACAAGTCAATGCAATTTATCACTCTCTAGTAACACCATAGTAGTTGTCAACAGTGGCATTTACTAATTAGTTGGGATAGCGGAGAAAAACGAATATCTAGATCATCCCTGTAAATGGCATTGCAAGAAACACAACCCCTATACAGCGGGGATCCCAGTAAAATATTAGTTCTGGTATTTGCAAAATAAAACAGATTCTTTGTGCGATATGGGTACTGAGGTACAACAAACATGATCTTTGCTGTGCAATACATCGTAAATGCCTGTCTTTTTTTGCCTTCGCAACTCTAAAGAGTCTAATCTGAATTCCTCAAGAAGGACATCATGGTCACCACTCTTCTTGAAATAAAAATATTTCAAGAAACCCTTCTGAATCCATAGCGATGGCTTCTATGGATGCAAACTGCCTGTTAGTTCTAATAACAAATCCCAAGGTTTTCAATGCCGATGAAATAGTGCTATTGATGTGGTCAGAAAATGTTAATTTAGAGTCAAAAAGCACATCTAAATCCATTACCACTGTACAACGACGAATAGGGTTCCCATCAAAGGTGTAATTGAAACCGAAGAGGTTCCTGCTTCCGACTGATAGTCAATACATTGCATTTAGAGTAATTCAGGGGCAAATTATTCGGATACACGACTCTCCCAAGATTTCCACCTGCCTCTGCAGAAACAAACAGTGCGTAATGGTACGTGTTTTCATGAATAGCTTGACATCATCTACAAATTAAAGTCTATGTCAGCCCAATTTAGATCAGATGTCATTGATATATACCTATTGCAAATAATAGGGGTCCCAGATTGCTACCCTGTGGAATTCCTGAGGTGACAGTAAAGTAAGGTGATTTGTGATCAGCATGACTGACGTACTGAACCATATTCATCAGGTATGAATAATGATTTTAACTAAGGTGAAAAACCAATAGCATCTATTTAGCGTAGCAATATGGCATGATCGATACGATCAAAAGCCTTAGAGAAGTAGGTATAGATGACGTCAACTTGTTCATTATCATCCAGGCACTGCGAGACAAATTGAGTTAATACTGTAAGATTGGATGTCGTACATGGCCTACTCCCCAGGTATCACACAACATTTATAATTCATTTCTCGTCAAAGACGTCTGATGACCTATCCAGGACGTAAAGTTGACGTCTCAGTTTTGACGTTAATATGACCTTCTGTGTTAGACGTACAACTGACGACATTTTACAACCAAGTTTGGACTTTTAGAGGCAATTTTAGTAACTTAATTTAATTGGAAAAAATGTTTGTCTTACGATAATTATGTTTTGGTTGTTTTCTGTTCAAAAGATTTTTTGAAATTAAATATTCCCGCTACTAAATTATTTAGTTGGGTCCCACGCAAGTGGCGCACCTGCGCCCTGAATGCCTTCTATTCCAATCCAATTCATCGTATTTTAAGATTGATTGTAGTAGGTAGCAGTCCAATTTCTTTTTATTATTATGGCGTATGTTATTGTTGAATTCGATACTAATCAAAATTGCGACGAAAGCGGTTTGGCTGTTGTTAACTCTTGCTGGCTTACGCCTATGAAAAGTGAAGTTTTCTGGCCTCCATATAAGGAGCAACATCGGTTTGATAAAGTTTTGAGGTTAGGTGAACCGGCAGATGAGAACACGTGGAAGTTGTATAAGATTTCACGAATATTTTACTCCAGTGGTATTATTATTGTTACGTTGAAGTTTAAAATTACCAGTGATGTAAAATTACCGTAATTTATATTTTTTGTAAATTACCGCGGTAGGTAAATTACCGTGATAAATTACCATGGTAATTTGCTCAAAAAACGGTAAATTACGCAAGAATAAATCTTGGTAAAAAAGAGCAGTAATTTACCAAAAATATAAATTACGGTAATTTTACATCACTGAATGTCATACAAACGGCTGATTCACGGGCTTTGGATTGGGGACTTCCTCAATCACCGAGTGTGCAATGTCATACGTGTACATAGATGTTTGTAATTTACGGAAATTTTATATGGTAATTTACCGTAAATAACGGTAATTAATTCGGTAATATACGGGGTAATTTACCGACGTACATCACTGAAAATTACAGATGATCTACTGTTTTTTTGTCAGTCAAGTACCAAATACCTAATACTATACTCCATTCAGTCTAAGAATAAAGTAGATGGCGCTACAATTTGAGCACAGTTTACACACGATGAACTTTGTATTTTGAAAACAAGTAAAACATATGTTTACTGTCAGATGGATAGCAGGGATATACATATCTGATATCATTATATTTTGACATTTACGTACATTTTTGTACAAGTTGGTAAGTCATTCCTCAAGAAAAAGGAATGCACATGTCGTCTAATTGTACTTTTTTGTGCTTCATCCAATTTATTGTAAGTATGACGATAATTTCTTTTTCTTGGAGGAGAAATTGGAACTCCATATAATTCCATTTCTTTAATAATGCAGTACATTGTATTCCTATTAATACCCACTTCCTCTGCTGTTTGATTGACTGCAGCTGTTTTAGACATATTGTCTTTATGCTTAATGTACACATTATAAGCCATTTGCCTTTGTCCAGATCTTATGTGTTTCCCTTTACGATTTTTTGAAGGACCTGGTAAAATGTTTCCGCCGTACTATAGAATATTAGCGATTACGAAATAACGAAATTGATAAAATACCTTAACAAATGAATATTTCACTTGCGAGTTCTAAGAAGAACTATTTTTTAAGAATATTAACAACAAATAACTATGTAAAATACGGAAATCGACAAAATCTTTGAACAAAACTGTCAGTAAACAAATTTTTGACAGAACGAGCTAAATGCGATTATTTTGCCGGTGTAAATGCACACTCGATTTCAACCAATCACAAACGTTTATTTTAAGCCCTATCTTTCCCAATGCTTTATTCTTAGACTGAATGGAGTATAGTATGTATATAGATGTAGTACCGTATTTTGCATAGGCATTTTTCTAATAAAATATAATACCCCAATTGTTAGTTTCATTAATACAAATAAAAAGCAATTATAAAGTGTTTTTAATGAAAAATTAAATTGACGCCGATGGGAAGGCATTTTGAGGTTATATTGACGTTAGTTTGTGACGTCTTTTAAAGTCGGGCATGACGTCCTCTTGAAGTAAGCGGATGACGTCATTTTGGATGTGACAAACTCTCGGCAATTTAGGGTCCTCCGATAGTCTGCACCGAATCTGTGAATAAACATTCGTGTAAAGGCACATTTCGAACACTTTGGCAAATTTGTTAAGAATAGCTATCGATCGGTAATTCTCGATTAAGGCTGTGTTACCTTTTTTTTGTGAAATGGAAATAGTTTGGTTATATTATCCTTGCCCGTAGTATAAGTAAGTATATACATAAATTTGATTTAGATTTTATTCATTACCCTGTCACATGATTGTATATTTTTTTAAAATGTATTTCGATATCACCTCGTTTAATTTTGATTATATCCGGAATAATTAATGTAAGTATAAATTTGGACATAATTGTAAACTTCCTACATATGGGAAATCAAGATAAATGCATAATATATCAGGAAATTACTTGTTGTGACACCTACATGTCCGCAAATTGCTTCAGCTGCATTAACGTACTATAAGTGTGCAGTTAAAATGCATAAATGATAATAATTCTTCGAGTTTGCTCAAGATTGATGTAAATTGAAGTATTTTGCTGCATGCTAAGCAAGAAATTATATTTTCGCAGAATTGCAGATGAACTGAAACAGGCAGATATTTGTAATTATCATTCAACGAAAGGTTTAGTAGATTTAGTGAAAACCTTTCGCATCGATTTTCTGACTGTTTATTTATTCAGTATTCTTTTGTTTTAGTAAGTTCATAGAGTAATAATTAAAGAGAGTGAAAACTACTATAGTGGATAGGTGGATAGGTGGATGAAATATAGTTGTGCTTTTCGTTTCTTACAACACTGAAATTTGCTTTTAGTGTAGTTTCGCTGTAAATACCACTTTCGAGTTACATATAAAACAGGAACAACATGAAACTTGAGAGAGAGATATATAGATTTCGCTACATATGAAGGGTTAAGGATCAACTTGAAAACATTAGTCCGTATTTAATTTAATTGCACTTAGTCTACCATAGTGTATTGCTTTCAATACCGATGTTTTTAACGCACATAATATATATTTTAGCCACGCCTTGCGCATCCTGGGTGCCATCAGCTATAAATGTAAAAGATGAGAACTCTATGAGAAAGAGTCTGAGTGCCGCAGGGTCGTCGTTTGGTCCTATAATATTTCTGTTATAAATGAATGATCTAGATCACTTTATAAAGACCAGTTATACGGTTAGCTTTGCAGACGATGCTTCGATCTAGGTGTCTTCTGAGACTGAGAATAATATGCAGTGATGAGAGATACAACTATAAGTGAAATAAAGAAATGGTATGATTCCAATAAGCTGAATAAGAACAAAATAACAGTTATACATTGTCATAGTCGGAAAAGAATCGCTGATGCCGGGGTTACCATTAAGTCTCTGGAGGCACTTCTGCAATCTGATCTGTCATAAGAAGAGCATATGGAGCACGAGGTCGATAAACTCAATAGTGCATATTACGCCATTTTAAAACTTGAAAATAGTATGGACAGCTGCACTAAATGTAGAAAGGCCGTTTAATCTGCAACATGTGCTAATCCTGAAGATTTCCTAATATGTTTTTTTAAGACTGAAGAGAAAAAATTTAGCATTTATTATACCTCTGTTGGAAAATTCTGTCTGTCCACGGCTCACTTTTGTTTGCGTTATAAAGTCGTCTTGAATAGCCTATAGGCATGAAATGTCTCTTTGTCCAACCCATGTGTCATTTCCAAAGCTGTTTTTTTTTATGAATTAGGTCTTGGCTGCATGGACAATGTTCGTAATGCTATTAATAGAAAGAATATGCCATCCGGTATTCCCATCTAAATTTACAATGTAATATTGTGGGAAATTTGTCGCAAGCTAATGTGAATCGCATATTTGTTGTTCAGAAAAGACTTGCGCGGATGACATTTGGTTTGGGGCCCACAGATTTATCCACTATTTATATTACACAAAATATTAATATTTCCATTTGCGTCTATGTACCTATAAGCTTTCACACATAAAAGACAAATTTAAAATGAAATAGTGACTTCCGTGATCCTTCCAACAAGTGTGTATGTGTACTGGCACATAAAGAGGGTGAAAAATCTATTCATTGAATTTGTTTTTTCCGTATTATTTATTGTTTGACAATATGTGATATATTCTTGTACACTATGAGGTAACCGACATCACTATGTGATCGGATGGTTTGAATAATTTTATTATCACTATAATTATTTTTATCCATTATAAATTTAAATAATTAATTAATTAAACTTGGTCTTTTCACTACTTCCGGTCTACCGATTTTACTAAAAATCTAATCAAATCTCCCTAGAGAGATTATATGCGTAAATATAAAGTTTGGTGTTGATATCTTGGACCATTTGGTCGCTATTATTGTCACACACACACATACTTATACACAGGCAGGAAAATTTTTTTTAAAAACCACATTTCAGTATCAGAAAATTTCTAAACATTGACATCTGCAAAAATTGTGCAGTTCAAAATTTTCATCATCACAATATTTCCTTATACTACACATAAGAAAGTGAAAATTCTATTTAAATCCGATTTGTATTATTTTAAATATATTCCCATTGATAAAACAGAGCGATCAGCCCACTCTCGCTACTAAAATTAACACTAGATAATATTGCCAAAAATGCGTCACTACATATTTATAGAGGGCATTAGGACACATAATATGTTACATATTACAGAATCTTTGGCGTGCATGTCATTTGCTATTGATCGTAAATCACATAGGTACTCTAAATGCTGTTCATTCATTTTATATCGAGGATTAAAGTTTGTATTATATGCAGGGAAAGCAACAATTTTACTGAAGTACTGCAGTCCTTTCATTGATCCTTATTTTACATGTATTTGTATTGAAAGGTCTTATTTTCCCTGCTATGTGGAAATTAACGCATTGCTAGTTTTTTGTAAAATATTAGATAATAAGATTTACATTTTTTACTGCCAATAATTACATTAAATACATTAAAAATGGATTGAAATCTATGCTTATTTTTTTGGACTACTCGAGGCCATTTGCTACGATTTGTCATCAGCTGTTTGTTTCTAAGCTCAAACATTATGGATTTTGCGATGGCGCGTTGGTTTCACTACAATCTTAACCATCTGGAAGAATACAAATCATGGTAATATTTCGAATAGTTCAGTTATTTATCTGGAGTTCGGCAAGGTACTATCCTTGCTCCGATACCTTATATAATTTACACTAACGACATTTTATTATCTTCTAATAAGTATAACGTCCAAAATTATGCTGATGACATACAAAGAGCGTCTGATATTAATGGAGATTAGTTTGAAGTGAAGAAATTGTCTACTGAACATTATTTAATTCTTAATTCGCAGAAGACTAACGATATGATTTTTGGCGTTGATTTTTTAAAATCTAATTTACAGTTACGTATTTCAAGTAAACGCATATCGTGTGTCGATGTTGTAAAGATCTTGGGCTACTTGTTGATGCTCGCGTTCGTTTCAGTGAACACGTTTCCCATTTACTAAAAAAGTCCTACGGAGTTTTGAGATTATGAGCTTTTTAATCGTTGACAGAGTGTAAATAGTGTAATCTACCAGATTAAATATGTATGTTCTGAGTAATAAAGATTTGGTCTATAAAATCTATACAATTTGTGAATTTCAGCCAATAATTTATATACACAAAGGAAATTTTAGGAACTTCTAGGAACATTATTAAATGATAAATATATCCAAGCATCAATAACACTTTCCATGTGTGTGTATGTGTAGATATAGCAAAGCTATTATAAACAAATATCTCATTCGAATTATCGAAATGCGTTTCTTATACAAAGAAACGTGCTGATATTAATGGTAATATTTAGTGAAATATATATTGTATTTATAGAATTTGGTGTAAAAGAATTCAAAACGTTTCGCCATATTTCAAACATTGTCTTACAGTCTAATAACAAATCCAAAACTACGTAAATGCAAGCTGTTGAAAACTTTCGGCATGAACAAAAACCGTCATAAATAATACTGACAATAAAAACTCTTCATTTATATAAATTTTTCTAATGTAGCACATTTATATTATATGCAAGGTTCCTTAATAATAATATTAATAATAATAATATACCGCATGTGTAAAATCATATTGGGGATAGGATATATGTATACTAGGCACACCGGCAACAACGCCCAATCGTGGCCGTAGTCATGGTACAAGGAAACAAGGTATTCTTTTGCGCATCTCTGGATGACGCGCATTCGGCCTCTAGTACTACCAGTTCAATAAATTTGTGAATTCACAGGACACTACTTCAATAAAGTCCTTTTTAACAGAAATACAATACAACACAGTAAGAAAATAAAAGCACAATTCTAATTAAACATTAATTCTTAGTAAATTATTATATAAATTTATTAAGAACGGAATTCTAATGAAAATAAAAAATATACTCTAAACAATACTAAAAAATAAAATGTTATTGCATAGGTTCAAAAATGCCTCCTTCAGCAGCAAGGCATTGTCCGAGCCTATCATAAAAATTTTCTCGCACATTACGAATCACATCGACTGTTACGGATTCAAAAGCCTCTATGATTAGCCTTCTCAAAATATCTAAGTTTTCTAGCCTGCCAACTTGTGCACTGTAAATTTTATTTTTGATGTATCCCCACAAAAAGAAATCATTTGGCGATAGATCAGGAGATCCCGGAGGCCAACGAATGTTTCCTGTTCCACTAATGAGAGGATCAGAAAAAGTATTCATTAAAAAATGCTTTACTCTGACCGCATTATGTGCAGGACAACCGTCTTGTTGGAACCAAATAATATTATCAATAGCGGGAAGTATCTGATTCTGTAGCATATGAAGGTATTTGTCCGCATTTAACGTACCATCAATAAAAAAATGGACCAAGCAAATGGTCACTCAAAATACCTGCCCAGGCATTCACTTTCTGGGGATATTGGGTGTGTTTAACAAAATATCTGTGCTGATTTTCCCGAGCCCAATATCGAACAACAGAAGGATTGTGCTTTCCATTTAATGGAAATGACGATTCATCTGTGAATACAATATTTGCGATGAAATTCGCATTTTCATTTGTCTTTTCCATTACGGTTTCACAAAACTCCATTCTTCTAAAATTGTCATCGAGAAATATTTCTTGCGTTTTCGAGTACCTATTTGAAACATTTTAATTTATTTCGCTTCCATATGTTCGCGACGGTTTTATTACTCACACCCAATTCCTCAACAACACTTCTGGTAGATAGCGTATCCTCTGCTTCGAGAGTGCTACAAATCATTATATCCCGCTCTTCTCGTTCCTCAGCTTTTAGTGGATTTACCTCTCTAGGACTACACTTTGTGCAATTATTTAAACAAAGACATTTTTCAAAGCTATTCAAAATATGTAATATGCTTTGCTCACAGGGTACGGATCTGTCTGCAAATATTTGCGGAAATAAATTTATGCAATCCTTTGCAGAATGGCCACTATAGTACCATTTAATAATTTGCAGTTTTTCTTCTGGTGTGTAGCGAGGCATCGTTACCATTGACCCCTCCTCTCACAAACACAGAACGACGCTGTCCGACACGATCTCCAGATACAATTTTAGTTGTTAAAGGGAGTCTTGGAAAATGCTTTCTGTCAGTTACTTCTGTCAGTGAGTTCAGTCAATGACTTCTGTCATAGTTGTCAAGTGACATTTTTTTCGATAAATGCGCGTCATCCAGAGATGCGCAAAAGCATACCTTGTTTCCTTGTACCATGACTACGGCCACGATTGGGCGTTGTTGCCGGTGTGCCTAGTATACATATATTCTATCCCCAATTTGATTTTACACATGCGGTATATACCGTATGTGTCAATTTTCATTAGGTATAGGGATTCAATGTTTACGTGCGATTTATACGTATACAAGTAATGCGTGGCAACATGGCACCCCTACTGTCCGTCACCAATCCCGGCAACAATCGACATCACAACGATTTTCTCCGATCTTCCCACTTCTCTCCACCACATTTTACATTCAATGTTTAGCTGCGAACACGTTGCGATCTAGTCTGCAATAAAAGCCGTCTTATTACTGGAACGGGAAACATCAAATGGCCGCCGCGATCTCCTGATCTATTAGTTTATTATTATTTTCAGAATCCTTTTTTATTTACCTTATTTTTAATTTTATTAGAATTACGCTTTTGTTTGTGTCATGCAGCGTGAACGCAGCTTAATAATTCTCTGCATTTACTGAAAGGAAAAAGAAAAACAAATCCTTGCAACTCGTAAATATTATTTCTGAACGCATTACAAACACCCAAGCCGGTGGTCGAATAGTTACTGCTAACCAAACTACGCTAACTTGTATTTACGAGCATGCATCGGTCGTGCTGGCATTGGAAAGGAAAGAAGGGGTACTATGTTGCCACGTACTGTATGGATTAATCGCCTATGGCTAATGAAAATCGACACATGCTGTATACATAGGTATGTTTTCACTAAGATGTTTGAGGCATATTTCATGACTAGTCATATACACTGTTAATGTGTCTCACATGACAATAAAGGATATTTATTTATTTATTTAATAATTTAGAAGAAAATTTTTTATATTTTTCTAGAATAAAAAAAAATTCTGCTCGTATGGTGCTTTCATTAACTCGATTTTAGTATACGAAAAGGTTTAGTTAAATGTTTGTATATGTTTCGAGAACATGTAACCTACAAACGCAACATTAAATATTCAATTACGGTCAGAGACTGATCGGATTAAACAAAATAATGGCTCCCCCCCCGTTGGTGTGTGTACATCGTTTGAGAATGAACGATGACGAATAATAACAATAAATTAGGGTGCCGAACACGCGTGCTGCTAGATAAGAGTGCGAAAGACAACAATCTCGTTCGTGTAGCGGTGCGAAAGTTTAGACGATGCTATATATATATATTCATACACATATTCTAAATTGGTGTTAACGAAGATCGGAGCTCTTGAACAGTCTTGACATTGGTTAAATTGAAACTGGTCAGGGTCCACAGGAACGATTCGGGTCGAATTCTGAAACCTTTCTAGATTCTAATGTTGCGTGAATTGATTACGGTAATACCGTTTAAATATAGAACATTGTGACGTTGCTTCCGATGTACTAACAATTCGATATATTTAGTTTGCGATCTTTCCGCGCTGGTTTTTAGAAAGATAGAAAGAAATAGTTAAAACTAATTCAGAATTTTAGAATAATATAATATAGTTTATATAAAATAAAATATAAATATAAAGAGACAAACATATGGTATAGATCATTGACCTAATAATACTAATGGACAGAGATTGACGCTCTTAATAAAGATCATGTAGTTATGACTATGAATCGGAAGTCAAGTTTACATGACGTCTATTCCACGTCTAGTAGTCTTAAAGTACACGCATAAACATTTTTTTAGTGCTGGCACATTTACCCCCGATTCGAAAAAATCTAATTCAACAAACCGTGTCAAATGCGTTAGAATAATCTAGAAGCACCAGGGCAGTGATGAGGACCATATCTGTAGTCTAAATAACATTGTTAAGGACGTTTATTATTATTAATTTTCTCTGTTCTATCCAAAACGTATATATGTTTAGTTATAATCTCAATTTGCTTTATTTTACAAAGGTACAATTAATTAGAACATGTATAACTCTGTATAAGTGCTTGCAATCATTTTATTACTTCATAATCGTAAAATAATGTATATTTAAAATTAAATCTGGAAAGACCAAGAGGGACATCAGTCTCCTAATGTAATCTCTTTCTTAGAAACATCTCTATTGTCCGTTCTAGATAATTGGTAAAATACTTTGTCTAAATTACCATTTATTTTCTTCCTTTTATTAACATCATGTCGTTGTAGTACTTAAAAATTCATAAACATTTGCCGGATTTCAGAAATATAGATATTCTGTAATTGAAGAAACCCGTAAACGCACAGTAGGGCTCATATATTTATATTAGATAATTGTATTGCTATTTACTCCTTCCGAGAACCTTTAATGAAACTTACAACCCATTAATGTTCGGTTTTTCCAGACAACAATAGAGGAAGTACGGTTTTGTAAACTTACCACCCCACTCTAAATACTGAATTTGTTTGTAACAGAAAATTGAAATCAGTTTACCAACGAAACTCAACTTGTTAGCAGTTAGCTATCATGTACGGTTCAATTGCCCAATGCAAGAAGCCTACATTTATTCGCATTGTTATTTTATTTAATTGTAAATAAAGTTGTATATAACAGTGTAGTGTTACTTCATTTGTGAATAACCACGTATAACGTAAATTCAGTGAGGAATTATTCTTTACTACTTCTAAAACAAGAAGATCCATGTGAAAGAAAAACGATAAAGTCTTTCAAAACAGGAAGACTCATCAAACATCATCGTGTGACGGATGCAATTCAGTCTCGCAATTGTATACCATTCTAAAGCTCGATTGCATGATTGGAAGTATGCCATTATCATTAACAATTCACTGCATGTGAACAACTCAAATATTTTAGAGATAGTCGACAGTATACCGATAGGTCTCAATTCATTGAAACTGGAAGGGTTTACGACCTTAGCAAGTGGCCTTATCAACGCGTGTTTCCACATTGCAAGTACAACAGATTCCTCTATGCAAGGATTAACTATGTGAGTTATAAAAGGTACCAGATATATATGTACCACAGGTCCTAATTATCGTTATATTAATTACCAATACCAGCAGCAATAGAAGTAATCCTATTGATAATATTTGTTATCAGAGCAGGATCTACATAGTAGAAAGAAAAATGTATACTGTTATTACTATTGTGGAAGAAGACATCTCGATTACTACTCCAAGGAATATAATTTAAAAAATAATCATTGATCGCAGATACATCTGAAAGACTCAAAAGCAACCCCCCCCCCCCCTCTCAAATCCAAACACGAAATATGCTTCCACCATAAATTAGATGAAGTACTTTTGGAAATAACATTGAAATACACTATTTATTCACCTTTTAAAGTAGACGTCGTTAAATTACGTATGCTATTATAATACTCCCAATGAGCAGAAGAAAAACACCTACGAAATCGTGATTGTGTTGCATTCCTTAATTTAATCATTAACTTTACATTGTCAGTAAACCAGGGTTTTGGCTGAAAATTTAATCATTTCTAAAGAAAGAGATTATATTCGTAAATATGGAGTATGCTTGTTAAGTTTTGCCGTTTGTGTGTGCTCTCTCTCTGTATGTGACCACAACCTCTTTATACAGCGTATAAAAAAGTAAAAAACAATAAATCAGAATGCCTTTTAGTTTCTTATGCGTAGTATGAGGAAGTATTGTGATGGCGAACATTTTCGACCTGGAAATTTTTACAAAAGTCCAAATTTTGATAAGTCTGCTGATACCGAAAAAGTGGTGCAAGTATGCTTCTTTGTATGTCTGTCTGTGACAACGATAGCAGCTCAACCGATAAAGCTAACAACTTTGTTTACGAGTACAATTTTTCTTTTGATTGCAGTAAAATCGCTAAACCGAAAGTAGTAGTTTGCTTCAGTAAAAGAAAATAGTAGACAAACTTATAAAGATAATTTAATGCACGTGTAAAAAACCCGTAAGTCGTGATTAATTAGTCACTTTGACAGCGAAAAAAGTTTATCTTCAAATCGCCAAAGAAGTTGTTTACTTTGGTTCTTGTTACGTCATAGGATCAACGAACTCATTGTCAAAATAAAATGTCACAGGTGCACCCCAACAGTAAGTTTTGCGTATTATCTTTGGTTGATCCGACATCGATTTGTATACTTTCTCATCATAGTGTTCGTTGTGAAGTGTTGTAATGACATAAAATCGGCAAACTCATTGTAAGTAATCTTGACAAAGTGTATAAGAACTGTGTTTTTAATAACTATATTTTTAAGTAATATAATTACTATGTAATCTGAATTTTAGACTAAGAACAGCTATTTAAAACACGCTCCCCAGAACAACGTGTTTTAAAAAATTAATAAATTAAAAAAATTAAAACACGAAACAATCATTACCCACAATAGTTATTTATGTACCAAGTCAGTAAAGTAATCGTCTTTTTCGAACGAGTCTGAGGTTATGAGCCAAGCGAACGAGGCGAATAACAGGCGAGTTCGATAAAGGCACTTTACTGACTTATCACATTTTATGACAGTGATAAACGATTTATGTTTAAAGTTATCAGTCATGGCTACGTTGACAGTTATTACCGTCAGGTATAGTATTTTATTGCCAACCGTCAATAAAGCGATGCGTTACCATAGCGTTTTACGGAGGTAAACAAACACTTTGTCGTACTGTGCAATACAGTACTTTACTGCCGCTAATATCTGTCAACACAAACAGGATTGTATGATATTAAACATAAATCGTTTGTCGTTGTCATGAAATGTCATAAGTCATTATACCTTTATTTTAAAAAATTACGAATTTTTGCAGTTGGCTATAAAATTTTGTATGCACCTTGTCAACAAAGTGCCTTTATCGAACTCGTCTTTTATTCGTCTCGCTCGCTTCGCTTGCTTGGCTCATAAACCAGACTCATTCGATGAAGGATCACTTTACTGACTTGGTACATAAACAACTATTATATAACAGTGCGATAAAGCGCAAAATGTTTGGCGATAAAAGTCATTTAATATTTAATAATATTCATACGCCTTTTGACATATTTGTCATAATTGCATTTTGACGCGTGCACAAGTTTTCTTTCACTTTTAAAGAGTTTTTCAACATCGAATAATGCGGCTAAAGTGATGCAAGTGAGAACATTTCTCGTTACAAATCAAATTAATTAATTATAAACTATGCAGATCAAAATGGATAATTGCAGACTTATCTTGTCGTTTAAATTTGTTATTTTCTCGCCAATGGCATGAACTTAAGTATAAACCTTCTCATAAGCAACTTCGCTTTCTTTAAAATATTTTCAGGAACTTCATTTGACATTTCCATTTCCTTTTATAAAATAAACGACTCAAACAATATAGCCATAGCAACTCGTGATCAACAAAAATAATTTTGAACCTCACTCATGCGCTTAGCTTTCGAACCTGTATTATTCATTAACTCTTAGAGCTAAATTTGGAACAAGTTTTTTTTATAATAGTCTACCTTATCAAATAGCAGTTATTTGCAAATACCTCGCAAATTTGACATTCAATACAGATTTATTAAGAACGCAAAAGTATTTGGAGTTGCATTTGGAATAATTTTTGTATAAAAAAAAATTAAAAATTCGGACCGGAAGTAGCACTTTTACTCAGAGGTGTATTTTGTTAGGAAGACACAAAATTGAAAACTTAATTTGGAACAACTTCTGTAAACACATTTCGGAACACACCTCTTTTTTCTTTTAAATTCAATATCAAACCGGTAGTAATAAGTAAATTTAACGTTTGGCTTATGCGCTTGTTTCAAAAATTAGATGAAATCATGTGATCATTTTGAAAGTGTTTACGTATACGCACCAACAAAATCTCACCTTCCAAAATCGTATTTTCAAGTCGAATCCGGAAAAATTCAGTCGCATAAACGGTATTTTGGATTACATGAGCGTACGTCATTGAAGTGGTCGGTTGGTAGAGAGATTCTATATATACTTAATGATTTGTTTATTCAAATTTATTTGGATTCCGTATAAATTTCGCGTATGCGAACTTGTATATTTATATGCATATTTTAGAATATTCGTATAGCGGAGAAAAATATTTATCTTCGATATCCAACTTAAATAAAACTAACATTGAATTTTACTGAACTAGAAACTACTAAAAAGAGAGACATCAAATCTCAAAGGAAAATATTTTTGGATTTTATGTTGAAGGTACGGGGACCCGATGATTATATTTATGTTCTGGAATCAAAATATTTTTGCATCCTCTTTATGGTATGTAAGATAACAGTCTCAATGGTAAAGATACGAGACTAATTAAAGAAGAAGTACAAGAAGGTTACGGGAATGATTTCTCTTATTTTTTAACATATTTCTCCATAACATTAATATACTTGGACCATCGATGCTGGAATACGACTATAGTAATTTTATAATCATCAACTTTAATGTCGTTAAAATATTGCTATACAAGGTGTGTATAAATTGGCGGACCCACTACACGTGGCGACATTCTTGGTCAAATTTTGAGTCCAAAACCCTAATACGAAAATGTTGTACCATGCTCCATATCTTTGCACGAGGTTCCTAAAGTTCGGACTTTCAGTCTTGAAATAAGCATTATTACTTGATATTTGTTGACAGAAAGAGCTACAATTTAGAAGAAAGAAGAATTGTTGTTATTATCCTTTCGTTAAAGTTTTCTTTTTGATTTTAAAGTTTGTTTTTAATATTTGTTTATTAACTTATTTTGACGAAAAACACATCTGGCAACGTTGTAAAACAATAAGTAGGCAGCCTAATGTTGTTCTAGTCAAATACATTACTACTGTCAAATTTTGACACTTTGTAATCTACCTATTTCATTCGACTTGCTTATTTTTCGTGTTTATTTGTATAGTTTTAATCAGTTTTCGGGTTTTCGTGTTTACTAGTTGTTCTGTTTGTTTATTATGAATTTTACGTTCAACGAATATGCCGATATGTACACGATATACGGTTTCTGTCGTGGCAGGGCAGGAATATCGAGTGCGTTTTCCAAATCGGAGGCATCCAAGTAAAAATGTATTTCGGAGGCTGGACCAACGACTTCGTGAAACAGGTTCGTTTATTCCAAGAAATGCGAACGCAGGTCGACCAAGGCAAAGGCGTACCGTGCATCTAGAAGAGCAAGTTCTAGCCACAATACAGGAAGATCCCTCTGCGAGTACCCGTCAATTAGCTTCTACACTAAATATTCCCAGTAATAAGACTGTTCATTTGGTTCTACGAGAAAACTTGCTTCATCCATACCATGTTTCTAAAGTTCAGCCTCTTTACGGAAATGATAACTTATTTCGAATCAATTATTGCAATTCAATCTTAAATAGAATTCAGGAAGAAGGTGACTTTTTAAGACGTATTCTTTGGAGTGATGAGTGCATGTTTACCAGAGATAGTGTGTTTAATACTCATAATTTTCATCATTGGGCAGATGAAAAACCACATGAATTTCGCGAATACGGTCACCAAAGAGGGTTTTATCTTAACGTTTGGCTTGGTATAATAAACCACAGGGTAGTTGGACCAATTTACTTACCAAATCGCCTAGATGCCGGTGAATATTTAAATGTTTTAGAACAAGTTATTGATGAGATACCGCTGAACGTACGCCGTAATATGATTTACATGCATGATGGAGCTCCTGCGCACTTTGCTCGTAATATAAGAGACCGGTTGACTTAACACTTCCCAGACAGATGGATTGGTCGTGGCGGTCCCCTTTAGTGGCCTGCGAGATCCCCCGATCTCAATCCATTAGATTTTTTTGTTTGGGGTTTCATTAAAGGTAAAGTTTACGCTACACCTCCACAGGACGCTGACGAAGTTAGAGCCCGAATTGAAGCCGCAGTATTAGAAATCACACCAGAAAGACTTGAGCGAATAGTACAAACGAACCACAAAGATTGCAGCTATGTCTACAAACCGATGGATTTCAATTCGAACAATTATGTAGGTAATAATTACATTGATTTCTATCAAGAAGATGTACAAAAATTAGTCAATATTATCAAAAAAATTTTAAACTTTGTAATATTTTCGTAATAAATATGTAATCTAAGAAACCAATTTTATTTCGTTTGTTTCTTTTTTAAATTTAAAATGTAAGGTTCACATGACGACGTGTAAAAATGTTCCGAAGATTATAACTAGCACATGCGTGTTCAATGTTGCCAAATGTATGTTTCTTTCAAATTCATTCTGAAGACAAAGGAAGCCTGATACATCGTTTTAGGATTAGGACTTTTAACTCAAAATTTGACCAAGAATGTCGCCACGTGTAGTGGGTTCGCCAATTTATACACACCTTGTATATACTTTGAATAAATTTTCTCGCCCGCCTTTAATTTTCATATGTTTAGAAAAAGCTGATCTTTTTGGATTAAGTAGTAGTTTGAAGAGGCTAAAATCCGGTAAATTGTAGCTGCGGCTAAACAGTGGGAAGACCCTGGAATCGTTCATCCAGTTCGGAGTTGCTAATTTTCTTAAATGCATCAATTTTATGTAAAAAAATAATATTGGCAAGCTACAGAAGATATAATATTTAAACAAATCTGTAGTTATTTCTTTCTACATGCAGAACATTTGGCATATGGCAATATTTAAATAACCATTGCAAAAATTGGGGTTGTAAAACAATTTTACCATATCACTTAGAATTTTTGTATATCGTGGCGAATTGTTTCAATACTACATAAATAACGCATCATTGAAATAATTCGCCGCGATATATAAAAATTCTAGGTGATATGGCAACATCGATTTACAACCCCAGTTTTTGCAATGGTTATTTAAGGGTCCTCGCTAGTGAATGCGAAATGTAATATTGGTTGCATAGCACATAATTTAATAAGCCAAGGATGTCCGAGTACTTTTACACATAGGGAACATATAATAAATATTTGAAATAATAACTCAATATCTAAGCGAATAAAAATTAATTTATGACCAACTATTTACACATTTGTAGCTGCGGGAAATATTTATAGCAGAATAAACATTCATTGTAATGTGGGTTGCCTGATTTTAATTTCTTTTATATTCATTTTAAACAAAGTAAAGAATAGTTGAACGAAAAATAAGTGCACAGCCGGGTAGCTTTCTATTCAATTTATAACGTGAACTCAAGCAAACAAATCTCCTCCGAAGGATTTTTGAGAAAACTGGTTTTTAATATTTTGACATATTAATTAATTTTCTGTAATCCGATAATTTTTTTCTAAATTTGATTCTTCACCCGGATAGATTATATAATTCTTCATAAGTTGACGTTGAAAGGTTTTCTCCATCTTTAAAATCAACAAAAATATCTGGATTCTAAAATCTGCTATTTTGCCATTGTTGACAGATCCACTAGCGAGGACCCTTAACAAATGATAATCATTTATAAATGTAGGTGAACACATATTAAACAATAACATTATGTCATTTATATTAAAATTTTACCACTACTATTAAAATAGTAGATTAATAGCAAACACGACAATTAGGAAAACAAGCTGCTATTAAAACAGATTTAATTAGATATTATTTGTGTGGTGGAAGTAAATGTCGCCCATGATAAACCAGGATCTTTAGATGATATTACATACATAATAGCGCCTGTTCTATGCCTAAATATTTACATTTTCTCTGTTAAATACACAATTTGCGTTTGTATTTTCTGTCATTCCTTTGTGTCTAAACGCATAGGTGGGCTATGTTGCCATGTAATGAAGTGGATGTCGCTTCTGATAAATCAAAGATTTTCCAAGGATTCTACTTACATGATTTGCTTTCATAATTATCATTTTCTTAGAATTTACTATTTTAATCAATATAGCCTCTAGGTCATGATGACAGATTAGTTTAATAACATTTCTTATACACATATAAGATACCAATATAAAACTTTTGAATATAGATATATGTATATCTACACACATTTAGGAAATTTTTTGTCACTTTAGGTTCATAATCGGCGAAGTTTTAGAAAAAGCTTATTATACTTGTCATGTAAATTATATTTAATCCATTCTGCCAATTATCTAGCGGAAACATAGCAAATTAGAGGTAAACAGATTATTATTAGATATAATATTGATTTTGTTATTCAAAATGAGCTATTGGATTGCACGTTGGCAGATGCTCAGGATCGTATTAAAAAAGAAATTTTGAAAGCTTATTATGTCGCCGTTATAGCTGATGAAACTACAGATGTAGCAAATCAATATCAAATGACTATGGTATTTAGATATATTCTAGCAGATGGTACACTTCTGATCATGATGCGGTCAATTTATCAGAATGCATAAGAACTATTTTCAAACAAGTGATAGATAAACCGGAAAAATTAATTTCACAAAGTTATGATGGCGCAAGTGTAATGACTGGATGTCATTCAAGTGTGCAAACTCTTATTAAAAATGATTATAAGTATTCGTTATATGTTCACTGTTACGCCCATCAACTCAACTTGATTTTCTCTCAAGCAACCAGTCAGAATCAAGAAGTGCGAGTATTTTTTTCTAATTTAAGTGACATCGCAAATTTTTTTTCCTCATTCGCCGCAGAGTAGCAATTTTAGATGAAATAGTCGGTCGAAGAGTTCCTAGTTCCTCTGTCACTCGATGGATTTTAAAACCAGAACTGTAAGTACGGTGTATGAACATCGTGAATAGTTGATAGAATGTATGGAAAAGATAGAAGTCACTTCAAGACAAACTGTAACGATTAATCAAGTAACTGCCATTTGTCGTATGTTGCAGGATTCAAAGTTTGTGTTTTGGTTAATAGTCTTTCATCGCATATTGCCGCATGCTGATATGTAGTATAATCAACTGCAAAAAACAGTAACCGACCCGGTGCAAATACACGCAGCCATAACATGTTTTGAGAATGCTATTTACAAAGAAAGAAATAATATAGAGACAATTGAAAGCGAAATTTCTGAAAATTATGCTGTTCAGACTAAAAGACGCCATGAAAATCCATATATTTCAAAAACTGTTGGAGCCAAGGAAGTTTGTGATACTAAATAATAAGATTTTCATTTACCAAACATTTGAATGTCTCCATTCTGTTTGCGGCAGACAGATTTCCGCAAATGGAGAAAAAATTTCCTATTGAACATTTAGAAGCTACAGTAAAGGCATAGCCATTTCTTGATAAAAATTTGCCTGCAGTCAGAGTTAGAATTAATTTATAGAAGACCTGATTTTAGGAACATAAGTGGTGCTACTCATCTGTTGAAATTCATAACAGATAATAACCTTCAAGATATATTTTCTGCCAACTTTGCTCTCTTGCAAATTTTAATAAGTATTCCAATGACCACAGCTGAAGCGGAACGAAGTTCTTCAGCATTAAAGCGAATAAAAACATTCTTGCGAAGTTCTATGAATCAAGGAATGCAATGTTATCTATCGAAAAGCAATTTATACAAGATTTGCCCGACTTCAACGAAGCTGTTGTAAATAAGATTGCTGAGAACAGAAACGGAAGAATGAACTTTACTTTCAAGCAGTGTAATACAGTTTAGACATTAAGGGTTTCGCTATTGAATGGGAAATGTAATATTGGTTGCATAGCACATAATTTAATAAGCCAAGGGTGTCCGAGTACTTATTACACATAGGGAACATATAATAAATATTTGAAATAATAACTCAATATCTAAGCAAATAAAAATTCATTTATGACCAACTATTTACACATTTGTAACCGCAGGAAAGATTTATAGCAGAATAACAATTCATTATAATGTGGGTTGCCTAATTTGAATTTATTTTATATTCATTTTAAACAAAGTAAAGAATGGTTGAACGAAAACTAAGTGCACAGCCGGGTAGCTTTCTATTCAATTTATAACGTGAACCCAAGCAAACAAATCTCCTCCGAAGGATTTTTGAGAAAACTGGTTTTTAATATTTTGACATATTAATTAATTTTCTTTAATCCGTTAATTTTTTTCTAAATTTGATTCTTCAGCCGGGTAGATTACTGAATTCTTCATAAGTTGACGTTGCAAGGTTTTCTCCGTCTTTAAAATCAACAAAAATATCTGGCATCTGAAATCTGCTATTTTGCCATTGTTGACAGATCCACTAGCGAGGACCCTTAAGCGTGAAAGGTGACTGTAATAAAGGATAGCTACTTACTACATGAGATGTAAGTTTTTTATACGATTTTAGTTAAAAATTTGTATGATCTTGATTTTGTGAACACCCTACACTTCCGACCATGGTGATAGTCTATTCAAATAGCTCTCAGACGAACTCACATTTGGTAAATTTCTCAAATACTCTCAGCGACGTTACAAAAACCATTATTAAATAAATAAGTAATTTGATGCAGAATTTTCTGCTATGCTAATGTAATATTACAGAAAACATTATCAAGGCAAGTACCAGTACTTTATCAACACTAGAACAGCAATAATTTACATATACGCGATATGCATCACGCGTACGAACGCTATGTTGGAAAATAGATCGTCGAAAAATGTCCTCGCTTCTTTCGTCTCTATTTTCTGTACACACTTATTACACACATGCATTCCTTTGGAAAATTTTGAATTATTGAGCAATACAGTCTATAAATATTCAAATATTTACACAGGCGTTTATGTGCGAAGTGTTTCATATGTTTGATAATTATATACCTGTTCGATATATGACCGCAGCGTAAATGTAAACATTTGCACGCTTTTTATCTAACGGTGCGCGTAATCAAGATTCATAATGCACATTAATATTAAGTGTAGTTAAATTGATACCTTTTGGCGAATTGTAGCGACTCGCTTAATGAAATGATTGCCGCTCTTAACTCGGACATGAATGACGATATTCTCGTAGTAGATGGTGTTAATAACGTAAAATGCCTTTGAATAAAAACAGTTAAGGGAGACTGCTATTAAAATTTGATAAAACGAAAAAGTTCGCCAAAAATGTTGCCTAAATGTAATTATGTTTTCTGCGTGACACTAATAGTGTGATAGATAAATTTAATTATAAAAATTTACCCACGGATGAGATTCAACCTCACTAATTTCTAGTCAGGTGTCCTTTCAACCGGACCACAGGGGGTGTGTGATTTCGTATCAGTAGTTAAGAGAATAATTAATGCTACCGATGATGACAATATAGATGTCGAAATAATCATCTAGGTTTCAGTGCATTGCTGTGATAAAGATGTTTTTATTAGTGTTTTTGTTTAGAAAATCCCTTATGTAGACGTATTTACTAAATTTTAAACAATTTTAAAATTAGTTTTTTCAATGTTTAAAATTATAATAAATCAAACATGAGAACCCAGAAGTGAATTTGAAAACAACTTTAGCTCTTTCGTATTGTAAAGTATTCAGTGACTAATTATTGGTATAAATATAAAGTTTTAACACAATCGCGTCAGTGTCCTGCAATAGTACTTCGTACAAGACAGATATGAGCTCCAGTACTTGTCTTTTCAGACAAACTAACAGCGACAACGCACACTTGCTCGTAGAACAACCATCATTATCATCATTTCCCTGTCAACAGATTGGACCATTATTATAAAAAAGAAAGCATTGGCCGACAGTGAGCACCAAGTAAAACTGTCGTCCCGACGGTTTTACAACACCACAGCCGCAGGCGAAGAAACACGTCAACATAACAGTGACGAAGAAACCTTCAACAGGCGGGAACAAGGAAGCAGTCCCAAAGCAGCCTACAGAAAGAAAGGAAAGGACGGAGAAAACCACCAATGTTCCGGTGCTCACGAACGCCCGAAGAAAATACCGAAAACACACGAGGAAATAATGACTATGATCTTTCTGTTATAGATGCACAACAAGAATACAAAGACGGAGTGCATCTCTGGACATATTTAATGAAGCCAGGGATGGTGTATTAAGTCGAAATGTTACTCGGGATGAAAGGTGGGTTCATCAATATGAACCTGAGTCCAAGCAAGACTCCGTGTAATAGCATAAAAAAGCCACCCTAGAAGTTTAAGGTGCACAGTCGCCGAAAAACTACTGTTTTTTGGGGCTCCGAAAGAATCCCGTTAATTGATTACAAAGACAAAGGCATCTCCATAATTGGAGAATTCTATGTTTCAATCCCGGAGCAGTCAAGAGAAGTCATTAAAAGAAAGAAGGGGAATATTGACATTCCTGCAAGACAATGCTTCCATCCACAAAAATCATGTTGCGATGGTTGCCCTGCATAATGTGGGTTTCGATATTTATAATCACCCGCACTATAGCCCACACGTCACTTCTAGCGATTTTTACCTCTTCCCTAAAATGAAATTTTTTATTTTCATTTTTCTTCCTTTTCCCCAATTAAGTGAACTTAAAAACGCTTCCTCATACCTCACAATTAATACAATTAATACAAATTTACTAAGAGTACGAAAATATTATTATAACTTAATTGGATCAATTTTTTTAGAAGAAATTATAAAATTCGGATCCAAAGTAATACTTTTACTTTCATCGAATAGCAGCTTCTCTTGCAAATATTTAAAGTTTGATTTGGAATAGTTTTTGTATACAGAAAATATATAGACGTAAAATGTATATACAGGGTGAGTCATTAGTAGCCGCTTCTTAGATTGCTCTTTTGTGTTTTATGTAAAAGAAAAAACAATTAGTGGAAGATCCATGGTTGCTTGTGGCACATATTGTAAAAATACTTTAAGATCTGATGCACTTCCGGTTTCATCGGTAATGCACGGAACTTAATTTTTTTAAACGACACACCCTATATATTTTTGGATTTTCTTGTACTGCCTTAAATTGTCTGTTCAACTGTTTTTTCTTTTTTAAAATTGAGCCAATAGTTTTTGAGTTATTAATTTTTTTTGAAAATATTTGACCAAAACACGTGTTCAGAAAAAAATCATTTTCACATTGTTTTTAAAAGCAAAAACATTAACTTTCGTGGTGCTTGTAGCCAAGAAAATTCTGCATCATTTGGTAAAATTGCGCTCGACAATACCTCAAAAAACTTTGATTTTTTTCTGAACACGTGTTTTGGTCAAATATTTTCAAAAAAAATTAATAACTCAAAAACTATTGGCTCAATGTTGAAAAAGAAAAAACAGTTGAACAGACAATTTAAAGCAGTACAAGAAAATTCAAAAATATATAGCGTGAGTCATTTAAAAAAATTAAGTCCCGTGCATTTCCGGTGAAACCGGAAGTCCGTCAGAGCTTAAAGTATTTTTACAATATGCGCCACGAGCAACCATGGATCTCCCACTAATTGTTTTTTCTTCTATTTAAAACACAAAAGAGCAATCGAAGAAGGGGCTACTAATGACTCACCCTGTACAAGTGACAAGAGGATATGTATTGATCGTTATACTTTTACTGTAAGTTTTGTTCATAATAATGTATTTTGTGGAAGACAAACTCTACCAATTAAACGCATAATTTACATACTTAGTTCATTGAAATTATAGCTTTTTTGGTGAGTGCGTTACAAGATGCACTATGCGGCCTTTTTCTTAAAGACTATGTATATATATTTAATAATATCTCTTTTGTTGAATTTTAATAAGTTATTAACAATTTTATTTGTTCCGATAACTGAACATCATTATTATATCTGAAATTTATAATGCACTGAACAATATATTTACGCAAAAATTATATTCGAATATAATATTTCCTAAAGCAAGCTTACAGTATGCTTTGAGGGTATTAAAGCTTACCTAGTTTTTCAATGCGCATGCATTTAATTTTCTAGAAGGGATGCCGCTACAAAATCGTCAATATTAATAGTATTAATAAGTCGGTGCATCGTCACATAATGGGGACAAAATAAGAGGATTTTTACATCAAAAGTTTCCGGGTACGAGGATTAAAACGAACGAACATTGCCTCATGATTTAACCTCTTCGTATTTTACCCATTAGTTTTTTATAAAAAGTAAGGTATTACATAATTTTAACATTGCTAAGTATGTTTATATAAAGTGTTGGTCTACCTACTTCAAGTTCGATTTCTTTACAAAGTATTCAAAAACTTTTGGATTAAATATTGATATCAAAACTTTTTATCTATATAAATAAAAAATAAATGTTGTTCGTTAGTAATCGCTTGAGAACCACTGAACCACTTTGGCTAATTTTTTAAAAAATGTTTGTAATAGTCCGATAAGGTGTTTAGGGAAAGAAAAATGGGAAAAGTTGTCTGGAAAATTGGAAAATTCGGGAAAAACTGAAAGTGCTTTATGTTTCAACCATCTGACTAGCCGATATAGGATTTAATGTGTATTTTTATTAAGTAGACAGTTTTATTTGAGATTCAGGCATAACCAATAAACTGTTAGCAATATTTAAAAATGCACCCTCCCCCCACCACCATAACATTCATAATCATAATCATAATTTATATGTACAACAATATCGTTCTGATATATGTTGCCGTTCGATAGATGTCGCTATTTTTTGGTAAAATAATAATGTCCCACCTACCGGAAAGGGCAGAACAACATCTGCCAGGCCAGCTAGTATTAATATAAATATTCTTACATATTTTTATTATAATTTGTTACTGTATATTGAAATCGGGGTTAAGAACACTTGAAATATCACTGTTGGTATGTTTTAATTCCATCAAGGCCTATTATAATGTTGGTTGAAACTATTACAATGATTGTTGAATTTTAGTTATACATATTTAGTACAATTATTGTTGATATCTATATATTTGAATCCGTTTCTAAATTGTGTGTTATTTTATTATATAATTAGACATCATGATTTTTTAAAAGAGAATCAATTTATGAATAAAATATTTTAAAAACTCGTTTAAATTAGAAGTGAAGTATAAAATTAACATAATTAAAACTAACAACTATTCTTTGTATATTGAGACCAAAATATCTAAACACGCAAGTAAAGAAATATGAGAAACTTCCAGCAATGAATACTTACGTCGCGGTAAGATACAATTACAATTAGTTGCATAAATTCTAATTTCTAAAACGTATTAAAATGAACTACTTCTATAAGCTAGCCCTCTCTTTTCAACTTTATTAATAAACTATATCCTCGTAATTATAATAACTCTTAAGATTTTCACAATTTAGTATCTTTAATATAAAGGTATTGAATTGTTTCGCCAACACAGTTTATCTTCATCAATTTCTATGTACATTGTTTTAAATACGTCAGAAAGGTAATAATGAAGTGTGTCCACCACACGACTTTCTTATACGTATGAGTTTTCAAAAGCTTAGCATGTACACAAACATTATTTTTGTACTCACCGCCTGTAAAGTGACATTTGGCGCATGTGTCGCTCGACCAGGAAAGAGTATTTCCCGGTCGAGGCGACTGTAAAAATTGAAAAAAACACTTGCACTTTGGGACATTTAAAAAAAAATCTAACTTAATAGTAATAAAATTCAGTCTATAAAATACTACTTCCCTCGACTATTCTTCACTAAAAGTTTAGGAAATAGGAGTAGTAATTAAAAATTCTTCCAAATTTGTGGCGCCATCTATTTAACGACATATTAAGCGATATTCAAGCGCCATCTATTTGACCACATCGAAATTCATATTGCCAGTTCGTAATAAATTGTAATTAAACCAAAAAACGCAATAAATTTACTATAAATTTATAAATATGTATAAGAATAAATACCTCATGTTCGCCATGTGTAAGAAAATAATAACTTAATTTTAGGGAAAGGTGAGTAATAGTTACGTACATGAAATGCTTACATTAATTAGGTAATCTATTTTAGATTAGGTATGATACTAATGACATTAGTCAATAATATTTTTTTAATTTAATGTTCGTACAAAAAATATTGTACAAACCACTTGCGTAAAGACATCTTCCACGCATTTGCGCAATTAAAAGCACTCGCTTCCCTTCGGTCGCCCGTGCTTTCAAAGTGCGCTCATGCGGGAAAATAGTCTTCCCGCACTTGGTTCGTAAATAACCATTACATAAAAAACTTAAAAAACAGCCTACTCTAATAAGGAACGTATTTGAAAGCACGGTACTTTGCAAGATACTCTAAAAAAAGTGGTACTCGCTAAGAGTAAAAGTCTTACTTCCAGTCCGAATATTGAAATTATATACATACGTACAAAAAATATGATAAATCCAGCACTAAATACTTTTGTACTCTTGATAAATATGTATAGAATGCATAATTTACGACATATTTGCAAAAAATTGCTATTCGATAAGTGCGATCAGAATTTTGAAATTTTTGTTTTACAAAAGCTATTGAAAATTATATTCTAAATACTTTGTAGTAGTTGACCAAATTCGCAAAATTCGATTTTTTCACTGAAGTAAAATACTACTTCCCTACCGATTTTACTGAAAATCTTATCAGATCTCAAGAGAGAGATTATATTCATAAATATAGAATTTGGAATTGATATCTATATCCGTTTGACCGCTATCGTGGAGAGAGAGAGAGAGAGAGAGAGAAAACAATACATTTTTTAAAAAGTACTTTTTCGGTATCAGGGGACCTCAAAACGTGGACATCTGCAAAAATCTCAAGATTGAAAATTTTCGTCATCACAATACTTCCTTATATTCTGTATAAGAAAGTAAAAAAGTAATTATACAAGCTAGAATCTGTACATGAAAAACACTTGCAAGCTGTAAAAAGCACAATTAGTTAGTGTGTACGTAAGTCTTTTCTTAAATATATTCTTTGATAGGTTTTTAAATCATGAGAAAAGTGATATATTTTGCATTTTTCCGAACAAAACTTCTAGTAGTCTATGGTGGTAAGCCTGTACTGTGGCGTTTAATTAAAATTCAGTAGATTTTTCCACGATTTGCCTTATTATGAATGTAATATCGAGGGTCGATAAATTTGAAAAATTGCTATTGTCTCTAATTTTAGTGTGATTCTTATTCAATATTAAATTCCATATTATTGAGACTTCTTTCGAAAATATTTTGAAAAGTTGACTACAACATTCAATGGTACAATTATTACGTCCCAGTTATCATTTTTATGACAACTTTGAAAGGCAGCTATATCTTTGTTTTTTAAGTACATTTTTACTTTCTTATACGTAGTATAAGGAAGTATTGCGATGATGAAAATTTTCGACCTCGAGATTTTTGCATCTGATTAGATTTTCAGTAAAATCGGCAAACCGGAAGTAGTAGTTTATTTCAGTGTAAAACTCGAATTTTGTCAATATTTCGTCAACTACTAAGTTTAAACAAAATTTATAAAGAATTCATATGTTTTTAAAATTAAATTTCGAAAGAATTTTATTGTGAAAGTTTTTCGAAATTCCTATGGGAAGTAGGTTTTTTACTTTTATCGAAAATCAGTTATTTGCCAATATTTTGTCATGCTTTTTAGGCAGGTGCGTTACGAATATAAAAGTATTTAGAACTCAATATTCAACACCTTTTCTATAAATAAATTTTCAAAATTCGGACCTGAAGTAACACTTTTACTCTTAGCGAGTAGCACTTTTTGACAAATATCTCGCAAAGTATGCATTCTATAGAGATTTATTAAGATATTAGAAGTACAGTAGAACCTCGATTATCCATGCTCCACGGGACCGGACGAGGCACGGAAAAGCACGGATAATCCGAACATTTATTTCTTATATGTATAATATGTATGTATACATACTAAAAAGATAAAATAAAAAACAGAATTCTACATAAGTAAACTTTTACACTAAATAAGAAAAAATAAACTCTACATAGGTAGGTTAACTTGCATTTATGTACATAAAGCAGATGAAAACCGAATGATTCCCAGGGATTCCCCTAGTACACTGCTGGCGATATCGATATTGCGTCATCATGCGTATGGCACGGATAATCCGCAGCCCGGATAATCCGCACACGGATAATCGGGGTTCTACTGTATTTATAATAGGACTTTGAATAATCTTTATATAAAAAAATTCTTAAAATTTGAACTTAAAGTAACTCAAGATAAAAGTATTATTTAGAACAATTTTGTATAATTTGAAACGCTCATACGAATAAGAAAGTCGCGTGGTGGCCACACCTCATTTCTTTACAAGTGAAAGGGTATATGTCGTTATCACTTACATATTTAATTACGTCCTGTTACCATGGAGTGCTATACCATTCTACAACGCTTCAAAATTGCTGAAACTTATTATAAAAATTTATGCTTTGTTTGCCAAACTTTTCGCGAGCTACGAAATATTATCGACCGAAATGATCTTCCAACCAAACGATCATTCGACAATATTGCTGGTTTTGCTGAAAGTGTAGCTGAAGACCAAAACTTCTAGATTCCTCGTTATGAACAAAGAGATGGCATTTCTGCCACGTCAACTTGGCGAATTTTGCGAAAAGACTTGGACATGCATCCGCTGATCCAAATGACACAAGAACTGAAGCCTCACGACCACCAATCTCGTTGTACGTCCGCTGATTAGGCTCTGGAGCAGTTGGAAACGGATCCAAATTTTAACGAAAAGACCATCTTCAGTGATGAAGCACATCTCTGATCGAACGGCTTCGTGAACAAGCAAAATCGCTGCATTTTGGGAAGGAGTAATCCACAGCAGTATTAAAAGTCTCCATTACACCCGGAGAAACATACTGGATTTTGGTCAAGCGACATCATTGGGCCGTACATCTTCCGAAACATGATAATTGACTTTTTCTAACCTCAATTGGATGACATGGGCCTGGACGAGATGTAGTTCCAACAGGATGGCGCAACGTGTCACACATTGGGCGTTACAATGGAGTTGTTGCAATAGTTTTCAGAACGCGTTATTTCCAAAACGGGCGATGCAGAATGATCGCCAAGATCGTGCGATTTAACGCCCTAAGACATTTTTCTATGCGACTTCGTTAAGTGACTGGCTTACCACAACAAATCAACGACAATTGATCAACTAGAGAACTACATCATTCAAAATTAGACCTCTCAGATCAAGTCCTGTAAACAAAGCCGCGGAGACTATTTGAATGATTTCACTTTTAAAACACAATGGTATTGAATGTTCTTTAATTCGCAATAAACGTTTCTGTTATATCTCACACACCACTCTTTTTATTCAATTTTAAAGATCAGACAAGCTTAATGGAAATGATATACTTGCTAATAAAGATTTCTTTAAGTAAGATTCGCATGAGCCCAATGTCCTACTCAGTAATAAACTCCTTTATAAAATCAACAAGGATCATTTTTAAATTATATTATAGCCCTGTTCATATACATTTTCATTAAATCAACACTTTGCGGATTATCCATCCTTATCAGCTTTTATAATATCACGATTGCTCTTCCTGCAATGCGCGTACATAATTATACGTTCCGACTTACATTATTTTTAGCTTTTACAGTAATGTTTTGAATATGAGGATGAAAGAGGAATTTTTCGGGTTATATTTAACGTACGAATCTATTTATAAACAGGATGTTAATTTTAAAATTACTTATTTTCGGTAAGAATTTTTCATTCACGACAATAAATAACCTGACCTTACACTTTAACAGAATTCGAATCATCACTTATTAAGGTTGGTACTACTTATTTAGAGTGAATTTTATTAAACATTACCATCTAACCAACGGCTAACAATTAAATTTCTCCTAAACATGTCAGCGTTCTTTATAAAATGCGTACGCTCAGTGATCATAAAATGTTTGCATCCTGGCCAGGCGCCACATAAGATTTTATTACATTCCTGCATTTAATAGTACCTACTTATGAATCTACTCATAAAAAAATTAGGTTATAAGGATAATCAATATTTGAAAAGCTTGCCGTTGTTTCTATATTTTCCATGGTAATTACTGTTATTACTGCTATTTAAGAATAGTGGTGATTTCATATATTCTACTCAACCAATTTATACACATAGCGGCTAAATTAATGATTCAAAATGCAGTATTTTTCCTCTTCTTTCATTATATATACATCTGTTTAATATAATCAGTGTGTGGATCTTTAACATCTCTTAAAATATTTAAAATGGAAGATATTTGTGGCTGTTATCTATCTATCTATCTATACATATATTTGATCATATAGGGTGTTAACAATCTCGTGATAACCTACAGAACACATAGTATATTTTGCACGTTCATATTCTCCACTAAATTTTAAGTGACTTTCTTATAAGAAAATATTTTAAATTATTTATTGATTTTCAATTATTTGCATTTATACCGATTTTTTGAAGATGTCGGGCTTATGTAAAATGTTTTACAAGCATATTACTCCATACAGAGGTTAGGCAATCCTTAGCGATAATAAACTTTACATTTTGACGATGAAAGTGACTATTCTTTCTCGACAGTCTTTCGTATTCCATAACACATCTCTCGTTTATTATAAATGTCCGTGTTTGAAAAACCATATTTTCGGGATCAGGGAATCTCAAAGCGTGGACATCTGCAAAAAACGTCGAAAATTTTCGTCATCACTGTGCCCCTTATGTGACGTATAAGAAAATAAGAGATGGTTAATTTTTTAAGAAATCTATACTGATGTTGAAGCATCAATTTAGTTTTAATAATATCAGTTGTTGTAAAGAGGAACATATTTATCGAACACACAATATATCAGTGACGCTTGCATTACGTGTTTTGAACATCAGAAAGCTGACAAATGTTAAAGAGTTTACGATTGAAAAGTGGATTTTTGATCAAAATGTGATACCTTTTTGAAATATATTATTGTTATTATTGATTACTATACTATTGTCTGGGTCGTTTATTTATTCATTTCTTCAATCCCGCCGGCACATGCATAAATATCTATCATCTTTCTTTCTATATTGTTATAAATTGTCAATAAAATTGAAATGTATTATCATATACATATATATGTATAATAATGGCGAGTTTTCTACATTCGTTAGATGTGTCCGAAAGACTTAGAAATGAAAAAAAAATTGAATAGAACTCCCGCGGATTATTTCAAAAATAGAAGACGGTTTGTCGATAAGAATGATTGAGTGTTTGCAATTAAGAAACGGTGGGAAAAGGAAATGACCTTAAAAAGGAAGACTGGTTACAGGGTTGTTCAATAGAAAGTCAACTGTCGAAGAAGATATGGAACTTTTAGAGGTCGTCCATTTAAAACTGTGATTAATGCTGGAATAAACACAAATTTTCCCGCCTCCAGACTTACCGCATGTAGAAGAATTTTAAAATCTGATTTAAAGTATTGTATTGTTGCAATGAAGCTGTACTTAACTAATGAACAGAAACAATCACGACAGTTATTTGTTTTAAATCATATTAATAATGATTTGAATTATTGGAAACTGGTTATTTTTAGTGATGAGAAAACTTTTCAATTAACTTACAACGGTAAAATCGAGTCTGTAGGTCACGGATAACTCGTCTCTATGCAGAATATAGTCGTCTTAGAAGAAGAATTCGGAGTTAATGTTTGAGCTTGGATCAGTTCTCAAGGTTTAGGAATATGTTGGAGGATTGAAAACACGTTTATTGCGATTGCCTACAGAGACAATCTGGAATATATCATGCTTCCAACTGTCCATCATATATTTGCCAATCCAGACTTTATATGTCAGCAAGATAATTGTCCGGTTCATTCTGCTAGAATTATAAGTACCTGGCTTGGAACTAATAACATCGATGTTTTGCAGTGGCCTTTTAACAGTCCGGACTTAAGCCCGATCGAGAATGTTTGAGGGCTTCTGGTTAAGATTATCAATAAACGAAATACTCAACGAGAAAGCGCCGAAATATTGTGGCAATGGATCCAAGAAGCATGGGAGGAACTGACAAGTAACGAGGATTTAGGGCGTTCATTAATTCCATACCAAGAAGATTGGAAAAAGTTATTGAAAACAAGGTGGCCAAACAAAGTATGTATTAAATTTCTTTTTTCTTAAGTTATTTCTTTATTGTAATATTAGAAATACAGGCCTTGCCGAACATTGTATAGATAATCTCCATTTTACCGATATAGATAGTTGTAAACTTATACATAATGTAAACAAGGGACCGAAATTAAATCTGTTAGAAATATTAGAAATTAAAAAATCAATTCAAGGAAAAGAGAAAATAACGAACACACACAAAGACTTTTCAAACACACATACACCCATAATAGACACTTATGTAAAAAGAGACAATAAATACAACGACATATATATCAACCCTACATAAACTGACCTGTTAGTTTCCGCTCGATAATGGTATGAACAATACCGAAACATATGTCGCAAAGACCAAATAAAAATTGTGGAAAGTTTTCAAGAGTTTTATTTTATTTGTATTTTATTTAAAATAGTTATTTCTTCTTAAATCAGATTTATTGTATGCCTTCTTTCATTACTTTTGACTTCTGTTAAATGAAAATAAATGTTTCCTTTTGCTAACTATCACCAACACTTTTTAAATTTAGTAACAACTAACATGCCGAAAGCCACAAAAACAACAACAAAAACGTTGTCCCAGATTTATATGAACTCGTTGAATTGACAATTACGTTACAAGAGTTCTCCCAGATTTATTTGAAAAGAACTGCACTTTCATTTGATGAGCTTCAATTGTTTAAAAGAAACACACTTCCTGAAGGCTCAATATAACGTGTCTGTAATTAAAGATGTAACGATTTTTACATTTTACAATTTCCACCCTTGTATGAATTAAAATTAATTGTCAAACCTGATATTAGAATTCCACAATCCCAGTTTAAAAGGTTTTTTTAGCAGTGATTTTTATAATTATCGACACAAACTGATCCATTTTAACGGAATATGAAATCGAAATTACAGATTATTAGTGCTATTTCACCATATTGGCATATTGTTTATATTTGCACGTTAGCATGATTATATGATTATTAAATTATGTTTATTTTATAAATTAGATATTTAGGCAAGACAATAACATTAAAGAAAATGAGGAAGATATTTCCAAGTTGCGAATGTAATAACATGAAATTTTCTAGATTGCAATGCGTATGACAATTACAGACACCCATTGTATCAAACACACACTAAAAACAACTAGATTTTCAGAAATGTTTGCAAAAAGTGTCTGTCTATCTATGTCCCTGTGGCTTTGCATGTATGACAACGATAGCGGCCAAACGATTCAAGCAATCGATAGCAAACTTCATATTTAGAAGTATAATCTTTCTATCAAAGTCTGAATAAATTTTTAGTGAAGTCGATAGTCCGAAAATGGTAGTTCTTCGATGAAAAATTCAAATTTTACTGATATTCCGTCAATTACTAAGTTGAATTTAATAATACAACATAATTAACAATACAAAAGTACTCAAGACCCATAAACGTATTTATATCTGGATTTCAAATAATTTTTGCAAAAAAAATTCAAAATTCGAAAAAAAATTTTTTTGTAAAAATCTCCCGAATTATACATTCTATACAGATTTGTTAAGAGGATAGAAGTATTTAGAACAGCATTTTTAATAATTTTAAATCTCAAAGTTTTGTTTTGGAAATATATCGTAAAATGTATATTCGGCGCAGATTTATTTAGAATATAAGAGTATTTAAAACTTAACTTGAAATATTTTCTGTATAAAAAATGAGGTGTGGCCACCACACGACTTTCTTATACGAATGAACGTTTCAAACTATACAATTTTAAGAATTTTTTTCACAAAAATTATTCAAAATCCTATTCTAAGTACTTCTATTCACCTAATAAATCGTTATAGAATGCATACTTTGCAAGATATTCGAAAAAAAGTGCTACTCCCTAAGAGTAAAAGTGTTACTTCCGGTCCGAATTTTGAAATTTCATTTATACAAAAAATATTGCAAATCTAGCAATAAATACTTTTGTACTCTTGATAAATATATATAGAATGCATAATTTACGACATATTATTGAAAAAGTCGCTATTCGATAAGAGTAAAAGTGTTACATCCGGTCTGAATTTTAAAATTTTTTTTATACAAAAGATATTGAAAATTATGTTTTAAATACTTTTATATTCGTAACGTACCTTTCTAAAAAGCATGACTTGCGAAATATTCGCAAAAAACTGATTTTCGATAGGAGTTAAAGATCTACTTCCGGTAGGAATTTCCAAAAACTTTTTAAATAAAATTTTTCTCAATTTTAATTTTAACTAATATGAATTCTTTATAAATTTGTTTAAACTTAGTAGTTGACGAAATATTGGCAAAATTCGATTTTTGACTGAAGTAAATTGTTACTTCCGGTCTACCGATTTTATTGAAAAACTAATCAGATCTCAAGAGGGAGATTATATTCGTAAATACAACATTTCAAATTGATATCTATAGCGGTTTGACCGCTATCGTGGTCACACACACACACACACTCTGACATACACAAACACACACAGACATTTTTTTAAAAACCACTTTTTGGGAATCAGGGGACTTCAAAACGTGGACATCTGCCAAAATCTCGAGGTCGAAAATTTTCATTATCACAATACTTCCTTATACTACGTATAAGAAAGTAAAAAATGAGGTGTGGCCACCACACGACTTTCTTATACGTATGAAAGTGTTACTTCCGGTCCGAATTTTGAAATTTCATTTATACAAAAAATATTCCAAATCCAACTCTAAATACTTTTGTACTCTTCATAAATATATATAGAATGCATAATTTACGACATATTTGCAAAAAATCGTTATTCGGTAAGAGGAAAAGTGATACTTCCGGTCCGAATTTTGAAATTTTTGTTATACAAAAGATATTAGAAATTAAGTTCTAAATACTTTTATATTCGTAGCGTACCTGTCTAAAAAGCATGACTTGCAAAATATTTGCAAGAAACTGATTTTCGATAAGAGTAAAAGACCTACTTCCGGTAGGAATTTCGAAAAACTTTGTTAATAAAATTGTTCACAATTTCAATTTTAAGTACATATGAATTCTTTATAAATTTGTTTTAACTTAGTAATTCACGAAATATTTGCAAAATTCGATTTTTTCACTGAAGTAAATCCGGTCTGCTGATTTTGCTCAAAATCTAATCAGTTCTCAAGAGGGAGATTATATTCGTAAATACAAAATTTGGAATTGATATGAGCAGTGGTTTGACCGCTATCGTGGTCACACACACAGAGACACACATACATTTTTTAAAAACCACTTTTTTGGTGTCAGGGGACTTCAAAACGTGGACATCTGCAAAAATCTCGAGGTCGAAAATGTTCATCATCACAATACTTCCTTATACTACGTATAAGAAAGTAAAAGCTTGGATAAATACATACATACAAAGTCATGTGGTGCCCACAGTTCACTTTTCTTAATAACTCGAAAACGACTGTGTTGTTTATAATTGCAAAAAGAAAAAACACTCGGTATGTTTGAACATATTTTGAAATCGTAAATATAATATTTGTATATTGACTAATCAATTATCTAAATGTAAATTATAAAATAATTACTTAAGAAATATGTAAATATTTATTGTGTCTAAACAGTTCGTTTTAAATTCTGTCAGAGCGGCAATTTCGGCATTTATAAAGGTTGCTTGATTGAAGGCATTTGATAAATAATAGCAATTTCTCTGAGTCGGTTATTGTATTGTTTCCGACCTGATTAGTGCATGATATGATGTCGATCAAAGCATAAAAATCACAGTAATTGAATATTTATCCTGTTGTGAATTTATTACAAAGGAATAATTGATGCAAGTATTTTCTGTCTTTAGATATTCTTTTTATTTAAAGTACTTTAGACGATATCTAAGAAGACGTACCCGGTTGCCTAAATTAAAACGTAAATAATAATAAAATAAATATTAGTCGTAATACACGTTGCAACGTAAGAAACCTACCCCTATCGGAATTATCCATTATAACCACTAACCAAACCTAACACATTGAAATTTAACCCTTAATGACGCTGCTGCGCAAAATATGCACATCTGTCTCTTGATGTACTACAATCAAATAAATTAGTACTAACCTCCACCGTTCTGTTGACACAAATAGGGAAACCTCCATATATTTCCCAGACCAACTGAGTATCCAATGATGGATAGGAAGAATTGCATTTTTCCTGACCAGGCTGCCCTGTCGGGATCCTGATCCATGTTGGCACTACCCCTAGAGATGATCGAACCTCTGGGCCCTTGCAGAACAATCGTAACACCCGGTTTACCACCACCTTGTGCGTTCGTCTTTGTCGCATTCAATGGGGCCATTTCGTGGCCGTTTTTCGTAATTTCCCCCGTCGCTTTACTCGCCATAATGTGTCACTGGATTCTTAAAAGTCTATCAATTCACAATCGCAAACGAGAAACCAATATAGTCTTTATATATGTATATATACAAAAAAAAATGTTTTCGACAATAATTCTTAATCTGCGAGTGGTCAGTTTTACCCCATAATTGAATTCCGCACGTTAAAAACGTCACAAAAAGTTGCGATTTTAAACGGACGAGAAATTAGGTTAAAAATCCTCCTGCGCTTTGGTACTGGGGAAAAGTGAAAATTAAAATCGATAGGGATGATGAGGAAATATGCTGGAAGAGATCTCGTCCTGTCACTGCTATCGTCGGTGGTAGTGGTGGGGTGGTTTATTCAGTTATAACCCGAATTTGAAACACTTGTTATGCGTAGCGCGTGACACGTTTGTTTTCCAGCGCGTACTTCGATGTACTGAAACGGCAAACTGCATACGGGAGAAAAGCGCGTACTTTGGTGCTGCGCCGTCGTTGGCGCGTGGAACTCGAGTCCGTGAGCTTTTCGATCTGTTTGAGTCGGTCCGTCTGGTTGTACGTACGATATTCTACCTATACGAGTACATGGCGTTTTGGAATTAGAGTGGAAGATGATTTTGATAGGAATCGAGTCAGGGAAGAGCGAGAGAGATAGGCGAGGTGTACGAGAGCGATGAAAGATAGAGAGAATGAGTGTCGTGAGCTTTGTGGAGGAGGGTGCGTTTCGAATGAAACCGGAGTTCGTCACAGGGTCGCCTGTTAAGAAAGGTCAAAGAATGAAGATCCTGTGTTGGAGGATGGGTGTTATCTTTACTTCCTGGTGTGGAGTGGTTTTCCCAAAATTAATTAATAAGTAAGGATATTATGAAAAAGATGAAAAATAAGGAATCTGAAAGGATTCTCATACCTATATGAGATATATGTGATATATATGATTATTGTGTATCGGTACCTCCCAATGGGTGTCACAATGTAAAGAAACCCCTTAAGATATTTAATTTAAAGTCAAACTTTAGAAATAAAATGTAAAAGTATTTGTTTTGTCGGCTCAGCTCAAATTATCTCAGGGCGATTCGAGTTAATTCAAATGATTAAGTAAAAGGGATTCCTGTACATTACAAAAATAAAATTCTATTTAAAATTTTTTCTTATATTAAAATCAATGAATCCTGTATCTATAATTTTACAAACAACACAAGAAGTAACTTTTATTTAAAAAGCAATTCAAATACATTTTTTTCAAACCTTAAACTAACACAAACCTTTCTGTATGTTCTTTGTTCCATTCCATCGTAAGCTATTAACGCCAGAATTTATTACATACAATGCGCATTCTATATTATACGTGTTTATATCGATACTTGTGAACATATCAAGTTACTTTACACATATATTTGTTAGACGATATTTATTTAATTACTTTCTGTTTGAACTTCTATTTTTACAGTCTCTCCTCCTTTATTACATAAAACATTACAGTCATTAAACAATAATCATTTAAATAATACCTTATCTAAATTCTTCTTATTCATCTTCTATTTTGTACTGTTTCCAGCAGGAACCTCGGGCTGCTTATTATCGACGAAATCATCTTTATTTCTACGATGTTTTCGACGGCATCATCTGCTTGTTCTGCCACTCGGAGATACAATCTTTATTTTAACAATATAACACGTTGCACAATTACTTCTTAGGTGCAACTTTGACTACTAACTTACTACGTTTTCTCGGTAGTAAATTAGTTATTGAAGTTCGATTAACACTGACTCTTATGCGTAGTCTAATGTTAGGAGTTAGCCTTTTGATACGATATTTTACGTATCTTGCTGTCGACTCTCTCGTTTCTCACGCGTATTTCCCTTTTATATCAGAATGTCTGGGGTTCCCCGCTTTCCACAAAGTTCAAGGGTTCCCATTCACGTTTACACGCACATACACGTTCATTTAGCCGCAGGATTGTATATTGCTATTGGAATGTTTATCACGTTATCACGGTAATATGACTAATATCTACTTAATAATACGATAACCCATTCATTGATTTTAAATATTATTTCCCTTCAAAATATTAATAAAAAAATATACTTAATTAAATCCTTAAAAAATTAATAAAAATTATAAAATTAATAAACGGAAATGGGCTGTACCATTACAAACGTGTAACAAAAAAGAAAGTAGACATAATTTTTTTGCACTTTTCGTTTTTTTTTGTTTTAACCCTTAACTTTAATTTTCCTCATGGAACGTCAAGTTAGCTTTGAAAGAATTGAACGTTGTTTTTATCCTCTTTGCAATCTATATCATTGTAGGGGTGCTCAACCTATTAGGGATTGCGATCTACCACAAAACATTTAGGTGACCGTACGACTACCGACTATTAGAAGTAGCCTTACAATAGAAAAAAACAGATTTATAAAAATAATTTATTGAAAATACTTATTACTAATTTTATTTATTCTTTGAAGATTATCTTATTAAAAATGCTCTGTAACTACAGCTTATATTTGTGATCATGAGGTAGACAATTGATTAGGACTCCTGAGTCAAGTGCGTCAATTGTAAGACATACCATCTTAAGTTCCGCCGATTTTACCTGCCGTTAACCATTTAACTTCTCGCATAGTTAATTTTGTGCTGTATGCCAATGCCATATTAATTGGGATTAAAAACGAGAGTTAGATACGTCTCTGTGTTGGATTTGATGTTTTGTTCAAAGAAATTACTGGACGTGTTTCGGATCATTAAGTAAGTGGGTTCTGGTTAAAGTTGAATTGGGTAAGCTGCCGATTAATTATTCCTCACACGTTATACATTTTCTTTTTTATATGTAATTCAAATGCATACATACTTAAATTATATAATATAATTTGAGTAAAAGAAAGTCATAAAATAATAAGAAACTTTGACGTATCAAAATAAACAAATATACATGATTATTTAAATTAAATAAATTTTTAAGTTTTGAGAGACATTTATGTTTTATTAGTAATTCTTATCCCAATATACAAAAAGAGAATTGTAAAGAATAGAGAGAGCTAACACTAAGGGAATGAGAATAAGAATCCACGTTAAAAATATCAGATACTGTCACGTTATAATAACAATCACATACATTAAAGACTAATCACATTTTTCTTCAACTATACTATGCTGTGCTTGTTCTACCATTGCCCCCCTCATCAGATAAACAAAGCACACACCATACATGTATCTTTACTAATTATTATTATTAGTAAAGATACATGTATGGTGTGTGCTTTGTTTATCTGATGAGGGGGGTAATGGTAGAACAAGCATAGCTTGAATTGCCTCCCTTTTCCATCATCTTTCACTTATTCAACTTATTGTAAGTTTCTTTTTTTTTTGTTACCTTTTAGGTTGTAATTTTGATTTTGATGGAAATAAACACTATTATTATTATTATTATTTTTCTTCAACTATAATTAGAAGATAATTCACAGCATATTTATGGTAATATATAAATACAAAGTATATTATACTTGTAGGTATAAGTTAAACATCTAAAAAAAAAATTGCAATGTCAGAATTGTTCTTTAGTCACTGCTTTCATTTAGTATTTAGATGTTGATACATCCATAGACTTATAGAAGGACGGTTCGTAATTGCTGAGTGCCAACTGCAGGCTTGCTGAGAGATGTTCGTTAGTTAGTCGATTGCGATATTTCGTATTAACAATTTTCATTTTTGAAAATGCAGACCCGCACAAGTAAGTTGATCCGAAGAAAGCTGTTAACTCAAGGGCTATTTGTTTCCAACACGGATGTTTGTTTTCGGATATGAAAGACCAAAATTTAGCTTCAGTTGCTCTGGATTTGAGATGTAGGTATATCTTAAATTACCTGCAGTACCTCATTTTGTACTGAAGAGAACTCCAGGTTGAAAGTGTTTGATATTTCAGTAGCAATTCTATTAACGTCTTCACCAGAAAGTGTATAAGCCATGAGAGTTACAATATCCGTCAGTTGCTTAAAATCAGAGTAGCGTCACTCTGAATGATTCTTAGTTGTATCACGTAGTTATCATAATTTGTGTGAGAATTTGCCCTTTTCTTCAAAGCTGGAAAATTTGTATAATCTTTTTGCTTAGCTGATTAATAATAGCTTCTATTTATTTATAAAAGCGTTTGTTGCGCTAACCATATCGATTGTATAGTGGTACCTATACAATCGATATGGTTAGCGAAATGTTGCGTGACACAATGTAGAGAAACCCCTATCTCTAAATTAAGATATTTAATTTAAAGTTAAATTTTAGAAATAAAATGTAAAATTATTTGTTTTGCCAGCTCAACTCAAATTATCTCAGGGCGATTCGAGTAAATTGAAATGATTAAGTAAAAGGGGGTCCTGTACATTAATAAAATATACTATTTAAAATTTTAATAATTCTTATATTAAAATGAATGAATCCTGTATCTATAATTTTACAAACCACACAAGAAGTAACATATATTTGAAAAGCAATTTTAATACATTTTTTTTTACAAACATTAAACTAACACAAACATTTTTGTAGGTCCTTTGTTCGATTAAATCGTAAGCTATAAACGCCAGAATTTATTACATACAATGCATATTCTATATTATACGTGTTTATATCGATACTTGTGAACATATCAAGTTACTTTACACATATATTTGTTAGACGATATTTATTTAATTACTTCCTGTTTGAACTTTTATTTTTACAATCTCTCCTCTTTTATTACATAAAACATTGCAGTCATTAAACAATAATTATTTAAATAATACCTTATCTAAATTCTTCTTATTCATCTTCTTTTTTGTACTGTTTCCAGCAGGAACTTCGGGCTGCTTATTATCGACGAAATCTTCTTTATTTCTAGGATGTTTTCAACGGCATCACCTGCATGTTCTGCTACTCGAAATACAATATTTATTTTAACAATATAACACGTTGCACAATTACTTGAGTTAAAAAAATTGTTTGAGCTATTTCCATCGTTTGTGGAAACTTGATATTCCAACGTTTCGGCAGTCCTTCTACTGCCGTCATCAGGGTTCATATTTGTATAACTACTTTACCACTCGACTAATTAAGAAAAAACTATTAGCAAAAAAGGAAAGATTATTTTGACGTTAAAAAATATATGACATAATTTGACAAATGTCAAATCCACACCTAACTCAAGTTATCCATCGTCAACAATTTCACGTCATGAGCACAATTACTTCTTAGGTGCAACTTTGACCACTACTTTACTACGTTTTCTCGATAGTAAATTATTTATTGAAGTTATAGTAACAATGACTCTTATGCGTAGTCTAATGTTAGTAGTTAGCGTTTTGATACAATATTTAACGTATCTTGCTATCGACTCTCACTTTTCTCAAGCGTATTTCCCTTTTATATCAGAATGTCTGGGGTTCCCCGCATTCCACAAAGTTCAGGAATTCCCATTCATATTTACACGCACATACACGTTCATTTAGCCGCGGGATTGTATATTGCTATTGGTGTGTTTATCACGTTAATATAAGCTTTCGGCGTCACCCTTTTTTACTCATAAATATATACAAAACCTATGACGAATATCTACTTAATAATATAATAACACATTCATTGATTTTAAATATTATTTCCCTTCAAAATATTAATAAAACAATATGCTTAATTAAATCCTTAAAAAAATAATAAAATTTTATAAAATTAATAAAGTGAAATGGGCTGTACCATTACACGATAATGGTTTTACTTTTTCCCTGTAGTTCCAAATTAATGATATTCAAATGATTTGTCACATACGATAGAAAATCTAAATCACGAAGCCATTTTTCATTTTAAGTATCTTAGTGTCGTCACCTTGTCCGTGAAAAAAATAAATCATTTCAATAATAGTTCAAGCTTGTTGCATACCTGTCATCATGATGACATTTCGATGACGTTAATTCGTAAATTTCAAATCTATTGCAAGAACGAATTGTCAAATTGACTCTCACTGTAAACAATAAGTAAATGTGGCAATTCTATTAAAAAAAATCAGGACGCATTCTAATTTTATAGAAAATTGTTATTGTTACTACCTATATTTGATAATATATTTCAATTTTATTGACAGTTTATAATAATATACAAGAAGGATGAGAGATATTTAATTATGTGTGCGCATTGAACATATACTTGTAGAAAAAAACGATGTAATAGTAATAATTGATAATAACAATAATAGATATTTAATAAGTAGGGGAAACCGGGGCAGGTTGTAACAAAAAAAAGTTATGGTTTTTTATCTCAAAAATGTCTTCCCCAATCATTGATTAATTTACGTCAACTATTACTTACATGTTTGGTGAACTCCTTGAGGATAAATACGTGACAAAATCTTAGACAGTTAGACGTATAACTTCATTTCTAATAAAGCTCATGCCTCAATGTTACAATATGCCCCAGTCCGGGGTAAAAAGTAACAACAGGTGGAGTAAATTGTAACGCAAGTTTTTTATTGATGTAAACATACCTATTTATAAAAAAAAGCAATTCTATGGAAATAACTTTCAATATAGGTATAACATTGATATACACGAATTTATTTATCATTTTTTATTCCCTGTCAGAATCGCAAATATGGCAGATATGGCAGTTCCGGCAGTGCAGTCTTCATGTGACCACATTTTGCAGTGGCGGCACATAATCCAAGGTTCATTAGGTTTGCCGTTTGTGTATGCTTCAGTACAAACCAAGCAGAGTATTCGTCTTCTGATGATTCGTCAGATTCTGCCAAAACCTTTTTTTTCACTTTCTGTACTTTTGTCTTCTTAATTTGTTTCTGTTTCCTTGATTTTTGTCTTTGTTCTTCTTCCAATGCATTTTTTTTCTGGTGTGTCAGTTAAAACTGCAGATTTTCTTTTTTTCTACATCTAGTTGTTGCCTTCCGAAGTCTACTTTTAGATAATGGTCGAACAATTTCTGGAGAAAAGGTAATGTTGTATGTTGAAGTGCTTGGGAAAGTACCAGAATAAAACTTAAATGTGGATACTGCAGAACATTCTTGAGTTAGGTCAACTAATGCTGTAGCAGTAGGTTCCATCTGGGCAGACGAAGATGGTGTTGGTGGAGGTGGTGTTGTTCGTTGTGGTGGTATTGTTGGTAGTGGTAGTGGTTCTGGTTGATATGTTACAGTAGCTGGTAAAAATTCATCGTCGCCAAAAATTTCTCTGTTAAGAGGTTCAATGCCACTCACTCTGAAACCTTTCATAATGTTTATGGGAGTGGTTGCCAGAGGTAATGCATCTCGAACCAAAGAAGGAACGTCATATATTGTCATTGACTTCCCGGGGTGGGTTCTCATCCAACTATTTTGAGCAGAGGATAAATATTTTTTAAAAGGACCATATACCCTTCTATCTAGCGGTTGTAAACGGTGAGAACAATGAGGTGGGAAAGACAGCATCATCACCCCGTTTTCGTTTGCGTAGTTTATAGTCTTTATTGCTAAATTTGACTCTTGGTTATCTAGTAGTAAGAGAACTGGGTTGTTTTTCAATGGCTTTACGTGAGCGACAAAGTGTTCCATAAATTTGTAGAATTCTTTAGCCGTCATCCATCCAGAACCATTGGCTGCACAGATGGACCCTGGAGGACCATCCCTAATAAAATGATCTTCCTTCCAAATGCATTTACGGCAACACATAAAGTGACAAGTACCCTTCTTTCACTTGAGGTAATACCACCGACTTGTTTAGTTCCCTTTCCGTCAATAACTTTACTCACTTTGTACAGTTGTTACCCCCGTCTCATCCAGATTTCATATCTGAGCGGCGGCAAAACCATATTTCTCTCTGACATTAGCTAACTTATCAAAAAACAGAGAAACATTGGGTTTATTGAAATTTGTTGCTCTCTGCAAGTTTGTAGGTTCTGGGGTTCGAATAGAGCGATCGTTATTTTTTTTAAGAAAAATTGTCAGCCAGTCTTCTCCAGCGCTCTTATTTTGTTTCCAGGAATCAAGAATTTTAACATTATAGTGTAAGGCACACTCATAAGCCAATTTACGGATCTCTTTGGGAGTTAATCCAAAATATAGTTTTGAAACATTTTTCAAGTATTCCACTAGTTCAGCTGATTGCTGATCAGTAAAAACTGAATTTCGGTTGTAGCCTATTTTACCTAACTTGATACGAGCCTGGGAAACATCTGGTTTTTCACGTATCTAAAGAGAGTCACATGACATATATTTAAAGCTTTTGCCACCGAGCGTATTGACTCCTTGTTATGTACAACCCTGTTCACTGCCTCTTCCATGCCCTCTTTAGAAGTAGAGCCTCTTTCAGTTTTCTTCTTGTAATTTCCCATTCTAAAAGTAAATGTCACTTTAGTGGAAATGGCATGTTGTTGAAGCGGGCTATGTAGTAACATGTTACATTTTGCCCCGAGGTGCTTGGTACAATTTACCCCAAACTTGATTTTTTGTGTTTTATCTCAATCAACAAGAAAGTAAACATCAAATCTCTTAAATGCGTACACACTATAAGAAACCATTGATTCGTGTGTGACAAAGAAATAAATAAATGGGAAGACGAAATTTACTTACGTGTTCCATAGAATGAAATTCTCGAAAATAACCTAAACACCGACACAGTTCGCTTTTCTGCGTAAATGAAACTAACTTCGACAACGTTCTCGAGACGATCGTGCATGATGCAGGGTTGCCAGATTTGTTGAACAAGAACATTCGTGTGTGTTAGAACTCGCCCCGTGTTACAACTAATCCCGGTCTCCCCTATTACATTTCAATGAAGCGAGTAGGCTGTTGGAGAAGTCAGAAGTCACACTTTAACTCTACATTTTTTCATTTCTTTACCATAATATATATCCACAATGTGTTTGCTCAATTGCGCCTATGTAACTTTTTGACAAAAGTCATTGAGTATCCTAAATTTAAAATCTTTATTCACAAAAAATTCTTGTGATTAGTCAAAGGAATTCACTTGTAATCCGTAACCCAACCCACTTGTAGGCTTTCTCACGTTTAGACTTCACAATTGGCCGATGGCTGTGATTATTTCTTTATAGTTTTTCATATTTAATAATAGCATATCTCTCGATAATTATGGCTGTTCCATTTTCTATATTTTCGGTATTTATTGCTGTAAATTTAAGAGTATTTATAAGTAGACAATAAAATACGTTGTATTGCACGACTGACACGATTCTGTCCGTCACTTCTGATATTTTTGGTCAAGTGTCATAGTAAATTGAAATCGACCGATCCTATTGATGATTCGGAATAAACATAATTTTCTCTTGGTTTGTTATTTCTGATCACTCTGTATAAATGAAAATATTATATCATGATTACAAAAATTGTTCTATTAAACATTTTTTGTTATCTACATTATTAGACACCAATAATAGACCTTATCGTTTCGCTACGATGCCGCGTCGCCTTGTATATATATATATCTACATATACATATAGATATTTAAAGCTGGTAAAAATTTTAAGCTTTTACTAATATTAGTGTACGAACAATATTCAAAGGAGCACGATGACACTTTAATTTACATCCATCCTTATATCGATAATTTACAGCAAATATCACACGTAATACAAGTTACAAATACAAATAAAAGTAAATATCCATATACTACACGATAAAACAACTAAAAGTATTGTAACCAACGAAACTTTCCATAGTTAAAACATCAGTATCCTTCTAAAAATCAATTTCTTTTATATTGTGATAAAATTAAATTTGCCTCGATGAATTCCAAGATTATTAATACATAAACACGTTCTTTTTCTTTTCTTTTATCCAAATATACTCGACACTAAATAAAAATAGCAATGGCATAATGCTTAACAAATGTCGATGGTGAAATCACTGAGAATAAACCAAGAGTATTTGGAACTGCTGTCAATTTCGTATTAAATAGTATGTGTTTAATTTAAACTGTGATTCGAAATCGAATTGTCTAAAATATAAAAAGTACATTATGTATATTTTATGCGTTTAATGCTAACATCTGCTGTAATTTCCGAATTGGCACTGTATGCTCGATTTCTCACAGGCCTGCCAATATTAAATTAATTATGTATGATTCGCATTTGAATGTATATGCAGCACGTGTCACGTGCCTGTGATGACAAGTCAACAGTTAACGTCAATCAGAAGTGGACATAATAAATTAACTCCTAAATCGAATACGAAATTTTGAAATGCAATAATAACGAAACCTTTAGTTTAACCAATTAAATATAGCACTGACAAACTGACAAGGAAATTGTTATTAAATATGACTTGGTGCTACAACTATTTGAAATATATTTTGTTAGTTCTATTAGTAACGGATCTAAATCGTAGTGTATATTAGATGAATCAGTCTGTATATTACACATTTCTTTTTATAGAAAATAATGACATTTAAAAAGAAAACTTGGGATAATATAATCACGAGGGAGCCTTTTTCAGGTCGCGGAATGGAGAAAAAAAGGAGACAAAATAAAAATATAAAATTATGTTTCATTTTTCAGATCATCAGTAATATGTGTATGCCTTTATAAAAAAAATGTTTTATCTCTGTCTGAAAAATACGCCGAAACTGCATCCTTTACTTCTTTTTTCCTCGTAAATTTCTTTCTACACATTTTTTTTTGTCATTTCAGGGAACAGGTTAACAGATCTGGACTATAACAATAATAATAATAATTTATTTATTTCAGTGACATGTGTAATCAAAGAAAATCATACATGTCGATACCCCAGTATCATACCGTAACAACTCATAATTTAGTGTTTTGAGATAATTGAAGTTAAAGAATTTTAGAGATATAAAAGTAAATATAATTTGAATAGTTCTTGTTAGAACTAACTTTTGAAATTTATTTTCAGCATTAAACGACGTGATACAATTATTATAACATTAATTGCGCAACAAAAAATATCCTGGAGACTGTAAATTGAATTTTGATATTAGTTGTTACTTTATTGAATTACATTTTAAAAATGCGCGTTGTAACAAGTAGATATCTAAGTAAGGTATAATAAAAAATCATAATATTTTTTAGACCTTTAATCAAAACAAATACAAGTAAGTTTAGAATACGAAAATGTTTTAAAGAAAAACAAGAAGTAAGCGATTTAAGATTGTTCACCTTCAGATTCTGTCTCTGAATTGGTTTCGTTTGAAGTTACTAAGTTTTCGTAAAAAGACCAGTGTACAGGTTTGATTGCATTTTCAGCACATAGTTCCATTAAATTCCTCTTCTTTGGGATAGAAATTGTTGGTGGTTTCGTATAAGCTGGCGTGAGCACTAGGGCATTGCTGTAACTTTTTTGCAATCTCATACTTTTTCGTATTTGGATTCTTTTAAACGATTCTTGTCCATAAGATGTCTTATACTGGATGGTAAAAGGATCTGTCTTTTCCACTCTAACTATTTTAATGTCTTTCCAGTTTACTTTTTCATTGTCAGTGTTTGTGTTGTAATTGCTTCCAATTTTACTTGATATGGCTTTAAAGTTAAATACATCTTTAGTGCAAATTTCTTCGACTGTATAAGGGGACCCTGCTCTTTAGCAGCAGCAACAACAATGCTCCATTGTGAAGGTACATAAATTGGTCCACTTTTTAGCATTCGTTTCTTTTCCCTTTCGATGGCAGCATGCATGCTATCCCCTTCATTTTGGGTGTGACCAACAACCAGGAATTTATGAGTAATCGAGCTAACTTTTTCCATGGTTTGAACGCAGTATAAATACATCCCAACTATAAACTTATTTTTATTTTGTCCAGTGCAGTTGTCTGAATAAAATATTAAGTTTTCGTTTGGTGTCAAGGAAATGAATTTGTACACGAAGCTTGCAATTTCATTGGCACCCCTTTTCGCGATACCTTCGTGCCATAAATAGCAATAACCTTTCTTATTCTTGACGTCGAAAACTCTAAAATTGTAGGTGGATAATTTCCTCTTGTAGAAGAAAGTATTCACCTCTCCACAAGGCGTGGGCAGTACCGCTTGTAGATCGTAGCAGTACACTTCTACATTTTCATTCTGAATATCTGCTGCTTTTTCCTGTCTACTAAGTTCTTTTTCGTGAAGATGATTTTCAAATTTCTGTCTTATAAGGTCTTTGCTTTCTTCACTGCCATTTTTAAAGTTTTTACACAAAGTAGATTGGTCCTTTTTAGGGACATGAAACCCTATGTTTGTTTCATTATTTAAAATATGTGCATAAACCCACTGGTTGCCATACTTTTTCTGACGCTTTTTGCAGTCTTCGACGTAGAGTCTGTACATAATACTTATATTTAAACTTCCATCTAAGTATTCTTTATTTGTTCGCGCACGACAGTAATGGGAACTCACACGCCGAAATGAATTTATATGATTCCTAACATCTTCTTTAATGTCTTCACCTATTGCTCTATCATTTTTAACTTTTCCTCTTTTGTCTTTGTCTATACCCCCCTGAATATTTCTTTTCTTAATAGTTGTAAAAATGACCCTATTGTTAATAGCTAGGCCGCAGGGGTGTCAAACTCGCGGCCCGCGGGCCTCATGCGGCCCACAACGAACATTTTTGCGGCCCGGCCAATATATCGGCACACGAACAACATCAATTAAAATATGACAATTACGAAGGATTAATGAGGCAAGAAAAGTTGAAAGAGCTCAAGTTAGGTCTGAAAAAACAACAGTTAATAATTAGTAAAGTATTGCAAGAAAGTGAAGCGGCGGTACATGCAAGCTACGTCTTGTCCGAGTTGATAGCTAAACACTCGAAGCCTTTTACTGAAGGTGATTTCATCAAGGAATGCCTAATTAAAGCTGGAGAAATTGTTTGTCCTGGAAATGTGAAGGCTTTCCAAACAATTTCTTTGTCTCGAAATACAGTTGCGGAGAGAGTTACTGACTTGGCCGCCAATTTAAGTGATCAGATCAAAGCAAAATCATCTAGTTTCGAAAGTTTTTCCATTGCCTGTGACGAGAGCACGGACATTGGTGGCTTAGCTCAATTGGCTGTGTTTCTTCGTTCTTGCGACACGGATTTTAACATTTTTGAGGAATTATTGGAACTAATACCGATGCCTGGTACTACTACAGGACAAGATATATTTAATTGTGTTTTTGCACTTCTGCAGAAATACAATCTACCTTTGTCAAAATTAAATTCTGTAGCTACAGATGGGGCTCCATCAATGACCGGAAAAAACAACGGCTTCGTAGCATTACTAAGAAAAAAACTAAGTGAAATTCACGATTCAAAAATTCATCATACGCATTGTATTATACATCAAGAAGTACTGTGCACGAAGGTAATAAACATGGAGAATGTTTTGTCATATATAAAAAAAAGTTATAAATTTTATAAGATCTCGAGGCTTAAATCAGCGTCAATTCAATGCTTTCTTAAGTGAGTTAGATAGTGCATATTCAGGTTTGTCCTACTATACCGAGGTACGTTGGTTATCTTGCTCCAAGATTCTCAAACAATTCTGGGATTTGAAAGAAGAAGTATGTCAGTTTTTAAAAACTAAAAATCAAGACACAAGTTTGTTTTCCGATCCAATATGGTTGCAGGATTTATCTTTCATGGTTGATATAACCAAACACTTAACCGATTTAAATTTATCGTTACACGGAAAAGATCTGATCATTACGAACATGTTTGACATAATTAAAGCATTCAAATGTAAGCTACTTCTTTGGGAAAAGCAACTTAAAAATGAAGATTTAACGCACTTTCCGACGTGCAACATGAACAAATCAACTTTAGATGATACTTCATCATATCAAAAATACGCAGAAAAAATTTCAAATCTTACAACTGAATTTGAAACAAGATTTAAAGATTTTGATTCTCTGGAAGACAAATTTTGTTTGTTTTCTTCGATTTTCTCAATAAATATACACTCAGTACCCAGCCATATGCAAATGGAGGTGATCGAGATTCAGTGCGACTCAAATTTGAAGGCAAAATTCATTGAAGTGGGTATTCCTGGATTTTACAAATATTTACCAGCCAGGTTTGAAAATACTCGAAAATTCGCATATGAAATAATTTCCATGTTTGGTAGTACTTATCGGTGCGAGCAGTTATTTTCAGTGTTGAAAGGTAATAAGTCTCCTGTTAGAAACCGTATTAATGACGCTCACCTTGGGTCAGTGTTAAAAGTCATCACTGCGAACAAAGTTTCTCCCGAAATAGGAAAGATAGTAGCAGAGAAGAGATGTCAAGTGTCAGGACGTAAACATTAATTTTTCTTATTCTTTAATATGTTTATTATGATGTATTATTCAAAATAAACCTATGTTTATTTGAATATTGATTTTTTTTGCGGCCCACCTAAAATTAAACCTTGTTTGTTTGGCCCAAGTTAGTCCATGAGTTTGACACCCCTGAGCTAGGGTGTTCTTGGAAAATGTTTTGCACACTTGGATAGGACGTTCTTCATTAAAAAATGTATATTTTATATTATATGCTCTATTGCTACCTGGTTTAGACGTTCGATACTCAGGATTTATGTTTTCAAACATACATATATTTAGAAACGCCCTTTGCTCCTCAACAGCACCCAGATACCAGTAATATTCGAATATATTTCTTCTCGCTTCTTCTGTCAGCTTCGAACGACATTTAAGTCTGCATCTTTCTGAACATGGCTCTTTCATTTTTCTCTCGGCAATGTTCTTACCTTTCGTATTAACATATTCTTGTCCAAGATTTCTTCTCCTTTTCCGGACATTTTTCTCCCAAGATTCAGGATTTCTTGTCCGTTTCCTTGTTAATTGTTTCTTTGGTTTGGCGGCTATGTTGATCATGTTGATTTCATCTTCAGTTATCACTTTTTGATTGTCCGTGTTCACCTCGCCTAATGTAAATTCCCCACTTTCAGATGACGCCGTATTTGAAGGGATGTAATTTTTATCTTGGATACTATCGTCGCTATCAAATTCATCATTTAAATTACTACTGTCAATAATTTCGCTCATAACATTTTCTTCTCTAGGTACATTGATCATATCCAAATTTTCTTCTATAGGAGTGTTGTTTCTCCTTTCATTCGTACCATATTCCCACTGATTTCGTGCTTCAGATGAGGAGGGCAATTCCTGTTTGAAAGAAATATAATTACCTACAGTTGAATGAAGCAAGCGATTGTTGAAAATTAGGCATTATTTTTGTTTTAAATTCTGACATAATATAGTGTAATAATTTATCAAAATCATGAATAAGATCGTTTAAAAATTTTACAACTACTTAAAGTACTCGGCTCAAGAATTTTTATGGAATTTTCAGGTTAGAATTTTGGAAAGGAGTATGCTTACCAGTATTTCATTGGTATTCGGATATTCACATGTAATAATAGCTACTCTAGTCATATATGCAGCCCTCGATTCATAGGGTAACTTTTTAGGCACGCTTACAGCTTTAATATTGTTTCCACTCATCACTGTTAAAGTAGACAACTCGCTCTGTTAAAAAGCCTTGTTCGAAATACTACAATTCAAGAAGGTAACAACTAGACTTGTTACTCTGTTATTCTTACATTGAGCGACAGATAGGAAGAACTAATTCAACAGAGTAACAAATTGAGTTGTTACGCTTATGACATAAGAAATCACACAAATTCTAAAAGGTAACTCGAGCTCTCTACCGGTTACTTTTTGAAGTTAGAGTTGTTACTATATGGCAACCGATACCTTTGATTTATCTTAACTCTTAGCTGTACATAACTCGAAATCAACTTTTCTTGAGTTGTTACGGTGTGGTACTGGGGTATCGATGTGTGAAAACGTTAAAATGAAAACTGTAAAAATATAGGCCACAAACCATTATATGTCCAGGAATTCCTCACAGGAATAACAGTTTAACGTCACTATCAATTCAAAACAATGGGTACGACTCAAATCTAATAGACAAATTAATAACCAAGAAATTGTTTAATAAAACGTTCCTAGAGATGTATCCGACTACCAAAGACAATCCGATTAAGAAGTTTAAAGCATTTTCTTGAACAAGATAAACTTATGAAATTACTTAGAAAAAACAACATTAATATTGCTTTTAGAATAAATAACAACCTAGCTAAATACATTAAAAACAACAAAGAAAAAACGACACGAGACAATAAATCTGGAGTTTATAGGTTAAATTGTGAATCTTGCACTAAGAAATATATAGGTCAGACTGGGAGAGCTTTAAAAAAAAGGATAGCTAATCATTTTTCTGCGTACACTAATAAAAACAACGACTCAACTTATGCGAATCATTTGATTGAATACGACCATTGCTTTAATGATAAATTTTACATTCTTCATGTACAAAACAAAGGTAGAAAATTAGATTTACTCGAATGTATGGAAATTAACAAATTGAAATACTCAGACAATTTATTAAACGAGAAAGTAAATCTGAATCAATCGCCTTTATTAAATCTATATCTTTCTAGTTCTTAGGTTTTCCCTAATCCTTTTAGTAATAATATAGGTCCCCTTTCGTAAACTGCCGATGTAATTAAGAAAACTGTCCTCTTTAAGTAAATACATTTAAATTATCCTTTGTAAATATTTTATAGTTATTTGTTAATGTTGTCATTATATTTGTCTATATATAATAGAGTTGTTCTCTGATTGTAATAATTTAGAATTTGTTATCACCTGATGAAGCTACAGTGTAGCAAAACAGCTGTTGTGTTTTTAATTTAAATATAGTATAGATCTGAAACAATTGTTTGTGCTTTATTTCTATTTCACTATCAATGCCTTAACTTTGGGTTTAAGCTTTTTTTAAACATTCATGTTTCAATTCGGATCGAAATGTGTGGTATAATTTACAACCCTTAGAAAGAATATTTCTTTGAAAAAATGTTGTGCTATGCTGAAATGGCAGCAAGTAATTATTTAGTCCTATACTGTTGTTGTAGTCTGTATTGGAGGTGAAAGACGACCTGTTTTCATGTACAAAAAACACTACTTCTATTATATATATGTCAAAGAAGGTTAGAATTTTTTATCATCTAAAGACAGGTCTACAGGACTCTGGCAACTTGAGCTTATTCATACACCTTATAGATCTTTTTTGCATCAGGAATGCCCTTTCGGCGTCTCTGCTGTAACGCCAATGAATTATACCTTACCGAATCCTGGAAAATATATTCTGGTAGTAGAATGTTTTCAGGACTTCCATGCTGCATAGCAAGCCCTATCCAGATCACTGCACAAAGCATCGAAATCGGTGGACCAAGTCACGGACACATCAAACACAACCTCCAAAATCTTGCATGAACAAACTGAGTCAACAGAACTTTGGTGTAGTTAAATTTTGTTTCCCTGAACTTTAATTAATTTTTAAATAAAATATATTTGGTTTTTGTATCATTAACTAGTAACTTATTGATTGACATCCAGTCTTTTATCTGTGTATATATCCTGACTACTATAGATTTTAGAATTGGCATCAATGACTATATTAATATCGTCCGCCTATAGAAAGACTGGGATTTTATAAGTTTTGGCAGATCATTAATGTATATTAAAAATACCTCTTTCCCAGTTGATGTTTCTCCATAACATGTAATCATTATATCATTATAATATCATTTTCGTCAATTTTCGGTTGTTTACTTAAGTTTAAATCAATATGTGTGTCAATTGCATGAAAATTAATATCAGTTTGGTTAAAATTTGAATTAATTAGATTGAATGCCAGTATTACAACGTAATTTTCGAAATATGTAGAAGTATTTTCCCTATAAATAAATACGATAATCCGGAAGTACTTTTTAATATACATTTATTTTTTATCAGCGCCCAAATTGCTTTCTTTTTATTTTTTGATTACAGAATAAATCGGTTATAGTATGCCTTTTCTTTTTCAATGATAACTTATTTATAAAATTATTCATACTTGAGAAAATCAGTTTTAAATATAGGAAATTTCTTACTCGTGCCACCTAAGAATGTAAGTTTATTTTTTACATCCATGACTTCTTGGTCAATTCACCCATTGTTTGTGCCACGAACAACGTGGTACTTTAACTAAAGGAAAGCTTATACTCATATAGTAAGCAAATATCTCCAGGAAGTTAAAAACACTAGTATCTTGTCTCGAACATTGGTATACTGGTAACCAAGTTTCCTTTTCCAGGTAACCATTGAACAAAATTAAGAAATTAATACAATTTTTTTGTTTATAAGCATAATCAGCAGCACCTAAAAATTGATTTCACAGTCAAGAACTGACTAAAATAACCAGACAAATAGTTCAATTGTTACATGCGAATTAAAACTATTCACAGCATTATTAAAAGCTCGTAAATTTGCCGATGCCAAAACTCTAATTCAATATTAATATTACGGGGCAAAGGTTCCAAATATTTCACGATTTCTGCAATCAGTACTGAAGGAAGCAATGAATTTACATCGGACAAATGAAAATATCACCTTCTTGCAACTTATAATATTTAATTTTTTGAATAAACTCCAGCTAGTTTTCTACTGTAAATGTTATCTTGTTGCAAAGATAGATTTTTAAATTGGTATACTAGCCATTTTGGCAGTAAATAAGTCGGTCTGTTTATACCTAGCATGGATAGGTCTTCTCGTCTTAGAGGGTTTATGTATTTTCAGTAAGCAATACATTCTTGGCATGATCGGATTAGATTATTAGAATTAGAGGGTAGGCTTTTGGCATTAAGTTTGACAAAATTAACAATGATCAGATACCTTTAATGATGTTAGTAATAGCTTAGATCTAGGTATAAATAAGCCATATCAATAAGATTCAAATCAGTGGTAATCTGTGTACGCTACGGTATACAGACAAGGCGTTTTTTAATTTATCAGTGCTACTGATGATACAACATTATAGTTATCGAAATACGCATCTAGCTTTTATGTATTATTGTGGTAAAGGTACATTTTTAGTGTATTTTATTTACCTACATTATAATGTTTGTATTGTTTTTCTACATGAAATAATACGAAGTAACTTATAGATACTTAAAGACCAAATCACTAATAAAACTCGATAAATATGACAGAAAGTAATAACCTGACGTTGCGATATTTCTTTCTGTACACGTTCCAATGAAAACAACATTAAACTTAAACATGCATAAATGTATAACTCTGCAAAAAATGCAGCGAACAGGCATGAGCTTTAGCAGAGATTACGTAGCGACGCATTTTGAAAGGCCAACACTTAAATCTCGCAATGCTCTATATTTAGGGGATATGACCTTGTTCTGTCGAAAAATAAAATGCATATTACGTGTGTGTGTGTTTGAGCAAATTTTGAATACCTACATTTTTAAAGATACGTGACGCCGAAAAATCTCATTCATATGTGCAGTTTATACTGGATTTTTTCTACCATATACAGGCTGAGTCATCTCCGCGGGCCGATTGTGCCTTTAGGAGTGAAGATATTTCAAAGCGGTTTTTTCTTGTGACAGCTGCTCGTTAGGAGCCCATTTAAAAAATATTTTGTATTATATAGTGTGTTACATAACTTGGTGGCTGACCATAGTTTTTAAATGGAACACCCTATATATTATTACATTTTTTTTTACACCCCGTATAATTTTTAGGCAAAAAGTAATAAGATAGTATAGGCCTAAAATTTAAAGTTTTGGACTTATTCCCATTTTTCTGAAAAATTCAAGGTTTTTATAAAATGCTTGAATAACCTTGAATTTTTCAAAAAAATGGGAATAAGTCGAAAACTGTAGACTTTATGCCTATACTATCTTAATACTTTTTGCCTAAAAATTATACGGGATATAAAAAAAAATGTAATAATATATAGGGTGTTCCATTTAAAAAACTATGGTCAGCCACCAAGTTATGTAACACACTATATAATATAAAATATTTTTAAAATGTGCTCCTAATGAGCAGCTGTCACAAGAAAAAAACCGCTTTGAAATATCTTTTCTTTTAAAGTCACAATCGGCCCTACCCGCGGAGATGATTCACCCTGTATATGTAAAATTGAAGAGGATATTTGACATATTCTCCTATCTTTCACTAATAATGATTTCTTCATTGTCGAACACAGGTTCACAAGAAAATTGTTTTACTTCTGATAACTGATTTTTGTGTTATTTTGAATGGTGATTACAAAATTTAAATCTTTAATACACATACATGTCTGTAGAAGAACTGTGGCATTCGATAGATGCATGTAATTATCTCCTATAAACATGTACAATTTACAAAGTATTAATTATCTGCAGTCAGGAAAAAATCAAAGACGTGTTTAGAGCTACTTGATTCTTTTCTGCTTTATATACGGGTTTGCAATCGCATTTCATAATAATTATGGATCTTTACGTCCGTGACTTTTTAATTTTGTAATTTAAAAAGCAATACTTCTCCCGTCAACTATCATCTGTCATTAGACTACTGTCAAAGTTTGACGGCCATTGAAGGCAGACAACCTCGTGCATGTTAAGGAAAATGAAAATGTTAATTTCATGTGCTCATGAAGCATTACTTTTTTGAGAAAACTATCACTCAAACCAAGTCTAAGCTTGATAAATTCTATGTGGAGTCTGTAGCATCAAAATCAATGGTGTTGGCCGATCGGAGATTAAATGTGTGGAAGATTGCAGAAGATAAAAGCGTATCACATGACTCGTCGTTTAGATATTGAATAATCACTCGTGTACGAGAAAGCTATCGGCAAGATGGGTGTCGCGTTTGCTCACAACCTGGCACAAGCTCGCATCCGGACTAATTTTTGCGCTGTTTCGTAATCGTGGTCGGAACATAAATCCAACACAACATACCGGAAACCAAGTAGCAGTGAAATATGAGTTTTTCCGAACAAATTTGCACCGAAGATGACCAAGGTGGGTATGTCGGCCAGCAAGGTCATGGCAATAGTTTAGGAGGATGCACAACGATTACCTCCAAACGGGAAAAACAATCAACTGCGAATATTATGGCAAATTATTGAACCGATTCAACGGCAGTTTGAAGAAATAACGACCACATTTGGCTAAAAAGATAGTGCTCTTCCATCATAGCAAAATTTTAATGAATTGGGCTACGAAGTTCTCCTTCATGCGCAATATGCTCCGAAACTGATTACTACTTCCTGTTTCCAAAACTGCAGAAATCGTTCGATGGAAAAAGATTTGGCTTCAACGATGAAATCATCGTTCAAACAAACGTCTATTTTGAGAACTTCCATATATATTATTAATTAATTACTTGAAAGGGATCAAAAAATTGCTGAATTTCTGGACGAATTGTATTGAGATCAATGGACACGATGTTGAAAAAACTTTTTTTTTGCCGAAAAACTATTAACATTAAATAAGTCACGGAAATAATGGTCCACCCTTGTATGAAATATCATATCCCGATGGCATATTTTGGAAAAAAATATCAAATCAGAATATTTCCCCATTTTCATTTTTTATTTATCAATTGAAGCCCTTGGTGCCAAAAAGTGTCAATTCCAAATTTATAGTTTTGAGATAAATGATTTTGAAATTTATTGGTTGAAAATTTTTTTCAATCAAAATATTTTACATAATTTTGTAGGCGATTTTAAAGTAGAATATACTGAAAATTTCTATTATTAGTTTACATTTTGTTGAAATATAGCTCCATCTCCACAAGAAATACACATTTGCAAATTTATTCTTTTATTATGACTGACAGGGAATCACAGATTATTAAAAAAAAAAATTAAATGAAATAAACTCTTTATTAAATTCAAACAATATAAAATATAGAAATACAGAAATTAATTTCATGAAATAATAATCAATTTATGATAAATATACGGAATCCGTTACTGAATATAATGATTTTTTATATCAGCAGCATTCATTTCTTCTGTTCATCAAACATATATCTGTTTTTAGTTTTTCCGGATTTTTTTCTAAACGAAACTTCGTCCTTTCGGATTTTTATCTATCCCTTAGGTCAAGTTTTTTCGGCAAGTTTATATTGATTGGTATTCTTTGTCTATCTATAATAAAATAAACTGATCCATAGTATAACTCAGTAACTTAAAATTTTGAAATAAACTGGAAGAGAGGTAAAATTTAAATTACAAGTAAAAATTGAAATAAATTCAAATTGAGTTCAAAACAGTTTTATTCAATTCACAACAATTGTTTCACCCTACTAGGGCTTCATCAGGTGATGAATATTATAATACAAAATATTTGTATACGTTCTTATTTATGTCTTTCTTTAATGTAATATTTAATATATATATACATAACAATATGATTAATAATATTAATCATATTGTTATGTATATACAGTGTGTCAATAAAGTAAGGAACACCCTAAATATCAGCTTTAAAACATATCTCTAGCAAAAACGCTCAGACACGTATTTTTTTATTTTTGAAGGCGCAATTTCTTAGATTAAATTGAAGTATACAGGGTTATCAAAAAAGAAGATATGACGTTATCATGTGTTTTTTTAAATGGAGTACCCTGTATATTTTTAAAAAAATCAAAAGAGCTTCTCATGAAGATTTCAACGATATATGAGTTGTTGGGGCTATCTTTAATATTTACTTGTAGAAATTGAAAAAACACTTTTGGTGGAACAGCGTCATAAAATAATTACAATTTAAATCTAAAACAAAAATTTACTTAAGTAAATGTTCAAATTGCTGCCCTTTCACAATCTGACAGTAGCCTAGGCGAGAAATAAACTCATTCTGAACATTGCTGATTACATCTGGCGTGATTCTTCGGATCTCTTGGCGTATACGTTCTTTTAAATCATTAATATTTTGAGGTCTATTTACATAAACTTTGCTTTTTAGGTAACCCCACAGGAAGAAATCTAGTGGTGTTAAGTCAGGGGAGCGAGCTGGCCACTCAACAACCCCACGTCTGCCAATCCATCGGTTATTAAAAATCAAATTTAGGTAGTCACGCACAGGTCGAGAATAATGAGGAGGTGCCCCATCTTGTTGGAACCAGATTTCATTACTAGGACTGTCAGGGGTATTTGGATCAGGATAAAGTTCCACAAGCTCTAACTGTAAAAAATCCAAATAGATATCCCCATTTAAATTTCCATCAAAAAAGAAAGGTCCTAAAATCCTATTTTTTAGTATTCCAGCCCAGACGTTCACCTTCTGAGGGTGTTGACTTCGAGCTTCCTGCATCCAGTGAGGATTATGTTCTGTCCAGTATCTACAATTTTGTCGGTTAACTGTTCCATTTAAAGAAAAAGTTGCCTCATCTGAAAATAAAATGTTTCTAGCAAACATTTCATCACGTTCACAAAGTATTTGCAAGTTTTCTGAAAACTCCAAACGGCGATCAAAGTCATCTTCCGACAATTCATGGACAAGATGCACTTTATAAGGATGATATTTCTGCTTATGCCAAATTTTTCTAACAGTCTCATGGCTGCAATTAAAGTTTAAAGCTGCTTGACGAGTAGCACAATTCGGATTATCTTGCACTGTCAAAAGAACATTTAACTTAGTTTCATCATCCACTTTTGGTCGCCCAGTTTTAGGTAGATCCCTAACATTTCCGTACTCCTCATACTTTAGAAGTATTTTACTTACAGTTGAGCGAGTTATTCGTTGCCGATTAGGATGCGCTGCATTAAATAGTTCGCAAACTTCCACTGTACTCCTTCTTCGGTCACCATAACCAATCATCATAAGAATCTCAATCCGTTCTCTCTCACTTAGACCCATTTTTATCAAAAGAAATGGCAATTATAAAACAAGCAAGGCCAAATAAACTAACGGTGGTTAGTCACTGTCTAATTAGATAAGACGTCACCTTCCATACTGACAATTCTGTCATGACAACGTTCAAAGATTAAAATTACCAAAAATTATCATGTAGTTCCACCAAAAGTGTTTTTTCAATTTCTACAAGTAAATATTAAAGATATCCCCAACAATTCATATATCGTTGAAATCTTCATGAGAAGCTCTTTTGATTTTCTTAAAAATATACAGGGTATTCCATTTAAAAAAACACATGATAACGTCATATCTTCTTTTTTGATAACCCTGTATACTTCAATTTAATCTAAGAAAATGCGCCTTCAAAAATAAAAAAATACGTGTCTGAGCGTTTTTGCTAGAGATATGTTTTAAAGCTGATATTTAGGGTGTTCCTTACTTTATTGACACACTGTATATATTAAATATTACATTAAAGATATAAGTTACTCCCGCTCTTAACCTAATGTCACAAACTCCCCCCTCTTCATTTAGGAAAAGACATAAATAAGAACGTCTACAAATATTTTGTATTATAATATTCATCACCTGATGAAGCCCTAGTAGGGTGAAACAATTGTTGTGAATTGAATAAAACTGTTTTGAACTCAATTTGAATTTATTTCAATTTTTACTTGTAAATTATGGAGTTTCAACACGTATCTCCGTCTTCAATCAATTATTTAAAATTTAAATACAAATTAAAATAAGAAAATAAAAGTAATGATGTAATAAATTATAATAATCCATAAATAATGAGAAACGATATTAGTTTATGAAGAGATAATGAACATATGAAACAACCAAAAAGGAAACAAATGTATAGATAACTAAAATTAACAGCAGAAGCATTTTTTATATCTACAAAAATAGGGTGAATTCGCCAGTAGTCGGCCTTTAGTGATGAACGTCAACTTTCAGCTTTAATAACAGAGAGGCGTTCTATATTATATTCAAAATTTCTTCTTGAAAGTTAAGCAAATTTATTTAATTACGTTATGAGTAAGATACAAAATGTTTAGGATGAACCATACTTTTTTCTTTTTTGATTGTTTTGAAAAAGAACATATTTGGCAGGAGTCGGCCACTTACATGTCGGTAGTCGGCCATTGTTACACCAGTTGTTGGCTTAGTCAATTTTCTCCAGGTCCGTATAAACTTTTGTGCCCTCATATTAATCGTTCCGTTTTGTTTTGTTTTTTGTCTTTTCAATGAAAGTGAAAGTAAAGTAAGTAAAAGGGTGAAATCAGTAAATAAAAAACAAATGTATATTGTCTGCTAAATAAATAAGTGTACAAAACCAAAAACAAATTCTCTATAAATAAGGTGACAAAAAAACACTAAATCTTGTTTGTCATATAAATAAAAAAATAACATTATTTTCTGATTCACAAGAAGCAGAAATGAACTCTTGAGGAAAAAATGATATCTATATAAAACTATATATCGAAATCTGTCATGGAAATTGTACTTATGCTTGATGCTTTTTAAATTATTCATCGTCAGTAGAAATCGCAGGAGAAATCTTGATTTGATGTTGAACATGTTCATATGATTGTCCTACAAGCTTAGCACAATTTAAATGAAATCACCTTGGGCAAGTATCACATCCATAATTTTCTCACCCTATTCTTCGGCATCACTGTACAATTCTCTTTGCAGACACCGCATTTCTGCTCCGCTTCTGTTAATTGCACGTTTGGTTCTTGGTTTCTTTTTATTTTAGTTAAAACTATTTTCTTCGATGATGTGTTCTTTTTGGTTTCAGATTAATATCCTTTCCGTGTATTCATTTTTCTTTCTCCTCTTTCTATCCTTCTCTGTCAATATAATAAGCTCTCCATACTTTGGCAGATATCGCGCTCGTGGATGGTCCCAACTTGGGTTCCTTAGGTTGTTCTAGTACTTTGGGATACTTCAAATGCTTTATGAATATATCTACGGATGCTTAGCCTGAGCTAAGTTTTCCGTCATCTAATTTTACTTGTCCACGTTTTCTATATCCAGTTTTTATTCATCTAATTGTTCGTTTTCCAAATTTTCTTCCTCCAATTTCTTTTAGGTAATTTTTCTAGTTTCAATCCTTCTTTATGTAGGTTTTCTTCGTCTAATTATCCATTCGGCTACTTTTTTTTTCACTTTCCACACTCAAATATGAATCTGGACCCATTATTCGTGGCTTGTTGGCAGCTTGTTCCTTGAACCGCGGTCCTGTAAGTTGCTCGAGGAATATCGACATGTCTACAAGATACTCGGATTTTTGAATCAGTCTGTACTGCTTCCAACGCTTTTTGCATATTATCCTCAGAATAAGCAAAGAATTTTCGTTTTTGGTGGTTTGCCGTCTTTTGAAGCTGAGTAATTTCAAATTTTTGGTCCGAAAATAGCACTGAAAATAACTTATAATCTTATGGCCAACTAATGACAAAATCAGCATTTGGCGTCCATGCTAGTGGTTGGCCGTTGCTTTTAATGTTGCAAAACTTTTTTATTATTGACTGTGTCCACGGGCGATTATTGGTATTGAGAATCAACTTGTATATGATTGCGAACGGGACGAACATGTATCTGAATAGGTAAGTACGAAAAAGATGAAAATAAAATTTGAATAATGTGCTTGTGGTCTGGGGGCCCGACTACTAGACACTACACTCTAAAAAGTGTTTGTGTAAAATTACTATGAAAATCATTGGCAACTCCATGACCAATTATAATCATTTTAAGAAAATATGTGAATGTAGTTCTACAAGTACATCAATTAATATTACTTGTTCAGCTGATAAAGATACAGCAAGGTAATGCAGTGTTACAAGGCATGATTGTAAATTCCAATTTTTAATAATAAAATTTACACTCGTGTAATGTAATATCACAGCACCGCTATGTAAGTACACAAAGACTCGATGTAAATTTACGTAGACTAACTGTGAATGTACACTTATTCCCTGTTAAGATACATACATTAGATGTGGATCTACAACCGGAATACTTAATTGTACGTAAAGCACTTGTAATTGTTTTTCAAGTTTTATTATTAAGGAGCCTTTTGTCTATCATTTTTTACGAAAAATCAAGTTAACACCTATGTATTCGTCAAAAAGTAATGTACATTTGGGGCAACGTAGATTTATACCGGCTTACTTATCTTTCAGTTTTTGCATGCATGCGCGAGGCACTATTGAATCTTGTACACATATCATCACTTTTTAAAAATGCTTATCAATTAGATATTGCCCTATAATTTGTAGAAGATATGCTTCATTGAATGAAGTGCGGTGTAGGTTGTGGAATTTATGAATCCTGTGCTCCTCCACTACTGTAATCAAAAAATAAAAAATAAATTAAAAAAAATAGCTGTTTAAGCTAGGAATTTTGTATATTGCAATTAATTTTATTATTGCAAAGATAATAGATATTACAAGGTGTATATGAAACAAAAAAATTCTAAAGTAAAACAAAACACGAACCAATAAACTTAACAAAAAAATTAACATGTAATAAACGTTTCAGTATTTTAACAACTAATATTTCTCAACTTATTGAGTAAGGTTACAATTTAAATAAGGCTTCTTTTGTTACCTTTCTGATCAGGCTTAATTTTCAAAAAATACATTTGATATATTTTTCTTCATCATCTGGAGGTGGAATGTCGGTTATAATGTTTTTTCAATTGCAAAATTGAAATAATTTCCTGTGTTTTTGAACAAACGTTTTTCGCAACTTGTCAAAATGATACTTCTTTTTGAAAAGAATTGACCATTCTTCTATGATCTGTTGACCATAGGCTCCGAACGATTGATAAATGTTCTTTGCATTGTATAGGTGTCATTAAGCAACTTCATGGAAGCTCTAACTAATATAAAATCTGCGGACGAGTCAGTTTATTGAATGTCTGTGTAGAATCTGATCGGCGTTATATTTTCAATTGAAGGGGTGCGATCACAACACATTCTTCATATGTATATTTCGTCTTATACATCCACTAAAAAAAGCACTCTGCGAACTTAACCTTCCCTACAGGCAAACCGACGTCAAAGCTTTAAATAATTGTTACTGTCAGATGCTAATAATGAACCACAATTATGAATTTACCTTATAATAACTTATAAATTACAGCTATTAATTGTATAACCAAAACACAAACAACAGCATGTAATTGTAACGAAAACCACTATTAAACTGAAATCACTGCGCATGCGTTCACGGAATGTAGAAACAAAACATCAGCGGCTCGCAAACATATAAAAACTACACTCGACTTTAATTCGTTTCTTAAAGATAATGTACTTATGGACTTGCTGAATATAATTTTACTATCGTACAATATAAGGAAAAGTTGTATTTACCCCTAAAAAGTAATACAGCTCACCTAAATGGAATGGGTCTAGAACAGAGACTTACATCATTCACACTCAGGCGTCAAGTGATTTATAGAGGAATTGAATATTATAGGATCTTGGATGAACCTATACTTTGGCAAGATTTATAACAATTGTAGTGGACAATAATATAATTATTACACAATTGTTTCGTTTATTTTATCATGCTGTTTAGGTACCTACACAATAATAAATAGTATTTACATTTATTTTGATTTTTGAAATATTTCTCACGAACGTAAAATTACTTATTCGCACGTATAAAAATCACAAGTGGGTTAATCAGTAAACATGTTATAAACTTTTAATGAGAATACTTATTAAGAGTACTTATTAAGAAACCTTATTAAGTATTGTAATCTCACAGTATTTTGAATTTGAAATCCCAGAGACTAATAGCGAATTTACATTACAAGTGATGAAAACACACTAAATGTTGTAAAAGTTCTATGAGATAAAGCAATTTTAAATTACTTTTAAAACTAAAATTACATGCTAACTGTGATTTTACAGATAAATTGCACTTTCACATTAAACTTCAGACGATCTTACATTACATGGATTATTACATTTTAATTATTGGAAAAATTACAGTTATAATAAATGTATTGTTCAGTCGATTTTTTATAGTGTAGAGTACATCTTTCTACCAGTGACCGGTCGTGCCTTTTTTAACTTAGTTAATAAATCAGGCCTTTTTGGTCGAATAGAAGTTATTTCAAACCCTTTTCATCCCCCGAAAACCCACCGAAATGGGTTTAATACAGTCGTTTTCTTTTGCTGTTCCGCTTTTACAATTGTGTTTCACTATTTGTCAAATGACTTTCCAGGTTTTTAAACGTCAGCTGAATTTGTCAAATTACCGTTTATGATATATTAAAAAGAAGAAAAGAATTGAAAACATAATACACTCACGATATTTCTTTAATTATTTTTGGACTAACAACCTATTTTAAATGATTATCGAGAACACAGAAAGTGTACATATACCCTATACAAAATATTTATGCACGCCTATGCATTACGGTGCCATATTGAGTTACCACTTTGGACAAATATTATTTTTAAGGAGACTCTCTCCTGTTCTATTCTTTACTCGTAGATAAAATGTAAGAGGTATACTTATCTACATATAAACAAGAAAAGCAATTGATATAAAGAGAAAGTAATTTGACAAAAAGGGAATTTCATTTGACAAATTTAGCTGACATATAAAAATATGGAAAGTCATTTGTAATGTAAGATTCCATAGAAGTGAGAGAGTTTTGGAGCTCATTAGAGGTCATGGTCATTTACCAGTGTTTCCTCCTGCTTATAGCCCTTTTCTAAATCCACTAAAAGAGTTACTCAGTCAGTGGAAGTAGAGGCACACAATGCATCTGAGCGTATACGTCCACAAAATTGTTTGAATTATGTTCAACACATGGAGACATATTTACACAACTATTTACAAAGAAATGTAATTTTAAATTGAGTTATGTTTAGATTACATAGATGTTACAGTGTGTTTGTATCTAAATGAAAGAAATTCTCACTTTAATGAGTAAATTTCTATAGTTTTTTTTATAAAATGGTAGAGTTATACATACCTACATATAAACAAGAAAAGCAATTGATATAAAGGGAAAGTAATTTGACAAAAAGGGAATTCCATTTGACAAATTCAGCTGACGTTTTAATTCATGGAAAGTCATTTGACAAATAGTGAAACGCAATTGACAAAAGCGGAAAAGCAAAAGAAAATAACTGTAATACTAAATAAAATTTGACCTACTCTAAATTTTTGGCTACCTAAGTTTACCACTTTTTAAATATCTCAGTGCTCTAATCAGCCCAGGACACTTATATTTTGCGCGCGAATTACAGGAATAAAATATTTATATACGGGAATAAGAAATTGATATTCGCACTGTATGACGACGTAAGATTTCAGATGTTTAGAGAAGTAGCTTAATATTTGCACAAGTTTTAAGTTATTCTTGGAAAAAGTCACCAGTGGCTGACTAATGGATGGTGGCCAGTTACAAGCGAACTTACCCTATTTAAACCACAACTACTAATACGCCTAATACAACTAAAAGTATTATATATATTATATAGATGCTAGTGTAAGGTTATAATTTTCAAACATTGTTTATTTGAACCCACCAGCCCGAATAGAAATAAATATAATTTCTAATTATAAATTAATTAACACCTAATTACAAGAACACCACATTATTTACACCTTAGAGATATTCAAAGTCTTAGAAACGTAAAGGTAATTGTTCAAATAGTCAAAGACGATTTCGTCCAATTAAATATATGATCTTTGAGAGTAAAATTCCTCAAAAATACTCAACATTAAAGAGAAGCGAAAAAAACGTGTGTTATGCAGACAATGACACGTTTAAAAAATTTCACCATGTCAACAGATCATTCATAACATTACTAAATCTTTATAGTGTACTACGGACCTTAGGCACAAGTCCAAAACGCCTCTTCTTGGACGACAATCGAACTGAACGAATGGAATTCTGAATGCGTATATATGTATTGAGATGACGTCCAGCTTCGAGATAGATTCTATTATTGTTAGAAATCTTTCACCAACTTTTATATATAAATATATTGGCGTTATATTGAAAAAGTATAAAGGGATATGAGACAAAACACTTTCCCGAAAGGAAATTGTATATGAGCGAGAACACGCGAATAACGAGAGAGTTATAAATAAATTTAAAATTTGGATACAGACCACTTACGTTATCTAAATATCTACGTGTATAAAAATAAACATTTTGACTTTATTATACAGACGAAAATAAATAGTGTTTGTAAATTGTCGATCGGCAAATTAAATAGCTGTTTTTGAATTGTTGTATATCGTACTGACTCAAATACTAATGTTGCGATACTGTTATAATTGGAAGAGTTTTCTTAAATTTAGAGATAAGTATTTTTCTGTGAGGAATAGGGAAAATAAGAGAATATTAGAAATCTGCATACTTAAACATTATCGAACTTTAGTGTTAAAAATTATAATCTTTCCAATTTTAACTGATATTGTTAATTAATAAAATTGAATTCTAAAAATTTCGCTATATATAAGATTCGAATTTACGTGTCAAAGTTTGAAGGACTCTGCCAGCTACCAACTGCGCTAAGACGGAACGTGAATACGATTCATTTATATAAAGTTTTAAATTGTATTAGTTTACACTATTCCAGTGTAACAGCGCGATGCCGATTAGTGATGGGTAATGTTAGTATTGGACAATACGAAATCAACCCAAACGAACGATTACTACGATATATATATAACGCATTATTATTCTATGGCCTATATAACTCCGTGGCAGTACTTTATCGTGGATCTTTTGTAATTTAAACAACCGCAAGCATATATATAAATACTTTATTTTCTTAATATTTATTTTTCGTTGCACTGGATATATCTCTAAGTTATGACCATTATTATTTAATTTTACGTTTAGTTATACAGGCCACGCCATCTGTTGGTTAGTTGTACATTTTCTTTGAATCGTTTTAAATTAACTTAAACCACTGGAGTCATCGTTATGTTTGTTGTGGAACTTTCCATCTGATGTTATTGCAATATATAATTCTTCATGTGTAGTACGAATCAACAAATGGTAGAGTCACTAAATAAGAGGAAAAAATAACGTTATTATAGTGTAATGTGTTTTTCTACCTAAAATTCCTCACGACTCCCCGGAGTCCCGAACCATTTAATGGCCATCCTGCTTGCCACTTGCGACAATTCGAAGTGGAAATATAGAACGAAGCCTGACAACCACGTACAGCTATTTCGAATAGAAATATGGAACGGGTCGGCTAACCAAAGGAAAGAAAAAGGAAGCTATCTCTGACACTTTTTAATTGGTCCATTACTGGTTAAGTGTACTTTTTAAAAGTCTACCACAGTTAAATAATTTACGTTTTTTATCTGTAAAATACAGAATGCTTTTGTGATGGACTATTTTTAAGAGACTTGATGGCTGTTGTGTTAGCGAGAATGTGATTGATCAAGCATTTGTCTCTTCGATTTCTAATGCCGGATTAATGAAAAGTACATGTAATAATCAAAATTTCTGCTAATTACTAATCTGTATCTGGGTTTATTTGTTGAAATTTTCCCTGAAAAAACAGGGTCTTTTTTTTAAGGTTTTTCAGTACAGTTTCTTATAAAATGGCGACACCTCGTGTGTGAGTAAACTTAATTTATAGTAAATACCTCGTGGTAATAGTTTTTTTCTTCAATTTTCTTTAAGGAAACAAATGCACAATAATTAATAAGTGCAACGTAACTAATGCACCTTAGTAAACAAGTATATCTCAATTAAGAAGTGCGCCTTACATAACAAGTGCACCTTACTTAACAAGTGTATCTTAATTAATTAGTGCTGGATTAAACACCTTGTTGAGAACTTACTGAAGTATCTATTCCTCGAGCGGCAGTTCCTTTCTTTTCTTTTCTTTTTGGGAAAGATTCAAATTGCACCGAAGCACTTAAAGTGGAACATCTGGAGTCGTGTGTTTTCTTTACCGGTTGTTTACAGCTGAGTTTTAGAATATTTTTTCTTAAATTTAAAATTAAATGTAATTATAATTTGTCAGAATAATTAGCGTTCCTAAATCAATTTTACGCAGGCAGATTTTAAGTACTGACTGGATTATAACCCAGCTTTGTTTCTATTCTAGTTAATTATATAATCTTTATTGAATTACACAATCAGTTTAACTCTACGGACATGATGTCCAAAATATTTTCTGAAGTGTTTTTAGATCGATATTAGTTGGTCAGTTTGATCAAAGTGCCAAACCAGGGGCCTGTCTTATTAATTAAGGGAATGGTGCCTTATTCAGTCCATCATCTAATTTGATCTGTTATACCTACACCCTTCTACACTGAGCAAAGCGGCGACCGAGTTCCCTGTATTATCGACCAAATACCAGAAGAGAGGGTACAGGTAGGGCAATTAATATTTTTTATTGAATTGTTTGCCCCTATTCATTAGAAGAGATGTAACAACTTGCTTCCGTATATCACTTTAATTTCTGTATTTCAGTAATGGAAGAGAGCAAAGAAAAGGAAAACCAATGTTGCACTTATCACAAAAAAAAAATAGAAGAAAAATATCTACAATATATATCTCGAAAATAAAAGACTATGGCAATTACCCTTATTATTGAACATACAAATAACACAGTTTCTTAAATGTAAACATAACCAAGTTGAAGATTTATTTTTCATTAAAGGAATCTAATCACGTCGGTAATTTACAAAACTTCCTACTATATACGAAAAACTAATAGGACCGGTAGCTTAATGAGCTAACTTGAATTTTATTGTGCCCCATAAATACGCACAGCACGTCCTATTGCGCATGCTAATGGTCTCTCTTACGCAATTCACACGTTTCGTGCAAATTTAGCGTGAAAGAAATATTACAACCCCTGTCCTTGTCGGCAGATTCTCGCACACCGGATGCAACGTGCTTTCCAACACGGGTACGGGGTTGTTTAATGAGTGGCAGGGGTATAATCTGTACGCCTCAAATCGACTAACTTCGGGACAACCTGAAATGCGTCTCATCTGACTACGGCCAACAGATATTGTATTACATAGAGAGACATATTGGTGTGCTCGCCAAATTGGTAATTAGAAGAGGGTTTTGCTGAAGAGATGATTTATCAGTATAACCTCTTTCCAAGAATACACTAATGATAAAATCATATAAAGAAAAATTGTAACGACAATACAGAAATGAATTTTAATTTATTTAAACAATTTTCTTATAGGTAGGTATCTATTATTTTTTTCTAATTAATTTAACATGCATTTACACGTTGTATATACAGGCTGCCCCACCGAAAACGAAACAGATTGAATATCTCGAAGGAGAAAACTTTTTGAAAAAACGCAAAAACAGGTCGATTTTTGATCCAAGGGGAACACCCTTCCATCATATCTTCAACTGTGATACGTCATTCCCCTCCCCTCCACCACTCTAATCATTACAATTTAAATAGGGAAAGTAGTATATACGATACATCATTGAAAAGGTAATTGTACAGAGAATTCAGCAAAGTGATTGTTGGTTGCGCTATTTTTGATTTTAGCGCCCTCTAGCGGGAAAAAAAGCGGTTACGTATTCCACAATGTGACACATCATTTCAAAGCTAATTTTATTAGCAACTAAATACGTAATATTTTTGACATTTATTTGTCATCATTCTCAAGTACAGACTGTCAGCGTCTTTTGTAAACTAATAAGTTCGTGGTTTCTAATATTAGAGCTCTGCAAGGTTTTTCGATTATTTAATTTTTTTTCAATTGTGCATTAAATTGCCAGTAAAATTAGCTTTGAAATGATGTGTCACATTGTGAAATACGTAACCGTTTTTTTTCCGCTAGAGGGCGCTAAAATCAAAAATAGCGCAACCAACAATCCATTGCTGAATTCTCCGTACAATTACCTTTTCAATGATGTATCGCATTTAGTACTTTCCCTATTTAAATTGTAATGGTTAGAGTGCTGGAGGGGAGGGGAATGACGTATCACAGTTGAAGATATGATGGAAGGGTGTCCCCCTTGGATCGAAAATCGGCCTGTTTTTGCGTTTTTTCAAAAAAGTTTTCTCCTTCGAGATATTCAATCTGTTTCGTTTTCGGTGGGGCATCCTGTATATAAAAAATGTATACAAACATTAAAAAGCTTTGTAATATAGACATTAGAAATTGTGTATATATGTTACCGTAAATAGCCAAAATCCGTTTTTTACGCGTACTTACTAGTAATAATGCGAAGTAACTACGAACATTTGAAATTTCGCGTTCTTACTAGGAAAGAAACGAATTAAAATTTTAATTCGGCTATTTATTGGAGCTTTTCGTTAGATCCTGTTCTAACTACAGGTGTAACAGTAAGTAACCGAAATACATATCTCTTAACAGCGGACATACTTCAATAGATCACACCTCTATTTAATTGACAATTTTTCGACATGATATGAAAATACGTCTTAACAAGCGGACGTACTTATGAAGTTATACCAAATACCATCTTTCATTTAGTTTTCTTTCTTATAATAAAACACCATTGGTTTCAAGATTATTTAATGCATTGAGAAATAAATTGACGTATTTATTATTACATGGGTTACTATTGTGACATTTTGAATTGAATAACACTCTTTTTTTACACATACACAAATTAGTGATACCCTTTTTTGTGCATTTGCACATGAAAGCCGCATGTTGTAAAGATTTTGCTTATCGTTCTTTACTACATTAATGTCAATAATTTTTTGCTTACAAATATCTAATTCTGATCTTGTGTACAGATGATCTATAACACCACGACAACATGTAACTAACTGGTACATGTTGTCGTCGGTCTTTAATAGAACAACAGCTGTAGTATTTTTGAATTCACCTTTAGGTTTGCCAACATCTGGAATAGGTCTTGCGACGTTATCGCCAACATTGGCAGGGGGTACGTTTTATCACTGAAAGATTAGCCTGTTAAATTAGGGATTGCCATGCTTCAGATCGCGTTGCTGTAATGTTATCCTCAGTTGTACAATTCAAGCAATAGTCTCGTCAAAGTTAGCTAGCATCTAAGATAGCACTACATTTAAAGCAGAACCTAGATTATATTACCTCTGGTTCTATTTCCTTCATTTTAAATTCTATGTTCGAATCTTCTCTATGAATTTCACCAATAATATTTTCCAAATCTTCTTCCTGCTCTAGAGAAGAAATAACGTCAATAGGCAAATACGATGTAGTTGGCCCGATCATAAGCTCGATGCCACACGGTTTTTCATAAACTGTACAAAAGGTAGACCTTCTGACCATTTAGCGGTGTTATTAGGGGACATCCACGCGGCAATCATATATTCAACATCTTGATTGTCTCCTTCAACTGAGCCTGGACTCTGACTGTGGCGTAGCTTACCGTGTACAACTTTTGGTTCTGGCTGTTGTTGGCGCATCACCCTGTATATTTAGTTTATATTCAATTTATGTTTAAGTTAAGATTGTATGCAAGTAAAAATAACGTCATTATAAAACCGTATATAAATGTGCATTTATAATCTCATTATGCTTTATGACGATTCAGACTGCCAGGGAAAACCTAATGATATTTGTTAAGCAAAGGATAAATTACTTTATTACAACATTAACGTTACTTTTGACAACGGTAGGTTTAAAGTAATTGTATAGTTCCTAGGAATAATATTGTAAATATCTCCTTTAATAGCGTTTCCTAATAGATTTTAGCCTTGGAGCGTTAATCCCACTGTTAAGCTCCCATTCAATATCGATGCTGTCTATTGTTATGTATCACGAGGTACCGTTAAGTAATGCATTTGTAAATTTTAGATATTTTACCTAATTACCTTTATTGAAAGATTATAATTCTAACAAACTCATCATCTGTGAAAGTCTCGTAATAACTATTTACATATCTCATTTCGGGAACTTTCCCTATTTAATTAATAGCCAGTATTCTTGTCGCAAATAGTGGGGGCGATTTTGCAATTACACTTTCCTTTTAAGACGGTAATAATACAAAAGATCAGTTCTATCACAGAGTTCAGGGCGAAAGCACTACCTTCAAATTAAATTAGTGATCTTTTCGAAAATATATATGTGGCATAATAGCAAGATAGTTCTCAACATTTACATTATTTTTATACTATTTGTGTTAGCTTTCAAGTGTTGATAAAGGTGTTATTAAAGTGCTTGCATATATTACGACTTTTATTTTAAATAGTGAAGGTTAACAGAGTGTGGTCTTACAAACCAACACGGGTGGCGAAACAATCCACGCTCATACTTTCCAGCTGAAAGTGGCAAACAATCCTTCAAACCAGGAGGATTCAACAGCTGTAAAGACTTAAATCGGTTTATAAGAAGTTGGCAAATTCTTAGCCGTTATCACTATTTAATATACACCGCGCTCCGAACGTCAAAAATATTTCTTCGGCTCGTTTAAATGTTAAAGCTCTTAATAAAATAAACTTGGTTAGATATCCTTGATAAACCATGATGAATTTATATTCCCCATCTGCTTGACTTTGCAAAACTGGACTGAATTCCAGATGACCGTGAAGACTTTTAATTTGGAATCAATTGGGTTTAAGCATGAATTGGTAGTTTTGTATAATAGACCAGATTTTGGAACTGCTTCATCTGCTCTAACATTACTTGTAATGTTTCTATGAATATAATTTAACAACTACATTTGCCGAATCTGTGAAGCTACTGAAAATAATTTGCACCATACCGATGACAACAGCTGAAAGTGAACGGTGTTTTTCTACTTCGAAGAGAATAAAAACATTTTATTGAAATACCATGCGGGAAAGCAGACTATGTGCCTTAGCAATGTGTTCCACTGAAAAACAATTACTGACATCAACACTAAACTTCAATGAATTAGTTATTAATCATTTTACTGATCGTAGGGAACGGTGAATCGATTTTATCTTCAAACAAGTTAATTAAATAACATATTGAGCTTATTTTTTTGTCTGTACTTAATTTTTGATATTAAACACTCAGACCCCCCCCCCCCCCGGTGCCCTCCCGTCCCAAAAAAACACGGTCCGCCACTGGTGAAAGTGACATTTAGTGACAATGACAAGCTGCGCCGCAAAAAAAGGATTTTCTAACGTACGAAATCAATGTACTACTTTGTACGAAAGCCGAAAACCATATAGATATAAGTAGAGTTACAGAGACGGCGATGGTTTTATTGGTTTCGTTACGATCTTCAAGGTACACCAATAAAAAATTAAAAACCCGCGAAAAAAGTTATCTGTTATCTAAAATCTTCAGATAATCTGCTTTTTTTATCGAAGATAAGATGATAGATAAATGGTTGCCGTATTATCTAGATAACCAAACTTTTATCTACATCCAGGTAATGCACAACACTGATAATAAGTGGTCGATATCAGGAGAAAATTCTGTATGCTATGAGAATAATCTGTGACGCAGCACCCTTTTCGACAAAGCGAAGCGAAGAAGAAACGAACTCACTGTACATTACAGGTTTTCGAAACTACATCAAAACTTCTTTCCGTATTTAGGTCGGGGCGCGAATTTTCAGAGTCGATACAACATCCCACCGTACCCTCCCGCCCCACGCACGATCTTCACAAAAAATATCGATCCGCAACCGTTCGGACGGAGCCGCCGTAATGCGGATCGAACCGATGCCGAGGACGGTCGTATCTACCCCGGACCCGGACATTCCGAAAGCGCTTGCGCTTTCGAGCTTTCAGTTTCGAAAATGCGGTCACCGTCGGAACAAGCCACGCGTGTTGCATCTCGGCGACGCGACGATTTCAGCGTGGAAAATTCCACGGTAAACTATACGTTCAGTATATAACATACATGTATATACTGAACGGCGACGGATCGGTACAAAACTACGCAATTTCCTCGTGCAATCTGAGGCGTAAAGATTTTGCATTCACCTTGATCGTGTGCCACACCACGTTTTTGCCGGTGTACATATTTACTAGTTATAGACGTGAGATGGGTATCCGATAACGCCGAGATGAAATTATATATAAATACGGAAGATTTATGAACTATTCCTCTTTAATTTTAAAAGCTTCAAGTGCTTATATAAATTAAGAAGAAGATTAATTAACTCGAATGAAAGACTTGGTTAACGTAATTCTTTACATTATATTTTTTAAGTAATCCTGACTGGCTTCAATTTAGTAGGCATCCACAGATGACCATGATTGTATCGCAATAATTGCATTATTAAATTTAACATTACAAGAAAAGTTTCTATAAAAAGAATGAACATACGAAGAATTTAAGTGGTTCATAATAAACTCATTATTATAATATTGAACATCCAACTTCTTAACATTACATATTGCTGTACCCTTTAATATATTCAATATAATTAAATTAAATATATGAAAATATTTTAAAAATGCCCCACACATTTGGGTTAGCTAAAAATATATAATACATTATATGCTGTGGCTCTAGCTATTTAAATTGTTCTAAGTACTGTCAAATTATGAGAATAAACAAATAAGTATATTTAAATTTTTAAATAAATACCCCAACCCTTTATTTTTTTAGATAAATTCTTACCGTTTTAAATCAAGTTTTGCCCAGGACTCTTGCGCTCAGATGGAGATCGTTTGCAAAATTCTAGTGCTTTGATAGATGACGTAAAGATTAAATAAAATAAATAATTTAAAATAACAATTACAAATTTATTGGTAAAGTCACTCTGTATATGAATTTTACTCGTATGTTTATAGATGCATAAACAACTCAAAAATTTATATAAAGAATAATATTAACGCATAAAATAATATCTGTTAGAAAAGAAATACACATTGTAACGGACTTTTGTCCGTCACTGTATAAATTATCGAATAAATTTGTAGTAATGCTCTTTATGTAATTTTGGCATTATTGGGTTCGATAATTTAATACAAATTCTCTAAAATATATTTAATTTATCTAATGTCAATTAGTAAAGAGAAAAATGATATTTTTGTTAATTTTCTAAATGATTTTTGCACGTGATAATATCGTGTTTGAGTACAGTGCATGCTTTTTACACGTGATACTTCGGAAAAAAGTACTTTCTTTAACTGTTATTTATGCTAATACGGGCCTATATAAGGCGACGATTTTTTTAGTAAAATCAGAGTTATCCTGGCAGTCTAGGAGAATTCTCACCAAACTCTCTGGCAGTCTAGAGAGTACCTAGTAACTATCCCTTACTCTTTCTGGCAGTCTAGGAAGGCGGTAGTTGTTTTGTTACCAGGCAGATCGTGGTAAGAAAACAATTCCGTCCTGTAAGTCACGAGTAAATCTTTATATGGTTATTCCGTTCATTTAAAATAATCACGTCAGATAGGTTTTATTAATTTCAAATGTACCAAAGTAAATTTTATTTTCACGTAGGATAACATAAGCACCAGATGATGCATTAACGTTTTTGCTAAACTTGTGTAAAAATATCACCTTTCTCGAAGTAAATATCATGTATATAATATCTTCATTCACAAAATATTTATGACCGTATATTTTAATATTCAATGTTTGAATATTCCGTTAAATGTTTGTTGATATACTGCGAATAATTTTTTTCAGTAAATGTAAGGTTATTTTTCTATATGTATATGAATTATTGTTGCTTTCGTATATAACAAATACTTTATGATCTTCTTGTAAATATATGTACTAAATTTGTGTAATTGAATTTCTGTTTTATATGTAAATAAAAAGATTGACATAGTAAGATTTCTTTTTCTCTTAATGCTAGAAGGTAATATAAAATGAATATTGAAGTAATAAACATACTAAAACATGCCGAACCAGAGTTTACTTCTCCGTAAACCGAACTACCCGTAGTCGAGCCTTACTGTTGATAAAGTTCACATTCACTAGACACTTAAAACACTTGATTTTATCATTACACATATTGTTTTAAGTTTAATATCTAATTATCTCTCAAATATAGACAGTGAAGGTGGACGAATACCAACTGTAGATTTAATAGACGACAATATCACTCTGATGTTAAATATCCCTAAGACTGTACAAGACGTTTAGTTATCCGTTGATAGATGGGAGCACTTCAGTGTGGCAATTAGTATTATTAATTAAGTATTTAACAATTTAAAGCGAGTTTCAGGTCGCAACATAAGAAGAAAACAGAGTAGTCCTTTTATAATAGTAAGCACTTATAACATAAATAATAGGTATAGAACAAATAACACCCTATCTATACAGAGAAAATTTAAACTTAAAAATTAAATGCACATTATTATGTGAACGCTCTCTGTATTTTGATGCGTCGTGTAGGGTTAGATAACCACAGTCACCTTTTTACTTTTAATTCTTATAAATCGCTATACCGTATTCAAATAAAAACATAAAGTTGGCAAAATTATAGTGCGAAATTTAGTAAGGAATCCAAAAATACGGTTTCATTTGAAAAAAAAATCTCTTTTGGACAAAAATATATCATGTAACTTTAGTTCAGTGCTCTGCAAATTCAATTAGTAATTGCAAAAAAGAAATGTATTAGGATATTTTATTATGAATAACGCTACAAAAAATTATGACCATCTATTACGTCGTTTTCGAGAAATATAATTTTGTAAAAACATTGAATTTTTCAGGAAAATCGTAATAAGTCGAAAAGCTTAAATTTTAGGCCTACACTACCTTTTAACTTTTTGACTAAGAATTATACAAAAAATACAAAAATGTAATAATATATAGGGTGTTCCAATTAGGAAAAAAAAATATAGTCAGCCACCAAGTTATGAAGCACTAATAATAAATATAATACAAAATAATTTTAAAACTTGCTCCTAATAAGTGGCTATCAATGCAAGAAAACCGCATTGAAATATATTTTCTCATAAAGTCACAATCTGTCATTCCCGCTGAGTTGACTCACCCTGTATATATCATTATAACGCAGGGGCTATACTGATTAAAAACAGTAAAGTAATAACAAAAATGACAATTAGGATAGCAAGTCATTTAAGTAGAATCATTGGCTTATTAAAAACCACAGCCAAAACAACATTACGAGACAAGATTGCCAACCTATGCGTGAAATGATAAAGGTGTGACATGTACCTATTTTGTTTTCCAAAAGAGTAATTATCGCGGTTCATAAATTAAAATAAGAAATAGAGAATATTGTGTAAATTCCGTTGTAGTGCAACCGTAGACACGTGTTTCTGACTCGTTGTGCCGACGAAACTGTCGATATATTAGGACGCTGTGTGGTAAATTTTGTAGCTGGTGTACTACATCCAACTATTCCATATAACTCATATGTAACAGCATCTAAAGTTATAAATACAGTTGATGCGGAAACAGTTGCTAAAACATTTGACGAGAATTTGCACAAAATGCTTCATTCGGACGACAGGTACAGGGCAAAAATACTTTTATTTGTTAGTGGCAATGCCGCATATATGTTAAAAACAAACAGACTATTAAAGGAAACATATCCTTATCTGCTGCATATTACTTGTGTAGCACATGCTCTCCACGGAATCTGTGAATATATCAGAGACAGGTATCCGGAAATTGATTGACTTGTATGCGCTTTTAAAAAAGTTTTCAGAAAAGCACCATCGAGAGTAGCTCTTTACAGGGAAGAACTTCCATCTTTGTCACTGCCTCCGTCGCCAGTAATATCTAGATGGGGGACATGGTTGGAAGCTACTAGTTTTTATGCAGAGAATTTCGATAGTTTACAAAATTTGGTTACATGTTTAAATGACGATGCTCGAAGTATTTCTGAGCTCAAGGAACTAACACAAATCCCAAATTTAAAACATCAGTTGTTATTCCTTCAGGAACACTTTTTGCCTAAACTAATCACATATTTTGAAAATCGAAATCTCAAATTAAAAGATGGATTAACCATAGTGACTTCGGATGTGACCTTCGGCAAAAGTTAGACGCAGTTTTTAATAGAAATCCAGATTTAATAACATTGCGGCAATTGTGTATGGGGACAATGACACAAAATCTTACTGGTAAATACGCTGAAATAAAAAAATATTTCCAGTACGCACCTATAACCAGTTGCGATGTAGAAAGGACGTTTTTTATCAACATGGATGTACTTGAATGAATGAACAAATAATAAGGTATTTTGCATTTTATAGATCACCAACCACTTGTTATCCAATTACATAAATAAAATTAAAACCTCTTTAAAAATACAACATTTCAATAGTGCGCCCATGGGTGATGAGTCATCATCCTTTCGTATTCGCTCCCTAATGGAAACTTACTTATTGAAAATCATGGAAATATTTTTAAATAAACACCCACGCGATCCTTATTTAGGAAATTTATTTTTAAACACTTATTTCGTAAGGTATTTTCCAGTTGTAAAATCAATGCGAAAGCATCACTTAACTACCTTAAATATTAACGACCCGCCCTGTGGGGCAAGCGAGAACCTGTCTCCAAGGCTAATGCAAACCCGTCTTACCCTAATTTTATAGATTTCCTTAATTGTTGAATGAGCTTTTGTGCACGAAATCTTATCGTCAACAAGCTCATTACAGAAAACAAGTTGCGTATATCCTCATTATAATGTTCGTTATTTATTTTATTTACCTGTAAGGTTACGCAATCTTGTGAAATATATTTGTATTACATTATACATAAGATTACAAGTATACTTTTTTAATCTACGTAGGTATATAATTATTTGTTCGATAATGCGTAGACATTTCCAAAAAGTTTTTGATTTCTATGTTACATAAAGACACGTTTTATAATCAAAACATTAAAAATAATCTTTCTAATTTTGTCAGTATATTTTTAATGTAACGTGTGTGTAGTGTTTACGTTTTATATTATTTATAATTATTGATGTATAATAATATATGTAATATATATATAATGTATATATGAAGTTATATATATATATATATTGAGGTAGTACTAGGTACCTACCGTCAATATCATTATATAGTTATGATTAGAAATTTCTTTTAGTGTTAGAAATTGAGTGAATTAATAAATAGGAATGGTATTATAAAGAAAATATTTGTTTATTAATTTTTTATATTTACAAATGGTCCATAGTTGATTCTATATAGTTTGTTGAATAAGGTCCATGGTTCGTCAAATGACATAGAAATCTGTAAAATAGAGATTTTGAAATTAATTGATAATTCGATATGTAATATAAATTTGTAAAAACTTGTTCAATTGAATTGAATGAAGAGAAATGGTATTAAGAGGTAAATTTTATTATAAGGCATCGTCAAAATTGATTATAATTTCCCGCTTTAAAATATTTAAAGGAACTGTCAGTGGTTGTCAATGTTGACATTTTACAGAGTATTTATTTGAGAATGTGTTTAAATTGTTCTGAATACATAAATTTAATACTAAATTCATGGATAAAATTACCAAAATAAGAGTACTGTTATATGGAAAGGTATTTAAAAAAATATTATCGTAATGGAATTTATATTGAGTATAGTTAAGAGGTGGATAATGGAGATTGGTCAGTTTGAAAAATAGGTAGTATCACTAAGGGAATGGGATAAATAAAGGGAATTCGAAAAAATATAATTCGAAGAGAGAGTTTATGAAATTGGCGATAATATTATATTAGCCAAAATTTCATAAAATAAAGCTAAATAAAAGTATATTTATATTAGAATTTAATATTCAAACATTTTGAATTATAATTGGTAAAGAAAACGAAGTATTAGTGTGCAGTAAAATAAATGTTAGCAGTTTTAATTAAACTGTACTAGTGAAGGAAGATTGTAGTGAATAAGAGCAGAAAATATAATTAGAAATTTACTTACCATAAAACGAGTATCCATTTTAAGCGGGGTCACAGAAGAATTAGAGCATCATACGTAATTATCCTGAAGGAGTATCCATTTCAAACGGTGTCACAAAAGAATTGGAGCATCATACGTACATATCCAGAAGGAAAAACTCATATAGAAGTAGGACTAATTCAAGTTTATCTATCAAGGCTATTTAATTATTCGAAGAACTTCCTGGACGGGGTTATGAATTCATTGGAGCATTATTCAGATACATCAAGAGAGAAAATCCAATCGTGTTAGGACCATTTTTCATTGTTCCAGTACAGGAAGTCACTTTTACGAGGCACAGACAGCTGTTCCATTGTTAGGATAAGAAATTGCTGTAGGATTCTAGTTCATCTGAGGCTACAAAGTAACAAGAATATATTAAAAGGAGCTACTTAATAAGAAAATACTCTGATATAAACGAAGGTTGTATTGATCTATTTTTATTTTTCATTTGGGAATCTATATTATTATTTAAATATTTGTTGAAGATTACAGAAAAAAAAACCATATGACAAACTATATACAAAATTTAGTAAGAGGTCAAAAATAATTGCATAATAATACTATTCATTTAAATACGTAATAGTTTTCATAAATATAAAGTTATTTTACTTGTAATATAAATATATAAAAAAACATACCTTGGAAAATAAGAGGTTAAATACTATTCTTTTCATAACCATATTATTTTGATATTGAACAAGTTTAGATAGGGTGTTTGTATAAAATTTTGGCATTTTCATCATTGATCCAGTAATATTGTTAAATTCTTTATCAATTTAATATATTGTTGTTAGTTTTCTATCTTTGTTTTACTGGTAGTTGTCGAATATCTGTTAGAAAATTATTGCAGTATATATAATGGTGGAATTCCTAAAAATAAAAACATCAGATTAATTTATGGGTTATATATCATAACCGACAAAAAAATACTTACTCTGAGATAAAAGGAGATGTTGTGCAGTATTAAAATAAAACTAAATATATAGATTTTGTATCGAAAGAAATTATTTACCAGTAATCTTGTCATAATAATTTCCAACGTGAAGCGGTACTAACGTTCAAGTTCCGAATTACCAACTTTATCAGAAGAAAAATTACTAGAAATATATTATTCGCTAAGTAAACTAAAAGGCACAGGTTCGGACTAAGGAATATTTTAGTAAAAAAATATATAAAAGTTGAAATTTCTAAAAGATGAATTTAATTGAAAATAAAATGTTAGATTTATGAAATCAGAATTTTATGGAGTATTGTAGAAAGTGTTGGAAAGAGATATCAAAGTATATGGAAATAATTCGACTGAGTTAGTTACGGGCAAATTAATAATTCATTTTATATCTTTATTATACTAAATATTGAAAATACATATTGGCAACCCAAATTTGTGATAAGATAAGAAGGGATTTGTATGGTTTGTTGTATGAAATAAAGTTTTATATGCATACTAGTACATTGATATAGTAGCATATTGTTAAATGTAATTGATACACCTATGAAAGGGGGTATTAGTACAATATACATGATGAAAGGAACAAATTTGTTTAAATTTAGGTAATTATTTTGCAGAAAAACGCACGGACAGGTCGATTAGTATTTTTAGTTGTGAATTTTTTGACATAAGAAAATTATATACAGACTGTCTAAAGAAGAACTTTTGAGCAATCATCGTTTTTTTTAATGGAATACCCTGTATATTATACCATTTTTGTATGGGAAATTCTCAACACTTATTGTGTAACATATATCCCCGAAATTTAAATAATTGAAAAACCTTGCAGAACTCTAATATTAGAAACTACGAACTTATTAGTTTACAAAAGACGCTGACAGTCTATACTTGACAATGATGACAAATAAATGTCCACATTGTGGAATAGGTAACCGTTTTTTTCTGCCAGAGGGCGCTAAAATCAAAAATAGCGCAAACAACAATCACTATGCTGAATTCTCCATACAATTACCTTTTCAATGATAAATCGTATTTAGTACTTTCCCTATTTAAATTGTAATGGTTAGAGTGATGGAGGGGAGGGGAATGACGTATCACAGTTGAGGATATGATGGAGGGGTGTCCCCCTTGGATCAAAAATCGACCTGTTTTTGCGTTTTTTCAAAAAAAAATTCTCCTTCGATATATTCAATCTGTTTCATTTTCGGTGGGGCAACCTGTATGTAGTATTAGTAGTAAAATGCACAAAAACACTTGAAATAAAACAAGGTGTTTCAATTTACAAAAAATTGTATTAACAAAAATACGACTAGTTTCGCATACACTGTGACTTGATCAAGTAAATAATACTAACTAAACTTGGGAGCTATTTGAATTTATATATTTGTTGACATTGGTGGGAGTGGTATCTTGAATAAATTTAAAAGTGGGGAATTTGATGTGTCTAATTGGTTATTTAATAATGAGTTTGTGTTTTTGAACTTATTGATTTCTAAAACTTCTAAATTATTTAAAAGGACACTTTTATTCTGTGTATGTAATATTTTAAAGTTATCGTCGAAATCGTGTCCACTTTCTCTAGGAAATGTTTAGCATAATGAGAGTGTTTTTTTTAATTTTTTTCATTATGCTAAACATTTGCTAGAAAAAGTGGACACGATTTCGACGATAACTTTAAAATATTACGTACACAGAATAAAAGTGTCCTTTAAATTAATTTAGCAGTTTTAGAAATCAATAAATTCAAAAACAAAAACTTATTATTAAATAACCAATTAGACACATCAAACTCCCCACTTTAAATTTATTCAAGAAACCAACCCCACCAATATCAACAAAAATATAAATTCAAATAGCCCCCAACTTCAGTTAGTATTATATATACATATAAGTATTTTTGTGCGTTTTATTAAAATCGAATTCCAGCAAGTACGAGTAACAACCAACTCTATCACAATATAGTATTTGTAGGTAATACCTATTTGTTACATTTGGAAATTGAATACGACTTTCAACTATTCGAATATTTAATCCGAATATTCAAATAGGTATTTGAATATTCATATATTCGAATAATTTATTTTTGAAATTATTCAGAGTTGTAGATATATTTGAATATTCGAATATTTGAATTATTCGTATTCGATTCCCAGCCTTACCTAACAGTTTTTCTCCGAATTTGTTCCACGATAAGGAATCGTGTTACTTGAGTGCAAACTGGAGATTACTACGCTTTAATCTTGAAGCAGTTAAAATAAGCAATAAAAGGAAGGAAAAGGGGAAAATTGACGAAAGGTGTGCTGGTAATGCACAACAATGCTCTCGTCCACAAGAAAGTGAGCCTTCGATATTTGAATCACCCACCCTATATTCCAAATCTGGGTCCTAGCAATTTTTATCTGTTCTTTACAATAAAAAAAAAAGAGCTGCGTGAGCAGTAATTTACGAATGATGAAGAAGTAAAAGAAGCAGTATCGGCGTATTTTTCAGACAAAATAAAACAAAATAATTGAAAGATCTGAAAGACTTATTATAGTTGCATATACAGGCTGTTTAATAAAAAAAACTCCCTATCCCATAACTTCTCTATTTATTATCCGATTTCAATAAATAAAAAAAATATAAAAATGGTCTGACAAACTCTATAAACTGCCCATAATCCCATTTTTTAACGCTGTCTTAAATACGTAACGATAGTCAACTTTTTTTTTTAATGAACGCCTGCAGTTTTTTTCGGTTAGTCTGGTAGATAACTTTTTTCTGAATCTAGTAATGTTCATTTAGCTATCATTTGGTTGATATTTAATTTAAAAAATGGAATTATCTACAACCTTTATCCTCTTACTATGAAATTTTCAAGTGTGCCCGCAACACAAATGTGACAAATATGTCATTTAAACGTCTGTCATTCGAAAATTAACTGGGAAGTCTGCATTTTTTATTTACATTTTTTATTTTTTACACAACACTGCCACAGCAATCATTTATTATTCACAATTCATTCGAAATCACGTGTCAAAAACAAAAATCAGTTAGATCTAAGGACAAAAAAAATTAAATTAACAATAATAATCAAAATAAAAACAAATTAGAAACAATTAACAAACGACAAACTACTGACAATCGCTCGAGTTTTGAATGACATATTTGTTACATTTGTGTTGCGATTTTGTTTCACGGCATACTTGAAAAGTTCATAGTAACCGGATAAAGGTTGCAGATAAATCAATAGTTTTTAATTAAATATCAACCAAATGATAACTAAAAGAACATTACTAGATTCAGGAAAAATATCTACCAGACTAAAGGAAAAGAACTGCAGGTGTCCATTTAAAAAAAAAAAAGTTGACTATCGTTACGTACTCAAGACAGCGTTAAAAGAATTGGGATTATACGCAGTTTATAAAGTTTGTCAAACCATTTCTGTACAATTTTTATTTATTGAAATCGGATAATAAATAAAGAAGTTACGGGATGGGGCGTTTACATCAAACAGCCTGTATATAGAAAAAGAAAAATATTGTTGTATCTTCATTTCTCTCGTTTATCTCCATTTTGCGAACTTAAGCGTGGCCCCTCGTATTTTAGCATTGTCTGGTATGTTCAGTTAATTCATTAATAGAAAAATAATCCTGTTAGCATATCTGCCCGTCAATTTTCTGTCACTCTAATTAAATTGATTTTTAACCTATTTAGAACATCGACGCTAATTTGATCAATTGATCTATCAGTTGAACCGTCAGTATTTACCCAACGCATAACGCGAACTAATCTAGTTGTGTCTAGATCCTTTCCGTAAAGTATTTATTGAAGTTGTTACTTATGTAATAAACTCCTGGACAAAATTAACGCATCACTTATGGTAAGAGACAAAATTTGCCAAAACCCTTTATTATTGAAATTATAACACATGAAGTATAACAAAAAAAAACACTGTAGCTATCTTCGAACAATATTTTTTACATGATACAATGTTAATCTAACAAAAGTGAAGATTTAGAAATTATAAAAAGTTCTTCTAAAATTATATTTAACTTAAAAATTATAATATTAATATCCGGTATTTTCTCCCCTTGCTCTTATAACTGCTTCCATTCGTCCAGGCATACTACTAATTAAGTTGCAGATGGTGGCTTGAGGAATATTCTCCCATTCAACCTCCGCGTCTTCAAGTTCCCTAAGAGTTGTAGGAGCAAGCATAGTAGCGTCTAACTACCCGTTTAAATGCATTCCACAGATGCTCTATGGGTTTTATGTCCAGGCTTTTAGGTGGCGACTCCATAAGCTGAATATTCACCTCTCGACGCACAGTGTGGAATTTTGTAAAACTAGGAGGATTTGATTAATAAAAATTGTTTGTTGGTATTCATGCAAAAAGTACGCGTTTCGACTCGTAGTATGTCAAACCTCCTTCATGTCTTTACAAATTTGTTACTGGCAACATGGTATAATCGGGACGTTATCGTAAAGTTAGGTTATTGTTTACATTTGTTCAAACGGCATTTCTGTCAGTCATATTGTGATGAGGTGTGTGTTGAGCTATTATCTGCAAATTGAACAAAATTCATCTTGTTTTGCTTTGTTCTCCGCAGCGTCCTGCAAGGTAAGAATTATCATCTTGTTTTAAGTTTTAAGTATAGTGTTTCTAATGTTAGTAACTTATGAAGTTCTCAGTAGATGTATATATCTTTAAAATTGAGGTTTAAAAATGTATCTTCATGTATCTAGCTTAAAATATTTTTTTTTACTTTCCTATCTATATGTCGCAGGCTAATAGTTATTTTAGGCAAATAGTATTTACCAACAACATTTTTTAGGGAAATGGGTTTTTAATTTTTATTTGAGGTTATGTTTATCCGTGTTTAACTAATGTTTATGTGCTTCGGTTCTTCATTTAGCACTTTTCTACCTATAACATGTAAGTTAATATTAACACCATGGTAGATAAAGATGAATTTTATTTAAGGCCGAATGCAAAGTACGAACAAACAATAATTAAAAAGCCGTGGACCCTGCAACGAACCAATGACATTTAGTGCGATTTTAAAGAGTTTTCGTTCAAAACAAGTTCAGAATAATACTCAGGCCCTCTCAGCAAGAGAAAAATAGTATGGCAAATCATATGACCTCCTGGAGATATCCGGCGTATCAAAAGTTATTCGGAAAGCAAAATCTGTTAACGATTACCTTATTTGTGTTACACCAATTGAAGAATTTTTTGATAAAATTGACGAATAACACAAAGCGACAGGACACGGAGGAAGGGACAAAATGCTTCATAATTTGAAAAAGAAATGTTACATTCCAAGACTGGCAGTTCAAGTATACGCAGAATTGTGTAAGACTTGTAACTTGAAAAAAAGGTTGGGTTGTAAAACCGATAACATCAAGAGATTTCAATCAAAGAGGACAAATTGACTTAATTGACTTTCAATCCTGCTCAGATGGTAAATATAAATGGCTATTAAACGCATTGGCCCCAAAAGTGGTATTTTAAATACCTGCCAAAATAAATTGTCCAATTGACAGCTTCTTTTGTCCAAAAATACAATCTCCCTGGTTTACTTGTGTTTATTTTATTGTTTATTTCGTTTTAAGAGAAGATGTCTTCTTTTTTAAATTTCTACGTTTGTATTGCAACTTAATAGGGATAAAAATACAATTTCCCTGGTGTACTTGCATTTATTTTATTGTTTATTTTGTTTTAAGAGAAGAAGTCTATTCGCCTATGACATTTGTCTTATTGTGAATCTTTTTGCCTAACAACCCAGTTAGCAGATACCATTTGCCTAGAAAAATAGCTTTTGAGCAGAAATAAATGATATGGAGCTATTTGCAAAGGCAGATATCATTTGTCACATTTGGTTATATCTTATTTACATGGGACAATAAACAAATAACGGTGTAATTAATCATTCGTAGATAAATCGTTCTGTTGTGAACATTTATTAAATACCCTTTTTTACGGGTTCCGAAAAAAGAATAACACGTTGATTTACGATAGGTATGCATGTTTAAATTAATGATTTCGTTGAAGGAATTTCGATAAAAGCATACATATATTCAAATATTAGACGAAATGAAATTACTCTAGGACATGTGAATTAAAATTATTTTATTTTATCTGAACATACCCTAAACAAATTTGAAGAGTGGTTTAATATGCATGATATGGCGTTGAACATGAACAAGACTAAGTTTATAAAGTTTGCCTACTTTAAGGGAGAACCATATGACTTTGTACATAAAGAAAAAACACTTAATTCATGTGACAATACGAAATTCCTTGGAATTGTTGTTGATGGACAGCTGAACTGGAGAGAACATGTGAATGTTTTGGCATCTAAGTTGGCGTCCTTTAGTATGCTCTCCGTGTAATATCTCGATACACGGACTATCATGCAGGGCTGTGCATAGAGAAAATAAAGAAGAGCTCCAACTTGAATTACACGATGGTGGCTCCGCCATTTTTAATCCTATGAACTAATGCAATTTTAGCGCATGCGTGGTTACTCGTACATTTACCGCCATTTATCACATTGTCAGCCATGTTGTAGTATAGGTTCCGGGTATCGTATGGAAAATTGTTTGGTAAGGCTTTGTTTTAATTTTTATTATCCTTAAATCATCAGTGAAACAAGTTTATCGTGCTGCATTCCATTCTGTGCAAATGTTCGTTGTAGATTATTGGAAAAAAATACCTCACAAAATGTATGCTTTTTTTTATTCGATCCGAAAACTTCACGAGGAAGGAGGTGGACAAATGTATTGAAAATCCATTTTCCGGAATTCTCCGACACAACTGGAAAGCGGTACATATGCCAAGATCACTTTTCAGAAAAAAATTTTACAAGTACATTGAAACGTAGGCTAATAAAATTTGCAGAACCAGATATATTCAACAATAACATAACAGCTGTGAATATTAATTCTACAATTAGTGAAGATACTTGTCATGAAAAAGAACCACCAAGAGAGAGTCAAGAGCACTTATTGGAAATAGAAGCATCATCAAGCTTGGAAAATAATAAAAGTAATAGTTTATTTTATAAAGAACAGAGTGTACTACGGGAATATGGAATAAAGTATGTGAACAACTTACCTCAAAACAGCCAATCACTTTATAAATTATCAAGTAAGCAACAAACAACAATTTTGAGATTAAAGAAAACTATTACTAAAGCAAAACATAAGAAGAAAGCTGCATTACGAGTAACATCTACCAAATTATTGCATAAGAAAAGGTAACTCAACAACATTTGGAGAAGAAGATACTATACCTTGGAATGTACCAGACAAACCAGAAAATGCAGATTTTGCTGAATTACAGGCAGTAACGTATGTATCAGGTTATATTGTTAAACGGCTTCAATTAGAGTGCAAAGATTGCGAAAGTGATTTATTAAGTACCGAAATTTTACCTGAACATACATTTACAATGTTTAAAGAATATCATACACAGAAAGACCATTTAAAATATGCTCGAACGGAATTAATATATTGTATAGCCCATATGTATCATATTATCTATAAATATTTAGAAAAGCGAGGACATAATACAAATGTATATGAAAAGTTGAAGTTTTGCATTAGTGAAAATGTAACGTTTGAGTGGCTACAGTGTACTGTGCACAAATTTAATGTTAAAAATAAAATAGTTGAGTTAGTTCTTAATATGTTATTTAAAAAGTTTTTTTGTGAATTGGAAAGAAGGGTAAAGAATAGAATGAGGTGCCGTAAAAGAAAGTGCTGCTAAAATATTGACAAAAATTTCATAGTATAAATCTGGAACAAATATTGTGTTGTTACTGATGTTTGTGATTATTAGTGTAGTATAAATAAGTATATCTTGCAACATAACATAAGTGTGGAACTTGTTAGTGGTAATTGTTATATATAGATACATATACTATACAGATACAGATTAGGTACTTGTCATTTTCTTTCTTTTTTACATGTTTACGTTAACTGGCCTGATGACTGCATTGATTACCGAGGAAGACACCTTTACTGTGATATTTTTAATTGTTATAGAATATATTTTTTGTTAATATTTTTATAAGAGTTTACTTTCTGTTTATGTATTATTGTTATTATTATTACAAGAATCTACTTTTCGTTAATTCAGTTTGCATTTTATTTATTGTTGATACTTTGTAAAAATTTAATATCTGTAAATGTCTTTATTTATTGTTTTTATGAGAATTTTATTTATATTTTATATAATGTTATAATATGTTTAATTTTATTTATTAACTGTTTTCTAAAATTAAACTTACTATGTATAACAATTTTTCTCTTTTTATTTTTAAAATAGTTGACTTCCATGAAGTAGTGTTTTGTGAAAGTAGATGAAAATGTGTAATTGATTATTAAGTTGATAAATATGTCACTCAAATGATCAATTACTGCATTTTTATCTTTATTTAAAAATAATATTAAATTTTAATTCAGAAAGTATGGTATTTAAATATTCAAATATGGCGCTGTTGAAAATTAGTACCATTGGCTAAAAATGGCGGCGCTATTGTGCTTCGAATTTTAATACATTAAGTTGGTACTCTTTTTACTGTTAATTTCTCTATGGGGCTGTGCACTTATTATGCGTGTGTGTACAGCAGGATAGGATATGGCATCATGTTTTGGGGCGTGTCAGTGGAGGCTTAAAGAGTCTTCAAATTGCAGAAATCATGTTTGCGCAGTGTGTTTCAGCTACATCCTAGAAGTTCATGTAGAGATTTATTTAAAACGTATGAAATAATGACTTTGCCAGGGATTTATATTTTCGAGTGCGCGGTGTTTGTGCGGCAGAACTATGAACTTTTCAGGGAACGAGAGATGGTGCATGGATATGACACTCGCGGTACCAAAGAGGGGCACTTACTACCACCTCAAACTAGAAATGCAATTGTTTTTAAAAGTGCGGCTACACAAGCCACAAAAATATATAATCATCTTCCCTATGAGATGAAGCAGGAAAGACCCGAAAGATTCAAGACGCGCCTCCGCAAATATCTGCAAGGGATGTGTTTCTATTCTGTGGTTGAGTTCTTCTCAAATAAAGTTTAATTTGTTTTTTCTAATTTAAAAATTAAATTTTACTTTAAAATATGACAAAAAATTAAACATTGAATTTGGCTGTTTTTTGTATGTTTTTCTGTTTGATATTTTGCTTGTTTGTATATATATTTATTGCTATTTTTTGTTTTATTTATTTTAAATGAATCTGTTTTGTTTTGTACTTTACAATATTTTTACAATGTGTAATACGTGTGACTTGTTCAACGCCATTAGGCACTACTGAATACAGATTTTCTTTCTTTCTTTCTACCTCATAATAATTAATACAGAAACTGGAGAATAAACTTATTATCACGCAGCGGCTGTCAATGAGTTTATCTTTGGATGGACGATAGTCTTATACACGCTATGGCTGCACAAGAGTATTCACCGGATAACTTATCACCACGAGGCGGCTGGTAACAAGTTTATTACAGAATGGAAGATTTACACTTGCAGCGGCAGCATAAAAGACGGTTAAATTCTTCCACGAAATGTCTGAAAGAATTCTGGTAAATTCTCCCACGAAATGTCTGAGTGAATTCCTTGAATTCTCCCACGAAATATCTGAGAGAACTAATTTTCCCTAATAAAATCGTGGCTTTATATAGGCCTAGACTTGCACAAATAATACTTAAAAACAGTATTTTTACCGCGAAACACACTTTAGAATCGCGTGCAAAATGCACTGAACTCAACACAAAATATTAATAAAGATATCATTTTTCTCGATGCCAATTGACAAATATAGACATCAAATAAATTAAATATTATAAATTATCGAACCTATTAAGCTAAAAATTAAACAAAAAGCATTAATACATTTAAATGGATAATTTTATACAGGGGCGAACAAAAGTCAGTTACAATGACACGTTTTCCAGTAAGGTATAAACAGACTTTTCTTGTTTTGTTAGGAACATTATAAGAGCGCGATACTCGATTTTCTCCATATTTCACTCTTTCTTCCCGATTAAGTTGCTTGGTCGACTGTGTGCTGACGCGATTGTGTTAGAATTTTATATTTATGTTAATAATGAATCATTAAACACGTTTCAATACTTAAGAACTCTCCCAATACCACCTGACCTTTCCATTGTACGAACTTAAAAACGCTTCCTTGTATAGTAAAAGAGAGTATTTCATCCTATTACAAGAACTTCCGAGTTGACGTAATTATGTTGTTTACGTAAAAAGTTATGACAAATGGGCCAACATTACCCTATAGGGTATTCATCTCATCTATTATAATTTGAGAGCAACCTTTTAAAGATATATTATTGGCCCTGTCAATACACGAACACTATACATTATACATGTGCATGTACTTTTATGCCAATTCAATTGTTCTATAATATAAAGCTATCTGTCTCTGTACATATTTTCCGAGAAATCCCAAATAGATTCTGGCTTCTTTATTGTTACCTCTCAATACGACAATAACAAGGAAATGCATCCTATGACAGATGAATATTGTCAAGACACAACTCTCGCCTACGCGATTTATTCGTATTATTGATCGCCGCATGGTGTCCGGGGGTGTATCATGACGTCATTGTGACGACTATTGGACGCCTCATTTCACTTGGGCAGGCGTTCACAGCCACTACGATCTGTCATAAGGGAAATAAGCTCTGTCCAAACAGATGTGATCGACTGGTTCGAGGTTTGGAGATGGGCAACATAATTTCACAAAAATTAACCATAATTAGCTCCATCTTTACTGTTTGTCTCCAACTAAACTGCTGATTTCATATAGCATCATATTATAGGGACTATCTCGAGTTTATTGTCGTATTTAATTGGAAACTAGTGGAGATAAAAGTTGCAGCATAATCCTGGAAAATGGATTTGATGATACTAATAATAATACTTTAATTTACGAAGTCCATTTAAAGCTATTTAACGAAACCTTAATTGATATGTATTCTTTAAATGTAGATTTACCTATTGGAGAATTGAAAACAATTTTAATTCTTTAACTGATGTTCTGCAACATATGTGCAGACGATTTTTGTTCAAAAATATATTTTATTCATACAAAGTCATGATTTACAAAATCGGAAGAATTAATGTTAATTGTTTTCAACCTTGGTTTGAGCACCATTTGAACGGGTTTAGATATACTTTCGACCAATAATTTTCATTCGTTGCAGATTTTGGTATCTCGATACCACACTTCAGTAACCGATTTATCAACTTGATTTTGGTTGTGCAATCCATCTTTCTGAGCCTCGTCTTGCAGGTAGATCAAAAATTCTCTATATGATTGATGTCCTGCAAATTGCCAGGTCAATCCAAAACTGTTATTCTACCATTAGTGAGGAATTGTTTTTCAATTTTCATGTGTGGCAAGTTTCCAAACCATGCTGAAAAATCGGATTTTCCACATTCATCCCCGATAGTTCAGGGACCGTTCGATTTTGCAAAACCTATTTTTGACTGTTCATCATGTCTGTTATGAGTATTAATGATCGTGCAGCAAAAAAAGAGAAGCGGCTACAAATCATTTGTTTCACGGAATGTCTGACTGACTGCTGAACGTGTGTCGATAAAACTGGTTTCCTATCGGAACGGTGAATAAATTGATGACGCATGCCTTGAAGAAAAGAAGGCTTTCCTCTGAAACTAATACATTTTTCCAGTCATCCAGTATTTCTTTGCCCTTTGCAGAGGAAGAGAATGCTTTATCTTCCTCTTTTTTGAGGCAGTCAAGGGTTGTTTCTTAAGGGCTCTCCAAGCTTTCCGTCCAACTTCTAGCAAACGATGGCGCATTGACGAGGTATGCACAGTTGATCCAACAAGAGCTAGGTACTTCTATAAGTAGCCACTAGTCTTCGTGGGATGTATTTTACTAATCCGCAACAATAGAGTATCCCCTTTCTTTGTGGTTTTTCTTTTCCGGTAACATTATCCCACTCTCTATGGCAAAATAGAGCCAGTTTCTTCATGGAGTTTAATTAACTTGCGCATTGCACTTTTAGAAATGCCATACTCGTCTGCTATCTGCCGTTGCCTCAATTTACTGTGTTTACACAATGTAATAACCTAAGAACGGATTTCTTTTGCGATATTCATTGCGCATACGCATCCGCAGTGCAATCTATAATTGACAATAACAATCACAACTCTTAATACACAACCACAAACAGACAAAACATACATTCTATTATCACTACGCGAATGATACGGAACGTGCACGTTTGAGGTTAGAGTGAAATTTACTTTGTCCACATTAATTTACACAAGGGTGCAACTGTTACACAGATAATTTCATTCGTTTATATTAGATATTATTTTTTTTTCAGTATTAAAACTTTCTTATCACTCCTTGTAAATAAACTATGAATTTCTGAAGTGTTAAACTAAAACTAAACTTATCCAAATGTTATGATTTTTTCATTTTTCGTAACAACACTAAAAGTAATATAAAAATCCTTCGTTAAACAACGAAATAATGCATCATAACATGACATTTGTAGTATAACATGCCTGAAGGATTTAGCATACGTTAGAGGTACTATTATTCGTCTTCTCTTTTCCATATTCGTTTTCTTGAGATATTAATGAGGTTGGAATGAGGGAAATATTTTATTTATGAACACCTACATGTGCGCAGTTACATTTTAAAAACGTAGCAAGAGTGTCAAAATCTCCATTTACATGATTATATTAAATATGCAACGTTACTACTGGATTAAATTCCTAAATACATAAATAATGTAGAGTTATGTCTGTCTAGAGAGAAGGGACAAAAGAGGTATGTCACGTTTCTGACCTACTTTTTTAATTGGTATTAACATTTGTTTTAAGATAAAATTATGAACTTATTCTTTTCAATGGGAATTGATTATCCGAAATGTAGTACAAGAAAAATTCTTGGTAAATAGCTATAATTTTTTATTTGGTCACTAATATTAACAATAAGTCTGAATATGTGAATTGTAAGGTATTTGACGTCTGATTTAGTGCAATTTTAAAAAAGACAGAAGTGGGTTTATAATGAATATTTCAACATTGCCAATTTTTGTTCTGTAATTGTGCCAAAGTGGAAAAAAGTACATTAAATATGTACCGAAATAAACAGAAAAATAAGTAGAAATTAGAATATATAAGATTTTTAGCTAGTGTCATATGAAAATATTCTATATTTCTTTTAATAAATGTATAAATATGTACATCAGTTTATTGTAATATTTGAGTATACTGTACAACAAATTTAGGGTTTCCTGATGTTAACAGAATCATTTAGTTCCGGTGCTGTAGAAGAAATGTTTTCACACATTAGGCTTAAAAGATGTGCAAATAATGCTACTGATGTCAGACTGAGTGAAAATTACTGAGATGTGAAATAGCAAAAGTTTTAAAATCTTCCAATAAAACTGTAAGCGTCGATTGCGTTAATACTGCAACATTTTTTAAAATCCAAGAGGTCATTTACAAAATCCAGATAAACACTTTACAACATAATTCATCCCCAATTAGTATTAACTTTTGAATTATTAGAAAAAAAAGTAGAATTGTAAATGCACTTACATATATTCTTGAAACGACTCAACAACGTAATTTTCACTTTTTCAATTCTATTTTGTTTTATTTCATTATTTGAAATTATTAATGTTAATTATTGTAAAGTTAACGTTTAAAGTGTTATTTTAAATTTTATTTTAATAAAAATTGAGAAACCATTCTGTTTGGGTTTACTATCCTATTACTAGATGGCGTTACTTAAGGATCAATATTTTGAGGTTACCAGAATAAAATTCATGAATGTAAATCTATATCGCTCGATATGCAGTTGGCCTTGTACATATAAGATTAAAACGGCCTAAAAAAAATATTTATGGGGGAATATAATAAGCAGTAAATGAATGGGTAATCATTTTCTATTTATTATGTATTTTTAAAAAAATTAAATATTCCTTATAATCAAAAACTTTTTCGGTAGATCCTTAAATACTTAGAAAAATCGGTAGACGAAAGAAGCTTTCGGAGATCAAAAAAGAAAGAAAAGCACGCTTTCAAATTTTATTATGAAATTTATGATTGTAGGTAGTATATAACCTCAAATAAATGAATATTCTTTAAACAAATAATTACTAATATTTAAGATTTGTTTTTAGACGTTTTATTCAGTACATATTATCAGTTTAAATAATAATATGTTCGTGGTACGCACAAAAACCAAAATAAAAGAATGGCAAGCATTAAAAACATGATTGCCTTCTTTTTAAATCTTCTAGGCGCGCAATCAGAGAGAGCATGTCCGTGCTCTAACCAATCCCATGACGTATAACAACGAGCTATGTGGGTTGCGAACATAGATGATATTCAATGCCCCTACAAATTACAATTTCAAAACATAGAAATTAAACTAATTAATTAATTAATATTTACTGATATGTACCTTCCACTAAAATAATAATACATAACAGTAATATATAATTTATATAACAAAATAAATGTATATTTCAGTCCCTACTTCTACTGTATCTTCCCTATTTCCTATTTTGGATTATTATGGATTCATCTTTCGTCAAAAAAGTTTTCTTGAAGTAGTGAATTCAAATGCTACATATAAAAATACATTGTGCGTTTTTCTGCTTAAAAATTATTCATGATTAAACAATTCAAAAACAGGTACGTTTAACATATTATTATATTATTTAACATTGAATACGTTATAATCTTAAATGCAACCCAACAAACACATATTAGTAATTTTGGTTAAAAACAACAGATGTCCCACGATCTGCCGTTACAATAAATGTCGGTAATGTAGAGTATTCCGAAATTTAAAATTGAGATATTGACACAATTGAATTTGTCGCGTAGTAAATCTTCCGTTAGATTAAGTGTTTCAGTGTTTTAGTATTTCAATGCTTTTCTTGTGTTCATAGTTTTTAGTGTTCTCAAATTTAACACCATTTTTATTATTTATTGGCGCATGTCCGTGGCGAAAACGATTCCGTTGTGCTATTTAAGACACCCTTGGTAAATGTAAATCTGGAAGCAGTGGCGGCGCGTGGTTCAATACTTTAGGACTGCACAACCTTTAGAATAAAGAAGAGTGCTGTTGACAAATCGCCGGAGGCGGAAATTCTTTTGGGGACCACGCCCAAAAATAGCAAGCTCAAAAGCACCACAAAATTTAATACAGTTTATAATTTAGACAAGACATACCTAATATTCTTTACTCGTGCATTATGTTTTTCAATGCTTAATGAGTATGCACTATTTTCCTAATAAATTAAATCCTAATTTAGCAGGTAGATGTGGCTTTGAATGTTGATGCGTTTTAATTTTTTCCATTAAATATACTAAATCTTTAACGCCAGATTTTGTCCATTCTGATGCCTCATCACTTCCAAATAATAAACAAGAAAGACAGTAAAGACTATTACTAACACCACACCCGCACAACCAGTCAGTATTTTCGTAAGTTTCTATTTTAAAATTTCGTTTATAATCACAACTTTTGCAATTGGTATCTAACATTAACGTAATTAACAAATTAGGTTTTGGACAACCGACACTTTTGATTTTGATTATTTCTTCTAGTGAGAGCGAAGAAAATTTAATAGTCTTTAAATATTGCACACTAACACTATCAGAGATCGAAAATTTCGCAATTCTTGCAATTCGTAAATTCAAAATGGTCCGATCTCCCGAAGTGCACTGATTACATATGCACACGAACCAGCTTAAAACATCGAACGTCGCCGGACTATCGCGGGAAACAAAGAGTGCGGGCGGCACAGTTCCTCCAATTAGATTTAATACTCACATGTGCAGTGAACGAAGCAATTAGGTGACGCAATAGACCGATATGAAAGGATCCTTTGGATATTAGTTGGAACAATTTAGATCTCGTGTTTTAATTTCTAATCTTTGCGTCTTTGAGAAATTGTTTTTGGAATTAATAGGCATGTTATACTGTTTTTATAAAATTATTTAAAGAATGATAAAATTTAAATGTTTTTTTAATAAGAATACACATAAAAATTTTCAATCACATTATTAACATTGCTATTTCACTTAAATTCGTAGCTTAACGACTTGGGTAATTGTGCAAAAGCAATAAAATCAACATAAAATACAAAATTACGACATCTTTAAGAATACATAAACGTTATAAAAGAATACTTTATGGTCCCCGTATTCATTACAAAAAGAGCAAATGAAACGTAAGTGTATGATATTGCTCGGTAAAGTAAAATGCGAATAAAAAAAAAAAGAGTTATGATAAATTAGTAAAATATCTTTTTGCTCTATATTTATTAATTTCCATTTCTAATTTTAATCAAGATTTTTTCGACAGAAAAGCAGGAATTTGTTATTTACTAATATTTGTTCGGTGGACAGTGAATAGAAAATAATTTCAGCTCTTTCTTGAGCAATGACCATTTTCCTTGGTTCCAGCTGAATGCAAGAATAACCAGCAGAACAAGATTCTCCGTTTCGTAGAAACAACAAAAACCTCTCACAAATAATCACTTCCTCTAATTGTTGGTTACAATCCACTGTTACAATAAAATTATTTTACGTACACTGCCCGCAGTTTATATTGCATAGCCTTTAAAATTTAAAATCTACATCTTTAGCATTCCAGTTAATTTTTCTGTTAATTTATATAATATTTACGTACGATGTTAATGTAAAGTTGATCAGTTTACTAATGAGATGTTTTGTTAATGCAAATAAAAGATATTTTTAGTTACTGGTACCATACAATAAGGAAAAGTCTTTTGGAAACGTTTCTCAATAAAAATCAATTCTCCACGACATCGCAGTGCTTTCTAGCTTTGTGCACATTTTATGCAAGTAAAGATTTATTTGCTGCAATTTTTATACTCTAGCAAAAAAATAAATTGTATCTCTTGAATTAGTTGAAACAAATTGTGTACAATAAATGTATGGAAATACTTTGGGAACGAATATACGGTAGAAGAAGCCGACTTATATTATGTATTATATGGAATTCCTCAGGGAAGCGTTCTCAGACCATTTTTACTTTCTTATACGTAGTATAAGAAAGTATTGTGATGATGAAAATTTTCGACCTCGAGATTTTTGCAGATGTCCACGTTTTGAAGTCCCCTGATACCAAAAAAGTGGTTTTTAAAAAATGTCTGTGTGTCTGTCTGTCTGTGTGTGTGTCTGTGTGTTTGTGTGTGTGTGACCACGATAGCGGTCAAACCGCTACAGATATCAATTCCAAATTTTGTATTTACGAATATAATCTCCCTCTTGAGAACTGATTAGATTTTGAGCAAAATCAGCAGACCGGAAGTAGTAGTTTACTTCAGTGAAAAAATCGAATTTTTCAAATATTTCGTGAATTACTAAGTTTAAACAAATTTATAAAGAATTCATATGTACTTAAAATTGAAATTGTGAACAATTTTATTAAAAAGGTTTTTCGAAATTCCTACCGGAAGTATGTCTTTTACTCTTATCGAAAATCAGTTTCTTGCAAATATTTTGCAAGTCATGCTTTTTAGACAGGTACGCTACGAATATAAAAGTATTTAGAACTTAATTTCCAATATCTTTTGTATAAAAGAAATTTCAAAATTCGGACCGGAAGTATCACTTTTACTCTTACCGAATAACGATTTTTTGCAAATATGTCGTAAATTATGCATTCTATGTATATTTATGAAGAGTACAAAAGTATTTAGAGTTGGATTTGGAATATTTTTTGTATAAGTGAAATTTCAAAATTCAGACCGGAAGTAACACTTTCATACGTATAAGAAACTCGTGTGGTGGCCACACCTCATTTTTGTACCATATATACACGACACAGCACGTAGAGGAAATACATGCAACTTGGAAAGGAAAGGCAAAAGAAAAAATTGTCACATTAGTGCCATTAGTACTAATTGGGGCCCCTGCTATTTGTGATATATCTAAATAATATCTCTGATAATACAAGGTCTAAACAAAATAGTTTATATGCGGACGACACATTGTATCTAACTGTCGGGAAAAGTAGATGAGGAATTAGATACAGAAACTAATAAAGTCTTATAATATGCAAATGCATGGTTTCAAGACAACGAATTAAAAGTGAATGAAGAGAAAACACAACACTTGAAGTTCTTTGCGAAAAACGAGCAATCTTCAGAAAGTGTAGGGTATCTGGGCTTAAGAATTGACGGCAAACTAACCTGGAGCTCTCATGCATCTAACCTAGCGAAAGCATTAACATCCGCAGAAAGAGATCAGCAACATTGATGACACGGGTGGTTACACATCGGCTACGAAACCAATTTGACTTATATGAAATGAAAAGGAAAAAGTAAGTAGATGTCATCAACACTGCAGAAAGAGGTCAGTAGCATTGATAGCTTGCTGTAACATTGTTGAAACGGCTGTTCAAACAGCGGCTACCAAACCCATCTAACTTATATGAAATGAAAGGGGAAAAGTAAGTAGATGTCATCAACACTGCAGAGAGAGGTCAACAGCAGTGATAGTTTGCTGCAACATTGTTGAAACGGCTGTTCAAACGGCGGCTACGAAACCCATCTGACTTATATGAAATGAAAGGGGAAAAGTAAGTAGATGTTATCAACACTGCAGAAAGAGGTCAACAGCAGTGATAGTTTGCTGCAATATTGTTGATACGGCTGTTGAAACGGCAGCTACGAAACCCATCTGACTTATATGAAATGAAAGGGAAAAGTAAGTAGATGTTATCAACACTGCAGAAAGAGGTCAACAGCAGTGACAGTTTGCTGCAACATTGTTGAAACGGCTGTTCAAACGGCAGCTACGAAACCCATCTGACTTATATGAAATGAAAGGGAAAAGTAAGTAGATGTTATCAACACTGCAGAAAGAGGTCAACAGCAGTGATAGTTTGCTGCAATATTGTTGAAACGGCTGTTCAAACGGCAGCTACGAAACCCATCTGACTTATATGAAATGAAAGGGAAAAGTAAGTAGATGTTGTCAACACTGCAGAAAGAGGTCAACAGCAGTTACAGTTTGCTGCAATATTGTTGAAACGGCTGTTCAAACGGCGGCTACGAAACCCATCTGACTTATATAAAATGAAAGGGAAAAAGTAAGTAGATGTTATCAACACTGCAGAAAGAGGTCAACAGCAGTGATAGTTTGCTGCAACATTGTTGAAACGGCTGTTCAAACGGCGGCTACGAAACCTATCTGACTTATATAAAATGAAAGGCAAAAAGTAAGTAGATGCCATGAACACTGCAGAAAGAAGTCAACAGCAGTGATAGTTTGCTGCAACATTGTTGAAACGGCAGCTACGAAACCCATCTGACTTATATAAAATGAAAGGGAAAAAGTAAGTAGATGTTATCAACACTGCAGAAAGAGGTCAACAGCAGTGATAGTTTGCTGCAACATTGTTGAAACGGCTGTTCAAACGGCGGCTACGAAACCCATCTGACTTATATAAAATGAAAGGGAAAAAGTAAGTAGATGCCATGAACACTGCAGAAAGAGATCAATAGCAGTGATAGTTTGCTGCAACATTGTTGAAACGGCCGTTCAAACGGCGGCTACGAAACCCATCTGACTTATATGAAATGAAAGGGAAAAAGTAAGTAGATGTTATCAACACTGCAGAAAGAGGTCAACAGCAGTGATAGTTTGCTGCAACATTGTTGAAACGGCTGTTCAAACGGCGGCTACGAAACCCATCTGACTTATATGAAATGAAAGGGAAAAAGTAAGTAGATGCCATGAATACTGCAGAAAGAGGTCAACAGCAGTGATAGTTTGCTGCAATATTGTTGAAACGGCCGTTCAAACGACGGCTACGAAACCCATCTGACTTATATAAAATGAAAGGGAAAAAGTAAGTAGATGTTATCAACACTGCAGAAAGAGGTCAACAGCAGTGATAGTTTGCTGCAACATTGCAGAAACGGCTGTTCAAACGGCGGCTACGAAACCCATCTGACTTATATGAAATGAAAGGGAAAAAGTAAGTAGATGTCATCAACACTGCAGAAAGAGGACAACAGCAGTGACAACATTGTTGAAACGGCTGTTCAAATGGCGGCTGTATACGAAACCCATCTGACTTATATGAAATGAAAGGGGAAAAGTAAGTAGATGTCATCACCACTACAGAAAGAGGTCAGCAACAGTGTGAGTATGCTGCAACACGATTGGAAATTCATTGTTCTTTGTTCCGTATTTCGAAACAGAAAGCGAATAAATAAAAGTATGTTAAATAAATAACCTACTGGTACCGCTAAATTTTCTTCCGATTCTGGATTGGTAAATACAAAATTTTTTGTCTTTATCTAGAGACAAGGGAGTGGTAATGTTTTATGCAAATTATGCAGATGTGTTCCAAAAATACTACGAGAATCAGTCAATATGAGATACCAACGTCAGTCAAATCTGCATTTCAAAAAAGCGACAACATTTAAGTTATGAATTTTGCGAAAGTGATTTCTACCATAACAATAGATATATTCTTGTTGACAATGATGTTGCACCTTCTGAGCCTTAATTTATTGAAGAAAAGACAGCCTCCTGCAAAGATTAATCTGTGTTAATTTCTCCGGCCACGCATTAATCTTAGTAACCATTCAGATCCCTAGATTTGCTTTACTCTCAGCTTGTATATGAAAAAAACAAATTATAAAAGAAATAGGTGGTCGAAGTTTAAATTTGTTTTTGTTAGTGTTACTACAGCTAATTGTTGCGTTATATATTAATAACATAAAGATTATTTGACATTATAATTCATTTTTTCTTTCTTTTACGCTACAACACATGAGTTTTCGTTATTCTACTTTTGACTACTAATTCCAATGAATATAATCTATTATTCATACAGGTACGTAAAATTGTCTAACACTTTTGCAGAACACAAATTATTGCTTTCTTTTTCACACCTTTCCCCGTTAACAATGTTAGAAGAAGTAAATATTATGTATGCACATGACTGTGACAACAGGTATTATTTTCCTAGATTTTTTTGCATCGAGACAACCTTGCAGTCATTCTTTCGACCTTAATTACATTTAATCACGTTTCTGTAGAAAGTGTACTTGTGTTTCGTAGTTAAAAATAGTACGCTTCCGCTATCTATTTAAATAATTATTAGATGCCTACAATTTTATTGTTCAAATTATTTCTCAACGCTTATTGAATTTGAACTTAACTAAATATAATACACAATTTTGTGATTGTTTTATTTTAAAAGTATAATGTCAAAATAAAGCGCTCAACATTGGTCGCCAAATATTTTTAATTTAATAGTCTATACGTATCTGCTCAGAATTTGCTTATTATGCGACCGGCTATTTTTTAGCTTTTAGCTTTTGTGACAATACATAAAAATAGCTGGTAATAATTACTGTATTGTAATATAATTAGAGATCGGCACTCAGGGGTTAAATTTTACATTATAACTATTGTAACATATAATTTTCTTACTGATTGGTAATAATTATCAGTCAGTAAGCAGAATTTATGTGTTATAAGTAGTTACAATATGACAATTATTAATATTTTTGACAAAAACTCGTATAAATTGTCAATAGGATGAATGATTGTTATGTATATATGGATATATATTTTCATTCTCTATAAAAAGATTAAATCTGCCTGCCAAAATTCACACTTTAAGAAGATTGCGAAACATGCACAGCTGATTTTTGATCAAGATGAGTACCCATCAAGACAAAGTGATGCTCTAAAATCGTTTCCGAAGAAAACATTTTGCATATAACTTACCGACCAGGATGTTTTGTTTTATTAAAATTCAGAGACTTCTGAAACCGATTTTTAAAACCATATTTAAAAAGGAATACTTGATAAGAAGATAGCAGGTCCTGATGATCTATCCACCCTATAATAAGATCAGAGAAAAACAACTATACAGAAGCGACAAGATTTGTCTGCGCCATCATCATACAAACACGGAATTAACATTAAATTATCCCAATATATTAAAAACAATAAAGATAATACACCTAAAAACCAACAACCAGGAGTCTATAAGTTAAAGTGTAGCGATTGTCCTAAGTTTTACATAGGCCAAACAGGAAGAACTTTTGAAAAAAGGGTGTCAGAACATTTTAGATCTTTCAAAACGCAGAAAACCGACCCTTCATACGCAAACCACCTTCTAGAGGAAAGCCATAGTTTTTGTCATCACTTTGATATCCTACATATAGAAAAATAAAGGCGTTAAATTAAACCTATTAGTATCCCTTGAAATTAATAAAAATGGACCCTCTAATAATTTAATTAACGATCAGTTAGAAACAAATAACACCCCCTCTTCATAATATTTGCCATATTGTTATATATAAGTGTATGTGTAATATTTTATTCATTTCTGAAGAAACCACTGTTTGGCGAAACAATTATCAATATTAAACTTTATTTTGAATATTAAATAGTGAAAATCCAACTTTTGTTGTTATTTAGTAATTAATACGATGGATCAAGTAAAGACCGAATCAATCCAATAAAAATTGTTTCTCATTTGAAATACTATTTATAATATATATGTATATAAATAGATTTTACTTAGATTAAATTATTATATACAAATCACTTGAATTCTATAGTGTAAAGCAGACGTGACAAGTTTCTGTTTGTTTCACGATGTATTTCTCGACGTTCTTCCATATCATAGTAACATAAACAATGTTCTAGACCTAATAAATGATAACTAAAAATGTATGCGTATGTTATTGAAACTAAACGAAATCCAGTGCACACTTACGTCTAGATAATTGGGAGAAGTAGATTCAATGAAAAGGTATTAAACAGGAACTATTACAAAAATTACGAAGTATGTAATTAACAGTCAAAACAAAGAAAAAACGAAACTAACGTAAATATGAATACATATATGTAACTTTATTTCTCTTGGGAAAGATAAGGTAAATATAATAAATGTTAGAAACCCCTCGCGCTTCTATCTACGCCGATGAAGAAAGGATTTTACTTATAAATTCCTTTTTTGATGGGTATTTTTTGTTGTCGTTTTCAATAACTTTTCAAGTAAACAACAGATGTTGCAGTTCACCATATGAATAATGCTATTCAGTAAATGTGTGTTGTTTACATTATTTCTTTGCTTCGTTGTTACTCCGTCGTAGTTTAAACCTGGGACGTCCGCGCCCTAATTATTACAAAATAATTCAGAGCAGCCGCTTTCTATACAAAGTCAAAATACAAAAAAAAATACAAAAAAAATAACCAATGTGCTGAAGAAAACAACAACAAAAAGTCTGTCATAATATTTATAATGGAAAAAAGAATCAAATTTTGTTAGATTGAAATTTACACTACATACTTAACTAAAAGAAAAAAGAAAACATTTAAAAAATTTCAATTTTGGAATCCACTTTTTTTCATTATTATGCTGCAGGTATTTTTTGAAACATTTTCTAAATTAAAATCAAAAATTTAGCGTAGTTTGCCTTAAATTTGAAATTTAGTGGAAAGCATCTAAATTCCATTTATAATTTAAAACCTTTGGTTATTTATGGCTATTTATTAACAAACATTCTCGAAGAAATAGTTAAGATCTACTACTCCAGCGAGCCACGCTCCTGGAGCCCAGTAGACCTACGGCCGCAACCCAAGTTTTACCGCCATCGGCAAAATAACCCTTATTTATAAAATGACATTTTTTATATTTCGTGAGTGACTGTATCAATATTATTATTATTTCGGATTTGTTTCTCCTATTTTATATTTCTCGAGTAACTGTATCAGTAGGTACACTTCAAATATGGCACATTAAATTAAAATTATATCACCTCCAGTTGTTAATGTTTTATTTTCTTGACTGCCACTGACACATTTTAAACGTTTTACGGAACTTTTAGGTAGGTAAGTAGTGTAGGTACATTTCAACCTAACTTTGCACAAAATTTGATTCTTTTTTCTTTATAAATAAGCTCCATTTTGGCGGTAGGGGGAAATCTTGGGCAACCCGATACATGTGAATTGGAGACATGAATTCATAAATTGAGATTTATTTTCAAGCTTTCCGAATATGTCATTTCAAAATACACAGTAAAAAATAAATAAATTCGACATCGTGTCCATTTCTTAGGACCTAATTTCCGAAGAATCGCCATCGTCTCTGAATATTATTGCGACCATGTACCTATGAATTATTGCAACCCTATATACAAATTATAAAAACTAAGTGTATTATAAAAACTGTATTTCATATATGACTAATGAATAACGAAGATATCTTTTACAGCGGTCAGTTCGATTGACTTCACGTTGACACAGATCGCGAAGACCTTGTACATAAGCAAGTAATACAATTCATTGCCTATTCGGTTCTGGTTTATACATTTCCTTATATCATTTAAATACACGGCATAAAAATCCAATTGCCCGGTGAAAAACCGTAATGACATGCACGCATCGTCCATAGAATAACAGCGCGCGAATATAGAGATTAAAGTATGTAGACAGCTGTTTCTTCATCTTAATTACTTATGTACACACAGAGCCGGAACCAGAGAAATAGAGTAGGGGAGAACGCGCTTCGACGAGTGCGCATCCAGTTTTAAGCAAACGCTATAGTGGTCGCCATTTTGCAGGAAGGCATTTCTTTTCACACGTAAGTTTGTTTACATTTTTCTAAGTCAATGAACTTTACATGCGAATTGTTGAGCTTGGTATAAATATAACCTTCAAAATGGCGGAATTCAATTTAACTTAGTTGGCGCATCTTTAAGCGCGTTCTCCCCTACTCTATTTCTCTGGCCGGAACACGGTAGCCGAATCTTGCAGCAAGCGACCTATAAATGGTGCCCATAGTTATTCACTCTTCACTATTCATTACTACAACAGGAAACTAGTTTTCTAAATAATTTTGTTATATATAGTTAATATAGTATTAAAAGCAAAACAATTTTAAAATTGCTTATTAAATTTCCACTAGAACATATGACATCATTTCCTTAAAAGCACCTATTTCTGAGCTACTGTCATGTTTTGTTATAATTTTATGAATGTCATGTTATTTATTTTATTTTCGCTGCGAAATTAACAATTAAATGCATGATACTTACTAATTTACTTTAGAGTTGACAAACGTAATGTGTTGGTACTCGTCAGCTTAAAATAATTTAAACAGAAGTGATTTTATAAACAAGGCCGGGGAAGTACGGCTATGATGGCAGATAACGATTTTCTATGATATCTCGATTGCCATCATACCAATGTGCAGATGTTGCTTATAAGTACATTAATATATATAATAGTAAAATATAATGACAATTTTGCATTTTTAGATTAAAAATTAAAATCTCTTTCTTTTAAAATTTTGTGTCAAACATATTGCTGTGACTCTTGCAAATTAACAGTTATGTAAATTTATTTAAATTATTTAAATATTAAATTAGGGCAGAATCAAGCATATATACTAGTGCTAGGCCTTATGCTAGACTAGGATCTTATAGTTTCTGCAGAAAAACGTTTTAAGGTTACATTAATGATACTTTTTCTCGGGGGCAGAAAAAAAAATAATAACAATGTTCCTTCTCCAAAGTGAATGCTCTCAAGTTGGCTCCAGGTCAGATAAAATAAATGAAAATACAGAAATATCTTATAATATAATTTATTAAGATATTAAATTAAAACAAAACAGATATATTTACAAACAAAAGAAAATTCATGTACAAAATCAAACTCTTACATGTTATGATAATATGATAATAATAAAAAAAACTAATACAGTAATTATGATCAAAACGATAATAACAATTAAATCAGAAAATATTTTACTAAACACACTAGTTACATACTTATTCATGAATATTCAGCTAAAGCAATCAACAAGTCAAAATTTTGCTAAATGTCGTGACTTATACTGGATAATAAATAAATAAAATATAATGAATTCCCACGGTCCAAAAATAAAATAAAAATACACACATTAATACATGGACTCTGTTTTGACGTTAATACTGACTGCCTTTTCTCGCTCCCGAACAGTATCTCCAAAACAAACGCACGCAAATTGGTAAGCCAGGGCTCCGTTCTACGAGTACATCGTTCGACTCGTTGCACACATCCCTAGCCTACTCAACTACGTGTCCAGCCTTAATGCAATATATCTATTAAATTATTATTACGTACTTATATTGTGTTTTAAAATATTGACTCTGTTCTGATTAGTACTGTCCAACGCCTTTTCTCGCTCCCAAACAATACCACCAAAACCAATTCGTGTTCCTAGGATTAATCAAGGCTCCATACTATGAATTAATCACTTACTTAATTCATTGTGCACATCCCCGACCGATTACCAGCACGTCAAATCTTAACACACAAGCACAACAACAACAAAATGAATTGTGAAAGTATATTAAAAAAAAATTTAAATTACCAACCTCGTTTAAACTCCAGCATAAACCACCACATAAATTTCTGTTCAACACTATATTATACAAAACAAACGAAAATAAACACACTTAAACTACCTTAATTCTTCATACAATTGGTTAAACTCATCCATGTTAAGCATTTAAATAAACTTTATACAATAAAATATTCTACAAAAGAAAGAAAAAAAATTTCAACAAACTTAATACTTTTGACCTTCTACAGATTTGCAAACGTAAAGTGTCGATACTTATATCCAAAATTAAAAATAAATTCTCTCATTAAATATAAAACTAAACGATTACAATTATTAAAATGTTTCACCGTAACGCATAGTGTGATACCATCGCGTGTTAAAATAAAACATTCTAGCCCCCAAAATATCTGTCTCTCTTAAAATATTTATAAGTTTTATCTATGCGAAATTATTCTAAGCTCAAAATAAAATTAATTCATAAAAATATTACAAGTCCCAAATTATAGGCACCAGTGTTTTACTTTTAAAAGCGGTTCGCACCTGCTTCATAAAAGTCCTCAAATTCTCGCGTTTCACCCTTATATTAACATTTATCTTAATAAAAAAACTTAGACCTGCTCTGTACTGACTCTCTTTCCACTTCTTAAAATGCATATCGACTTTACTGCTGCACCTTTCGGTACTTAAAAATGTAAACAAACATCTATTTTAATGTCAACTTGTTTACGTCAATTATAATGTACAAAATTTTTTAAAGACATCAATAGTTATTACGTTATGTACAATATATAATCTAAGTATTTATTGCCATTTATGTGTTACACGTTCGTAATTGTTGATAGCATATATCGAAAATACTTCGGGCCAATCCACCGAACGGTCTCCGACATTATATCTTTTTCCCGTTAAAGTTACGGAAAACACTTTGTCGTGAATATTTACTTGATATACAGTGTGCTTGCCGACGACCTGCGTATAGGGCTTACTGTGAGATAAAACGACGACACCGAGAGTTTGTATGAGTTAGTACGAAAAAGCAATATACAAACTGCTCCTTGGTCGAGTGTAGTGTTGGAAAAGAGGGGATTCGAGTAGATTTACGCTGAGGCTAGAACGGGCTAGGCTGACTCTCCGTTTAAGCAGGGCAACGAGGATAGATAGCAGCTGTACTGCAGTTTGTATATTGCTTTCTCGTACTAACTCATACAAACTCTCGGTGTCGTCGTTTTATCTTACAGTAAGCCCTATACGCAGGTCGCCTGCAAGCACATGGTATACGTCTTATTCTAATTATTAATTTCATGGATAAAATCTATAATGACATTCTTACACTATTTTAATTAATTTAATTGAGATTTTCTGAAATCTTAACTTAATAAATAAATATCTATATACAAAGGAGATAGTTTGAATTTTTGTTTAGGACTTTTATAAATTAAATAAAACTAAATTGAATTATATTAAATCTAAAAATGATCTGGAGAAAACTTGTTTACAATCAAATTCCAGACTCGAGATCAATGCAATATTTATTAAAAAAGCATGGTCTACATTTGGCTTTCGATAGTGCACCGTGGAATTAAATCAGTTATCAGAGTATACATATAGATAGTTTTCAATCGTCTTTCCGGCTCGCAGTCTCTATAGTATTTATTACAAATCCTACAAATATCAACGTTTGAACTTTCTCTGAAAATGACATCTGAAGAAGTTATTTATTAACATGCGTGTATAAAGTTTCCACAATCCATTTTGGGCGGACAGAATTTTTGTCGCGAATATGCGAATCGGAACTACTGTGTCTCCCGCCTTGTTTCGCTTGCGCCTAGATCCGGCACTGCCTATGCTTAAGCGATTTGGTTTTATTTCTTTTCACATAGGATATATCTGTAAACCGTAAAAAGTTAGTAGTGTAAAACTACTGGCCGGAAATGATTATTAACAACGTGTAAATCTACCGTTAAATTATGAAATATCCCGACACGTACGAATTACATTATTCTTGTAATGGTAGGTTACGTGTTTCACGAAATAGATTACATACATATTTAATTAAAGAAGGTTTAGCACATTTCAATCATTATATAACGACTACGAAAGAAAGGCGTATGAAAGGAAACGATATTCATGGAAGAATATGCAATGTAAATGTTCAGAATGACGTGAGTTTCCCTACTATTTTGAAGTCCTACATACTGTTATCAATAAATTGTGAATATACTTTTTTAAGGTCTTTTTGATGAAATGATTAAAATTGTGGAGTATCCAAAATTATTTTTTTGAAGTCAGCATTTCCGTTTTATAATATAAACACTTATATAAAAACGAATATCTGACATTTCCGAATTACAACAAAAACTCGTTGTTGGGTTCTGCCCACTGATCTGTATAATATAGATGGATAAGCAATAGCCTGTTAGAAATTGTGATCAAATACGAACTGCGCACGGGGCTGACGCACATGCGCAATAAAATAAAACAAAGGCGCTAATTTGAAATCCCTAAAATCTTTGAAAAGTATTTAACAGAACATGAACTTTAAAATTGAAATCTGCATCTGAGGATATTGAAATGTTTATTTATTAAGGGAAATTTAAAAAAAATACTCAAAAAAACAATATATTCCTTCTGAAATATTTGTTGGTTATAAAAAAGTATGAATTTGGAGAGCTTTTTTCTTACAACTTCCCCACGTTCTACTTCTGTTTGTTTCCCTGCAATGCTATAGCAATGGATTTTCGTATAACACCGCACAACATGCTTAATTAAAAGAGAAACGTGACTTTCATGTAAAATAGATGAATCACACAACCCAAGAACAACAACAAGAAAAAGTACATACCACGGTCATCCCGTACGTTAAAGGGCTCTCGGAAAAAATCAGAAGAATTGGCAACAACTACAAGATTAGAACGGCCATAAAAACAATAAACAACAATAGGTCCGCTCTAACCAGAACAAAACCCGACAACGAAGACCAGCAAACAAAGAATTGCATATACAAAATACTATGCGAGTGTGGACGATCATACATTGGAGAAACTAGCAGACCCCTAAGAGTCAGAATAAAAGAACACTAAAGAATGGTCAGTTTAGGGGAGGCAGAAAAATCGCAGCTGGCGGAACATCATTGGGAAGAAGATCACAACATTGCATGAAACGAGGCGACAATCCTGGCCAAACAAGAACACGGCCAAAAAAGAAAAATTACAGAAACAGCGTATTTGAAGATAACACCTGACACGATCAGTACGCCCAGCCTGGAGATCAAGAATATCTGGCTCCCTATGATGAGAGAATGTGTTAACCGAAGCCACGAGACCGGAGACAGACTGACAATTAAAATAATAACTACTACTACTAACACGAGAAAAAAAATAGCATATTGCGCATACACACTGAACCTATAAAAAAGGTGTGGATTTGACATTTGTCAAATTATGTCAAATATTTTTAACGTCAAAATAATCTTTCCTTTTTCGCTAATAGTTTTTTCTTAATTAGTAGAGTGGTAAAGTAGTTATACAAAAATGACAAGTTTGGACCCTGATGACGGCAGTAGAAGGACTGCCGAAACGTTGGAATATCAAAGTTCCACAAACGATGGAAATAGCCCAACCAATTTTTTTAACTCAAGTTATACTTATCCATCGTCAATAATTACACGTCATGAGGGTATTAGAAATTGAACGTACAAATAGTTCAAAAAATACTGCCTCTGCAGGAAGTTTATTGTAGTTTTGTACAAGAATATGGCGTACTTGGACTTCAACTATTTTACATACCTTGGTGACATCTTGTGAAGGACGTATTAAAGCACCATGATTTTTTCTGTTCAAAAGATGAAAACTAGCATAATCGACAGATGTTTGTGAGATTTCTTCTAGTACGGACACACATTTAGCACACTTAACAATACGCTTCAATTGTTTGACAACAAAACCAGAAATAACAACATTTTGGGATAACAATGTCAGTGATAGTATGTCGGGAATTGTATAATTAGATCCTTTTCAATGTCTTCCGCATTTTCCTTAATAAAAATACTCCAAAAATATAAACAAAAAGCTAGGGACTGCGCATACTCGTAAACCCTGAGTTAAGTATTCAATTTGATATAAAAATTCCACGCGCATCCTATTGCATTGCTTATCCATTTATATTATACAGATCAGTGGTTCTGCCATAAAAAAAGGCACCGTCTGAATTCTGAATAATTTAATTGTAATCTAACATAAGACATACGTTAAGCCTATAGTAGAGCCTTTTATCCAATAAATTTATTCTGCAAATTATCTACTAGTGCCGCTAAAGTAAATACTTTGGAAAAATAACACGAAAATACAATAATTGGACATTCATACACCATCTTTTGGATTGAATTAGAGTTATTTTTTGTGTTACCAATCTCTCCATAAACACCGGCTATCTCTAATCTCCCTTATCTGTGGTTTTATACAGAACATGTTAAGACCAATTTAGATTATGAAAGTGTTTAGAGATAGATTTTGAATAATTTTTGTATAAAAAATTTTTCGAAATTAGTACAGGAAGTAAGGACTTACATTTTTATCTAATAACAGTTTTTTTTTTGCAAACTATGCATTCTCTGCAGATTTATCAGGAGCACAAAAGTATTTACTGTAATTAGAACCCGATTTTTTTTTCGAAGTTCATGAATATTATCACAAACACCATTTGGGAGGCCGACGTCAGAGAATTGAGATCATAAGAATTGGGACAATTCGGTATTCTGATACTCTAGCACGGTCAAGTAATAAAGTTTATAATTCATATTAATATACTTTATAACATCCCCAAATTTCCCTGCCCAAGCGTCAAAAAAGTAAAACAGCCGTTTTTTTTTCTGTATTCAAGAGAAGTTCTTGAGATTAATGAACGATCATTGAAAATATTGTTAAAGTATTGAAATCCTCTGCAACTTTATTGCCATCGGAATATCAACCAATTGACTTCAGTGGTGATGCCCGTTTTGCAATATCTGATGGAGAATTTCATTTCAAAGGATGAACCAGAAGCGGTAAAGGAAATTAAATCTGTTTTGACACGGGAATTTCAATCAAGGTTCACAAAAGTCTTTTCTAGTAATCTTTCGGTTAGCGATGGTTCATCAATTGAAATATTTCACATTAGTACATTTCTGGATCAAAAGTTTAAAAAGAGCGTCTTCGATTATTACTTTTTCCACTTTTTAATAAGTCCTGGAACGGTCACTTCGATAAGCCACCATAGGTCTTCACAAGCAAGAATCCCCGTAAACCAATGGCATCTCTTCCAGTATGGTATAAACAAACTTTCCTTCTATTGCAAGGAACTTGATGAAGGCGGGATATTCGATTTTCCCCATATTTCACACTTTCTTCGCGATTAAGTTGCTGGGTCCCGGATAGGTTAAGATTACTGACGCGATTGTGTTAAATCTTTATATTCATACTAATAATAAGTCGCTGAACATGTTACTATACGAAATAGCTCTCCTACTACCATCCAACCCCTCCATTCCGCGAACTTAAAAACGCTCCTTCATTCTTTCAGAGTGCATTAGAGATTGTCTTAACGGTGATTTTTCATTCACCGTTCTAAAGCAAACGGTGATTTCAAAATCGCGGTGATTTTGAAGAGCTCTTTTAATCACAGCGAAAGCAGGAGCCGTTTATTTTCACCACGAATGGTAAAAGGTTCCTCCGAGCTGTTCACCATGAGCGGTGAAAACAAACGGTGAAAATAAACGGCTCCAGCTTTATTTGCCGTTCGCTTTATTTGAAACAGCTCTTTCAATCACCGTTATCCGAGCTGTTTACCAGGGTTCGGTGAAAATCAACGATTCCTGCTTTCCCCCATGTTTCGCCGTTCGATTTTAAACAGTTCTGTTTAACTATATGCAGAGTGAAAAATATTCGCGGTGAAAATGAATATCTTAACACAAATTCGTATTATATGATGGAAATTATTAATTTGTTAATAAACTACCTAGGTTATAAAACATTAATATACGCATATTAGGTATATCAGTAGGTATTTGCTTTTAATTTATGTTTAATAAGTACGTATATAAAACACAGGAATCTGCAAAAAGATTTAAATTAACAATATATAGTAAGTAACATGATATGTACAAAATGTGTATGGATAATAATTTAAATATAACTTACAAAACAGAAAATAAGTAAAAAGTAATTCCAAGTAATGAAGTATATTTTATTTATTATTTGTTCATTTTAAAGTACCCGTTTTCCATTCTTCAGCTACTCTTGCGTCGTTGTATATGTTCCCAATTATGCAGGTAATTAATATTTGATTAAGTAATTGTTTATGTTATTTAAGCCTACAAATTTGTTATTTTTTATATTTTCAATTATTCTTCGGACATCAATAATTAAAATAAGAAAGTTTAGATAAAAAGCTATAATTATAAGACAATGCTGAACTAAAATTTTACTACAGCATACCTAGATCAATTTTCTTTTGAAATATTATACAGGGTTATGATAAAGTAACGCACAAAATTCATAAAACGTACAATGTTCATTTTTGAAAAAAATGCAAAAAACACGTCAAACAGTTTATTTTATTCCGCGTCTTTTAACATAAGTCAAAAAAATAAAACGTCAAATTTGTCAAAGTTATGACGTCATCAATATTTTTTTTAAATATGAAGCTTGGTTTTTTTTTACTTTATTTGATAAAGCTTGTTTTTCTGCATTATAAAGAAATAATTGAAGTAGGGGTCACATAAGAAAAAACTGAGAGAATTAATAAAAAACAAAATAAACTTTATTATAGTAATAACATTTAAATTAACTAAACAGTCCATTAAACCAAAACGATTTCTTACAGGAATTGTTCAAACTGTGTCCCGTTCATCATCTGACATAGGCCAAGACGATGGTAGACCTGATTTACAGAGTCTTCGATCATCTGCGGAGTTATACGAGTCATTTCATGTCTAATTCGTTCCATTAAGTCTTCTAAATTGTCTGGTCGGTTAACGTAGACCCGACTTTTTAAATGTCCCCACAGAAAGAAATCAAGGGGGGTGAGATCAGGTGACCTAGGTGGCCACTCCATTGGTCCACGTCTTCCAATCCACCTTCCTTCAAACTGGTTATCCAGAAACCTTCGAACATTAAGACCATAATGTGGTGGTGCACCATCTTGTTGGAACCAAATACTGGGATCCAAGTTTTCCCTATTATTTGGATCCGGAAATGCCGCAATTAGATTCGGAAGCACTGCCATATGAAGATTTTCCAAATATCGCTCAGCTGTTAAATTCCCACGAAAGAAATAAGGACCAATAAATTTTCCCCTGACGATTCCTACCCATACATTAATTTTTTGGGGGCGCTGGGTGTGTTTTGTCTGAATCCAGTTGGGATTTTCCCGAGCCCAGTAGCGACAATTGTGTCGATTTACTGTACCACTTAAATAAAACGTTGCCTCGTCTGAAAATACTACACTATTAAGCAAATTTGGATTTTCGTCACAATGCCTCATGAAGATTTCATAAAATTCCAAACGTCTGTCCGGATCATCTTCTGAGAGTCCGTGAACAAGTTGAACTTTGTATGGGTGCAGTTTTTCTTTTTTTAAAAACTTAATTCAAACGACTGACTAACATCTTGTTGTAAGGCAATTTCTGCTGTAGTTGCGCGAGGGTTGTCTTCTAATGACAGCAAAATATCTAACTTTGCATCGTCGCTTATTCCCGGTCTTCCAGATTTTGGAGCATCACTTACGCTTCCTGTTTCATTAAATTTTGCAACAATTCTGCTTACTGTGCTTCTAGCAATTGGAGGTCTTTCAAAATGTGTTTCGTTAAATAAAACACATGCTTCTTCATGACTTGGAAGTCTATCGCCGTAACCTACCATCATTAGAATTTCTATCCTTTCTCTTTCCGTTAAAGGAGCCATCATAATAAAATTGGTATGACACTAATTGTAAGACTGACACTGACAAAAAGTTGTTTTATTACTAGGTAACTTTAAGTTTTAATTCTTTTAATATTTAGTCTCTTTTCATAAATTCAAAAACTAGTTTATTTTGTTTTTTATTAATTCTCTCAGTTTTTTCTTTCAATTATTTCTTTATAATGCAGAAAAACAAGCTTTATCAAATAAAGTAAAAAAAAAAACCAAGCTTCATATTTAAAAAAATATTGATGACGTCATAACTTTGACAAATTTGACGTTTTATTTTTTTGACTTATGTTAAAAGACGCGGAATAAAATAAACTGTTTGACGTGTTTTTGCATTTTTTTTAAAAATGAACATTATGCGTTTTATGAATTTTGTGCGTTACTTTATCATAACCCTGTATATTTTGTTACATTGATTCAACTTTCTGTATATTGCGTTGGCTAAATCCCACTGGTGATAACCTTTTATAGAACAGCTTGTATATCCAGTGCATATTTTTTGAATTTTTTTTTAGTTATCATTTCGAAGACGCTTTATACTTAGTGGACAACTAGAAATGCGACCGGTAAAAGATATAGAATTAAAAATTCAACGTAACAGTTATACATGTTCAGCGTTCTGCTACCGCCTATCACATAAACGCTTATTGTTATTTGCTTAGACCCGGCTGTATAGATAAATAATTGTCGACTTCTTGCGTGCAATTCAAATAATTAAAATCCCCACTTCCCGGTGAGCTCTTACAACTTGCAGTTCACTCTTGGAAGCCTTGGCTGTGTAGGCCTCAGTCTGTCGTTAATTGTGATGTTTGACGATAAATTTACATTATTACTGATAAGAGATACCTACATATTTTAGTGTTTAGTTCTTATTGTTTTTATTGTGCTCTGCATTCGTTTGGTTTTTGATTACTAGATTTTATCGGATTACTAACTAAAAAATAAAGGTAAGAGGATGATAATTTGATAGAAGTAAAATATACTTGATATTATTTTTCTATTTATAAAGGATTTAAATCTCTAACATTGTTTAAAAATATTGTATTACTTAGGAATCTTAAACTATGTTACTTGCATTATTATATATTTTTGTCCAACTAAAGAAAAGCTATAAAAAGTCATAGGGACTTATAAATCAACTTAATAACATGTGTTTGATTGTTCAACAACAAAATAAGAATACCTTTCTTTCTTATATGTAGTTACACTATAATTTATATACATGCTTGTATGCTGAGTACTAAATGACAAGTTTCCATATCTTTGGCGATGTCAGTTGGTTGTTAGCCTGCGTCACAGCAAGCTATATTGGTGATAGGCAACATTGGGGCATACGAATAGATTATAATACAGGGTGCTAAATAATGATAGTACATTAAAAAAAATATATAGTACATACAAGAAATAAAAAACAAAAATATATTTACTCTTTATTTTACTTATTACAACTGAACGTAACGAACTAAACAAGACAAAATTCGACACAATTCAAATTTTCTGTGAAAAAAATAAAAATAAATTTAAAAGCCGACACAAGTTAGCGATAAAATTGAAGCATTAGTTGAAATTAAGTTCTATCTCAGTATCTGAGTGAGAGATGTCAGAATCTTGGAACTTATTTTTCTGTACATTAATTGACTGCAATTTAGGTATGTATATACATTTGTTATTTCTCTTTGCAATTTTAATCATGTTAACTTTTAAATATTCTTTCATACTGGGTATTAGAATGAGGTTTACACAAAAAGTTTAACACAAATTTGGCTAAATTTTGAAATTCAAAAACTTCGAGAACATTTTTATATTGTAACAAGCGCCACCAAAAATTATCTATTTGTTCTTTATTTCTTATTTCCTGTTGTAAAATTGAAGGTAACTTTCTCCATTCGTTATCAATTAGTTGTTCTATATCAACTGTATCATAGGGAAGAAATCTTTTAGCATTTTGAAGTATTGGAAATAAACATGGATTTTTATTTCTAAAACTATTAGAAAACGAATTTCATGGAATAAAGTAGTCAAATTTTCTTAGAAGTGGATCATTAAAACTAAATCTGCTCTTAATTTGTTGACATGCGGATATCATAAATGATCGACGAGTCAGAAAATGTGTAATTAAATGGGGATGTTTTTTTACATCTTCGTTCAGAAGAAGGTTTATGACATGTATGCCAAGATATATATTTTTAATGTTTAAAAATGTTATTTCATTTCGTAAATCCCCTTTCTGCTTAAAAATAGTAATTCCCTTAATCCCCTTTACTAATATATTCGATGGCGTTTCATGACTTTCTTGGTTCTTGTCCAAAGAGTGGCTTTATTTATGTATATTGTAAGAAATATGAAATTATAGTGTAATGTGCGTACTATATCCACTTTGAAATTTTATAGTACATCGAGTTGAAATTATAGTACAAATACTATAATTATAGTACAGTTGGCAACACTGCTAGAGAGACTCGTGTTTTGTCGGCTCTCGATCAACACCGTGTTGCCTACCGGTTTCCCGGAGACAGTGTCGCCAACCCTACCGATTTATCGGTTGTTCTACCGGTTTAGAAGGTAATCTACCGATATACCGATTTGGCATTTCATCTACCGATTTTTAGAACCTTTTAAATTCTAGTCTGACATTTATTTAAGAATAAAAGAGATCGAGGAGGTATTTTTTGTAAAATAATAAGTTGTGGATTTTTTACAGTATCATTTCTATTAATGATAAGATTTCAGTACTGTATACAGGGTGTTTAAAAAAGATGCGGCAATATTAAAGGGGTTGATTGTCCAGGTCATTTTATACAAAAAAGTTTATAATAAACAAGGTCCGCAAACGCTTCGTTACCGATCTACATCGTGTTGAAGTTTAATTAAAAGAAACAGTAAAAATTAGATTTCTCCAAGACGGCATTAAAGATCATAATGAAATTTTAGGCGTGTTATTTCTCAAGAAAAAAATAGGACGCCGCTGATTTCTCTAAAAATAAAAATATGTTTCTATTCTTTGTTCAGTTGTGAAGAAAAAAGCTCTCTTAACTTTTTATCGTACGACGTAACGTTTTTTAGTAAAAAAAAACACATTTTAGTGCTTGTACATTTATCATGCTTACAAAATATTTTTAAACAGTCCTGTTTTATTCACTGACATATTGAATGACATATGATTAATAATTTTATATGTGTCGAATTTGTTGAATTTCCTTATCATGAATCGCTATACAAATGCAGAGATGACCGACATGCACTACATTTATGGACTTGCTGATGGAAATGCATTAGAAGCTAGGCGGTTGTATACTGAAAGATTTCCTGGCCGTATTGCTCCTGATAGAAAAACTTTCGAAAGTATTCATCGGCGTCTTTATGAAACAGGCACATTAAGACGAAATGGAGGAGCAGGAAGGTCAAGGACAGCAAGAACGGTAGAGCTGGAAGAGGTGCTAGACATGATTGAAGAAGATCGAGGTACTTCTACTCGAAAAATTGCTGACGCTTTGGATGTAAGTAATGGGACTATTTGGCACATTCTGAAGGAAAATTTGTTGTACCCATTCCATATACAACGCGTTCAAGCATTACTTCCTGCTGATTTTCCTCCTCGCATTGCATTCTGTCAATGGCTTTTGCAGAAAATGGTTCAAATCCCTCAATTCCTGATGTTGATTCTGTTCACCGATGAAGCGAATTTTTCAAGAAATGCAATACGCAATTTCCATAATAACCATGTATGGTGTGTCGAAAATCCACATGAAATTGTTGAAAATCGTTTTCAACATCAGTTTTCTTTGAACGTATGGCTTGGGATTGTGGGTGACTGCCTAATTGGACCGGTATTTTTACCAAGGAGACTAACCGGAGAGGTGTATCGCAACTTTTTGGAAAACACGCTCCCTGGATTTCTGGAGGACGTACCATTAGCAATTAGAAATGCAATGTGGTATATGCACGATGGCGCACCAGCCCACTTTAGTCAAGTAACTCGTGATTTCTTAACACAAGCATACGGAAATCGCTGGATTGGCCGAGGTGGACCACACTTATGGCCTGCACGATCGCCGGACTTAAATCCCCTGGATTTTTTCCTCTGGGGCCATTTGAAGTCATTGGTGTACGCTACTCCATTGGAAAACGTAGAAGACTTAAGAAATCGAATCATTGCTGGGTGCAACTCAATTGAAACCGATCCTGTTGTTTTTGAGAGAGTTCGCCAGTCGATGAGGAGAAGATTGGATTCTTGCATCCGAGCTCGAGGTGGTCACTTTGCACAGTTATTGTAATTTTTGCTTGCTAAAATTGTTGGTATGGTAAAATATTTGTTTTTGCCCTTAAATAAAACCCTTGTTATTTAAAAAAAAATTCTGTAATAAATGTACATGCACTAAAATGTGTTTTTTTTACTAAAAAACGGTACGTCGTATGATAGAAAGTTAAGAGAGCTTTTTTCTTCACAATTAAACAAAGAATAGAAACATATTTTTATTTTTAGAGAAATCAGCGGCGTCCTATTTTTTTCTTGAAAAATAACACGCCTAAAATTTCATTATGATCTTTAATGCGTCTTGGAGAAATGTAATTTTTACTGTTTCTTTTAATTAAACTTCAACGCTGTAGATCGGTAACGAAGCGTTTGCGGACCTTGTTTATTATAAACTTTTTTGTATAAAATGACCTGGACAATCAACCCCTTTAATATTGCCGCATCTTTTTTAAACACCCTGTATATATATATAAACGACTTACATATTGTTATCTTGGTGTGGAAATAAATCAAATAATGCAACGTTAGTAAGTATTACTAACATCTATTTGAAAGTACGCGTATATTTAATATTTATAGTATATTTGTTGACATTACAATTAAAAACCGACGCCCATTCAGCAATAGGGGAGTACCCTATTCGTACCGCGTGCCTAATATTTGAACTCCTTGCAGTTTTGCAGAGAACGGACAAGTAATGTAAATATATTATAATTATGTATATGAAAATATCCGTAGTATAAAAACGTATTACTATTTTGAGATATAGTTGCTCTGAATTGTGTTTTATTTGAGGAATGGGAAAAATATCAGAATTTATAGGCTGGTTACAAATTTTGTATACTTAATCAAGCGAAAATTAGTTTATTTGAAGTTAATTTATTTTTTTAATTCTTATTTTATTTTTGCATTTGTTTTTTAATAAAAACTATTTTTTCTGTAACAATGTTTGCCTCAATATTTCCAACCTACCGATTTTTTCCGATATCTACCGATTTTTTACGGTCGGTTCTAACGACTTTTGAATTTATAGGTTGGCAACACTGCCCGGAGAATCTACAAAACGCGAGTCTGTTTAGGCAAGGGCCAATGAAAAACAAAATATTACAGTTAGTAGTGCATGATGATGTGATCAAGGAAATTGTTTAATATTTTCCTTCGACCTTCATAGGTTTCTTATATACCAGGGTCCCCAAATTTCGTGTTCAGATTATATTTCCGTTATTTTAGTATGGATATAATGATGATGTAAAAACTATACGACATCAGAAACTTTTGCAGGTTTCCTCTTTGAAGAGGAATGGTGTCAACAGGCCCTTATACCATACTACGCGTCCTTTTTCTAAATTGCAGGAAGTTAATAATATGCTAATATGATGGAAGTTACGTCAAAATAAACATTTACATATTCAAAAGCAACTAGGAGATTGTTAACAATACATATTATGCGAAAAACCTCCTTATTTACGTTGTTCGGTATCCACGCACCAGTCTTCTTTGCTTTGTACTAGGTTTTGTTTAGGTTTATAGCACTAACAGCTCTTCTGATACCCTCATTCCAGTATCTTTTTGAGCACCTTCTTCTACGTCTGTCTGCTGGTTGCCATTTTAGTAACTATTTTGGAAATCGTCCATCATTAATTCGGTTTAAATGTCCCTAGCACTTTTAGTTGTTTCATCTCTGCGCTTTCGTTTATTTTTCCTTCTTCTATACTGATTTGTTCCTTAATGACCTCGTTCTAAATCAATCGTTTCTGAATATTGTGAATGATATTCTGATCGCATCCATTTCAACAGCCTCTGTATTGTCACATAATTATTTGTTAGCCCCCAAGTTTCAGGGCCATATAAGTTGGCTATTTTTTTGAAATCCTCGTTTTTGGTTATTATTTGTTTACTCTATACTGTGCAGTTTAAGACCTGAAACCGACCTCTTTGGCTGATTAATTCTTTCTTCCATTTTGCGGTTATCTTGTTCTTTCTCTCAGCTTTTTTCTGATCCTAATGGTCTTCTGTTGATTTACCAGAAGCCCCCATTTTTAATATGCCTCAATTAGTTATGTCGTCATATATTTCATGCCACCCGCAATAATCCCCTGATCATCAGTAAACTATAAAGTGTACATATAATTATTTCTTATTTCTATTCGCAATTGCCCAATACTTCTCTTCCACTGTTTAAGTGCTGCAGCGACTGTATATCTTAAATAAGCAGCAAGCTCGCCTCGATCCTTTTGTGGCGAGAATTGTTCTATATTTCAAAATCTTTATTGGGGAATATGAGTTTCCTTATAGGTTTTTTTAGTAGCGTACTCAATGTATAATCTAATTATTTTTCCCCTAGGCCTGATGTCATTTCGCCGTACTTCCTGTACTGCACTATACTCCATTCCTTCTCTGTTCATTTCTATTTTCTGTGGAAAATAGCTTTTACGTCAGGCGATCGCTCAGATATCTGTAACTATCACCCAATACTAATATTACAATCTCCCTTTATGGTTTATTAAAATTTAGTGGGAAATATTATCGGATTACTAGAGTTGACCAATGATACCTTCCATATAGCTGGTCTTAAGACCCGACAATACTTTTTGCCGCGAGTATACATTGTACGAAATAAACAAACACATGCATACTACATGTGCTTGATAATAAAGGTCTAAATTCAGCCACTCAGCATTCCCTTAACAGATGCCCGGATGATGGAGGTCCGCATAATCCAAGTTTAACTGTAGTACTATAAAGTGATGTTAAACAAATATACGCATATAAAGAATAAACAACTACATCACTAAATAAAGCGAAGTATAGCAATTAAATCACTTATTAAAGAAGACTAAAATATGAGAACAAACTAAATATTTAAATATGCAACAACAAAATGTTCTTCAAGATCAAGAAAATAGTACAAATGAGTGAGAAAATAATTCTATTGCTAAGCATATATTCCCATTCCGTGCAGCTCCGACAGTCTCCGTTAGCCCACGCTGGCCGCCGGACTCATTGCTAAACTTCGCCCTCGCCCTACCACTTTTCGATATGTTCCGTGTCACATCATTCTCGTGTAATGGGTAATAAGGATACGGATAATTATGATACTAATTTATTTTTTTTATAATTTTAACCAACACCTTAGACACTATCTATGTACAAAATTTCAAAGCTTTAGCTTAATGGGAACAACCCTAGATTTATGATGATCTATGAGTCAGCCCTGATCTTCTGGTCTTCGCTATTGCATCTATATAAATGAAATTTTAAATACTGCTTTTTATTGTTTATCTTAAAGAATAAGTCGAAAACAGTTCAAATGGATTACTGTAAATATTGCACAGTGCAGGTCGGCTTTTTTTGTTGTTGCCAAATTCTTACGAGAATATCACGATATCTCTATATAAATAATTGTTCTTATAATTCTTCCTTTGTTTTAATCTTATAGAATTTCTAAAACTGTTCATTTTACTTTCTCATATTAACGTGTTAGCGATAAACAAACTCTAATTATATGTTAAACATCAGCATATGTAATACGTATTGATTATGCCCGTAAAGGTTACGCATGATATAAATATACACGTCTTTGTTTTATTTAGGTATCGGGAATTGTGCATCATTTAACTTTGAGGAAAAAACAACACCTCCACGTAGACCATATTTTCCCTTTGCTTTAACACTAATTATATTAAACGCGGAAAGTGAAGTTAATTTAATTATAAATACATAACTGACCGATAAGATCATTAATAGATTATTGCAATAAGTCTTAGTTATTAGTATTTACCGACTTGGAATATTTGATTTGTTTATATCTTCTTTTCTTTGCTCAGTATAAAGATCACTTTTTATTGAATTTTTTGTTGCATTTGGAAAGCAAGGTGACTAGTAAAATACAAAGTAAATTATGAATGTTCTTTATGGTTTAGTATGTAAAATAATTTTTTTATAATAAATATTTCGGGTATTTTTTAATATTAAAAATGAATGTACCTACCTAGAAAAAGACAAATTCTTTTTTTAATAATTAATATATAATTTATATGTTTTAAAATTTGAATAAAATTTCTCTAACATTTTTTTAGATGTGCATCAGTTCATCTGTACCTTATTATAAAAGATTAAAAAGGAATCTTATAACAATAGATAATAATTAGGGCGCGGACACGACCGGTTTAAACTACGACGAAGTTACAACGGAGCAAAGAAATAATGTAAACACACGCTTATTGAATAGCACTAATTCATATGGCGAGCTGCAACATCTGTTTACGCCCGAGAATGAGAGCAAAAAATGCCCATAAAATAAGGAATTTATGAGTAAAATCCTTTTTTCATCGGCGTAGATAGGAGCGTGAGGGGTTTTTAAAATTTATTATATTTACCTTATATTTCGCAAGAGAAATAAAATTTTCATTCATACTTACGTTAGTTTCGTTTTTTCATTGTTTTGACTGTTCATTACGTACTTCGTAATTTTTGTAATAGTCTGTTTAATACCGGTTTATTGAATCGACTTCTCCCAATTATCTAGACGTAAGTGTGCACTGGATTTCGTTTAGTTTCAATAACATACGCATACATTTTTAGTTATCATTTATTTAGATCTAGAACGTTGTTTATGTTACTTTTTCTGATATGAAAATGAATTGGTAGTGATTCCGAAATTTATTACAAAGTCTGTAAAATATCGTTACAGAATGCCAAAATATCGCATGTTCGTCAATTAGCTTAGCTAAAACATACACAGAAATAGTTTTTATGCAGAGAATTTCGATAGTTTACAAAATTTCGTTACATGTACGATGCTCGAAGTATTTCTGAGTGCAAGGAACTAACACAAATCCCAAATTTAAAAAATCAGTTGTTATTCCTTCAGGAACACTTTGGAAATACATATGCCTAAACTAATCACATATTTTGAAAATTGAAATCTCAAATTAAAAGATGGATTAACCACATTGGACGTGGGCTATTAATGATTCCAAGTGACTTCGGATGTGGCCTTCGTCAAAAGTTGGACACAGTTTTTAATAGAAATCCAGATTTAATAACATTGCGGCAATTGTTTATGCTAAATACGCTGAAATAAAAGAATATTTCCAGTACGCACCTATAACCGGTTGCGATGTAGAAAGGACGTTTTCTATCTACAAGGATGTACTTAATTCAAAGAGAACAAGTCTTACAGAAGAGAAAATGAACAAATAATGTATTTTGTATTTTATAGATCACCAGCCACTTGTTAGCCAATTATATACATAAAATTAAAACCTCTTTAAAAATACAACATTTCAATAGTGCGCCCATGGGCGATGAGTCATCAACCTTACGTGTCCGCGCCCTAATAATAATAAATGCATGTAGAAGATATAACACTTGGTTAATTTGTTTCAATAGCTTTTTTACAAAGTAAGACTTGGACAATTATTTCGAACAGCAGTTCGCAGTTCATTATCAACTAAATACAAGAAAATTCACTTAAACTTAAATAGGTACATTAATTGAAGTAGGGTGAAACTTTTAACTACAAATATGTACACAATACATATAAAGGGATAATGAAGGGGTAGATTTTCATATCAACTATTAACAAGTAATTGCCTAATCATTAATTATAATTTAACGATTTATTTTTGGATTTTGAGGTTTCTATAGTTTCTAAATAATCTAATCTTTTACCTTTTATAACTGAATGTAATATTTCAAAATTGTCTAATGAGATCATGTAATGATTATTACTACAATGTCCTGAAATCCCCAACATTTCCTGGAATTTAAAATCGATTTCTTATGTTCACCTGTTTACCAAAATTTTTTCCTGTTTGACATATGTAAAAAAACGTCGCAAATAATGCATTTTAATTTACACGTAAATACCACATTTTTCGGTTTTTTCGAGTCTGTTTTTATTATTAGTCCAAATTTTACCCAGATTGGTGCTTCGATATAACCGAGGCCGTTATAGCCGAAGTCTTCTTGATATTTTAGCATGTAAACTTATACGTCTAACTTGTACTGATCGCCAAATGAAAATATTCTTCCTTTCATCCGCTGCCGCTGGTATAAAGTGAACATTTTCGCATTTTTTACTGCTAGCACTGCATTCATAAACAACTTTTTTTTCTCGTTTGAATTGATAATACGAATTTTTAAATCTTGCATGCACTTTGCGATAATTTAAATATATCTTACTTATTCTTAGATTTCAAAGCAAATTTGTATAATCTGTTCAAATTGAAGTGAAATTTTTTAAATTAACGAATTAGTGCCACTTTGTATGGTATTTTCCTTGATATTTTGCACAAATATTGTTTTTCATTTTATGAAAAAAAAAATAATGTTTTTTTATATATTTAAGGTAATTGTTGTTTAAGCATATAACTTTATTCCTCTAACTCATATTGATCGCTAAATGGAAATATTCCTCTCACGCGCGCATGTTAAAAAAAATAAACCGTTTTCCAATTTTTTACTGATAACACTGCGTTCATAAACATCGTATGTTCCTTTATGCATCGTTCCAATTGAATTCTAAATATATCCTACACCTTCTTAGATATCACAAGACGGATTTGTAACACATATTTTCTACACAATTTGTTCAAACTGAAATGTGCACTATTTATAACGTTGTTTTTGAAAATACGAAGGTGATTAAATAAACAAATTACTTGCACCTAATCTGTTAATTAAACACTTTCGTATTTCAAAAACAAAGTTTAAAATAGTGCACTGTTGGTATTTTCCTCGATATTTTTCACTAATACTGTTTCTCAATTTCTGCAAAAAAAAAAAGAAAATGATATTTCATTCATATCTTTAGGGTATTTGATATGTTAGCATATAACCTGATACGTCTATCTCATTCTGATCGCCAAATGTGTCCGTTTCTTTCGTTCTCATAGTATAGAGTGAACTCAGTTTTTACGAATATCCATTCATTCATTAAACATTGTACGTTTCTTTTTTCCTAGTTTCAATTGAAACAAACAATTTCCTATCTCGATTAGCATCTGTGACGACCTAAACATAACGTTTTAACCATTCGTTTACACTTATTATTGATGTCTTTTCTACAAAATTAACATTTTCTTAATTTATAAGTACAGTTGTTTTTATTATCTTTTAAAATGTTATATACTAAAGCCGTATTTACAATCCTATTTTATGATTAAAATAATAATAATAGTAAGAATTATTAATGAATAAAATAAATTTTCTGTTTCATATAGGAATGGCATACTAACAGAATTTATCTTCTGTATTTAGATACAACTTTAATAATTTTAAATTTATTATTTTTATATACATATTACAATACTCTTGAGAGATATTACGAAATAAATGAATTTATTTCGTTATGGTTTTGATTCTCAAAAAATGTACCTTTATATATATATTGTTTTTCAGCTCCTGTAAATAAATTACATAGAAAATATATGTATAGTTTATTTCAAATTATAAGAATATAACTTTGAACGGCTCTAATGCTTTTATTGCACCACCTGCGGCAATAACTACCTGGCCGCTCAATACGATTATCTTTTACGCAAACAAACTGCAAAAACACGAAAATAATTATCGTCACAGAAGGTGGTGCAATAAAAGCATTAGAGCCGTTCAAAGTTATAGTCTTATAATTGGAAATAAACGATAAACACAGTGTAAGTTATTTCTCATAATCATGTCCGCGTATATGTCTTATTACGCGTCTTTATAATTTATCATGCACAATGCAAACATGTCTCGAGGAGTTCATTGCTTTTGTTATATAAACACTGACAGATAGGTATGCGTATAGTGGTTCTATCGCGAATTCCAGCATATATTGATAATAAATCATCTATTGCTACGGTATTCTACAATCACAATTACGTATCTTCACGCATACCTATTGCTATGTGTATCTGTGTGTATAATACGAGTTGTTCGTTGTTCAGACGTTTATAAATACGATAAAACACTTTAATGAAGAGACAAATGCACATTGCAAATAATAATGTCATATTTGAATACAATTATTAAGTATTAAATACGACAATGCTACAAATATAAAAAATGAGGTGTGGCCACCACACGACTTTCTTATACGTATGAAAGTGTTACTTCCGGTCCGAATTTTGAAATTTCATTTATACAAAAAATATTCCAAATCCAACTATAAATACTTTTGTACTCTTCATAAATGTATATAGAATGCATAATTTACGACATATTTGCAAAAAATCGTTATTCGGTAAGAGTAAAAGTGATACTTTCGATCCGAATTTTGAAATTTTTTTTATATAAAAGATATGGGAAATTAAGTTCTAAATACTTATGAATTCTTTATAAATTAGTCTAAGTTTAGTAATTTACGAAATATTTGCAAATTTCGATTTTTTCACTGAAGCAAACTACTACTTCCGGTCTGCCGATTTTGCTCAAAATCTAATCGGTTCTCAAGACGGAGATTATATTCGTAAATACAAAATTTGGAATTGATATCTATAGCGGTTTGACCGCTATCGTGGTCACACACAGACAGACAGACAGACAGACATTTTTTAAAAACCACTTTTTCGGTATCAGGGGACGTATAAGAAAGTAAAAGCATGTAGTATGCATTATAAGTATAATGTATAATATAAGTATAATGTTTTTAAGAGTTCATCAATAGTAAGGTTTGCGCTTGTCAGACAATCTAGGTCGTTAGTAACATTCAATACTCTCAGAAGATACTCTTGTAACATTTTTCAAATTTCGCGGCTGTTTTAATTTGGCTACGAGACAATCGAATAGAATACAGGTAGTTTAATTCACATTTGATTTTTAAGTTATCAGGCAAGCAAAAGATTGGTCAAAGAATAGATGTAGAAACATTTATTGATACCACGACACAACTTGCCAGAGTTTCTGAAAGAATCCTTGAAGGTTTCAACAAGAACACCAGGGTCTAATTTATAAACTAAATACATACGGCTATCCAAACCAAAACACCTCATACGAATCCCCTTTCTTCAACCAAAGTCCACACAGCTGGGATCAGCATTATCACCACATCCCTTAAACCTAACGTGGCATTAAACTCGTTCAAGCAGCATTAGAGTCCATTGTCATATATTGCCACACCTGGAGAATAGCAATCAATGCCGACAAACGCAAAGAATCATCTTTCAAGAAGATTAAAGCATTAATAGGCTATCTCACAATCTAATTCATGTACAACCATATTAAGACTAGCAGTAAAAGGCCATAGGCTAACTGGTAACCAACAATGAAGAAAAAAAAGAAGAACATTTATTGATAAAATTACATTTTTGTACTCATCGCCTGTAAAGTGACATTTGGCGCATGCATCGCTCGACCACCAAGGAGTATTTCCCGGTCGAGGCGACTGTAAAAATTGAAAAAAACACTCGCACTTTGGGCCATTTAAAAAAAATCTAACCTGATGGTAATAAAATTTAGTCTATAAAATACTACTTCCCTCGACTATTCTTCACTAAAAGTTGGGGAAATAGGAGTAATAATTAAAAATTCTTCCAATAAATTTGTGGCGCCATCTATTCGACGACCTCTTAAGCGACATTCAAGCGGCATCTATTTTACCACCTCGTAAGCGACATTCATCTTGGCACCAATAAATTGTAATTAAACCCAAAAACCCAAACAAATGTACTAGAAATTTATAAATATAAGAATAAATACCTCATGTTTGCCATGTGTCAGAATACAATAATTTAATTTTAGGGAAAGGTGAGTAATAGTTACGTACATGAAATGCTTAAATTAATTAGGTAATCTATTGTAGGTTAGGTATGACACTAATGATATTAGATAATAATATTTTTTTAATTTAATGCTCGCTTCCCACGGTCGCTCGTGCTTTCAAAGTGCGCTCATGCGGGAAAATAGTCTTCCCGCACTTGGTTCGTAAATAACTATTCTATTCACTAATTTAGCAGTGAAATAGCAGCGAGTAAACCTCTATATATTGCAATCCCAACTTAAAACGCCCGCAAAATTCGAAAAATGTTGCAAGGATATTGTTATTTTTTGTCTCTAAAGCAATTTGGAGAATACATATTTTCCATACAATTTGCTCTTATCTTATAGTCAGCAATCATTGAATAATAATGCAGAAGAGATTCTTTAAATATATAGAGAAGCTTAATATGCTATGTGGCAAACATTGCGCTGTGGAATAATGAAAGCTTCATAATCCTCCAATACAATTGAAGGTGTCGATTACGTTAGTCATCTACAAACTCCAAACAAACGCTTTATAACAAAATTGATCCCCAATGGATTTTACCTTTTCAACTACATATTTGAAAAAAATAGAAATTTAAATAAAATTGTTGCTCCTGAAATTACCCAGTAACACTTTTTTAACTTTATTTCGTTCGATTTAATTATTTTCAAATTATTAATATTAATTATTGTTAAGTTAATATTTAAAATATCATTTTAAAGTTTATTTCAATAAAAATTGAGTTATCATTCTTTTTGGGTTTATTATTCTACTACTAGATGTTACATAAGCGACGATATTTTGAGGTTATGAAAATCAATTTCAACAATGTTAATCGAAGTTATGATACGGCCTTAATATCGGGTAGCGATAGCGAGGTCCAGCTAGCCATGACCAGAACTACTAGCACCATCTTCCGGAACGATTTTGCACTATATTTCATCTTTCCGATTCTCTCAACAGTATCTCCACTCCAAAATTACTCTTACCAAAATCCTAATTCGCCATGCACAAATGCCCATGAAATATAAATTCGTCTTAACCTAATTCAATAATCAATGAAGGAAAACGTACAATTTTTCCTAGAATGACTTAGGCTGAAACAAGTTCCCGCAAATAAAAATTCTCGCGACACACATGTTTTGGAACATCTTGTATACTACGTGTACAATTTTCATATGTATATATATTATGCAAATTATTCAAGAAAGTATAATGAACGGGAAAGACTGTAGTAACACGAAAGCCAAGTTTATTGAAAATAAATATTAAAAACTATAATTTGCATTAATTTTCCGCCTAATTTGAAGCTACAAACAACTGCTGAACATAGGTGTTTTAATTTGTGAATGACGAAGTGAATAATATATTCAAAACAAAAGAACTGTTTCCCAAACAGTGGAGCATTAAAAATTACATCACGTCAACGAGTAAGCGTTAAGGTATGCGTTGGTTTTCTTTTGCCGACTGTCATTTCTCTCTTTATAACAGTACCATAATATTTACACCTGGCTTAATTGCATTACAGACAAAGCATCAACATATAATAGTAAAAACTATATCTAAAATTATATACAAGTAATGCGTTTTTATTTAACGAAATAATTATTCAGTATTTGTGTGTAATAAAATTATAATTTATCATCGTCTAAATTAAAAATATGGAGCTTTTTGTATTATCTAGGTAACCTATCTATAAAATGTATTTGTATAATTGATACATTTACTGCATCTGTTACGTATGCACAAATGGGGTATATACTCGTACATACTACATAAAAGACATCGTCGTATTACATAATTACATCTTTTTGATAAATTTTTGCGTTGCGTATTCTTAGGATTTATTTATAAAACGTAGGCATATGCTAGTTTTTTATCACTAGAAGACAGGAAACTTTGTGCATGGCTTAGTTTTTCACATACTCCCCACATATCTTTCATGTTTGTCGTACAAAGGTGACTTTCACTGTTTGAAACACAGACTTTATCATCATTAGTTCACTGATTATTTCTTACATGATAAAATTTGGAGTTTTGATAAGGGCATTGTCATCAATATATGCTAAGTTTTTTAGGTGTAGGGAAAAGAAGGGCCAGTGGAATTTGGTCTTCTGCATGAAAATGTGCTTCTTGCTGAATCTTTTCCGATAATCCTGTTTTTGGAAAATATTTTGAAACTGTAGATTGTGAATCGTTTTTCCAAGCTGCTGTAATCCAAATTAAAGCGCACGCAGGTTAAATTAATGCTTTTTTCTGTATCTTCAACAGAACGTTCACTCTTTGTGAATGTAAGAAGTCTTTTGATAAGAAATTTTCTGTATGTCATCTTAAAGTTATGGATAATTCGCTGATATAATGGCTGGCATTGAACTGTGGTGTTTGGTGGCAGAAAATTAATCTTCACATTTTCAAGTTTCAATTGGAGATGAGACTTTAGCGCGTTATCCAGAAATAATAAGACTTTTCTAATTTGTTTTGTCATTTTGCGTCAAAATTTTTTAACCACAAAGTCATGGTCTCTCTTGTCATCCAAGCCTTTTTATTAAACACCCATTCTAGCGGCAGTTCGTTGATATGTTATCCATTAAACTAACGAGGACTTTTGATTTTCCCAATACTTAACGGATTTTCTTTGTCAATTTCCATAATTACATAAAATAGAATCGTCAATCTTTGTTTTGCAGTTTTTTTTACCAGTTCATTTATCGCTCTGTAGATCGAATGTTTTGCTCGGCATTGCACGGTAACAATACCACAGTTAAACATAAACTAACTCAAAATATGTGCAGCAATAGCTAAAATACATAATCTACCGAACCAAATTCAGCGTGTGCAAAGAGAAATAGGGATATTTCTTAGTAACAAGAATGAGTCCGACGTGTGAATTACTATTGGACTGTCGAGAAAAGCACCCCGATATTTAACACGTACTGCATGCTTGTTTAAACGAAATTCCATGACGTGTTGACAACAGAAATAAACGATTTTTACCTCAGTTTATGTGCGAAACATAAAATCCCGTGGTTTAAAACACTTTTCTCGTTAGAGACAGCCATGCTTTTTTTTAACGGTTGGTGATAGTGCAGGTAATCAGACAAAAACGCATAATTTTGATAGTTTACTACCACTGAAATTTGTTTTTAATGATTGTTAGATTTGCATTGCATGTTGTTGTTGACAAAACAATATATTACCGCTGATGTTAATTCCAAGCACTTTTCCAAGATAAAAATCATTGAAGTGACCGTAAGTGCTTTTGAGATGTGCAGCTATTGAGAGGATAATTGATAGAGGTGTTTTTTAGAATTTGTTGAAAAGTGGTCATTATTAGAGGAGAGGTATTTAATTTTTCAAAATATCTATTAACGGCCACACCTCTATTCCAACGTTTTGCCAATAACGCTATATCTTGCAAAAAAATTTTTGCTGAATCCTCAAAAAATTCCTCCACTGCTTCCATCAGATATTCTTCGAAATAAAAACGGCGTCTCCGCAGGAGCTTTCTTAATTTAGAAAACAGACCAAATCTAGGCTCTAGTGTAGATGTTCCATTTCTACAAAGCTGCACTTGTCGCTAACTTCATGGACTTGGCGAGCTTTATAAACTCTATAATTGTCGTGAAGCAAATTTTTGATTACAATTGTGGACTTTGTTTGGCGTATGGCAGATTTCAACTTTCTGATTGGTTATGTCCTTATTAACTTCTCCTGTTATTGTAGAACCTTTTTTAATATATTCGTCACCATCAGCTCCCCTGATGAAAACTGTTCTCTTTCCTTGTCAATAATTTTGGCGTTACTTTTAATGAAAAAGTGAGTTTGGCTGAGCATGGTTACTTCTTCTGTATTTACTGATATCATTTCTGAATTCTTATCTTTGTGATACAAGTAGCTTTCTATACGATAATGGCTACAAATCAAGGATATATACTTTCAGTTCTGAAGTCCCCTAGGAGTCCATTGTTGGATCCTTATCGTTCTTGTTAATCGTTGTATCAATTGTCATGTTTTGACCTATGAACTTGATAGTGTTCAAAATGCGGCCTCTTTTCCCCTCTTAAAGGGAATTTAGATCGAACCACAAGTTGAAGTTACATCGCTACAAGCAAAACGAGACTTAGTTAGATCAAACTTTATGAAAAGTATAAATCTTTATAAGATTCTAAGATCCACTCGCAAGAACAACCAGAAAGTAAGATATAATTATTGTAGAAGAAGCTCGGATTTATATATAAAATCAACCTTCTTTTTAAAGAATGGTTTTAGATAGTACTAATTTTACATTTTTCTTCATTTATCTTTGCTCACAGGCATTTGATTTTCCAAAAGAAAATTAACAATATTTAACGAAATATGTGCAAAAACGCATTACACAAATTTGGGTTTTTAATTTGCATCGATTATTAAACCTAATACATCATTAAACCGATGCATCAATGTGAAAGTAAATCTTACATGCAACGGATACGTTCATCTTTTGTTTGTGCTTGCAGGTAAAGAACACTTATAACTACCAAAAGGAAGGAAAGAGAGAAAACATCGCATTAGTTGATATAAACGCGGAAGAAAATGTTCCAACGCCCTCCGCGGTACTATTATGAAAGGAGAAAATAGCCAATTTATGCGCTCGGACAGCACTAGTGCTTCGACATGAACTATTAGACCACAGACGAAGACAACGTTCACGGATAAGAAAGAGAATTGTCGCGTGAACTTGTAGTGAGAAGGAACTTGAAATTTGGTGTAAGTACGTACTGACAATAAATAGAAATAGAAACAAGAACAACACAGTCAAGGTCATAGAAGTAGAAAATAAACTTACATACGTTACCTATATGTTCATTTATATGTTTTGAAGTTGTTGTAACATTTTAGAAACTCAATGAAAATATGTATGTACCTACCTACTATCTAAATATGTAAAATGTATACATATTATATCTTTACGTCATAATGCAGAAATATGTGCACTAGGATGGAAGGAAAAAACGAGACTCTTGTTGCAGAAAACGAGTTATTTTTTGGATAACATCTTCAACTTGCGCAAGAGGCCAAAATTTTGGAATATCTGCGATTTTTCTGTATTATCTCCTGCAATTTATATTGACAAAATAAAATAATTTGCTTTTTTCCTTGTCACATATTTAATATTTTCAGCTTGAGCATGAGTCTTACATTTTGAGAATTTTTGTAATTTTTAAGTTATTTTCGAGAATTTTGCTGCTTTATGTAATTTATTTCATTGTTGAGTTAGTTAAATGTACAGCGTGTAGTATATACAGTGTGCACGCGGTCTACCTGCGGATGAATATACCAGACAAGCTGGTCGACTATAAGTGGGAGAATAAGGGGGTAGCCTCTGATTAGAGCACGTTAAAGTCGACACCACAGAAATCGTTACTGCGTTAGTCCGTGAAAATTCCTACTGTTACTGTTAATAATAAATTCTTTAACCAAGAATAAAGTAAAGTCATTTACTGTACTGCTTTAGAGAAGATGGAAATAATATTAATCAATAAAAAATCACTACCTGGATAATTTATAAGTAGAAACTTGTTGAAATAATCGCAGTAAACAATTTTAGTAACGGATTTCATCACAGCTTCCCAAATTGTATGAGTAATAAACTTAAAAATAATAATTTTTTTCTTAAAATATCAAAAATAAGAAATATAGCTGACATAAAAAAACGAAAACGTAACAATAGCAAAACTCTTATTAAGATAAAAAGTAAATAGTATTGGAAAATAGAAAAGGAAACAAACTAAAGTTCTGAAAGAAGACAATGAATTTGTATGAAACTGAACAAAATGATTCAGTAAGATGAACTATAAACGCAAAAACAATGAATTTAATTGGAAGTTAAGAATGAAATTATTAAAGAAAAATGATTTTCTACAAGTACTTAAGGTAAGGGGAACTGATAAACAGCCAAGCGATTTTAGTCCTTAAGAAAATCGGACGGCGTCAATGAGGCGTGCTGTCATTGGTCGAAATGTCATGCTCGTGTAGTATTTAACGAAATCATACGAACCAAGTACGAGCACGACATTTCGACCAATGACAGCACGCCTCATTGACGCCGTCGGATTTTCTTAAGGCCTAATAAGGACTATAATCGCTTGGCTGTTTATCAATTCCCCTTACCCCACCTGCAGTTGTTGCGGCCAAACATTGCAGCTTGATACTTCGTCTATATATTCCAATCTCTTTGGATAATCCCCATAGGTATATGATATAACCTACTGGAAAGTTATTTTTCGATTTTATTTATGTATTCAGATGTAAGCAAATAATTATTCGACAAAATTTCTGCTGTTTATTTATACTTAGCAAACACGAAATCTTGTGAAAATTTAACTATCTAAACACTGTCACCACACATCATAGTAACTATAGAGAAGACGCGTTATACTCAATTGTACGTCATTGATGACGTTTACATGTTGTCATAACAATAATAGAGAAACTAAAAAAATTACTTTGTTAAATTATATTTCATTAGTTTAAATAGAAAATGTATAAATTGATCGTAATATACGCATACATGGCAAATAAACAGATAATTTCCGTTTCAATATTAAATTTCTTTCTTACATCTTTTACTTTCTTATACGTAGTATAAGGAAGTATTGTGATGATGAAAATTTTCTACCTCGAGATTTTTGCAGATGTCCACGTTTTGAAGTCCCCTGATACCGAAAAAGTGGTTTTTAAAAAATGTCTGTGTGTCTGTCTCTGTGTGTGTGACCACGATAGCGGCCAAACCGCTGTAGATATCAATTCCAAATTTTGTATTTACGTGTATAATCGCCCTCTTGAGATCTGATTAGTTTTTCAGTAAAATCGGTAGACCGGAAGTAGCAGTTTACTTCGGCGAAAAAATCGAATTTTGCGAATATTTCGTCAACTACTAAGTTTAAACAAATTTATAAAGAATTCATATATACTTAAAATTAAAATTGAGAATAATTTTATTTAAAAAGTTTTTCGAAATTCCTACCGGAAGTAGGTCTTTTACTCTTATCGAAAATCAGTTTTTTGCGAATATTTCGCAAGTCATGCTTTTTAGACAAGTACGTTACGGGTATAAAAGTATTTAAAACATAATTTTCAATATCTTTTGTATAAAAAAAATTTCAAAATTCAGACCGGGAGTACCACTTTTACTCTTATCGAATAGCGATTTTTTGCAAATATGTCGAAGTTATGCATTCTATATATATTTATCAAGAGTACAAAAGTATTTAGAACTGGATTTGCAATATTTTTTGTATATATGAAATTTCAAAATTCGGACCGGAAGTAGCACTTTTACTCTTAGCGAGGAGCACTTTTTTGATAATATCTTGCAAAGTATGCATTCTATAGCGATTTATTAAGCGAATGAAAGTACCTAGAATAGGATTTTGAATAAGTTTTGTATAAAAAAATTCTTAAAATTGTATAGTTTGAAACGCTCATACGTATAAGAAAGTCGTGTGGTGGCGACACCTCATTTTTTAATAGACTAATACTTCAATTCGGTGTTGGCAGATAAATCATATCATAATGAAGGCATGTCTTGTGTACCCTGTCAAATTTTCGTCTTTATTTTTGCTTTGGGTACGTTATGAAAGACGAAAATTAGGTAAGACTGAAGACTTAGCTTAGAGCATTTCATTTACTAAATATATTAAGTTATAGTTGCTATATTGTGAATATATTTTTTTTTTGGTTATATCAAATGTCATTGACAGAAATAAAATAGATCCGGCAATATAAACAAGACGAGTCGTCATGGATCTAGTATGACGTACAATAGAATGTAACGGGTTCCTCTATAGCACAGCTCTATAGCTTGCTTGCGACGTGCTATGAATACAATAACAAAACATAACCTTAATCCGTGTCAAAACTATAATATGCACTTCTTGCATAAGAATTCCTGGTGGTGCTTTAAGGGTTAAGGGAGAGTAACTTTGGGTCAAGTTATTTTATACAAACAATTTTACGAAACGCGATCTTTGAAAGTAGGTTTACCTTTTATACTCATTTCATTCACTTTTTTATATCACCAAAGATCTACGCACTACACGAAGAACTTGATAAATGTGAAAAACCGAGATCAACTATAAAGAACTTGACGACAATTTCTGTATTAATAACTTGGGCAAAAAATCGTGTAAAACAGCCTTATTGATGTTATTAAGTAATATAAGAATTTTTATTTTTTTCAGGTAGGTACCTACCTATTTATTTCAATATGGAAAACATTTATAAAGTAAAAATAAAATCCGATCCTGATCCAGGAGGTGTATATCCATCGGAAAGACGTTATTCAGCCTCAATTGTTTTGGGTTTAAGTATCGGCCACCTGTTCTTCTGCGCACTGACGCTAATATTTGCGATTTTAACATTCATCAGCGAACCTCATTCGATAGAGGATATAATACACCAAAACATAAGTAATTCCAATGAATTAAAACCGTTTTTCATGGACGAAATCGAAAAAAATATGTGGAGAGAAATAATATCAAACCTCAATGCACTGACTAAATTTTATTTAATTCTGACGACATTATTACTGACGATCGGATGCTTATTGACGGGATTAGCAGGTTTATTGGCTTGGAAACGTTGGTACATGGACAACAACATCAAGTGGTTCTTCGGCACGGCTTTATTCGCCTCGTTGCTATCAATCGTTTCGATCGTATGCGTTATTACTACAGTGGTGATGACATTCCAAGGTGTTTCTACCTTACACGACCATCCTCAAGTAAAAATTCACGTTCACGTTCATATTTTAATAACGTCCGTGTTAGAATTGATATTTGCCATGGTTTCCACGATAATTTCGTATGCCGGTATGAAAAAGAGTTACCCAGATGACATCGTGATGCCAAAAGGTACAGGAAGGATTCGAGTGAATACTATAATGAAAGGCAATAAGAAGTTTAGAATCTCGCCGCCGGATATCATTAGTCATTTCCATGTGACGGAAAAGTTCGCGAAATATTTCCCGAAAAAGGACAATAGTTATCTACCAAAAGCGGAAAGTAACTTGGAGTATGAGGAACGTGTCAGAAAGTTTTTATCATCCAACAATAGCACGAATAATTCCATTTGTAAAAATTAAACATTAACAAACTGAATAAATTAATTTTTGTTATTTATTGGAAATTTTGGGAGATGACATTATTATTTCTTATTGATTCAATTTCTTGATTTTTTAGTTGAGTAACCAAAAAAATGAAGTTATTGAATCGTGAACTATTCATGTGTAACTGTTAGCATCAATTATATATTAAATAGTGTAAGACGCTGTAAGAAATATTGTGTAAATATATCTCCGGTAATATATACGATCATTCTCAGAATTGCTCTAGACCTTTTCTTACAATATTTAAATAAGAATTTCGTTAAAGTTAATAAATTCGAATTGTAGCTTAATTTTCTACTTTTTATACAAGGGTGACGATAAACATTGCTGTGTTATTACTTAAATATTCTTGAATAACCTATTCTATGGCATAGAATATCTTGTTGTTACTTAAAAAGGAATCAAAGACTGTACGCAATTATAGGTTATTAGAAATACTTTAATTTAAGTTTAAATAAAACTGTACTTACTTTTTATGGTTTAAAATAAGCTCAAAGTTAAACTTAACCTCAAAACATAATAGGTTAATTTTAACTTTTTATTTTAAAATTGTACAAATATTTTGTAAATAAAGTGAATTAAATAGACATACCCTATTGTGTTTTCTTATGTTTAACTTACTTACCTATCTTTAATATTTAATTAATTTATTTTTTTTTAATTCCAAAATTTCTTTTCATATGAGACGTGATGCTACGGCTTTTGAAATATCTTCAATCTGCAGTTGAATCGCTTTGGCACTGATATGCGCCAATAAATTAAATTGGCGTTAAATTTAAGGTGGTGCAAAATTGTATCTGTCAAGTAATATAACCTACAAAAGCTATTTCAGCTATACATGGCCGAGATAGGGGAATACGGTTCAGTTTCACTCAGACTAGACCAACTCGTGTTTTGTCGGCTCTCGGGCACCGTATTACCTACCGGTTTCTCTGAGAGCCGACAAAACACGAGTCGGTCTAGTCTGAGTGAAACTGAACCGTATTCCCCTATCTCGCCCATGGATAATTTCAGCAGTGGGATTACGAATCTCGATTAACAACTTGGTATCAGGTACGATTCGACTATTAGAATCACGAAAATTCATGGAAAGTTAGTTGGTCAGTCATAAATCCATATACGAAGAAACAGATACATATATGAAGATACACATACGCAAAGCTGCAACATTCAATCACATCTGGACACGGCGTCTTAATTATAAAAACCCCGCCTCAAATCAGTACACTACATCTCAATTCTGGACACTGTATATCAATTCTTGCACACAGTCAAACTAATCCAAATGTTACTCGAAATTGTTGCTAGAAAGTGTTGCTTAATATTAATAGTAGAAAAGCAAAGAGAAAAAAATAAGTTAACCCTTAAGTAGAATAAGTTTAGTTCTAGATAACTCTTTGATAATGGCCTCATAGCCGAAACAATTGTTAGTGTATCTAATAAAGAAGTTGTGAAACTGAGCCAAGCGTTTATTTTCGAATAATTAATTAAGTTAAAAAATAAAGGTAATGTATAATAGTTTTGGCAAACAACATGCATATACCGTTTGACTGAAATAAAAGTAGATATAGGGAAACACAGACACGCACACATGTGCATGCAAATATGAAATGGAGGGGTACGATAATAGTGGAATACACATGAGTTCATATCGGGACACCGGGTACCGAGACCGAGGCGAGTGCAAAACGTTGAAAGCTGGTATGCAGACGTTTGCTTTAAGGAATTGCTCCGCTATTTTGGTAATTGATGTATAATGTATTAACATTGAACTGAAACAAAACTTAAAAATTGTAACTAAAATAAAATTCTCACATTTAAAACGAAACAAAATATTATAATGAACTATACAAATAAATTTTGTACGTCTTTGTACGAATTATCCTTCCCATACCATAACACAATCTGTATTTTTTCCTCGACAGCTAAGGGCATTTTATTTTAATATTTGCGAGTTTGCTCAGACACAATGTAAGTTCACGCTCTAAAGATACGGAACGAATGCCATGTGCGCATGGTGTTTGCGCTCTCGGTCTCCCCACACCACCGGTCTTATGGTGGTGTGGGTAAACCGAGAGCCATATTCTTGAACTGTTGTATACATACATACATAGGTACATGTTTATGTGTGTGTATTTGAAGATGCATATTAACTTTTAAATACGACAATCTGTATATATTTTCACTGGCCAGGACTGTAATACATTGCAAATTTTGCATTGGAGTTGAATAATTGTAATTAGCTTCTTTTTCTATGGTAAACTTTATAGTTGATAATTTAATGCATGTGTAAAGAAAAACATAAGTCGGGATTGTTTTGTCACTTTGACAACGATAAAAGTTTACTTTGTGCTTCAACTTTTATATCGGCAAAAAAGTTGTTTACCTTTGGTTGCCCCGACAACGATTTGTGTTTTGTCGTTACGTCATAAAAACAAGGAACTCATTGTCAAAATGAAATGTCAAAGTCGACGCAACCGTAAGCTTTGTGTACTGTCTTTGGTTGGCCCAACATCAATTTGTTTACTTTACCTTCATAGTGTTCGTTGTGAAGTGTTGTTATGACATAAAATCTGCAAATTCATTGTAAGTACTTCACAAAATGTATAAGAACTGTGTTTTTAATAGGTAACTGTATTTTTAAATAATATAGTTACTATGCAATAAATGTTTCAATAATTGTTTACACATTTAGTAAATTATCACTTATAATTAATAACACGGGAGCTTTCTTTTTTTCGGATAAATATTCACTTTTTTGTTGATAGGTAACTGTACGAAACAAATTGCTTGATAAAACGACGAGTCCGAACATTGAGAAAGAATAGGTAGGGAGACGACGTCTCGTGATCAAACCGGGTACAGGTCCGCCATATTGATACTACACTTATGTCAAACAGGTAGTGTTGGTAAAAAGTGGATTGTTTGTTAAGTGTATCGTGTATTAGAATTATATAATAAGTTAAATATTAAAAGACATTATGGTTTCTTGTGCTCTACGTAGCTGCAACAGCAGAGACGGCGTTGATAAGAAGAAATCGTCTGTAATAATATTTCATAGGTTAGTGTAGGCCTGACAGGTGTGGGATGACAGATTATAATTTTGAGTAGTTTGGACTAGGTGAGGCAGCCCTATTGGTCCCACACTTAGCCCCGCCCAATGCTCCCGTTTTGAGAGTACAGCAAAGATGCTTTACAGCGTCTCCATAGTATTTTTACTCAATGAGTCCGAAGAACGAGTCGTTTTATCGAAGAGGCAATTTGTTGAGTTCAGTTACCATTTAGCAACTAATTTTGAGTTTAAAAATGCAAACTTTATTCAGAAATAAATAGAAAACTCTCGTGTAATTATAAGTGTGTTATAAGTCACAATTTATTATTTCCAGAAAAGCCTCAATTGCGTTTTTTTTTAATTTCAAAAAACCTCAGAAACATCATCCTACTTACCTACTCAGGTTCTTGGAAAATAATTCCATTTCATCTTAATATTGTTTTCAAAAAAAATCAGATCAAATTCAAGAGAAAGTTGACAGTGAATTTCCTCGAGTTGCCTTGTTAATCGAATTCGAACATAAATATTTGAATTCTAATTTTTTTCACTTATTATTTAATTTTAAAAATTATTTAACCACTGGGATAAAGGGGAATTCTTGGGAAGTTTTTTTTTTAATAGCAAAGAAAATACAATAACTTATTAAAAAATTAGTTTATTTAAATAATACAAGCAAATAATTTTAAAATAATATATATATATAATATTTATAAATATGACTTGGTTTTGGCAAATCATTTATAACTGACGAATTATAAACAATTTTACCTATACACATTATTTACTATTAGGGTAATCACCGTTATTTTCACATGATCATTATTTTATAATTTTTTTAACTTATTTTCTTTATGAAGAGAAAAATGATTTCATAAATCCAAAAAAACGCTTGTGTTTTTACCACAGAAAATAAAATGATTCTTTAACGTATGATCTACATACTGGACAAATTAAAAAACATAATTCATTAATATCAATCTCTCTCGTAAACATTTACAATTAAATCCATTCGTTTCCCACTTAGTTAATTTACAAAAATCTTTTGTATAAACTTTACGTGTACAAATATGTATACATATAAAAAAAGTATTATTCATTATTCAGTTTTAATATTTGTTTTATTAATATTAATAATAATTAAAGATTAGTACCATGAAAACAAAAAAAAATGAAACAATGTAAATTAAATTAAACAATATGGTCCCGTGCCAATCAAAAAATTTGTGCAGACGGAAGTGTTTTCATCGACATAACACAATCTTCCAAATTTTCACCTTATCAGAATCACAAAGGAAAATAATTAACTTTAAACTAGATTCACAACTCTTTTATAATCACAATTTGTAATTACTTATGATTTTTGGACAGAAACAAGTCCTTCGGGGAAATTCTTTATAATATATGGCAACTGATTGATGCATCATCGTAAAGTTTTTTTTTTAATGGTTAAGGGAATCCAAATAATTTTTATTTATATATAATATATCGAATAGAATAGTGTAATTTTTAACAATGCTATTAATTGATATTCAGCAGATAGGTATTATAACAATAAGCAATTTTCATTATTTTATTATATGTATAAAAAGATAATAAATAATTGTAAAATATGCATTCAAAAGCTGGCGATTCTCTTAAAGCCCTTTTACAATAATTTATCTTTTATTTTAAGTAGTACGTACTTCGAATATTCGGACTTCCCTTAGAAAAATATGCAATTTTTGTTTCATGTTTCATCATTGATTAAAGCATTTTAATTTATTTATTTTATATATATTTATCCATATATAATAATAATCTTTTTTTTCGGTTAAAATTCGTCAGTCAACTCTTTACTTCATCTTTCCATCAATTCTTCTTTTGTTAGTTTGAGGTTAGGTTATAGACGAAATGGTTCCCTATCTTTTATCGTAGATTTCTTCGTTTGACTTGTAGGAGGCGTGTCCGTTGCCCCCGAAGTCTTCCTTAATAACCTAGAAGCAGCCGTCTGCGTCCCCGGTGGTACTGGAGTATTAGAACCAGATGGCGTCCTTGTCCTAAAGATATGCATTATATTAAAAAAAACATAAATATGTATTGAATACAATGAATTAGAAGTTATAAGGAAAAATATAAATAGAAAATAGACAACATTAATATTATAATGCACATTATATGTATCATACTTCTGGATACGTATCTCGACAATTAAGCTGTCATCATCAGTAATTAAAGGCACTTTGCTCAATGTAAGCATATGATAAACAAAGGATTTTTTATTTCATCACCATGGCAACAACGGGTATTTTAAGATACGAATACTTATCGTAATTATTTATAATTGATTTTTTTTACACAATAACCTATATCATTCCGGAATGGTTGCCTACAATTGGATGTAATAGTTAACCAGTTAACTAACTTATTGTAAACAAAAGAAAATTAAGTTACAAACTAATCAAAATGAATAATACTGGTGATGACGAGAAGTGCTTTGTTTTAACAAGAGCTTCATAGTGATTTAGCAAAGCAATTCTGCTTTTAACAACTGAAGATGACAACACAGTGGTGAGATATAGAAACGGAAGATAGTACATATTGCGTTAAATTTGCTAGTCATAATAATAAACTAGAATTGAAAATAAAATTTCAAATTAAACGACTTCTTATATACAATGACATAACCGTAAAGTCAAATTGAAGCAAATATTTTTTGTACAACTTTAGTAGAAAGCATAAAACTGGAATTTTTTTTATTTCATGGCATGTTTTTCTGATTTACCCTAATTGTTTAACGTTAGGAATTTTAATAATATAGTACAGTGAAACGGTCAATTAATATCAATTATGTACTAATAAATTGAGTATACTTTGAATACTGTTAATCATCAACACAAATTGGTTTAGCATCTTATCATCAGATAAAAGTAATGTAGCGCCTTCTTCAGGGACAGAACATAGCTTAAAGGCCTATTAAATAGCGCTTAAAATTAGTAAAAGACATGCAGAATTTGAAATTCCTATAGTACCATTTCTGTTACTGGATGGTACAAAACAACATAAGATATATGTCATGCATGTAAAACAAAACAAACTACATTTGAAAAATAATTTGCTTGTATTTATAATCGTAATTTATATGAGAAACAAACTACCTGCTCTGTCATTTAGAAACTGAAGTACAGGGTTATTCATTATAAATTACCCACCATTCAACATCGTTATTACTGCGTATACAAAAAAATGTTTCAAATAAAAGTTGTGTGGCTGAGATTGAATTTGATTTGCATACTATCAAAAACACAGTGGCGTGCAGATGTAACTGTATAAAAATAAAAAATGTTGTTTTTAAATGGAATACCCTGTATATTATAAAATTTTTGTAAATGGTTTTCGTTTTTGAGTTAGTAAATGTCGAATATCGTAGTTACTGTACTATGGAAAAATTAACATTATTAAAGTAAGCTATGAAAATGACAATTATTGTGTTTGATAAATGACATTTCCATTTTGACTATTTTATTAAGGAAATGTAAAGTAAATCCAACGATTGGACTCAGATCCTTTCATTATATTTGTTCTTAACGCGAAGAAAGAATAATGAAAAGAAGATATTTATAATTACGTTGGGCACATGGTAATTAGGGGTATTATCGAGATAAACGAAATTGTTAGCACCACTACAACTTTCTGGTGTTAAGGCTATACGCCCGGCCTCGAAATCGTTTTTCCCATTTCCTAATCGTATTTTTCATGAAAACCTTACCGAATTTACACGCTAATTTAAGAAAAAAATGCCTTTCAATGGATAAATCGTAATTTCTTCGAAATTGTCCAAAGGGCCCTAAATAAAAATAAAAATGTAAGAAATTTCAAAAACAAGCCTTTATTTAAAATTATGTAACACTCAACAGCAATACATAAATTTTATTTTTTCTTAATTTTTAAAAATAAGGTCACGAAACGGAAAACAAAATTTTGAAATTTGGGCGAAATTCACTAAAATCAAATAGAGTATGTGGTACGCTCGCACATTGTGTCGAGAGGTAGCTCCGCCTACCATTTCGGGCAGTTTCTACGCAGTTTGTAAAATACTTCTGAGATCGGTGTATGTTAAGAAAGTAATCGTTACTCGGACATTATTTTATCGAAACCGTTGATATTTTCTTCACAATATAGTGTACATATACAGTGTCAGCGTCACAATACTTCCTTATACTACGTATCAGAAAGTAAAAGCAATATCTCTTCCCGTCCCTAACGCTATACCTGCTAGAAGCGCATGCTAGGACACGGCTTGCGGGCAGGGAGTATAATTATTATATTTGACTCGCAATAATTTGCTTCTGAAACGATCTAGAAATTTATTTCTTGCACAAAAAATAATTTTGGAATGTTGGCTTTATTTTGTTTCACATATATATGGGTAAATGCTGAAAAATAAGATTAGTTACTCGATAGCTGAAAAATATCTTACACAAATTGGTGGTCTACTAAAACTTTTTTTTTATATAAAATTTACACACCATAAAGAAAAATCGAAAACACTAGTATCATCCAAATACTTTAGGGTATAACCTTAAAAAAAACAGATCCCTAGCTCTCTGCATTGCTGAGATATCACGAGATAAGTATTAATAATTGAAGAAAATGAAAATTTTAAAATTTACACAAAAAAACGTTTTTTCGACCTTTTTGCGATTTCGATTTTATTTTCCAACTCAAAATTTGAATCCGGCAGGTGATTTTACATATCCAGCTTTATTTTTTTTGTGTGTTTGAGAAAATATAGATTGTATAATTTAGGGGCGGTTGCTTCCCGACTGCCAAACATGTGCGCCAACCGGCGATTATCTGAGACCATAACGCAGCCATAAATTACAGGCAGATTAGATTAGGTGACAAGTTCTTTTCTCTATCTTTTTCCTCAGCATAAGACAGAGCACGCGGACCCTTAAACATTTGTCTTTTATTTACATTTGCACGAAAAGCAGTGGTACGCCTATTTCAAATCGAACTCAGCTTGAAGCGGGCGTCCAGCCTTAAATAAGAAGTTAGGGATCTACGTATATTGAGATTAAACCAGCACAAGATGAATACGTGAATGAACAACATTTTTAAAGACTTATAAAAATAAAATTTTGTGAAAGCATAGCCCTATTGAAAAAAACTAGGAATAAATGTGTGATCATTAAAGAATCATGTATTTCTCTTTCACAAACGATGTTTCGTCATAGTTATATACATAATATGTATATCCCCTCCTCGTACAAGTAACATGTTTCTTCTCATATGTTGATTCTGTAGTGTTAGATATATGACATAAATCGAAAGTTAAGTCATATTGTACCACCCTTTAGGAGGAATGAGATATATTATTGTGAATTTTAAACACTCTTCAATTGGCATTTGAACTATGTTTTACCGCTAAAGAAGGCGACGTTTTCTGCTGCGTTCTTTTAATCAATTGGTTTGTATGGTGATTAGGTGCTAACATGAACCTACGTCCTTGCAGTTAATATTCAAGATACTTCTGTTGATGGAAATCACAAAAAGCAAAATTTAAGACGATAGTTATCGTCAGTTTTTAATCGTAATAATAAACATGCAAGCAAGATATACAGTTATGGAAGCATGACTTTCATTCTAATGAATTTCATAAAACAAAATCATGTTCTTCAATGAATGTATGTAGATAGGGGTACTAAATAAATATAAATACTCACATATCTGGTTTTACTTAATACTGAAAGGTGATATTTATTTCAGAATACTTGAATAAGAATATACCACAATTAAGAAACGAGTTTTATAAGGAATCAATTTATAGAAATTAATATAAAAAATAAAACGTTTTTAATCCAGTCATGCATTTTTGAGATATGAATATGCTCAGCGACAAATAAATTACAACACCTAGTAGGGATAAAGACTTTTTTTGTGAATTTTGGCAAAGTTCTTGGACTAGTGAAATACAATAATTGATTTTTCATTGTATTTTTGACACCATGTATCAAGTAGCAATTGTTTAAGTGACATATTATACATATTTTTGACGGGCTGTAAATTGGAATATCTACGAGCGATCTATGATAAAGGCTGCGTTCCGAATCACGCATATTAAGTAATATTGTGATCCGTTTCATTTTCAATTTATTTTCCTGCATGTCGTTTTAACGGTAATTTTTTTCAAAACACGGGTTGAAAGGCTAACAAACGTATAAAACGCATTACATGCACAGTAAAAAAGATGTGGCAATCTACGCATTAATCACTTTAGAGGTTATGATTGTTTTGAATGAATTTATGTTACAATTGGTAAAGAAATTCAAAATCTGAAACGAAACTTTCAACTTGAAAGAACACTTTAGCAGGTAAGTGCAAATATAATCAATGTTTATTGTAATTTATAGTTTACTTCTATATTTGCGAAATATTTTTGATAAGATAAAAAGACTTACTTCTGTAATACATATTTAATGGAACTCGTTCCCTATTGTATTTAATATTTATATTTACGCGACCATGTTTATTCAAAACGAGCATTATTTAAGGTTAAAATTTCCAAATTTGTGGATTTAAAATTTCATTGGTCACTTACCAATAAATCTAGAGCTTAAAAAATAATTATCAAAAGATCATCCTCACTAAGCGTTGCAATTTGTACGTACATCACATAATATAAACAAGGGTTGCAGTCACATCTCAAATTTTATCAAATAAATCTTAAATTACAGAGTTAGAGTTTTGTTAAAAATAAATTACGTAGACTATTTTCATAAATTTTTCGATTCTAGGGATCCTATAGAGTTAGTTAGTTACCTAGACGCTGTCCGTAGATTTGGGGCGTTAGGGGTGGTAGTACGAGTTTTCCCAATTGACCTGAACGGAAACACAGACATGCAAAACAGTTAGTAATTAGTTAAAAATCCATTTTTAATGATAAAATAAACATTCTAACTAAACTACACCGTTCACAGATCAAGTCTCATCATGCTTACAAAATATTATCGGTTTTCTATGCAAAAATATATACAGAGGTTAGTATAAAGTCCCGGAACGGTTGAAAAACTTTATTTTTGGTTATTTAGTATGATTACATATGTAAAAATAACGATCATATTTATGTCATTTTCTTTATTAACAATCCTTGTTTATACAACCAACTTGATTCTTTAAATGGAATATCCTGTATATTTTAACATTATCGGATATTACTTAAGCGGTTAGAGTCAAAACAAACCATACCACATCATTAATTTGGGTTCTAGAAAACATGGGACCATCGAGCAAGTGCACAGATGAGTAACTGACCAAATAAGCAACAGTGTTGAAATGAAAAAATATTGTTTAGTCGCTTTTATAGATATTAGTCAGGCTTTTGAAAAAGTATAGCACATCGGATCGAAAACTCTACCCCATGGTTTCTATGAAATACTGAAATCATATCTCATAGACAGGACATTCGAAATAAATCGGAATATACAAATTTATATCTTATGAAGTCTGGAGTTCCTCAAGGATGTGTGCTGGGTCCAATACTATTAGTAGTGTTCATTTCCGATCTGCCATCAACAAATTTAACCAGATTTCATTCATATATTTGCAGATGATACAATATTAGCGTCACACGTTGATTCATACAGAAGCTCCCAAAATCTCAACGAAATACAGGCATGGCTCACAAAGTGTAAAATAAAAGCAAACGAACATACTTTCACGTTGAAAAAGGAAACATGTCTGTCGGTTGTCAAAGGAAAAATTATAAATTACCTTCAGAAAAATACAACAATATTTTATTCAGAATAAATAAAATAGTGATACTGAAAATCAAGATATTTGAAAGCGAAATTTGAAATTTTATTTGTGATGTAATAAATGTTCAAATTGTGCTTCGCTTACAACTTGGCTGTGATGTAATTTATCATGAAAATATCTTAACGAGGTTTGCATCATTTGTAACTGATTTCATCTAGCTATTCATCCTTCTAATTGCTGAAGATTTTTATGTATGTATTTGAAAAACAGGCTGACCAATTAATTCCTTAAATTTACTGTTATCTAAAATGGCCTTATAATAATGTTAACAACGTTACTATAGTCCACAATTTTCAGTCGCGCAGTAACGACATTTGTACTTGTTTACCACCATACCATTGAGATAAAAATTGCTTCATCAGACAACAGTACTTGATTCACTGAGTGAAAACGTTCTCTAATTAACTTAGTCATTACTTCAATTCACTAAGAATATGCATTTTGTAGGGTTTTAGTTTAGCAAGTTAGATCTCGTAAATTTGTGCCAATTCCGTAGTAGACTGGTACCTTGAGATGTGAGATTTTTGTCAGGGCGAAAGAGTTATTGAAAATTTATAATCTCCTCAATTGCAAATGACATTAGCAATGTGCATGTTCTTGGACGTCGACAAGCCAAGTTCAAGGAGAGGTGTGAGAGCTGGGCATCTGCTTCCCAAGAGGCTGAACGAGATTAAGAAGAGTAGAAGAAACAAGACTAAGTCTTAAGAATAGAGAAGGAAGAAGAAGAAGAAAAGGCTATCTAAAATAGACAGTATTAAACAAAGTCTGAATTTCTTCAAAAGAATGCTGATGGTAGGTTGACTTGCCATATTTTAAATTAATATAACATAACAACAGCACAAGATAATTACACATATAATTTGTGACAGCAATCTGACACGAAACAGTGAATTATCAGATTTTTTATTTTAATTTTTGTGCTATTTCTCGTCTTAATAAAAAAAAATTAAAAAATATATCATTCGAAAATCTGTACATATAAAAAAAATCAAATTGGTAGCATTTCCTGATAAGGAAGCAAAATGTCACAAATACCTTCATTATATTTTACTATATAACCACTCTAAATTACAAAAAAAGTGCTTTTCAAATAACAAAGTTATTCGACTGTTCCGGCACTTTATACTAACCCTGTAATTATGAAAAATAATCGCTAGAAAAACATATTTTTTTTTTTGATTGAGACACTATCAAGTAAAGAACAAAAAAAGATTTCAAGCCAAAAATAGGACTGAGCGAGCATTATCATTATGCTTTACATTCGTCATTGTTACATTGACAATTACCTGTTCCTCACAGGTATTTTAGACTTTCCATCCGAAGGTAACGATCGAAAGCTTGTTAGTAAGAAAACAGACAATAATATTAGACATCAAATTGAAACTGTACAGAGGATTTCTTCAGAGGTTTTTGAATAGGCAAATCAAAGAATCATTAGGCGCATTCCTTTTCGTTATATTTTTACAGTTCTTTGCGAATCAAGCTGTTAGAATTCGTTACAATCCTCAATCAAAGGAATGAGAATTAAGTGTGATGTATTTAAACGATAAAACAATGTTGCTTTTGTTCTTATAAAATATACCTTTTAACATATACGTATATATCGGTGCCCCCTGTATAAAGTGCTAAAAGATAATATTAAGTCTCTTTTTTGGAGTAGTTAGTTGCGTTTGCACTAAAGGATATTTCTTATTCTGCTTGATATTATCGTAAGGAATGAATTTAAAAAGGACGTAGTTCGGACATGATACTCTTTATACTTCCCTCTTGTCACCTATGTATTTGAAGCTACAGAAATACATACACTAAATTGCTTAATTTACCACGAGAATCAAGAGATGCAAATATTTATGATTTCTTTAAAAGGTGAGTAATAATATGCTTTTTACACTAAGATGCACTTTTTTTTTAGTAAACTAATTGTTTTTTTAAATTTAAACTATTGAATTAAATAAATGATACATAACCTTTAATTGACAACTGCTCTGTTTGTTATTTGTATCGATGCATTATAGCCTCTTTTATAAATTTATTTCTTATTGGAGGTATTAATTTAGTATTTCTTTATTTCTATAGGTCAACGGGTAAATTTGAAATTGAAAATTTGATTTAGTCGTATTTCATATCTAAGTTTTGAATGTCATAATGTTTAATTTCTTTTAACCTGTTTAACATTTTTAAAAGTAATTATCATACAGTGAGATATATTGAATTATAAACCAATTTACACAACAACAATATCCAAGCATCAGAGGGATAGACAATCAATAAGAAAGGAGCAAACACGCCTTACAACATCAATGTTTGAACTTGCTTATTAATTAACTAAAAATGTATTAAAGAATCTCTTAAATAAGTATGTAAGTAAAATTCTATTCTTCGATACAAAGAAATAGTAAAATAATTAGTGAAATATGAGGGTATTTAAACAAGTAATTTATTCATTAACTATTTAAAAGTAAATAATTTATACCAATTCTTTTTTTTTATAGTCTACACCTTTATGTTTGTTGTCTAATTTATTTTCCTATTACTTATTATTATCCAATTAGTTTACATGTCACTGACTTACATTTAAGCATATGGCAAAGAGATTTTATAAATTCAAAAATCAGAATACATTTTCATGACTAACAAGCAGTTGTACTTCCGCTCTTATATTTTCACAGTTGTCTACGTAACATTATTTACATAGGTTACCGATTGTTTGCTTTAAATTTGTACCACAAGCAATTAGTGTATTTTATCGAGAAAAAACTGCCTTCACAATTATTTACCTAGGCCATTTCTTTACTGTTGCTTTTAAACATATGAAAATCCATGGATTTTATTCCTCAAAATCCATGATAAGTCCATAATTTTGTATTCATGTTTTTTACTGACGTCAACAATTCACTGTATTTCCTTTATACTCTATACAAGGGGCTGTGTCTATATATTGCAATATAGGGAAGAAATTTTACACACTTGAATATAAGACTAAATAATTATAAATGGTAACATTAAAAAGTATACATTTAGTACATTATTTAATCAATTTGTGATTATAACTACAAATAAACTGATCTGATCCAACAAACATCCGAACAAAACACAATTACTTAGATCAGGAATTGTAACGTTTCTTCTTCAATACAATTTTTTAAAGTAAAGTTTAAGTAAAAAATTAGCGAAACCAAAATAAAATCAATGAAATAAAATTATCCAAAACATCAGCACTCCATGCACTTAATAATATTTAATTTACCCAGACGAATAAGTGTAAGAACAAGAACTCGAAGTTGAAGGAGATTCTGGATCTGTGTCGTTTTGAGTTTGAGTTTGTCCTTTATACACAGGTATTCTAGACCTGCTCGTATCAATATGTTAAACATTAGATAAGGAACATTTTTTCATGTATAAGGTGCAAAATGTTTTTCATTGATGAATCTTAAGCGCAGTTTAATTTTGTTCTTTGCACATAAAAAAACTGCATATATGAACAACACATTAAAATGTAATTATGCAGAGGTTTTGATGATAAAGCTGAAGCACGAATAATATATTCATAATTTGTTGTACATGTATTATATATACAATACATACTTAATTTAATTAGTAACAAATTTCGAAAAGTATTTACATTTTATGAAATAAATCGAAAAGACATTGGGCTTTACTTTTAACAAAATTATTACATATACAGACTGTTTGCAAAATCAGTAGAAAAGATATTAGCGATAATAAAAATCACAAATAACTACCTATTATTAGAACATGTTTCTAGATTTACTGCAGACAAAATCTGTCTTGAATATGCAAATAGATTCCAAAGACATGAAATGTATTAAATATGTATGTGTGGTAATTTATTAACATTTTAACACAGATTTTGCTTGTGGTTTTTTGGGCATGTACATGTCATTGACTTACATTTAATTATATGGCAAATTGATCTTATAAATTTAAAAATAGGCACAAATTTGAGTAACAAGCAGGTGTTGTATTTCCGCTCTTGCATATTGACAGTTGATTATCAAACATTATTTACATAGGCCAACGTTTTTTTTTTGCTTGAAATTTGAGCAACAAGCAATTAGTTGTATTTTACCGAGAAAAAAACGTCTTCACAGTTTATGCTATAGCTGTTTTTGTTTACTGTTTGCCTTTGCTATTGCGTTAAAACATATGAAAATCCGATGAACTGGATTTTGTTCTATAAATCCATTATTTATTTTTACGTTACTACTGACATTTGAAACATGTAGGGGAGACCTGGGAGACTTTGGACACGAGGAGAGAATGGACAGCTTCATATTTCACGCCACATAAGCAAAACGTAATTTTTAGAGGTTTCGTAAAGTCATTTAGTAGCCATTAAATGGTGGAGTGTATATCGGCCGGGTATATAACAAGTTAAAAACGTGTGAAAACATTTTATTCATTTTTGGTAAGTCTGATGTAATTTTCTATGTCGATATCGTAGTATATATTTTAACAACGAATGTTTTATTTCATCTTATATTCAGTCAGGCACTTCTTCGATGTTTATAATTTGAGGTTATATGATAAAAACCGTTTAAATATCGTCATCTTTTTTTTTCTGTTTTTGAAAGTATATGTGTGTATATTGACTAGACAATGGACAGGAGGGAATGGACTGTCCAAAGTCTCCCACGCAAAGTTTTAGTTTTGTTTTTCTTTCCCAGATAAATATGCCAAACATTTACAAGAAAAAAACTGGTAGGGATTTCGATCCAGCGGCTATGAAACGAGCCGTCAAAGATGTTATAAGTAATAATCTAAGCATCCGAAGAAGTGCTGCGCGTAATGAAGTAAAAAAAAGCAGACTTGCTATCTATGTAAGAAAAGCAAAAGATGTAGGAATTGAGAATATGGAATTCAAACCACAGTTTTGTAAAAGTCAAATTCTCACATCTGAAATGGAAGCAGCATTGGAAGAATATTTACTTAAATGTGCAGCAATGTTTTATGGCCTCACTCCCAAATTAGTTAGACGTTTAGCATATGAATATGCTTCAAGAAACTCGAGGAGAACGCCTGACAAATGGGAAAAAGACACGATGGCATCCGAGTCTTGGTTCACAAACTTTATGCGCAGACATCCGCGGCTATCAGTGAGAAAACCGGAAGCAACCAGCCTAGCTCGGATGACCAGCTTTAATAAAACTAATGTGGAACTTTTTCAAAATAAATTGCAAAATGTTCTTGCCCGATATTCCTTTACTCCTGCCCAAATCTACAATTTGGATGAGGTAATTTCTATCTCGTGTACCTATACATAAATAAAATAGATGTAATTTCTATTTCAGACGGGTGTCACAACTGTGCAAAGAGTTCAGAAGATCGTGGGGAAAAAGGGTGAACATCAGATAGGAAAAGTCACATCCAGGGAGAGAGGTGAATTAATGACTCATGTTGGCATAATTTGTGCAAATGGAAATGCTATACCACCAGTCTGGATTTTCCCACGCCATAGGTTTGACGCTGCTAGGATGATGAAAGGAATACCCAATGATGGACCTTTAGGGTTAGCATATCCTAGTGGGTGGATGACTTGCGATAACTTTTTAAAGGTGTTGGAACATTTCGTGAAAAATGTGAAATGTACCATGCAAAACCGTGTTCTGCTAATTATGGACAACCATGAATCACACATCTCACTGAATGCCATCGAATTCTGCAGGGCTAACGGGATCGTCATTCTTACCCTACCACCACATACATCCAATAAACTGCAACCCCTTGACAGAACTATTTTTGGGCCATTCAAGACCTTCTTTAATCAAGCCGCTGATTCCTGGATGCTTTCTCATCCTGGACAAACTTTGAGTATTTATGATTTGCCTTTCATGTGTCTTCAATCTTGGGATAGGGCAGCCAACCCGGTCAATATAAAATCGGGATTTAGATGCACAGGCATTTTTCCATTCGATCGGAATATATTCGGTGAAGAAGACTTTTTATCTTCAGCCGTCACTGATCGTCCTATGCCTAAAGATATCAACATTCCTGCAACATATATTGCCGATAGAAATCCACCGAAGAATGGGGACCCATCTAGTTTAATTCACTTAGCAACCTCAAATGAGGCAATGACACCACACAATTCAAAGCAAGACAAACATAAATTTATTTCTCCAGAGATCATTCAGCCTTTCCCAAAAGCGCCAGTTAGAAAAGAAAATTCGAACAGAGGAAGAAAACGAGGCCGTTGCATGATTGCAACCGACACGCCAGAGAAGAATTTACTGGAAGAAAAGGTGAGACAAAAGCAAGATAAAATTGCAGCAAGAAAGAAGGCTGTAAGTAAGAGAAAAGTTTTTCAGGATGAGTCATCTGAAGATGAGAGCACCCAAGTACATTATACAGACTATTCTTCAGATGATAGTTTGGACTTGGAAGAAGATAATATAAATAAAAATGTTTGTAAAGGCGATTATATTGTTGCGAATGTTTATGGAAAAGCATGTGTTAGAAAGTACGTTGCTATTGTAGATGACATGAATTCAGAGGGATATGAAGTAAGGTTCTTGAAGAGAAATATTCCGTCGAATAGATTTAGCTTCACATTTGAATCTTCGGCCACAGTTAGTTTGAAGGACGTTGTAGCAGTACTACCAAAGCCAATTAAAGACAGTAGGCCCAGGTTTGAAGGGATGGTGTATTTTAATATTGACTTGTCAGAGTACAGCCTGCAACAAGTTTTGTTTTTAATTATACTTATATCAAATATGTTTAAGTATCTATTATTAAGAATTATACCATTTTCATTACCAATATGTTTTTATTTTAATTTTTATAGAAAAATATATATATTTTTTAATTATATGTGCGCTGTCCATTTTCTCCTTAGCCTTAGTCCATTGTCTCCTTGGGATATGGAGACAATGGACATGTTACAGTGTTACTAATTAAATTCAGTAACTTTGGTTGCATGCATAATTTTGCGATGAGTCGATGGGTAAAAGATATCTAATAGTCAAAGTTACCAACTAGATACAAACTGCTGTTTAATTTGATTTCTTATGTATTTTATGGCTATAATCATAAAAAGTGTCCACAGTCTCCCAGGTCTCCCCTATCATTTAAAAACATAGCACAAATGATTTGTCTCTCGTCCGGTAGTATAATTACTTTCATTATGCCTTATAAAAAATTACAAGAAAAGACGATATGTAACCTACGCCCATGTTATGAACTTCTAGACATTTTATTTGCCAATTTACTATTCAAAAACTGCAGTACATATCAAATATGCGTCGTATATTAACAAGGAGCCAAGGCAAACCTGAATCAATAAAGATGGAGTTGAAAAACCCTTTTGTTTCTACTCATGGAGAAAGCAGTCTTCAAACCTGATCGTTTAGATTCAAAGTTGTCAACCTTAAACCATTTATTTAACTAGATCCAACGTGCAGATCTCTTCTTTGTGGTATACAACTCCGCAGAGAGATACAGTTCGCGATTGGTTACTTGCGGCTGTATTGTAAAGGAAAATATATCTGATTGAGTTATTAAGGTACGATTGAATTGCGATATTAAGGTACGATTAACTATTCTAGAAGACGATAACGTAGTGCTAACATAATTTACATAGGATCACATGTAAGAACATCAAATGCAGATATAGCCTTCCACAGATTTCTTGGTAAACAGATGTCACAAGCGAGGAAACTTTTAAAAATGATTTTGGAAATCATATATATATATATATATATATATTATGATGAAATTTTTATCATTATGATTTTATCGGTCGAGTGGATCATCTTGGCTTTATGGCTCGACAAACTATTCATGTATATTGTAAATGTTGCAATAATTTAAGCTGCCGGACACCTTTTATAAGCTACCAGTATCATACTACTTACGCTGTTTGTTGTGTATACAATGTTTTTTGATAAAAAATGGAAATTAAGTACCAAATGATCATGTTATGAATTGAGATTATTTAAATAAAAATTAAGATTTGCTTTTAGGAAAGATAATCCCTGCTTTAGTTTTATTTGATTTAAACTTAATTATTACTTTGTAAATAGAACTCGGGCGCCATTTTGATTGCAAATTGAACGCCATTTCAGTTTCCTTCACTGAGAATGCAAACAATCTGTATATATAAATATTCATATATATTGTACAGTTGACAAGACGAGACGGTACAACAATTATGTGTATTATTTTGAGTTTCTAGAGAAACGATAATGTTGGTATTTACCTGGGCATTGCAAAAGTTGTTAATGTCGGTATGCTTGATGCTCTGGGTATGGCAGATAATCTATTAATGTTAGAAGACATGCTCATAATTAGTAATGTACATAATGCAAGTATAATATCTGGCTACGTTAGTTATCTACACCCAATTGGTTTAAAAGAGGTAAATGATCAAATTACAGACAAATTTGCCGCCTTTTTTTTTACCAAATTATTATTTCCAATATTTTTTGCTATGTCAACTTGATATCTTAAATGCTGTAACCGTTAAATTATTACTATTCCAAACTATCTATTTGGGACTATAGATTTTATTTAAGGAAAAATAATGTTCTGCAAAAGTGTCTATAAGTAACTAAACTATAAATATCTAACGTCCAAATATTATACAAATGATACATGTTATAAGTTATTTGTGTATTATTTACAAGGCTAAATGAATGATTTTGTGACATTCAGAATAAAATGCATATTATTAAAAAATAGTTGTAGTGTTAAGACAGATTTATAACATTCAACGTATTTACCATGGATGAATATTTGATAATGATCACATTTCGAAAAAGTGATAGTCTTGAGAGTTAATCGAAAGTATCTAAATTAAGAACTTACCGTGTTGCCGGGCTTGCAGGGGATATGAGACCCGTCGGAGTTCTCGGCCTAGAGCTAGATGTGCCATTAGCTACTCCGGGTCGTCTAGGTGTGGTTGTGCCTGTCCGACTAATTCCAGTTCTTCTAGGTATTCTAGATGGTGTTCCATCATCTATAAAATAAATAATCATAAATCTATGTTTCTTCGAGATAACAACTAAACAACTTTACGTCAATTTCAGTGGTCTTCGGCGATCATGACACGTCATTACACTGTGTGAAATGTTAATATAATTAAATGCAGATCGATGCTATTATCATTCATATAATTAGGAAGTAATATACAAACAATATTAGTTCTTTGAAGAGAGCATTCCTTCCAGAAAATTAAGAAAATATAAATTTTATAATGGAATTGTTGTGGTGAGAAGTACCCGACCATACGGATAGATGGCGTTTGTTGTTTGACATAAATCACTATGGAAGAAAGTACCAACCTTATAAAACTTAAGTCTGAATACGCTGCTTTGTTTAATTCTTGTTTGGTAGCCGTCAGTCGCTGTCAGTGACTTTGGCCAAAGCCGGGTTACATTCTTCTCTGGGTGAGTCTGCTCCTTCGTTTATAATAGTAAAATATTGGGTGTCAGAGTTTAAACCAGCCCGTACGAGCTGCTAAAATGAACATCGCAGTGGTAGTTCAAATGAGGTAACCACGCCAGAAATGGTAGTAAATTCACAAAGTGGTATTGGATAACCGTCGACGGAAAGCAGACATGGAAGACATTTCAAAAATGCTGTGCATGGCATTTGACTGAACATTTGGACATGAGGAAGTTGTGCACAAAATGGGTGCCGCGTTTACTCACAATGGAACAAAAACAGTGTCGTGAGGATATTTAAATAGAGTGTTTGGTGATGTATCACGAGTTGTCGCGTCGATTCATAACCATGGGTCCATCACTTCACACCAGAGACGAAGGAACAGTCAAAACGATGAATTGGAAGGGAAGAATCGGCTCCGAAGAAGGCTAAAAGAGTCTATGCCTTCAGTTTTTTGGGATTCGCATGGAATAATTTTCATTGATAATCTTCAAAAAGAAAAGACAAACAACGGAGTCTATTATGCGAACTTATTGCAGCGTTTGAATGATGAAATCAACAAAAAAAAAATGGCCGCATTTGGCAAGTAAGAGGTGTTATTTCATCAAATACGTTATCGCTGTGGCCAAAATCAATGAGTTAAAGTTCGAATTGCTTCTCCATATTTGATCCCGTCGGATTATTTTTTCTTCTTGAACTTGAAAAAATGGCTCGGTGGGAAAAGATTTGCCAACAATGAAGAGGTGATGTCTGCGGTTGATGGCTATTTAGAAGAGTTCGATGGGTCTCACTGTAAATAGGATAACGAAGCTATTGAACATCACTGGGGAAAATGTGTCGAGCTAAAAGGAAAGTATGAAGAGAAATATGATATTTTTTCCCAAATTTTTTTAAATTTTATTTGTTAAGGTCAGGTACTTCTGAGACCACCTGTCATAGATAAGGTTTTTGAGTACAAAAGTCATTTTGTAATAGTGGTACTTTTCCCTCGAGTAAGTATATGATTGTTTTTGAAAATATGGCTTATTCCTAGTATTTACAGGACAATTAATAGATTATGTTATTGTCCTTTCTTCAAGTAAGCTCAGATAATTAGTTTCCATTTATTCCGCATGCCACTCTTATGTATTTTAGTATCGTAATTCAGTGCTTTAGCCAAAATACCGCAAAATTAAGGCTGTGTTCCCAGTTTGAAAGAAGTGCGATTTCAAGTGGGCGCGTCCTGTATTTCTCCTAGTTTTGTACACTGACATACGTTTCGGAGGGTCATGCTAATCGCATGTGGTGTGAAAAAGAAGGAATATTCATGTTAATTTAAGTTGCAGTGGTAAGGCACTCTGATTTATGCGTGCACAGTACGTTTGATTTGTTGAAACGACACAAGATCGTAAAATCTCGTATGGCGAAACTCCGCCTGCTAGACGAAAGTGTACCATGTTTTACTTTAAAATTTCTCCAATAATTAGTCTAGCAGTATTCATTTTATTTTTCAAATCATAGGTTTAATTGTGAAAATATTTTTTCCACTCTTTTACGGACGTAGTTAGAAATATATTTTAAATTATATGATAGCATCGTTAATTTTTTTTCTACATATATTTTCGGAAAAAAGACCACGCTATCATATTTCTCTTATTTTTTTAATAATGTAAAAAAATAATTGTTTAAATATTTAAAAAAAATAAAGTCAGGGTTTGGAAGAAACTGATTGAAGTAGTAAGCACACCCCCTTTAACAATAGTAATTGTTGAACATACCTGTACTGTCTAATGATAAATTCGAACCGTGCCTAGATGGCGCTTTACTGCCTGGTCTGCTGCCTGCCCTCGAAGTAGGTTGTGAACTCGGCCTTGAACCGCCCGGCGTCAACGTTGATCTGTACGTTTTCCTCGGCGTTTTGAACCCGGTACCTTCCGTGTCCGACTGTGAATCTGGCGTACGTGACGTCCTCGAAGTCATCGGAACCGACTTGATGGACCTTTCTCTCACCTACGAAAAATAAGAGATGCGAAAACGTCAATACCAATAACTCCATATCTAAGTACGCTTCTAAGTACTGCGTTGGTGCTAACAGTAGAGGTGATTGTAAATAAAGAATGTTTAAACAAATTTATACAGGTTCTAATAAAATCGTAACTACGTACTTTTACTGTTGATATTTTACCTAAATTTTTTCGAAAAAGCAAATGATTATAATTGTGATCAATGTGTTTTTTCAATAAGTACAGTTTGACAACTAGTAAATGCAAAAAAATCAGAAAGTACATGTATTCTGCTGGTAGTTTTACAACTTGTTTACAGTTATGCAAATATAAGCATGCCAACTAATGTTAATATCACATAGATCTCTTATACCGTAGTATATTTACACTAAATAAGTCTTATTATTAACAGTATGATTTACGAAAGTAACATGTAAGTACTCTCTTCCTAGTATATTATAACTAGAAGACATTTTTGTACAATTAATTACCTGCTTTTATATTCAGACTGTTTTGATTTGTATAGCTTTTCCAAGCACGTTTACCACAATTCAATTTGAATTTTATACGTACGAATCAAAATTGTAGATGTCGTTTGAATTTATTAGTGAATTATTAAAACTAAACAATTTGACATAACCTTGGCTAAATTGCAATGTATGCTTTCATTCAGCAGACACAACAGTTGCGCAACTGTTCAGTGATCATGCCCAGGAGACGAGCGCTCACTCTGAACATGTTCAGGAGCGGCCGCCATTTTTGTGAGCAGAAAAATTCTACGCTCACTTAGTGAGCGTTTTCTGTACGCATGCGCCATTGATGTATTCCAAAACCAACCTAATACATAATTTTGAAGAAACTCACTAGAAAAGTAAGATATAGCAAATTATTAAAGGTATTGTGCAGAAATAAATGTATTAAAATATTGAAGTTCACCCAGTATTTTATTCGGGGTTGGAAAAACCAACCCTTCCACTAAAAACTACGCCAAAACTTATTGGAGAAAAACCAATTTATTATTACTGTTTATTGGGTTTAATCTCTATAATTTTAACATATGGCAGCAATGAAAAGCACTAGATGACAGACGATGACATAAAGGTGAGCGGTCCTGTCCAGCGAACACTCAACTGTTGTGAAGTGAACGGTTGGAGCGGGATCGGTTCCCGATCCGCCTGCTGAATGAAAGCAATGTGATATGCGAAATTTACCGTTTTTCCGAATTTAACGTAAAGAAGACATTAAAAAAAGTATATTTTCATTATTATTTTTTCAGGAAAAGCACTGCAAAGGCGCAATTTTAAATAGTTATTTACGTATCAAGGGAGTAAAGTAATATTTTACAGTCGAGACATGTAATAATACTTTGCTCCCGTGTTGCGTATAACATTCTTTCGCCCGTGTCATCATTTTTACTTAAAAAAAATTACAAAAGTACTGATATTAAATAATTACAAAATGTATTATTAAACAGAACAGGATATAGTTACTAATAATCACCATATATCTTTCCAAAAAGATATAAAGAATTTCACGGGAAAATAGACTGTCTTTATATTTGGTATGAGCCTAACTTACAAGATTGCTTATATTTTTTAAAATTGAGGCTTTCAGTGCTTTTCCCGAAAAAGTGCAATAAAGAAAACAGAGAAAATTGTCAAATTTCACATATTACGCTCACTCCAATTTTTCCCTGAAAGTAATTGATACTCATCGCTTCGATTTTATTATTCTGCCCAAAATATATAACAAATACAAAACAGCCGTGCTTGTGTGATGCATTTCCTATTACTTGACACACTTCAAATCATCTTATAAGCTGGTTACTCGCAACTGTGCAAAATAACTCTACAGGCTGTCCCAGAAATAAAAAGGCGGAGTAGCAGGTATGTAAAGTCCGAACAGAAACAGGCCCAAATATACTGCAATAACGAAGAAATTAAAAAATTATTTTTCTATGTTGTTTTTTAGATAAAAAATTACATTACGGACCTGGCACAGAATGTATGTTTATAAATACACGTAAGAATGCTCATTTGTAAATAGAAACGAACACGCATTCATAGAAAAATCCGCTTTTATTTGTATAAAATAGGGAAAAACGTTAAATCGTACGCATTCATATAAAACATATTTTTTGCCCGATGCGTCTATATAACGCAGCTATGTAGTCGGTTGTTGACCCAGATGGGCGACCTACTTTATTGCAGACAATAAAAGATTGTTTTTATTTTTAAAATAGGAAGGTTGTTGCTCTTCAATGTGTTTGTAGTCGGAAACAGCTGATTATTATTATTTTAGAATATTCAATAAATCGTAGTTTTTCTAGCCTTTATTACAGTAAATATCAAGAATGTAATTATTTTTTTCTAGCAGGTGTAAAATTAAAGTAATTAATGGTTTGATATTTATTATGAAGTATCTCTATTCCTTCTCCTTTATTTTTAACACGAGTAATAAGTCGTCCAGGGTCGGCGTAAGGCCAAATGAATTCTTTATTATTTTTTTTTCTGCCATCTGCGCACGAATAAAGACTTGTGAGCAAAGTTTAGTTTAAAATTTTTTGAAAAATAGTATACAAACGAGTATATATTGGCCGTTTTCTTTTTTTTTACTAACGTTCTGTTTCCCTGTTAACATGTTTAAAAATATACCAAATATACTGGCAAATTATGTATGTCAACATTATAACTTTCAAACAGTGCAATTCCTGAATACAAAGATGTAGCTGTTTACAAATTTGAAATATTACTAACTACACAAAAATACAATAAATAGGGATAAAGCAAATCCCAAATGTTAATATGTCATTTCAGGCAAAAAATTTCAAATGTAGTTTAATTATAATTGTGTTTAATTATAATTATTGTATTATTTCCCTAATATGATGGCTCTTTTTAACTAATTTTAAGTATGTGGGTTTCATTTCAATACTTAATCCATATTATAAAAAGATAAAGACAAACGATTTTAATTTGGATATGCTTTTATCCTTGTCTCTTATATTAAAGTTATATGACTTGGGTTGAGTAAGGTTTATATATTATTGTTACAGGAATTAACGGAAGAATTGGTAAACATCGCCTGGAAACCCATATAAAAATTTAAATGAGCATATTATTGACCACATTAATCAATAATATTTAGTACGTTTATAGAAATATGTTGTCCAGATATAAAAACAAACCGTCAATATTTAATAGTAAATGTTGTCAATATTTTGATATACGAGGTTTAACAAAACTATTCGTACATTATGGATATCCAACTAAATCCCAAACGTTATGAAATTAATAGATAAAATGGGAGCATTTAGATACATATAATCAACTAACAATAACGTTATAAATATTGGAAAATAGTTAGAGTTTTATGAAATAAAATTATATCTTATATGGTTTGTGGATCGCACAATTTGGGTATAAAATCTTAGAAACCAAATCTGAATGCTGGATTTTCAATAGACGAGGAGGTATCGTAAAGGAATTTCTATGGAATGAACGGTTGTTACCATGTGGAAATCATAATGAAATGGTTTCAATACAGATTCATCGAATCATCAGGTAAACTTCCAGCACCAAGCCTAACTGACTATTTTAATGCTATCTTTGTATAGCAATAGAAATAATAAAGGGTCAAATTTCTAAAGAAACTGATCGTAATTACAAACAAAGCCCGTCAGAAATATTAGGAGGATTGGAGCACTGTCAGTATAAATGTCTTCGATACAAAATATTTTGATGAATATAAAAAAATGAATGCAATTTTTTTGACTACCACTCTTATATGGTTTCTTCGCTTTTGTAACAAATTATACCAATATTTTAACTTTTTTTTTTATTGACATTCCTCAAACTATCTCTATAAACATTCACTAAAAAATATTAACGGTACATAAGCTATAGTAGATTCGGTTTAACAATCGACACGGCCAAAGTACGATTCAATGTCAAACAAGAAAATTATGCTAATTACATAATATTTAAGGATATATAGTTTCCACTACTATAATACTACTACATGAAAGCCATATACAGATTGAATATCAAAAGGTTATAAAAAGTTACTTGTCTATATCAATATTTTATTTAGAAATTGGCTATTCTGTTTAGCATGCAAGCATTGTTGGATGACAATTATCAAAAAGTATTATTTTATGACAGTCATGAAATGGTATTTTTAGGTTATATTATTTGACAGGTAATATTTTAAGACATTTGACGCGTTTTAATTTATTGGCATACGTCGGTCGCTAAAACAATTCCACTATATACCACTTAAAATGCTATCCATAACTTCGAAACACTTACATGTATACCATATATTTGGTTAGCAACACGACCCTTCCACTTGACGCATAATTCTTGAAAGAATAATCTACAGTGTGTTTCATAACCTCGTATACACAAAAAATATTTTAAAATATGAAGAATATTATATTACAGTTTCAATAATAATTGAACTCTGAAAAAATGCAACTTAGACGGGACAGGCTGTATATTTTTAATTAAAAATATATATATGTCCTGCAATACAATTAAACATTGCCCAGTATTGTAATATAACTCTAATTTTATAGCTTTTACAATTACTGTTCGATATTATTGTTTAATTTATTAATTTTATCACTCTTAACTACATGCTTATTTAGATCATCTACTGTCACATTAACATACATCGGCAGGCAGTTAAGATTTACTTGAAAAAAGAAAAAAACTAACAATTACTAATAATATCATCAAAAAAAAAATCACCTCTACAAAAATGTTATCAATCGATCTTATAATATTAGTCGTTATGAAGCTCCAAACTTTAAACAACACGACATCTGCTATATCCATTGAATGCACAACAACTTACATTAACACAACAATAGAAAAAAAAAGGCAAATGTAAAGTAATAATTATAATTGATCAATATCTTTCACTACAAACTACCTTCTACTTACCGAATAAGCTTACCTTTAGAAAAGTGATAGTTATTAAGACCTTTGTGGAAAATTACTTGGTTGAAATTGATTTTATAAGGTTAAGGAAAAAATAAAAAGAACATTTTTTTTTACTTTATAAAGAAAGAGAAACTAACAGAAACGTCTACTGAAAATTCTACTTATCCTACTGCATACTAATCTTCGGTTAAAATATAACTGAAGATTATACATCTCGATTTAATCGTGGGTTAATATTTAACTCGAGATTTTCTTAGAAAAATTTTGAAGAATAAATTTAGTAACCAAAGCCGAAAAAAAGATGAATAAAAAATATGAAGTAGTAAGTAAATTAAAAAAAAAAAAATTAAGATAATTATGTTATACATTACCCAGGTTTTCATACATACCAGCGGTACTTGGGAGAGGTACAACAATTTGTGATGATCTTTTTCGGGTCCAATCATGGCAACTGCACAACCGAAAAATATTCAACACCACAATAATTTCTATGAAAATGTGTTGAAAAGTGTCTAAACGTCAATGGGTGAAGAATAAAGTGGGTGTTTTCCACGATTGATTGATTGATCGATGAATCGTGTGATTGATTAATAATAATTATTTCGATTGTCCAAGTTTTGCTTACCCATCGGTTTTTGAGTCGTACAATAATCATATTTATTGGTTGTACTTTTAATTGAAAATCATCAATACGTTGTACCCGTTGTTCGAGGGGGGTCTTTCATTTTTGCAAATTATAGAAATTAAATTATTAAGAACACAAAGGAACGTACTACAAACAAAAAAAACGGCAAGCTTGCATAAACGACCTAAAGCCAGAATTGAAGCTCACAGATTTCAAGAAAATACCAATAAAATAGACAAGCTAAAATAAAACAGAGTAACAAACCAAACCAAACAAAAGAAACTAAAAGAAATAACATATTCACTAACACTAAAGGCAAAATAAATAGTTTCAAAGAAACGTTACGATTGTTTCAAAATTATTGGTCATAGTTTTAAGTAATGAATTTTTCCAAATATATTTATCATAATTAGACTTCGGCGATTTAGATTTTTTACCCCCACCATCTCACTATTTGTAATAGAAAAAATGAAGTGTGAACACCACACGACTATTGTATTCCGAATTTTATGTATAACAATTGGTTCAAATTAAGCTTTGAATACCTCTATTTTCATAATAAAATACGTATAAATAAATATGTACGAAAATTATTAGAAATCCAGCTCTATAAAAAAATGTGTAAAATGCATAACTTGCAAGATACATATTTGCAGAAAAACTGCTATTAGATAAGTGTAAAAGTGTTGTCTCCATTATGATTTTTTTTTAAAGAAAAATTGTTCCAAATCGACTCTGTATATAATGCATAATAGGAATTTGCAAAAAAAAACTAGTATTAGATAAAAGAGAAATGCTACTTCCAGTCCGAATTTAGAATTTTGCATATAAATCAAGCTCTTATTACTTTTCTACTCTTAATATATTTGTAGAAAGCATGACTTGCGAGATATCTTCAAAAAACTAATTTTCGACAAGACTTATTTCCGGTAGGAATTTCGATACACTTTTTCATAAGAATTTCTTCAAATCCATTCTTAAGTACTTTTCTATCTAGAAGTTTGTCTAAAGTTGGTAGTAGGCGAAATATTGGTATAACGGTTTTTTTCAATCCCGCCAGTTATTTAAAGGACATACATTGTGTATAGTATGAATTTACTGATTTATAATTAAAAGTTAACCACTAATTTCCGGCTAAACCGGATGTTTCATATGAATAAAAACACGCCTACCATATTTGCTATGTGTAGTGATAGGTGTGTTTCATAGATATTGAAATACCATGAGGCTTCTCATCCAGGCTCTGAACAAAGTAACCTTAATCACCAGATCTAAATTATAAGTAATACAAATTCTATAAAGCAATAGTTACAGACCAATAATTTTAAGACAATCTTTGACATAAACATGTATGCCAAGTAAGTATTTGCAAGATGTCTCATTTATTAACGTATGTTTTCTTAAACGAAAACAACAAAAAAATGATTGTGTGTTTCATTTTTTATAAGAAACATCACATTTTAAACAATGAAGATAAATACTTTTATTAATAAATGAGATAGTTAGTTCAAAACTCTTCCACATATCAGGAACAGCGTAATTATACAGTGCTATTCAGAATACGCACCAAAAATATTTTAATGGCAGATATTATCTAATAATTTTTAAAATTTAGTCCTAAAATTCAATACTTCTGTCAGTAGAAGAAAATATTAAAATCTCTTTTACCCCAACCCCACGCCGGTCATTGATGTTGTCGAATTATGCAATACCCTAATTGGATACATCGTTGTTTTCATATAAATAAAGGTCACTCATAACATTGCTCATAACAATTAATATATATATTAAATATAATTGATAATTTAGGCTTGCGTTGTATAAAATCGCTAGTATCTAAATATCTAAAAAGTTCAACAGTGTTTTGAACAGGAGATAAAATCTTATAAATAACATTTTTTTTTAATTAATAGTCTGCAGACGGTTCTTAGTAAAACATGTTATATAACTTTTAAAATCAAAATAACAGTCTTGAAATAACGTTTTTCAACTCCCATACTTTGATTGTATTATTAGATATGCGGAACCTGTACTTTAATGATGTCCATTACGATACAGATTTTCATTATGATACAAGTTTATATCCAATAGGAATACAGATTTTTCATTACGATACAAGTTTATATCCAATAGGAATGCGACATTCCAATATTCAATATGGCGACTACATATCTGACAGATATACAAATTAAATAAATGTGACAGTTCTCTGCAATTTACAAGTAAGTACTTAAAATTTGTGCTTTTTTGAAAATGTAAACGGTAAAAATGAGGGATAATGACAGCGAAATGTAAAATTTAAGTCCACCAGAAATTATGGAACAAGCCTTAATAACCACGAACAATTTATTACCAGCTAAATTCGCAAAGGTGCATGGAAAATTTTAACCTCAATTTATGAAATGGAATGTTCAAAATGTTTTATTATGGGGTCGTAGAAAAAATAGTGTATGCAACTCGCATTTAATGGCTATTAAGACACTCGTATTCATTACAATACTCGGCTTCGCCTCGTATTGTAATTTTCTTACTCGTGTCTTAATGGCTATCATTAAATGCTCATTGCATAATATACTATTCTGTAATTTTTATTTCTACTATTTTGCGACATATGTTTCGCTATTCTCATACCATTTTCGAAGCTAAACTGTCGGTGTTCTAATAAGCTTCGAAAATAGTGTGAGAACACCGAAACATAAGCAGCAAAATAGTACATATTAAAAATTAGTGGAACGTGTATTTCAAGTGTGTTATTTTGATTTAAATATTATACAATATTTTATTTGTATTAACAGAATGAACACTAGGTTAACTTTGTTTCATTTAACTGATTTTATTTTCCATCACGTGTTTCGACCTCGAGGTCATTATCATTTTATTTACAAATAAAAAATAAACTTACAAAGTTACCACTACCTATTATTATATGTAGTGTTAATGACTTAATTACAGTGTCAATAATGGGGGCGTGTACGAAGTCTAGTTGTATGTTTGTGACGTGTTTATTAGCTGCCGTAGAATTTTTAATTTCTAAGATTTCTAATATGTCTAGTGTTTTCTTCCTTTATAGTTGTGTAATAATTTCTAATTATTAGTATTGAAAACATGTTCGGCAAATCCTGTATTTTTGTTGTTATTTTGCTTTTTTGTGTTCGGTAATGCGCTCCTGTATGGACCTGTCTGATTGAACAATGTAAATTGCGTCAATCACTGCAACCCATCTCATAGACACCTGATTTGTCACACAATTTTGTTTTTTCTTTATTATTGACCAAGATATTTCCTAAATTTACTTTATTTACTTGGATAATATTAAAGTCCAGCTTATTCAATGTATTAGAATAGAAACTCTGTTTATAACTCCCGGTTTGTAGTTGAGATAATGATAACGACGCTAGTTATTTGGTTGTTGAGATTGTTCAATGTAGAAATTTTTTAAAACTAATTTCCTTTTGGGGTAGATATGTGCACAACATATTATGCAAAAAATTAATTGAAGAGGGCCCCACTTGTTGACATATGCATTTGGGCAGGCACTAGCAGACAACTATAGACCGTCTCAACCTTAGTATTCAGTATGTGTCTTATGGAGACACCATAGTTGTCAGTTCGACGATGACAGGTTAGTAGGTTGGTAACTCATTATTTCACGACATTTTAAATACTTGTTGGTTAGGATATTATTCTATTATTATAATTAATTTGACACTTGACAGGAAGGTTATGTTGTGATACTTACACCACACCGACAATACCAACCATAAACATAATATACTACATAAGAGAGTACATATTAAATTAATACAATTATCCTGAATGAAATAAGGATTTTTCATTAATACCGACGTTACGTACACAATATGTGTTTCAAGTCGGTAGGAGGCAAAACATATAAATATGTTTCCTTCTGTATCATAGAGTAAATTAAGAAATTAATTCTCTCATGCTTGCAAAGATCACTTCAGTTTGTATAAATAGACAAATCGAAAATTAGAGGGAAGGTCTGATTTCATTATCGGACTGACGAGCGGTGGCGAAACTAACATGTTAGTCTTCGATAATGAAATTACTCTTTTCCCTAAGTTCATTAATTAACTTAAAAGAAAGCAAGTAATTTTTCAATTTCATATAAGCCGCTAATTGAATACTAAGGTTGAGACGCTCTATAGATGAATTTTTACTTGATTTAAATACAATTTACAATAGTAAAAGAGGTGGAAAAAACTCTAAACTGTTTAGACATTAAAATCATGAGAACAGAACAGAGATTAGAATTTGGCATATATAGAAAAACAACTATCACAGACAATATAATCCAGCTAATTCTAACCAATCATGGAATATAAAAATGGCAGCCTTTCACAGTTTAATACACAAATTACTTAATTTTCCGCTCAACACTGATGACTATAAAAAAGAAAGGGATATCATAAAAACAACAACAAAAAACAATGGCTATAACACACAACTCATTGATAGAATGAATGACAGGAAACAAAGTAAAATCCTTATAAAAAAATTCTACATTGAACAAACACAGCAACCAAATAAGCGTATCATACTCTCAACTGCATAAAAGGAGTTAGCAGCAGAGTTTTAGATGCACTGAATAAGTTAGGCTTAAATATTATCCCAGTAAAATGAAGTAAATTTAGGAAATTCTTTACAATAATATAGAAAAAACAAAAAATTGTGTGACAAATTAGGTATCTATGAGATGGGTTACAATGACTGTGACGCAGTTTACGTTGGTCAATCAGACAGGTCCATACAGGAACGCATTAGCGAAGACAAGAAAGCAACAAAAATACAGGATTTACTGTACATTGTATAGACCATATATGTACATGTTTTTAATACTACCAATTACAAATTATTACACAATAGTATAAAGGGAAAAAAATAGGCATATTAGAAATCCTAGACATAAAAATCCAATGCCAGCTAATAAACACGTCACAAGCACACAACAAAACTTCGTAAACACCCCCATTATTGAAACTGTAATTAAGTCATTGGTACGTATGTACATATAAATAGGTAGTGGTAACTTTGTAAGTTTAGTTTGTATTTGCAAACACTTCGATAATGACCGAGAGGTTGAAACACGTGTCAGAGAATAATAATATATGTTAAATGAAACAAAGTTAACCTAGTGTTTATTCTGTTAATATTAATAATAGGTTTGTTTTTGTTTCGCTAAGAACGATTCCAGAACAGTTCACGTCATGCGCAGAAATATGTTAAGTGTTCGGGTTTCCGGAACTGTTCTGGAACTAAAAATTTCGTGTTTTGGTTTCTGATTGTCAGTTGTGGAACCGTTCTAGAACTGTAGAACTAATTCGGGATAAAGGCATCGAATCGTTCGGAACCGTTCCCGGACCGTTCCGAACGGTGTACTATGACGCATACAGTTCTGCGCAGTAACAGAACTGTGTTAGAACCGTTCGTAATATTAAACCCGAACAAACCTAGTGTTTCACCAAGAATCCACCGTGGAATCTATACATTCTACATATTACTAGTTGCCCGTAGCCCAGCGTTCTATACAAACCATAAAACTTGCTTTGTGTTTACTGTCACTACCAGATATAAATTAGTCAGTTGTATAAATAACACTGTTGCTTGCTATTATCATCAGCCATAAAAATATCTGGTCATCTATTAAGAATAGTCCTGTATATCTATAGAAAGTCTATTCGTAATTGCTCGATTCAAATTACCTTTCAAGAGCATCTCAAAACAACTACAAACACAAAATAGTCCACAACCCAAGTGTTTGGTGAATGTGTCGTAAAAAATAAAAAATAAAAACAAAGGAAAAACAGAGCTAAGAAAAATATGGCTGGTGTATATTACCCTATAGCAAGAGTACGGATTGCCATGTGCCATGACAACGGTGGGACCCGAAGTTGAGCCCACCTGCATCGGATATGCATTGCCTATCTCCCCTTTGGCACGCAGCTGCTCGAATATGGGCATAAGTTCGGCCAAGTGCTCTTCAGCTAAACAACCACATGCGCAACATCATAGAGTAACATTCGTGTCAACAGTTAAAAAAAAAATCATAACAAGAAAGTAACAGTATGTCTATCTAATGCTTCAGAAACGCATTGCTTTGTAGAGACACCAAAAGTGTTTTTAGTTAAGGTGAATGAATCTATTATGACATGGTGAAACAATTGTGTGAGATAGGTGTTGTTCTTTGGTGATTTTTTATATCTTTATGCCTACTTCCGCGTATCGACTGTTTTATAATTCACGTTTTATTTAGTGACTTTGACAGAGTATTATTCAAAAGTACGACGACAATGATTCTTTGTCATGAATATAATAATCATTGTTAATCAATACAAAATTTTTGTATATAATTTTTATCTACATTTGAGAACACTTTTAATGTTTTCTTTCTTCATTGTTGTGTAAGTTACGTCATTATGGTTTTCTTTTAACTGGAAAGTGAAGATACCGTAGAACGCACGAAACAATCCACTTTCGACACAAACGAAAAGTAATGACGTCTGTATTTCTAATCTCATAACAGCGAAAATAATACGTTATAGGTATATTACGAAATTTATATTTTATATATATTTTAATGATTAATAATTAATATTAATTTGAAATAATAATGTTGGCGTACATGAAACGTCGTTTACACTTCGCTAGTGAAACATTTGACAATAGTGTTACAGCGTTCGTTTATAGTGAACCTCACAAACCGTAAATTATAAACTAAAACTATTACGTCATAGAGTTTGATGACGAAGGTGAATTGTTTCGTGCTAAGTTTTACTAGTATGCAATAGTATCACATATTTTTAAAATTTGTTTTTATACATTTTTAATAGTAGGTACAAAATTATTTGCAAATAAGATTATCTGCCAAAATCTTATCAGTAAAAACAAATTAATAACGAATTACGAAATCGCGAAGGGAATTGTCTAAAAATTACCAGGGATTGTCATGTATCGTTCGCTAGTTCACGGTTTAAATCAAGCGAACCAAGCCACTCAATGCTTCTGCGTCTCGCAATCCATCTATTTGGGAAAATGTTATGCAGATTTTGATGAACATTTAAACCTTAAGTGATGGCGCGCCTTCTTCTTCGAACAAAATAATGTTATTGGGAAGGTGTGTCGTTGCTTTCATGTGGGTAGTGCGTAGCACAAGCGAGTATAAGTTGATTCTGCAATATACAGAGCCGAAGTTAAATTGCCATAGATGGAAAAGGAGCCGGTAATATGACCCCCCCCCCCAGAATGCAAACATGATATTTTGAGGATACTGCAAGTTGCAAATAATGTTGTTCATCTTAGATGTACATAAACAGTTATTTAAATACTTTCTTCAAGATGTATTAAAATGAATTAAAAAAATCAACACTATTGTAAAGAGAAAAAAATGCTCTAGCTTATGGTAGTGTAAAATAACAGTTTCCCATTAAAAAAAATCACCTAGCGACGTAACAGATAAAAAAAAATTCAAGAATTCTCAAATTTAGATAAAATGACGTAAAAATTTTTTATATTGACCATTGTTTCCTAAAATGATTATTAATGACAATATACCCCCGTCGTCATACTTTTGAACAACCCTGTATATTTCTGTTCAAGACTATCATTGACCAATACGTTAATATTCTGCTTGCCTATTTCATGCACATATTTCTAACCTGTATAGCATCTACAACTAAGACGATGATACATGATACAACTATAATATGAATCCTCAGGAAGCTATTAACATGAATAAAAAGTCAGAAGACTTTGCAATAATCTTAAAAAAGAAATTATTGATTAATTTATTAAAATATGTCAACTAAACAATTTAAATGGTTTTCTAATTAAATACATGGTTTGCGGACCTCAAATTGAATCAAGCTTTTAAGTCAACTGGCTGTTCTATTGACATTAAAACACAAAGAGGCTTTTAAGGTTTGAAGTCCTACCGTTGTACTGCCAAAAAAGTGTGGCACTGCAACGAAGTTTTTGTGCAGTTCTTGTGTTCATCGTAAAACCAAATGGTGCATTTCTCTGAATAACAAGATTCCTGAGGCAGCCCTTTCATTATCAAAAAACCATATTCCTATTATTATGATTTTATCCGTTTTACATAATTAATATGTTTTTTTATGTACCTCTTATTAATATACGACAAAAAGTCGAGAAGTTCTTATGAAGTCTTCTAGATGGCGCTCTTAGTATCGAAACAAGTTTGTTTTTAATGAGTACCATCTTACTAATATAGACAAATTGGTTGATCCTGAAGTAGTCTACACACCTGCGTGACATCTCAGAAAAGATGGAACTCTATCCATTCCAAAACGGAGAGTTTTTAGTAACCTAATAATTTTTACTCTGCTTGTATTCATTTTATAACAAATTTTAATTTGTAAGTACCTAAATTATAATAATTCACAAAAAATATCTCTGTAGTACAATCGTTGATTGAAGGAATATATAAAGATGCGCAACGCTATAGTAAAATAGCGTGTCTTTCCGTTAAGTCGTCCCGCAAACCCCTTGCCGAGAAACATCATCGCTGTCTCGGGCTGTTTCGAATCTCGGATCCAAACGACTGATGCAGTCGCTATAGATCTCGGATCCAGTTTTGGCTACGCTCAGTGCTATGCAGTGGCGCATCTTTATGTATTCCTTCAATCAACGGTACAATGTAGATGTCCCACAATGATTTTTATTTTATAGTAATCCTTAAACGTCGAAGAATATTTTAAATGAATTATTCACCTCCATAAATTAGCTTCATACATACTATTTACTGAAAAATATCTCATTCCTATAAAAAGAAGCCCACATTGTTTTTTTATTTAAAATTTTCATTTTTATTCATTCAAAATTTACTTTATATTAACTTTTTCATTTCAATTTTCAACTACCCAGATGACCCTTCACAAGAAACTTGTTATTTAGCATCTAAAATGCTGTTGTATTGTGTTTTATTTACAATAATAATTGTATACTTCAATTGTGGACTAAATACAAAACTACTTACTTGAAATGCAACGTAAGTGGTATTCTTAATCCAGAAACAGCAAATTTTCTCTACTAAAGTTTCTAAAATGTTGCCGCTTACAAGTCTTAAGCTTATGTAAGATAATTAACATTACTGGAGCGATCTAGTATAATTATTGAACGAACAGATTTTTATTTCATCTGTCAATTGGGTGATTTGTATCTAATAACATCGGGGAATATTAGCTTATTACTTGGCCTATCTTACGACGCAGCCACCCTGCCAATGAATAAAATTATTAAATTTCATATAAATCCAGTTCGCATTGAAAAACCTGCGACATAAATCACAATATTAAAACAGCACATGGCTCCATCTATCGGACATATATAATAATAGTTGTACCATCATCATTTGGAAAGCAAAATACCTAAATCAAATTGTATATGTAATCATTACGTCAGTCACATACGCAGAAGTATTTGATTGGCGCATGAAAAATAATAATTGCCGGTGAAGCAGGAGTGTGTGTAATATATAAACAGGTGCAAATTAAAATAAATACAAAGTAACTAAAAATAAACAAACCAAAACGAAAAAATCCTGTGAAACGAAAAAAAATAATCCGTGGTTTTTTTTTATTCGGCGAATCATTGCATTGACGACGCGAGTATTTGTTTCCGAATGTTGTACGGGATTTGGTAATATAAACGAACTAAAAGTATAAAAATACGCTGAAAAAAAGAAAGAGGGTAGAAGGAATAAAACGAAATGTGAAATACATAAATATAGTAACAATACTGATTCTCCTGAGGTTTGTATACATATGTTTGTATTTGTGTTGAATAAGAAATTCTTAGATTTCTTTTTATAAACTTTACAAGGAATATACGAACGTTTGACAACCCTATAAAAACGATTTAGAATAAAATAATGACCAAGATCAATAGAATTCACAACACTGAAAATGCTCTAAATACTTTGTTTGGGGCAATTACATATTTTTTGTGCTTGAAATAAAAATGTCAAAATGGCGTTTGTATTTAAATGTTTGTATAAATAACTAAATATAAACAAAAACTTGTACTGAAAATTTATTTTACGTTTATTTCTATTATTGAACAGTTTTACTTTATTACTTTTTAAGAAGAAGAGAAAATATTGAAATTGCATACACGTTTATTTCAATTTTTTGTTCAAAATGCACAATTAACATATTACACTATGTACTATTTCGCCTAAAACACTTGGTATATTGTAGTAATATACTAGTTTAATTTATAAAAAGAAGTAGTTCGCTTCAGTATTAATAGATATTTTATGTAGAGTTGCGCATTCATTAACTTCTATTCCTAACCTTAAAATATTAATATATCTAATAAAAATACTTTCTGCAATTTATGAAACACTGTGACAATAGATGTACATTTTTATTCCAATCGTGATGCTTTTTACAGGATCGTCAACATAATCGTATTTTCACGTTTCATTATTATTTGCCCTTACCTTGTTTTAAACATTGCTATCGCAATCCAGGCATGGTAGTGTATTCACCAGCTAAGATGTAATGATTTCCAGAGAGAAAGAAATAATCATGCAAAAAAACACTTACTACAGGATTGTGAGCGTGTAAAGGTGATGGAAGTGCCCTTTATCTTTGCCTGAAAAGCTACGTAAGAAAAGGAAGAACAGAACGATGCATACACTACAATTGCGTGCCACAACTACTCGAGATGCACTAATAATATAATAGACATCACATTTATGATGATCTGGTGCAAGAGTGAAAAAAAAGCATGAGAATATGATACGTTTGCGTGTTTGCTGATTCTCTTAAATAAAAGTTTGTGTGTGGATAGTGATTGTGTATTGTTTTATACAACACATTCATGGAAAGGGAGGCAATTTGAGATGGCAAAGTATGTGTGGTGAATGGGGTGTGAGTCACAAGTAAATCGATGGCGATTCACGTATATTTATGACGTGGCAAAAACTGAAATTTGTTATTTTTATTATTATTAATTATAAAACGATATGCGTAATAAAAAAAAGTGTTATTACATAAAAAAAAATTGCTTATTATTATGTAGTATGTGTATCGAAATTATTTGAAAGCTGTAAATGTAAAGGGACAATACAGAATGAACCACAAAAAGTCTGCAGTAAGAGATCATGTTTTTCTTTTAACCATTAATCACTTGACTGGTGTTATTTCATATATAATAATGAGTATCATATCCATTCATCTCGAATGACAATTTTATAGGTAATTATCTTAAAAATCATACAATACCTAACAAAAAAAACTGAATATATTGTCAATGTTAAAATTGGAAGTATCTAGGAATAAAATGCCATTCAGTTCACTAGACATGGATCACTCCATAGTATGTGAAATTTGAATTTTATGGACTGGTCATCTTGAAATGGCAAATATTCATACACATTATAATTATATACTTAGTAACTGTGATATTTTCAACGTCTTTTATTTTATTGTATATTAAAATGGTAATAATGTTTGGACTTTTCATATTTAGTCGTAATAAAATTGAATGTTATTATAAATCCTTATGTTTTGATAAATGAACATGTTTATGCTTAGGCGTTAACATTGGTTGGCAACAAACGGCGTTATTATTAAGCCTTCTCAACATGTCTTATTTTTTATTTTAGTAATTTTGATATTTCAAATAAACAATATGTTCAGAAAATACGATGCTGTATTAAATTGCTATAATTATTTGGCTCAACAAGTAATTTAATTACTGACAACTCATGCACAAGTAGAATTGTTTTTAACCTGTCATATTAATAATCATGCTAATTCATCTGTTAACTTACAAGATTCACTTGTGTTTGATGTGTATATACTACATGCTACATGCATGACAAACACAGTATATGCACTGCAATGCTGATGTTCGTCAGTATAATACTAATTTTATCAGACACCAATGAAGTGTCATTTGGTGTCCCCTGTATGGAGTATAAAAAAAATAATCTAGAAAGACAATGTCAATAGTACCATAAATCCAAAATGGCAGTTCGCAGCAGTGAGAAATATGTTGCTCTTTTTTGAGCACGTCTAGCTTACAGGTTACAGTTTGTACTTTTTTGAAAACAAGCAGCATTTTTAGATTCAGGTTTCTATTGATATTTATATCTTATTTATAGTCTATAAAGCGGACATCTCGTATAAGGAAAACTACAACTCATTTATACTAAATCTACTGTTTCTGCTTTGTATTGCCAGTAAGTAATTTATTTGTCGCATGTTTCTTCTTAATTCGTGGTTATGAACATTATGTAGTTGTGAAAGACTGCAACGCCTTTCCCGACATCCAGTTTTTACAGCACTTAAACCTCCTCCTTTAGTAATCATCCACTTTTCCACCATTGTGTTGAATAATCTAGCCTTTGTTTTAATCTTTTTTAAGCCGCTGTCATCCATTTTTTTGACTAACATCTTAGTAATAAAATGTTTAAATTAAAATTTTAAACACTATTGACTATGAATGTTATGATTTAAAATAGTTCTTAGGCATTAACAAAACTCTTTGAAGCATCTTTAAAGTATCATCCATATATAGAGTGTGTAAAGTATGGTGGAATAAATTCGTTATTTCTCAAGTATAAAAAAATATCGTAACAGCTTTAGCTATAGCTACTATATTTAGGACAGCTGACTTGTCGGCCATTTTGGAGATAAATGTCAGTCATAATACGTACTTATTTTTAATTATTATTATAATTCTGGGTATTTCTTAAATATACGACTATTGTAAAAAATTATACCTACATTATTTCACGTCCTAAACCGGCTTAATAAAGTCAATTATTCGAAGTTCTATTCAACATTTGCTTTTAGCATACATATTTACCGCCTTAAAATTATCTCCAAAATGGCGGACGAGTCAGCTATGCTTTATATAGTAGTTGTAGCTTTAGCTATAGCTACTATATTTAGGACAGCTGACTCGTCGGCCATTTTGGAGATAAATGTCAGTCATATCACGATAAACTTATACGGGTATGCTCACTTTAGCTGTCAATGACGTCATTGCGGAGCAAGTCAGATTGACAGTTCTCATATGGGCTACATTTTGACGCAGTTATCTCCAAAATGGCGGACGAGTCAGCTATGCTTGCTTTAGCTACAACTACTATATAAAGCATAGCTGACTCGTCCGCCATTTTGGAGATAACTGCGTCAAAATGTAGCCTATATGAGAACTGTCAATCTGTCCGCAATGACGTCATTGACAGCTAAAGTGGGCATACCGGTATAAGTGTATCGTGATATGAACTGACATTTATCTCCAAAATGGCCGACGAGTCAGCTGTCCTAAATATAGTAGCTATAGCTTTAGCCATGACGTCATCAATCATTTTTAATTTAATATGTTGTGACAAATTTTCGCAGATAGTACATGTTTTTTGTCCAGCGTGTTTTGGTATAGTAGAATTGCTTTAACAACCGACCGCTCCAATAAATTAAAATGTCAAATTTGAACATGTGAAATAATATAACCAACAAACGCCATTTCGGAACTGTCACAAATAACAATATCCAAACACATTTTGAAGTTTGTTATAATTGTCATCCAAACAATATAAAATTTTTCAAAATTCTTGCCTAGTACACAAAATAGCCAAGTATTAAATAAAATATACCTAAAGAAAAGTTTAATATAACATTCAATTTGTAACTGCCTTTCATGTAATGGTATTTTAGTAGGTGAAGAAGCTATATATCTTGAAATATTAATTTGTTTAATTTCCTGTGAACGTCAATTTGTTGTAGTGGCATTGAATCGTAGTATGCACTTCCTACTTTGGTCGCATCTATTATAGTTGAATCGTTTTGTAGCCGACATGACCAAAATACGAAGTAAAGACGACAATTATATACCATTACAAACCAACATCGACCGCAACCACTTCAGGAGAATAAAATGAAACTAATTAACTAATATTTCAGTATATATATATAGCTTCCGCTAGTAAAATATTATTATTTAGTATTATTCCATGAAACCCAGTTACAAACTGAATATTATAAATAAGCGTAGGTCTGTATTATATTATAGTAGACAAGGATTGTTGACAAATTTATATTATTTGAATAACAATTATAGCAAACATCAAAGGGTAATTATAACAAACGTCAAAAGGAGTATGAATATAATAGTAGTTTGTACAACGAGTCAATAATGACAGTTATTATTCCCGAGGGAGTAACCCGACTCGAGGGAATAATAGTCATTATGCGAGTTAGTATACACTACTTTATCGACGACTAAGTGAAGGTTACTAACAAACTCAAAATAATTAAACGAAAATGTCAGATTACTATATCAATATGACGTTTGACGGTTAGACAGTTAGTAAAATGGCCGGACTTGTCTATCGTTACTACGACAACGTTGGGAACGTTATGTTCTTATTGGCGGAATGCAGGGAATAATGGTACCGTTATGTCTCATTATTCCCCGGTCGCATTTCATTATTCCCTCCGGGTATTATGAGTGTTATTATTAATCAATAGTGATTAATATAATACCTACTTTATTGTTTAGTCGTCGATAAACATATATATTTATGACATATCTGAAATGGCTGTTGTATGTTATTACATGGCAGGAACATTTTAAAACATCCCAAAATTGACGAGGACATTTCTATGTAATATTTTTCGTCGTAGGTTTTTACAACCTACATAATGTTGGTGTTTACGTAATATGAATGCCAACCAAACTAAAGGATATGGTTTAAGTGCAAATGAAAAGTGCAATACTCCAAGCCTAAATATTTTTATACTCTTTGCGATCCGAATTTTGATTTTTTTTTATAAAAAAAGTTCAATTTCAAATTAAGCTTTAAACACTTTAATTCTCTTAATGTATCTGTTTAGAAAGCATAACTAGTGAGATATTCGCAGAAAGCTATTTTTCGATTATCTTCCGGTAGGAATTTAAAAAAAAAATTTTCGCAAATTCAATTAATGACTTTTTCGAAATATTTATACTTTGAGAAATAATGTATTTATTTACTTTATGTTCCTGCAGTTGGGGCGAAAGATACTAGACTTTCATCATAATCTAAATATATTTATACTCTTTGCGATAAGAGTAAAAGTGTTATTTCCGATCCGAATTTTGAAATATTTTTATTGAATTTTAAATTATATCCAATTCCGGTGATAAATGAATTAATTATAATCTATCTTACTATGATTTTTGTGGTTCTTCTTGTATACCTATCTAACGTGTTTGACGTGGATAATGGTGTGAGATTTACGCGTATTACGTGTTTAAATAATTCAAAGGCCTTCAATCGTATCATGTTCCAACGCACAAAATATAATATAAATACTAAACAAAGACAATAGGATACAACATTTAAACATGTAGCAGCATATGCCGTATGTGTGATCAGAAACAAACATCATCACTACACAAAAACGTATACGACATAAATATCAACTAAATCGTACACAAGAATCTATGTTCATTACATGAAATTTTTGTTTTGAAATTTTCGGTACGTTTTTTTTTGTTTTGTTAATATACCTTGGTGATTGGTCCGGCTGTGCGTAATGAACTTGCGGAAGAACCACTTCCCGGTGTCGACGGTTTCGGTTTGAATGCGGTCATGGTCTGTGATACGCCATCGGCCAAGATGAACTGCTCCCGCAATTCAATGTTGGTGCGACCCTTAGCTGTTGTGTGCGCAGGGTTGTGGTGGTAGTAGAAGTAGTAGTTAGGTGGAGGAAAAAAGTAAAAGATGGGAGAATTAAAATAAACAAAATGTACAATAAAAATTCAACAAAAATAATTAACTGATTAAAAAAAAATCACTGCAAAGTGAACTAAATAAAGAATATGACGTTTGAATATGATGAAAGTAACTGATCGTGATGATGAACAAAAAGAAAAGAAAAATTACTTAAATGTTCACGATGAAAATCATATCGAAAAATCGAAAAGAAACGCTCTTAAATTTCTTTTCTAGTGCTAAAAGTAAAAAACGTCTAAAGCTGCTGCTATATAAAGCATAGTAAAATAATGTGATGATAAACATTTAAAGCTGTATTTGCCGAAGCCTACGTGACATATATTTGACGACAACTTGTCAAAAGAAAGCTCACAAGATCAAATTTAATTTTACATTTTAAAATATGACAATTTACCGTTTTCTTTGCGTGTTGTAAACTTTCCTTGACAATGAATATATACTAAATATAACATGATGTAAAGAAATATTGCAATAGTGTGGTACAGTCCGCAGCAAAAATGAACCAAAAAGTGTAATTTGTACAAATGTATGAATGATTACGTATTCCAAGTAAGTTTTAGTATTGCTCGCAACGTTTCTTATGAGAACGTATGTAATAAACTATTTCCAGCAAAAATTATACTTGAATGTTAAAATTTTCCTATTTTCTTTTAGTATTGAGTATATTTAGTGATCCAAATTAAGTGTGCTCCTATAAAATCGACTAAATTATCAAATTAGTATAAATTTTTGCTGTAATTTAAAAAAAAAATTTTTTTTGAAAATATGTATTTGAAATTAGATATTATTTTATTATCATTTTTATTTCTCAATTTGAAGTAAAATTCCTCAAAATTAATGTTTTCACTTGTTATCAGAAAACAATTCATCCTCGTTATATTCAAAATCACCTGGAATTATTTTTATTTCTCAATTTGAAGTGAAATTCCTCAAAATTGCGGGTTTTACATGTGATCAGAAAACAATTCATCCTCGTCATATTCAAAATCACCTGGAAATCCAACATAAATGAAAAAACACAAAAAATCATATAGGCACTTTTTTTATTTAAAACCTTGTACCAATGACAGTCGTTCAGAATTGGCCAAAAACTTGAATCCAAAGTTGGATTTATAATCAGCTTTACACATATTCAAATGATTTTGAATCAAAAAATATCTACTAGTATCAGTCAAACCAAACAGTTACAAATGGTGCTAAGGGACTGATATGGTCCTTTATGAGATGCTCTAAAACGTAATATTACGGGAAAAAAAACTATTCCATGACAAAACAAAATCTGTTTTTAAATGGAGGAAAAATATTGTCTTTTAATTTGGCAAAACCACGTTAAAAGAATTAATTTTGTCTGATTTGTAATCCGCTCTTAAATATATCCAATCCTGTGACAGAAAGCATTGAAAAATTAGAACAATGAATTTGTTTGTTGATTTGGTAATTATAGATAATCCCAATCACAAAAGTGCTGAAAAGTTTATTGCCCGTGTTTTTTGATAAAGGTATAGGAATTACTTCTTATTCTGAATTGATAAGTGTGACGAAAAAATATTGAAAAAAATTGATGTACTCAATCCAATAATAAAACGTATTCAAGAAGTATATTGATATCCTGACATAGAGACGAAACATTCAAGGTTAACAAGGCTAAATTAGAGAAATACAGCGATCTTCTGAAATGGTAAAATTGGCTTTAAAATATGCCCATCCAATACCATGACAAAAAGTTAGACGAATTCGCGCGAATTCTAGCACAAAATCCCATGTTATTTCTAATGGAGGTTCACTATGCAATTCAAGATCATTTGAAATTTATACAGAAGTCCCACAAACAGCTTTTAGACAGCTTCTGAAGAGCTACAAACAGCTTCTGAAGTGCTACAAACAGCTACTGAACAGCTTCTGAAGTGCTACAAACAGCTATTGAACACCTTCTGAAGTGCTCTGTTCAATAACTGTCCAAATACTGTTTGTAGCACTTCAGAATCTGTTCAGTAGCTGTTTGTAGCACTTCAGAAGCTGTTTGTAGCTCTTCAGAAGCTGTCCAAAAGCTGTTTGTGGGACTTCAGAAGCTGTTCAGTCGCTGTTCAAATATGTTCAGGGTAAAATAAATTGGCCCTACCACCTCATAATTGTTCGTTTCATCATGTAAAGATTGCCACACTTGCCTCGTGCTAGAAAGTGATTACACCCTGTATAAATTTCAAATGATCTTGAATTGCAAAATGAACCTCAATTAGGAAATAACATGGGATTTTGTGCTAGAATTCGCATTGTATTACTACTTTTGGTAATTGGTTTTAAAATACGCCCAACACAATGACAGAAAGTATCGAAAAAGTATTGATGGTTTTCTTGCATATACACAAAACATTTATCTCAAGTTAAAGAAAACAACAATAGAGGAATTACTAATTGATTTTCGGATTTGGTAATCGGCTTTAAGATATATCCAACACTTGACAAAAGAAAATGAAAAGGTTTATTCCATCAGTTTCGTACAGAAAGATGAAGTATTTTTCACATATAGCAAAGCCAAGCGGAGAAATTAATTGGTCTTCTAGTTTGCAACTGGTTTTTAGATATACCCAATCCCATGACAAAATGTATTGAAGAGGTAAACAGAGATGCAAAATTTCTCAGGTTTAGCAAGATCAAAATAGATGAATTATAACTGCATCTTTGATTTGAAATTCGCTTTTAAATATAAGCAATCAATTGACAGAAAAGGTATTAAAAATTATATTGTCTTTTTTCTAAATAGTGTCAAAACATTTTACAAGTTTAGCTAGAGAAATTGTTTGCAATGAATATACCAAGTTGTGTGAATTCAAAAATTGAAAAAATGTGCATGTCTAAGGACTTTTTAACAGTCGTCAAATTTCAGAAGAAACTAAACCATGTCTCAATGTAGAAGATGGAGGTACATCATGCGCGAATATGGCACCGCTATTTTAACCTAAGACAAAAACACAAGAATTTGTGGACATATCTATTTAATGTTAGTAATCTAATTACAAAATACTTCTTAGTGAATCTACTTTTACTAAAACGCATACTAAAATTTACTTGTCCTACAGAAACAAAACAGAGTACATGAAAACGAAAATCCATACACTAGAAACAACACTGATATAAACTGTACAAAATTTTAATAACCATAAAAATAAAATGTGTATCATAGTGTGTTAAGAAACAAAAATAAAACCCATGCACCATATTCATTTTTATTATTATTATTTTTTTCAATCAGAAAGACATCAACGGCTCCAACAGCAAACCAAGTTAACGTAACACAATGATTATTTTTCAAAGTATATGCATTATTACAAACAAACTTGAGAAAGCAATCGATTATCTAATTTTATTGATATGTAATTGTTACAAATGAAAATAAATCGACGTTTAATTTCAGAAAAATAATCAACATGACACGTCTCACGTCCGGTGTTAACACCCATGCAGGCTTACCCAAGGGGCACCAAGGCTCGTGCTGGTCGGGTTTATCGGGGTCGGGTATAGGTAACACTAACATTACTTTCGTATCAACAAAAAACAAAACACATTTTCCGGGACAAATTTTTAAACAAAAAGAAAAACGGGAAAAAAAGTCGTATGACACGATTGGATGTGACGTTAGTTTTCGTGTGCAGAAAAAAAATTAAATTATATCCAAAAAAAAATTATGTTTAAAATTGAAAAATTCGAATAAATCAATGTGATTTGTACCGTACATAATAAAGGGGTGGAGGTGTGAAGGATACAACAGAAAAAAATATAGAATTAGTAAATGTCAATGCTACTGTTAGAGGGCGCCACATGTAATAGGTGTATAAATTATATATAATTATTCGTTTGATATTAACAGGAACATGTGATAATTATAATTGTTATTGAACAGGAATGTAGTTCGTTTTAGTTTCTTTTTGTGAGTACAAAATGTAAATCATTCAATAAGCAAAATCGTTTTTAAAGAGCTTTTATCCTCAGGAGACACAGTTAATTAATGTACATTATGAGTAACAAAGTAATAATATAGTGAGATACAAGACAGGATATATACAGTGCTCCCTCTTCCGTCTTTTTTAATGTTTGTACTATAACTGTTTACTATGTATATTTGCTTTATATGTAAGAAAATACATAGATCTGTGACAATGAAAAAAGAAGAATAATATTTACAGAGTGTTTACGTATTCTCAATTTTTAAAGTAATTTAATTATTCCTTAAAGCTCTATATAGGATTATCCTGTATAAATTTCATTATAAAAAGCCCTTAATTCCCCTGCAAAACTACAATAATACAACCAAATATATAAAATACACATCAGTTACTTTAAATTCATCAAAAAAGACTAGAAGATTTCTTTCGAACACTCATTGTATATAGGGAAAAAAGACAACGCTAGGTCATGACAATGAGAATGTCAATGAGTTATTGACACACAAGGAATGACAAATGATGTAGATGAAGGTTAAATGTTAAATGTGAAATGAGTAAGGCAAAGGATTTGAAATTAAAACTGAAGCGCTAGCTCAAAATTTGTAAGGATTAGATGTGAGGTTAGGGTTAATTTTGTTTGTTTGTTCGTTTTAAATAAAAACATTATTAAGTGACAATCGCTGCAACCCGTTTTGTTATTGTATTAATAGAGTAGTACTCGGTAAATGGTCCCAATTCAATTTATTTTTAGGATTAATAACACCGACTTGTGTGTAGATCTGTGGATGTGTTTGTGTATGTTTGATGTGTAATGTTAAAAAAAAATGTGTTTATCTATGTTCATGTTTATCGACAGTAACATTTTCTACTTGTGTAAATCCTAGATTACAAACAATAAACTGTTTAAAAACTGTTGGGATTAAATTCAGCACTTGAAAGAAAACTTTTTCATATCTAGCAAACATAAAAATGTAATAATATTTTCTTATAGACAAAATAGCAATTCTTTATTATTTCAAGAAACGTTATTGTGGCTTTAAAATTTATAAATTTACAAGAATAATTAGTATCTAATAAATTTACATATCGGTAAAGGCAGCACAAGTGTTAACATATATTCAACTAGTCTATCCACTGTATGTGTGTAGGTGTGATTGTCTAATAGTTAGTTCACACGTAAAAAGAATACATTGAATAATACATCGAGGCTTAATTGTTAATACTTTTTCTGTCTTTATCAACAGATCAAATAAACTAAAAATAGGATTGCGCGAATACATTTAAACCAAAAATAATTTACTAAAGAGGACTAAATAATCTTTTGCTTCTACTTTTCTTTTTGAGCCACGACTAAATATTTAAATTATAGTAAAATGTAATACATGGAAGCAATTCTATATTACAAATAATACTTTTCTATAAAAACATTTTATTTAAAACTTGCCTCCCCTGTGTAGTGGGTATGCACTGTTCACAAATTTGTACTATTTTGATGACACTGACAACAAACGTCAAAAGATGTATGAATATAATTAAATATTACATCCCAGTAATGACTTTTGTAGGTGGCGATACTTTACAAGTAAAATTATGCGAAACTAAGATAAATCTGATATTAGTTTTTTTTTTGTGTCAAGTTTTACGATAAATATCGCCTAAATTTCAAACTTCGACAACGAAAAGTCAGACTGACGTTAAGATGCTTAAAATTGTCGTTCCACCTGTCACCGTGACAGCAGTTCGTTGACAAAAATATGCGCCTATACAAGTTGTGCCAAAAGCTTAGAAAATCAGTTTTACGGGGGAACTGTAATAAAGTTGTAAGCGGACGCGAAACAGGCGATTCAAGCTCGAAGAGATTGACGAATTTAGTTAGTTATATATAATAAAAGCCCATAGTCATTTTGAGTGACAGCCCCCTTCCATTTACGGTTGAAGTGAAAAACTTAAAAATTATTAAGCCTAAAACAAACCTATGAACATATTATTTAGTCGCTTTAATTCACTATTTTGAACTAAATAAAAATATCTTCGGATCTAAATGTATTGCAAATTTTTTTTTTTTTTTGTAAAACACGTCATACTTATAGCTGAGAAAACTTAACAGTACAATTTTTAGACAGTTTATTATAATTATAACCTTTAAAAAAGAAACACTCCAAAATTGATATAATCGTACAACAGCATATTACTATGTAATTAATGAAATAAGTAGAAAATCTTACTGTCACTATCTTAATCACATATACCACAGTTAAAAGTAAAAGAGGACGAAAGTAGTATACATACCTCTGCAAGGATCATTCTTCAACAAGAATTCGTCGAGAGCGACCCAGCCGCCACCTACACGTACCATAACGGTACTACGAAGTATACGAACTAATCGCAACTTCTGACTGTCGCCAAACTGAAATGAACGAAAATTAGAATTAACCCTATCTAAAAGCATAATTTGTAATTTGTTGGGAAGCAATACTATTAAGACAATAATTAAGTGATTTTGATTATAAATAACGAACTTGCGTTCCATAAGGGCTATTGTACTAAACATCTATGAGATGCGCTATATCTACAACAACAAAATAAGTCAAGGTGAATAATATATTTTACTTTCAAGTATAAGTTACTATCTAGATAATCGCCAGCTAAAATAACTTACTCTATATTTTCCTTCGCCAACTTGGAACACTCTGAACTTCTGTCGGCAAGTGCAAAGCATAACCAATCGTTTGACTTCATCGTGGATCTTTTGGGCGTCGTGATCGGGTTTCTTTTCTTCCCAATCGGGTCTCAGGGCAGCAATGAATTCCTTCCAATCGATCAGGCCTTTATTATTTCTATCGAACATGTCCGCTACTTCTTTCATTTCTAAACGGTTTGTGTCGAATTCTAAACAGTCAAAATAAGAGATCGTTACCGGAAGTGTTAGATATAAAGAGCGCATCGAAATTCTTACTGGTATTTATGATACCGTCGATGAAATCTCCTCTAGGTATAAGGCCGTTGTTGTCCTTGTCCATTTTTCTGAAGAGATCCGTTAAACGAGATTTCTTGTGGTTCATGAATTTCAAGAACTGTAAAGGAAAAATCAACAGATTCAGTTGATAATTTATTGTCATTGATGAGGATTTGTTGTGGAATAGTAAATGTTGTTTATAGTCTTTTTCTTGTGTTACTGTCTAGATAAATAGTGGTAAAAAAATAATTTCAAAAGTATATAAACAACAAATGAAAATTTTCAAGAAGTTTAAGGAAGAATGAGATCCAAAGGACTTTAGACTTAAAAATATCACATTTAAAGACTATAATTGAATGTTGGTATTTTCTTTTTTAACTGTCACATTACTGTGTTCTTGAATTGTAGTTTTTTTCTATTTTGTATTAGAATTTAAAAGTTCAAAAATATATGAAACAAGTCAAAATATAAAACTGATCATTATATTAATGAAATATTGAAGTAAACCATTACCCAAACGTATTTTGGAGTATTATAGTCTAAATAATTATAAATTTATATTTTCAATTATATGTGTCTTTGCAATAAAATAACTTGAAAATAAGAAATTTGATTGAAAAAAATATCAAATTTACATTTAATTCCAATAGATTCAAGAAAAATAATTAAAAAGTAGTAAAAAAATCACTATTTTTACCTATATAAATTGTTGCCCAAAGTGAATTCACATATGTTTAATCTGTTAATTTTCTAAAACTACAAAGTAGAATACCACTACTATACTAAGCTTGAGAAGAGTGCAAGAATGATTTAGCGTCATTCTTTTGTATTCCTCAACAGGAAAGAATTTTAGTCAAACTGCCTAGCAGGAGATTTAAACTCTCCGAATTCCCGGGAACATTATAATTGACACGTAATTAGCCGTTAAATAAAAACTGAAATTTGATTGAATTTCTAAATTAATCTCGCATATGTTATGTAACCTACAATAAGAACAGTAAAAACTAAGTAAATAAAAAAAAACGCAGACCATCACATCAACACGAAAAAATAATATACCTTATCTGTCATCGAGTATCGCCTAAAAACTGTGAATTTGGAATAACAAAGCCCACGTGGCAAGTAAAATTACGTACACAAGACATCCCAAGATATGACAGGCTTTGACCTAAATTGCAACCAAGTTGGAAAATCCAACGAGTAATCAGGTTGGAGCTGAACATTTATTAATCATTTTTATATACCATAATTTAACATTTTCCTGATTTCATACGCTCATATTATCCTTCAAATATCTGGATTGTGGCTAATTACTTCAATTCTGCTTTTAAATATTTATTTTACTGCATAAGAATGTATGGCACCGTTAGCTTCCTGAACATGTTTTGAATATTTTAGTATTTTTTATGTATTTTCTTCAAATTTTGATGAATACGTTTTATAATGTTACTGTCCGTGTGTAGCATTTCTTTCTAGTTCACTTTGGTACAATTTAACATTTTAGAATCTTGTAAGTAACGCATTAAAAGTTCCTGTTAAAATCTTTAATTTTAAGAATCATTAAATTTCTGTTGCTCTCCTTTACCTATCATTGTCTAACGCAGTTCAGTGCATATTAATGTTTTTTTTAGTTTGATTGCATGAATAAAATTACTGTAATCGTTGAAATCTGTTTCCGTATGTTACTTTTGTCTCACTTTTTTTTTTTATGGCTTTATACAAATTAGCGGTGTATATTTACGATATGTCAGTATATATCCTCTCTGCTACTGCGTTGTCGTGGTAGCCCTTAAGACAATTCGATTATAAACATACTAAAAGCCGAATCTCCTTGGTTACGAACCGAACCGTTAAAATCGACAAAAATCAGCAAAATTGTGCAAAGAACTCCTCTCTGGATACGCGAAATTGAAAGCTGTCCTTTGGGGTAGTTGTACGGACGACTTTAAAGGGTTCCTCGACGGAGAGATTTTCCTTTTTAGTGGAGCGTGTACAGAGATATGGGCTTTTAAAGGGGAGCGTGCAGTCGATGTTGTAACAGAAAAATGGCTTACGTTATGACGTTTTCCCATGATAATCAAAAAATCCCGAGAAACGTCAAACTGACAGGCGATCGCATATATATCCCATGTTTCACTTTTAAGCTTGAAATTCCAAATTTTGAAGGTTTTGAGGGCACAACAAGACTCGGAGTCTTAAGGAACCGGCTTTTTGGGACCGTTTACATGCTTATTGCAAGTCGACAGTCGCACGCAATCGAAGATACCAGCAAATTAAAGTTCGTTTGCAGACGGATTTGGTCAGAAAAATGGCCGATTAAATGTGCACTGATATCAATGTATTCCGGACAAGCGAAAAATGTATATCAAATTCATGTGCACTGCCGATCAATGTATTACGGTCCGGCGAATGTTCGGCATCTCCACATAATACATAACGGTCCTGCTTGATTTAATATTTTTATATATACAGGGGTTGATTAATATTTTAATAATGATTATAAATTTGAATTAAAATACTATAATTCCAGAACGTGTTTCCTTAAAGGGGAAAAGGAGGATTGCTTTCGACATTTATGTGGCCCTGCACAGTGGGCGGAGCTGGTTGAAATCAATTTCTTTCTCTCTTTTGATAAAAAGTAAAACTAGGCACTTGGGAGTTTTTGCGGTCGCCGATCGCTATTCCAAATGTCAAAAAAAAATGGCGGAAGCGTTTTTTAAAAATTGACGTATGAAAGTGAAATTTTGGATGCGGGGGTGTTTGCGGTCGCCAATCTCTAATTCAACGTCAAAATGTCAAAAAAAACAAAATGGCGGAAGATTTTTTTGAAAATTGACGTATGAATGTGAAATTTTAGATGCGCGGGGGTGTTTGAGGTCGCCGATCACGAATTCAAAGTCGAAATATCAAAAAAAACATAATGGTGGATTCAATGTGGCGGAAAGGTTCGTCAAAATGTTTTTAATCTTGGTGAAATTTAGTTTGAGGTTGCTGATCACGAATCCGAAATAAAAATTTTAAAAAACAATGTGGCGGAAAGGTTCTTCGAAGAGTGCTTGAATCTGAGCACATCCTTCCTTCGTAAACTTTAACGTGATTTATGTGTAACATTTAATTATCCTTCTCGCTCTTCAGTTTTCAGTGTAACGGTTTGTGTAAAAAGGAAAGAAAAGTTCTAAATAATATATACGATTGGCATAACAGAATTTATGTGTGTACAGGGGTGCGTCAAAAGTTAATAAAATCCGACATTCTAAATGGCGTCAGGACAGTGATTGCTTTTTACAGGAAACTGTGAAAAAACTCTAAGCGGACGCGAAAAAAGCGATTCAAGCTCGAAGAGATTGCAAATACAACTAGTATTATATAAACGCGGTGGTGACTTTATTAATTATTTAACTTCTACTCGTCTTTTATATTAGTAAATTTACAATTTTCGAAGTACTCCCTAAAGTACCCCGGTATAAAAGTTGATAGTCACGTAATAAATTGTGGAAGCATTTGTAACTGTTTTTTAGTTATTCAGGTCAGATTTTATTCTATTTCTAGGACTTCAAATCATTTTATGTTATTCAAAATATTGAGGTTAGGATAACTTTTGTTATAAATAATTTGATTTTTTTAGATATCAAGTTGATAGTCACGTAGTAAATTGTGGAAGCATATATAAATATTTTCTGGTTATTCAGATCAGATTTTATTTTATTTCTAGAACTTTAAATCATTTCATATTATTCAAAATATTGAGGTTAGAATAATTTTTGTTATAAATAATTTGATATTTTTCAGATATCAAGTTGATAATCACGTAGTAAATTGCGGAAGCATATATAAATATTTTCTGGTTATTCAGATTAGATTTTATTTTATGTCTAGAACTTTAAATCATTTTATATTACTCAAAATATTGAGGTTAGAATAATTTTTGTTATAAATAATTTTATTTTTTTTAGATATCTGATTGAGGAATATATTCACAAAAAAAAATTAAAGGTAAACATTTGAAAAAGTATACAATTAAATTTAAAATGTACTAATTATTAATTAAGTTCAACTAATAGCAGAACATAAATAAACTAACAAATAAACGCATAATATTTTTTTTACGTACCCTCTTTCTCCAATCATCCCAAGAGAAGTTGTCAGCCCTCTTCTTCTCTCTCAAATACGCCAGATGACTGTAAAGCTCCCTTTGTCTTTCCCACGACAGCATCCAGACGTGACGCCATTTGTCGTACAAGAACTTGACGCGTGGAGATTTGAATTCCGGTTCACCGCTACTTAAAAATCAACAGATAAACATATTAACGTCCGTTCACAATAATAGAAATGCACGGAAACAGATAAATCTTCTTTCTCGCATATGCATACAGTAAATATAAAAATGAACGATTGACGTAGAATATTCTGGCAGTTAATTCCTCTCGGGTCTAGTATGTACAATTCGATTGATTATTAATTATATTTGATAAAATTATTGTATGTATGAATGTATATATGCATGGATGTAAAAACTAAAGACAACATTGTGTTAGTCACTGTTATAACGAGACGACCCCAAGCAAAAAAAAAACAACAATAACAAAAAAACACCCATAAATCTCCAAACACACAGTCATTTTATGGATTATTATTGTATGCAATGCTGATTTTCTAAACGTGAAATAATATTATTTAATGTAATTTCGATAAAATACATGAAAATGCATTTTTATGTACAACTCATTAAGAGTATAGGGCTCAGGAGTGAGCCCGAGGGAACTAAAAATGTATAAATACAGATGTAATAGAATAACTACATTATTTCACCTTATAATGTTGACTGATACTTTTATTTCAACAATAAAAAAATACTTACCCAAAGGCGACTGAAATGATTCTTTCGTTTTTACTGACTTTAAAAGCATCAGCAACAACTTATACTAAATATAAGGCTAAGTGATTAAAATACAGTAAGTATAAGTTATTTCTATTGTCTTAAAATAGAAGTCTAACCTGCCAGGTGGTGGAAATCTTGGGCCAATATGAGGCACCTGCGGATCAGGACTAAGTTCTCTACCTGGACTGGTTCGGCTGTTGACAATAGCAAATACATGCAGCACACTCAAACATATCGCTAATAATATAATAAAAAATAATAATACTACTGCAATACAGCTACCAAAGAAAAAATATTGTAATATATAAACTCTCATATATTACAATTATTCACTAGTAAGTATAATAACCCTTAAACTACTTAAATCATAAAATAATAATAATAAGCATGTGTAACATGTTATTTTCTATTTTGTGTTTATTTTGATCTCATAATAAAGCTACAAACGATCTATTTTGCAGCGCCATCATGGCAATTTTAGAACTAAAGATGATGCGTTGCTCTATAGTCCCTATGTATTTGTTTCTGAATTTTGAAACAATTATAGTAACTCAGTACTGTGTCCGTTTCTATTAATACTATAGTAGTGTAACTGTCACTTAATAAATGTCATAATTGTTTCTAAATGTCACTGTAATCCAATGTCTTTACTATATGAAAACCATGCTTACTGTAACGTTTTAATTGGCAATTGCACAACTATAATATTAATAAAGAATTGAGATGAACACATCATTGATAGTTCAAGTAAATTACGACAGAGGGCGTACCGTTTAGGCAAAATCTAGAGTGCCTTTATAATGAGAGTGATGACACGAAATAGGAGATCAATAGAAACCAAATCGTAGTACCTTATGGGTATCTGTCAAATGGTAAAATAACAAATAATTTAGTATTATTAAATATGGATTGATATAGTAACCTATGATTAACGTCTTAAATGGATATGTATTTAAAAAAGCGTGGTAAATAAACATAAGAATGTAACTGTAAAATACATGTTTGCTTAAGACACCATTATGTGGGTACAATTTGCGTCAACCTATTAGAACTAATCACATCGGTGTCACCACTCTGATTATAAAGGTATAATTAAAACACAAAATGACATTAATTGGGTGTCGTAATGTTTCATGTGGGTACAACATATTTTGTTTTGCGAAACTGATGACATATAATACAATTGAGTTGTCAAATTTAATTTCACAATATGAACGACTATGTAAGTACCTACTATTCAACATATATTTCGTTAAATGGACTTGGTTTAGCATAGATTCGTTTTTTCATATACTAATGAGTATCTTTTATTGGAGATTGTTATATTGATTTCACATACAAAATGAAAATAAATAATTATCTTCGATATTCCTTCGAGAGGCAACTAAGATATTTTTGTTGATTGTAGACAGAACCATGCTTCAAGTAATTCTCTTCAGTTCTGGAGTTGTTTATTTAAAGCTCTATCGCTGCATTTATAAAAAATCAATTCATTTCACTACCGGAATTTTTCGTCAATTCTAGAAAAGTTGAAGCTCATTTTATCAAGAGCCTTTCTCCAATTTTGTCAAATGCTTTTCAAAACCATTCATTGCTTTAGAGAAGTTATTTTTGTCGCCTGGAAATATCCGTATGCAATTTTTCCGTCGTTTTTCCAAATGCTGTTCACCCAGATTGATAACAGAAAAATATCAAAGAAATTCATATCTGGTCAATGGTAAATAACAAGAGTTTACTATTCGCTATAACCTTGTAATTGACAATTCCTCTTTAGCATATTTTGAGCAGCCATAGACAACTATTAGGTGCCATTTTCAAGAAAAGCAAGTCCTAAGTTTCATGAGTAATAGAATCACTTTTATATTTAAAAAAAGTTGGTTATTCGTCAACAATTCACTTTCTTCTCTATTGGAGAATATTGATGATTCATGGAGCACGAAAGTTTTATTACTTCAGACAGATCTAACATCCGTTGGATTTTGGAAAACGGATTTTGGAATTGACAATGATATTACAAATTTGCAATCCTTTGAATGAATAACCTATTAGACTAGAAGAAATGAACAGCTCACATTCTTTTAATTTTAATTAGCTGTCTCTTCTTAAGCAATATTTTGAAGACTTCTCAAACTACATTAGTAATTTAAACTGGATAAGTTTAAAATAAATCATGCATTCAGGTCTTTGTGGTATGGTCCTAGATATATTTTCTTTCATATGTTGGAATAGGTTATGCATCATAAATCTTGGGTTGGTTGGTATAGCAATGCTTAAATCAATCTTTGAAAGACGTATCCGTTGGTCTATTGGCCCAAATTTATATTGACAAGCACTAATTTAAGCAACCGAATGAAACGTACACAAAAGGATGGTTGGTAGAAGTAAGCTTCTTTCTTTTCAAACTTCAGCCTTCTAAAAACATGAAATGAATCCTCATAATATTCTACCTGGAGAGAATGGTTCAAGGAAACACTAATTCTTTTATCGACGTATTCATGTCTTTGAACAATACGAAGACATCATTAAGTTAAAATCTAAATATCATAAACTTATAATCAATTCTCCTTTTGTCTTTGATTAATTCTGTTTTAAAAACAGTTCATGTATGATTCATCTGAAAGTTTAACAAATGCAAGTTTCCTCTTCTGTAATTCTAAACACGTTGTCTCTTATAATTAAATTTCAAGCATGTCGATGTTTTAAAGCATTTAGAAGTAGAAGAGAGATTTCTCATTAAGAAATCACAATGTAGATGATATCGAAGTGTGCAAATATATACAATAAAAACAATTAAACATCTATAGCAATTTGCAAAGCATACATCAATCATCTAATGTTAGTTTTAATAGGCCCATATTAATATATACTATTAATATTTTATAATTATATATTTGTTACTTTTAATATTATTAATATTTTTTGTTTAGAGTTTGTTTTTTAATGCAGTAATAGAAACATATTGTCTAACCTTCCTTTCGGTCCGTTGATTAGACTTTGTGATCCTTTGAAGCTGGAAAACAAACAAGCAAAACGTTCGTCATGCAATATCAAGCGCAGGCCAAATTATATCAATAAACAGAGACGATAAGTCAATATATCCAAAAACAAAAATTCTATTCTATATCTATCTACATTATTTATATTATATCATTCTCTTATAATATAATCTACTACATCTAAAACTATACATTCATGAATGTATGACAACATTAAAAGAATAAATATTTAATTTCTGAAATGCGTTTCTACTAAAATTTGGTCTAAACTTGGAAAAGTTTGAGGCTTAAACTGTAAGTAAATAATTGGTGAAGCAGAGTAAATGAAAAATAAATAGGCTCCTTTTTATGTTGTTCAATCTTTCGCAATTTTTGACTGTTTCTTCAGGAGAACATACCTTTGTAGAAATTCGCTTCAAGATTAAAAAATGAATATAAATGAATGTACTACTGTAGTGTAATATGCATACTACATTATACTGTCACTATTAATAATAGATGAATAATGAGCATATACAATTCAACACATACAAATGGTTATAATTAAAAAAATCTAAATGTGTACAGATACTTTGATTTTACCCTACCCTTGATCAAATTTTCTCCTGAAGGATAAAACTTGTGAAAGCTTGAATATCATAAGAAGGAATTAACTGCTTGCTTACTTGATTATCACTTACTTAATCCAACCTAACTGGTAGTTACAGCAATAATTCTATTTTTAAGTTTAACTGCCAATTAAAATGTAATTTTACTATAACTGCATAGCAAAATGAGTTTTTAACTGATACGAGTGAAGCTGCTATAATTAATGTAGAAGCAACGAACAAAGCTTAGATTTACACAATTCATTACTGTTATTAGCACTTTATTATAATTCTGACAATTCTTTGTGCTTTTCAGTTTTTAAATTACGTTATTCTATACCAATTTTAAAGCTAAATTTGCGTCATTTGGGTGTGAATTCCACTAGAATTAAAAGCAGACAAACGGACTATACTGTACTGCATCAAATTTGTATACAAAAGAATTTAAATTCAAAAACTGGCATTGAAAACGGTAAAATCTTTCGTTAAAAACTCGATGAAACGTATGTTGAAGTTATGTTTAACCCTATTTCCACATAATATGTAGGTATGAAGATTTATTTCTTATCTTAACAACAGCAATTTTAAGGCGTTCACTTATTTATTTCATATTCGGTTTAAAAGCGTCGTACACGCAATTTACATGAATTGTCTATTTTTCAGATGATATACATAGATACGTAATTTGTAAAAAATAAACATAAAGAATAAAGAAACAAACATACATCGTCTTTACACGCAGTTTTCGTAATGATAGGAAATAAATGTTAAAAATAGATCTAACATAACCTCAAAAGATGGAGTTTAATAACATTTTACAATTTTTAATTGCAAATTGACAATAAGACCAACATTTTCGGATTTTAAAACAGGTAATCTTTCTATTTATATAAGTTAATCCCCTTAGTAATAAATTTTAAAAAACTATTTACTTCTAGGTATTATTTATTTGATGAAATACAATTTACCATGTTTCACCAAGTACTTATAACTATGCCAAAACCACGCAGATTATTTTGTCTTTAAAAGATTTGTTTGCGTACTTCTAAATTTCACTTTTATTATATAAATAATTATGCACTAGAAAACATTCAACGGTCAACACAAAATATTAGTAGCTATAAATTGTATATTACACAGTACACGAGAGGCAAGTAAATGTATAGGGAAATTAATTGATCTAGCCACCTTTTATCTGACAAATTCAGAAAATAATTTCGAGAATAATTTATTTAAAATTCAACAAGATCCTATATGAACAGTGACCATATACTTAACTTGTCTCTCGCTTACTGCAGACATAAACAATAGAATCAAGTAACATACACAGATAGAGTTTGCTAAGTGTACAATGAAAATAAATTGTGAGTGAAATCACAGACAACATACCTTTGTTTGCGACCAAGTGTGCCATAGTTTTCAGGTGAGGTTTCACGAATATCATGCTGTGATCCACGTCTGTTGTGGAGAAGGCAGATGGCAAGCAACAAAGGAGAATATTATGTACATGCACACGTGACGTAGTATGTATAAAGTAATAATTGAAATCACATCATAACAATGTAGCCGTTGCATTGCGTATTGTGAAAGCGGATCATTAGCTGTTTCTTATTTCATCGTTCAAGTTAGAAAGTGTTTTTTGATTAAATGAAAATATGTATAGAAATCTAACGTGATAATAAAATAAGTACATATTGGATATATGCAAGTCTTTTCATTTATTTTATGAACAAAAAAAAACACAGGACTAAGCTGGAGGATAAAGATTCAGTTTTTTTTAAATTTGTACCTAAAAAACTAGTGTCTCTTATATATGGCCGATATTTGAACAATTTTAACATAATGTATTATCGAATGTGTCAATGTTATATTGTTTATTGAAATAATTTTCAAGTTTTAATATTGTATATAATATCACGATTTCATAAAAAAAACTATTTGAATTTATGTTGTATGAGATATATAATTACGAATGAAGCTTGAAAACATTATTTGGTAAATATATATTTTAAGAAATAGTTCCATTTCTGTATTTTAGCGCCAATTTGTATAAGTAAAGCTTATTTAATTATAGGACATCTATAAGGGATACTAGTTTTTTTTTTACACCAATCGCAAATCCCGTATTTTAAAATTACTCCACGCTAGAATGGCATTATACATTTTTCATTTAGAACATTTGACACGTTTTTAAACTATAAATGTGCTTATTGGCACATTGCTAATGCAAATCATAAAAAAATACTAATTATCTTATTTCTCTTCAAATTTCATATTAGACATGTTCATGAATGGTAACTTTTGGTTTCTGGTCTAATTTAAAGAGATGAAAGTGGCCAAAATACTGTTAGATACAGAATTTCTCCAAACAGATACTACTGAACGCAATAAATAGAATAATTTGTATATTTACATATACATACATGACTACAGGCGGCCATATTTAATAGTAAGTCACTTATTCTAGACATCTATATTTGTAAATGCCAGAATTTGATTTATGACGAGGTTACGTTTCCACTTGTCTCATAAGCGTTGAAAATTCGAAAAACTACTTTGTTATCTATTTCGAATTTGGATATTAACTGAAAACGCTTTGGTATATCTATAAAATAGAGAATCAATTCACCTATTCAGGAAATAAAATTAATAAAACTGCTTAAATAGTTATCATAATTAAATATAGCCTATGCCTATCAGGACAAAATGTATTGTAGATTGGCAACAGAATTATTCAAATTTATCTAAATGTTAAGAAGATTAATTCAGACATTCACAAAAAGCTTTTCTTTATTTATAGTGCCTTTACACTAATATAAATTGACAATTTATGTAATTAAAGGCACCTTAGAATCACAAAACTTTCATATTGTACTTTGCTATTGGCGAAATCACATTTTAATCATCAGTATGCGATGCGATTTAGACATTTTCATATTAAATTCCACCATAAATATTTAATTTACAATATAAACATAACTTTGTATCATAGTATTATGCCTATGTGCGACTATAAGTGCATAATATTGTCAATATTATTAAACAGCATTAATAATCTGTAATTACAAATTTATATTATGTCGATTAGTTTGTCGACAATTCTCAAAATTACTGCTAGAAAATCCTTTAAACTGCGCTTGTGGAATTCTAATATCAAATTTGACAATTAATTTTAATTCACACATGGGTGGAAAATGTAAAACGTAAAAATCCCTAAAATGCTAATGGCGTCATATTTGCCGAACATAAATTAGAGATAACAAAGTTCACGTTTGATGTAATTCATCGAAATTTGTAAGTAAAAACATCACTGACAGGTTGGCAGATAGTAAAAATCACTATTTATGGTTGGCACTCGTAAATACCCTCAATAAATTTATGGATCACTGCTACCATTGCACAGTTCAAAATAAATTGATAGTAATCTTTTTCTAAGCTAACTAGTGACATGGGTTGTATTATTCAAATGAATACGACGCAGTGTCAACTATTTTTAATACAAAAACACTTAACTTGAACAATTTAACGGAAACATAGCAAAACATAAGCAAAATAAACAATGGCGTGAGATTTTCCTGTTGCTTTTTTTTATACAGGAAAAGTGGTGTGAAGTTTTCTCTATTTACATAAAATTTGCAAATGTGCTGTTATTAATATATCGTGTGAAGTGCTTAGTTTTACAACATAATGATAATAACAAGATGACAAGAAGATATTCAAGAAAAAAACTTCCATTATTATGACGGAATTCAAGGTAACAATTTCAAAATTTAAATAAAAATTTACTCTTAATTATAATTTTCAAAATCTACTTCTTACTCAAAACTAAAAATCAATGAAAGTCACAATAGTTTACATCTAGTTCTGTTAAATACTTACAGCGGCATCTTGTTCTTTCCATATCGTCGCGGATCCTTTGGATGCTGTGCGGATTTGATCTGCTTCGCCTTGCAAACCCTGTCGACTTCGATTTGACGCATCTGAGTGTTCTCCATAAACTCCTTGTGATCGGCGATTAAACGTTCCGTAGCGGTTATATCCATGGGGAATTCTTCGCGCTTCAAGGCGATCAGAGTGTTCTCCAATCCCATTAGCCATGTGATCAGTTCTTCCAAAGAGTCGTCGAGATCTCGCAAAGATTGCATGTGGGAGTTTAGTTTTTGGTAACGTTGCAACGCCCATTGCGACACTTCCTCCCACCTGGATTGTATGACGGTTATCCAATTCTTAATGACGTTAATGGCGTCAGGATGTGCTTTGGCCAAAACTGCACGGGCCAATTCTAGAGTTGCATCTTTTTCCAATTCCTTCTCTCTGAGATCCCTTCTGAATTTCTCCAGAGCCTGTAATTGCTCGTAAGCGGTGTTTTCGTCTTCGGGTGCTGTACCGGCGAATCTCAACGTTCTTTCTGCTTCCGACAGCCAATCCAGGAGCATGTGTACTGATTTATGTAATTTTTCCGCTTCGTTTAAGGCTTCCTCTAACCTGGCCGTCTTGCGATTGGTCAGGACTGAGACGCTATCCCATAAACCGTTAAGTTCATGTAGTTGACTTCTGATAGTCGTGGCATCTGTTCTGCTGGCTTTTAGTTCTAATTCATGTCCGGTTCGCATGACCGATTCCATTTGGACGTTGCGAGCTTGCAGATCTTGTTGGAATCCTTGGTGTAGATCCACGAGATGATTGACCGTATCCAAATCCCCATGGACGGGTTTGTCATCAGATAATTCCTTCTCGACCTTCTTCAGCCATTCTAGCAGAGCCGCGATTGCATCTTTGAAGTGGCCGGAATACAGAAGAGCCTCCTCGAGTTTTCTCTGTCTGTCGACACTCTTTGCGCAAACCGCGGTCCATCTGTTCTTCAAATCGACGAGCATTTGCTTCAACGTCGGCTCGTCGGTCTTCGGCGCTTTATCTTTAAGATTTTTACCCATCTTCATGGTGTTGTCGTAGCTACCCTGCTTCACGGACAAGCTCCTTTGGAATTCGTGATGCTTAGACAGGCGATCCTTAATACGTTCAGGATCGTTGCCGACCGTATCGTTGAGGAGTTCATCCAGACTCTCTTCGGTCTCTTCCAGCCAGATCATCAAGCCTGACCAGGAGTCGTGGAATTCTCTGGCCTCCTTGTAACCAAGATCCAATCCGCGAGTCCTTTCGGCAGATTTGCTGGCGACCCGCTCCCACCTGTGCTGGACGCTTATCAGTAAGTTTTTGATCAGAATTACATCTTGCTTCTGGCTGAAATATTTGAGGTGCGTTCCTTTCTTGTCCAAATTCAACATGACTTCTCTGTGAGCGCTGACGTCCTTTTGGAACACCTTGTGGTCTTCGATTTGTGACTGGACCGTTTCTAAAACTCTCGAGACCGGTTTCAGATTGGACAGAATCTTTTCGGCGTTGGTTAACCAATCGACGAACGCTTGGAGAGCTTCGTGGAATTCGGTCGCTTCTTTAAGGGCGATTTCCAGTTTGATCTTCTTGTCATTAGCTCTAGCTGTTACGGAGTCCCAGCGTTGTTTCAGAGTGCGCAGGTTATGTTGTAAATTGGAGGCGGCATTTGAACCTATGAAAAAGAAAATATCTCAAACGTAATTTTGGAAAAATATACTTTGTCCCAAAGTCCGACTCACTTTGAGGCGTGAGTTCGAATTTCAGAGACGGCGAAATTAAAAAAAATAGTTTTGCTTTTTTGGGAAGATTATAATTTTCAATAATTCTTTCGAACTGAAAAAAAAATGTTCCATTTATATCTTACCTTTCTTGAGATAATCGTGTCCTTGCGCTAATACCGTCTCAACTTTTGGTCTATTTTCTTCCAGCTCCTTGTACACTTCCATGAACCGTTCAAGCTGTTCCGTAGCTGTTTCCGGCAGACCACCAACGGGTTTGCTCGCGGCTATTATCGCATCAACATCACCCAGCCAACTCAACAAATCCTGTATCTCAGCATGGAAGTGTTGAGCATCCATGAGGGCGTCTTCCAGTTCTCTTTGCCTGTCGGCAGCTTTTTGCATCAAAGATCTCCATTGTGTGTTCAAAATATTGAGCTTATCCAAGGTAACAGATGCCTCATCTGTTCCTTCGCCGCTCTCAATAATTTGACGGCCAGCATCGTTGAGAGTATCGACACTAGTTTGATGGGCTTGGATATCGTTGATGAGAACTTTCAATTTAGCCAATTCAACCTCCAATATTTGGGGATCCCCGGCGACCGGTTTAAGTTCGTCCAGAGTAGCGTCTGTTTTTCTGATCCACACCAGCAGCTCATCGAGAGCATGCTGGAATTGACCGAGTCGTAATAGGGCATTTTCGAGCTGTCTCTGGCGTTCCACAATACCCCTGAGAAGATCATCCCATCGTCGATTGACGGCTAGCAGTGGTTCTTTGATGGCGGCAGCTTGGTCTGCTGACGTTCTTTCTGTCAGTTCTTGCGCTTGCCTATAGATAGGGAGATGAGTTTTAGTTCTTTTTGAATCAACAGAAGTCTCTGGGCATGCAATCCTTTACTTATAGACAAATAACATGTGTACATAGCAAGGAAAAGAAAGCATAACAAGTAAATCAAGAGACAGAACAAAGTAAAAATTTAAAAGAGGAGGTGTCGTAAGCGTGCAAATTGTATACATATATGTACATACACAGGTTGATCCAAAATAAGCGCGCATGACTTCTCTATCTCCGTTATTACTTTTCCTAGTAAATTGATTAAATTAGAAAGTAGTAGTTATGAATTTGAAATGATCAATTAAACAATGCATTTTAAGGAAAAATAACAGCCAAAAACACATTTACTACTAATTCTTAATATATTATCCTTTTTATTCGCGTTTTATTTTACAAAAAAGTCAATCTATGTACACAACTATTATAAAAATTACTTTGAAATAGTCTCTTTTTTAACTCCATATACTTTACACGCGATAAAAAGAAGTATCCGGTTTGTTTGGATTGTGAAACTTGACCTAGGATATTTGTGACGTCAACAGAAAATACCCGCAATATTAGTATTATTTTTTTTTTTAAATTGCTGCTGTCGATTGCAATTCTTTATTGTATTGAATCATCGCTGTAATTCGTACTTTGACCGTATCGTTGCAGTTAAAAAATGATTTATAAAAATAATAAATAATTATATATTAATAACTATCAAAAATACTATTATTTTGCTAATATAATCAATTTTCTGTAACCAATAATAAACGTAGATAGGCAACTGTATGAACTTAAGTTGGATCAACTGTATATAAATGAAGCTATAAATAAGCAATGCGTTTGCCTTAAAGCTATTGCTGGTACGATTACTTGAAGCTTCAGAAAGATAATATGGTACTAGTTCTTCAATAATATTTTCATATTCGATATTCTTATAACAATATTTAGAGCTGTACATGTTACATTTTTATGTAACAAACCGACACATCGAATATAAAAACAATTTAAGAATAAACTTGTTCTTTTTGGCACCTTGTACACAATAAATAACAAAATAATGAAAAGTATATATAAAATTGAACAAACAAATGCATTTTTCAGTCATTTTTTTAAAATTTGAACTCGTTTCATATTCTTCATGCGTATAATTACTATTAAATGCATTGCATTACATTTCCTAAGGAATATGCTACTGCGCATGCGTCGTTGATTTACTTTTACATACTCAAATGCCAAAGAGAACATACCTAATAGTTTTGTTTAAGAAAGTAGTGCCTTTTCTGTACAGCCTGTGTAAAATAATATTGTAGTGTTTCTTAAATATATTCATTTAAGTGTTCTAGTGCGGTGTTTAGACACGCATTAAAAAAAAAATTAAAGAAACTTGAATTTGGTAAATTCAGTGCTTCTTATGATATTTTTTCAGATTTCAAATTTAATGTAGAATCATATCGCAAAATTTACTTTGCTCTTTAAAAAATAAAATTTGTTTCATAATATACAGTGTGGAAATAACGGACAGCATTTCGTTAATGTTAATTTTTTTGGAAAAAACTTCGACTTGCGGAATTCGGCATGAGAATGAATTAATCATTTCTATTTATTCAAAAAGTGCGATATTAACGTTGAGAAATGTTTTACCCCGGCCGCGTACTGAATATCAATAACCGGTTTCGGACTACATGGGGCTCATCAGATTGATGCATAGATACGCAATAGCAATTCGTATTGTATCCGTATAGACGGGAAGTGTTAGTAACATTACGCGCATGAGATATTCTCTAATTTTTGATCACTGTCAAACACTACGTCTGCAAATAATGATTTTCCTGTTTAGGGCATCTTCATGCACGCAACGTTACGAAGTGAGAAATTAATTTTATAATCGTCTTGGATATTGTCAGATGATAATAAGTGGGCACTATTATTAAACAACATTTAATGTAAATGTTTAAAAAACTGTTTGTTAATTATATGACTATTTTAGTCTGTTTTTTAAATAATAAACGTAGTTTCTTTTTATAGGAGTAGAATAAATAAATAAGAACAAATAATAAAATATATTTTACCAATTTAAGGGATTTATAATATTTGAACTTCGAGACTCTTTCATAGATGTTTTCCAAATGAAACAATTAAAAATGTTATACTGTAGGAAATGCAATAAAAATTACTATTAAAATAAAAAAATGCCATTCTATAATAAATTCGAGGATGTCACAGCGTTAAAAACAAATGAAGCACAACAAAAATAAAATCGATGTATGTAGTGGTAAAGTTTCTGTGTTATTCAATATTTTTTCCAAGAAATTAATATCAACGCAATTACTTAATTTATCAGTTTCCACCCTGTATGCATATCATGTACTTAGCTCAAAGATGTTTCCAAAAATTACAAAGAAAAATATATTAGCGAAATTGTTTTATATTATATTATCAAAAGATTATTGTGTAAAGTTCATTTGTAGTAGAATATATATTTTTATACCATATTTTGAATTTTGAAATCATGTTTTTATAGATAAATATTGCACTATCAGTACATGTTTTGCGTAAAGCATTGTTAAATTTTTCATCAAAAAATAAAAATATACAACAAGTAGGATATACGCATGGTACTGCACTTGATTTTTCTGTATTTTAAAGATCAATTTAAAACTTAAAAAAATAATTTTCGAGTTTTTATTACTATTGTATAAATATTAGAAGCTGGAAATTGGGCATTTCTGTATATATATATATTTTATGGCTAAAACATATTACACGATTATGGAAAATGTATTTTTGTAAAAAGAAATAAATGACAAAACAGAAGCACAAACACGTTTATAAACAACAATAATATTACTTTCGGAAAAATACATTTCCCTTCCCACATTATATACCGAGTGTTTTACTTTACGTAAATACACCTAAATAAATTGTTTATTAATAATATAATTAGTACAAAACTTTTAATAGCTGTTACGATTAACATTTTTGTAGGAATGATTTCTTTTTTTGGAATCTAAATATCCCGTTAACTATGATTAAAATAAAAACTAGTGTTTCAAGTAGTCATAGTAGAGATGAAGATAGAGCAAAAAATATATGAAACACTAGTTTTTATTTTAATCATAGTTGGTCGAGTTTAAATTCCAAAAAAAAAAATGAGGTGTGGCCACCACACGACTTTCTTATACGTATGAAAGTGTTACTTCCGGTCCGAATTTTGAAATTTCAGTTATACAAAAAATATTCCAAATCCAACTCTAAATACTTTTGTACTCTTCATAAATATATATAGAATGCATAATTTACGACATATTTGCAAAAAATCGTTATTCGGAAAGAGTAAAAGTGATACTTCCGGTCCGAATTTTGAAATTGTTTTTATACAAAAGATATTGGAAATTAAGTTCTAAATACTTATGAATTCTTTATAAATTAGTCTAAACTTAGTAGTTGACGAAATATTGGCAAAATTCGATTTTTTCACTGAAGTAAACTACTACTTCCGGTTTGCCGATTTTACTGAAAATCTAATCAGTTCTCAAGAGGGAGATTATACTACTAAATACAAAATTTGGAATTGATATCTACAGCGGTTTGACCGCTATCGTGGTCACACACACAGAGAGAGAGAGACACACACACAGACAGACAGACACACAGACATTTTTTAAAAACCACTTTTTCGGTGTCAGGGGACCTCAAAACGTGGACATCTGCAAAAATCTCGAGGTCGAAAATTTTCATCATCACAATACTTCCTTATACTACGTATAAGAGAGTAAAAAATCATACAAAAATGTTGATCGCAAAGGCCTCTCTCTATCAATAGTAAAAGTTTTATATTAATTGCGTTCTTAATAAACAAGTTATTTATTATATTCATGTAATGTGAAGCACACGGTATATATTAATTAAAAAATAAAATATGAAAGCACCGAAACTGTATAGCAATACTCTTTCAAATAAAATAAAAAAAGCGAACAACGATACATTTTGTTAGGGGCTTTTTGATAAATATAGACACACAATGAATTGTAAAAAATCCTCGGCATTTGTTACTCGATATTCGTAAAATAATTTCCAAAAAGTATCTACAGAAATAAGAGAAAATAATCGACTATTAGTAAACTAAGGAAACACGTTTATCGATTAAATTATTCATTTTAAGAATCCAAAAAAGACATAGTATGAAAGTACTTTTGTAAAAAAAAAAAAAACAATATACAAACTTTCATAATGGACAAATACCACAAAATATGTGTTATTATAATGTAATATTTAAATATTCATCAAATAATTTTTGAAATAATATAAGCTACGATGTTTCATCTATACATACTTTATCATATAATAATGTACTGTATTTGACTATTATTACATTTATCCAAAAGTATGACCTGGGTACATATTCAAAAATCACTTATAAATGTAATAAATATATAATGAAATAATAATTTTGTAAAGTCAAACAATCTGAAATGCTGGGAAATTATTTTATGAACATTCTCTGAGACATAAAGCATGCGAGGTCTTTTGCGTTAACACAAGAGGCAGCATCTGCAAAAACACCCTTAAAATATATCTTGCCTGGTAAGACTCCTGTTTTTATGGTTCCAGTTTTCATAGAAAAAGAATGGAAAAATAAACAAATTGGTTAATATACAAAGTTATAGACATCACAATAAAAATTAGAATACATGAATATGAACATCGGAGAAAAGAGAAAAAAAGAATCTCTTATAAAAATGAAGAATTTTGTATAGCACAGGGGCGGGCAGTGCAGCTAAAAACTGATCTGTTTGCACTGCCACCGCTGGAAAAATTAAAAGTATGAAGTGTTTCGTTTTTTTTTTCCTAAGCATTAACACTGACCTGTTCAAGGCTTCAACTTTCACCATGTGTGGATCAACTTCGGATTTGAAGTTTTTGAGCTGATCAATTTGACGCTTCACTGCATCTATGTCAGTGCCGAGAGGTCCCATGCGATTGAACTTGTCTTCTGCTTTCTTCAGGAACTCCACAAGATTCTAAAATAAAAAAAAAATAAGAAATCTGTAAAGCAGAACTGTCTAATATCGACTTACTTGTAAAGTTTCATGGAATTCCATAGCTTTTTCCATGGCATCAATCAAATTTTCTTCGCGCTTCGCATACAAGGCCGTAATGTTATCCCAAGCATTGTCTAAATCTTCAATATGCTTCTTCACTTCCGGTTTGTCAGGTTCACCGCACAATTGCATCAATTTCTGTCCGGATGTTCTCACTTGATCCACTTCAGGTTTGGTCTGATCAATTTCCTGCCTGATTTCCTGCAAGGCAACTTGTTGCTTTTGAATGGCCTTAGGTTCGACGGCCGCAGGTTCCTGGCTTGTAAGTGAATCTTCGAGTTCTTTGAGTGTGTCCATGATAGCATGCAGTTCCTTCCAGAAGCGTTCGGCGACATTGAGGGTGTTCTGAAGCGATTTACCTCGGCTGTTGGTAGATTTCTGTACGTCGTCCCACAAGTTCTTGAGCTTCTCGAGCTTGCGCTTAATATCCTTGATGGCCGGATCTGATCTGTTGGGTGCCTTATTGATCACGTCATCAGCGGCTCGCCTAACAGCTGCGTAAGCTTCTTTGCGCTTGTCTAAATCGTCAATTAACGAGTCGTTGTCGTTGATTTGATCGTGGATTTTTGGTGGATGCGCCGATATTGGATCTAAGTTGTTTACCTGATCAGCTGTGTTGGTTAAAGCTCTGAGCATACCTTCCAGTTTATCGCTGAATTGGGAACTTTCTTGCAGAGCCTTCTCCAAAGCTTGTTGTCGTTCACGTAATTCCAACTTCAAGGCTGCGTAACGTTCGTTATCGCTGTCTATCAGTTCTTGCACCTTGGCTCCATCGTCTTCATTGCATAGCCTAATCAGGGCTTCGCCAGTTTTGTTCAGTTTGTCGACCAGAGGTTTGTGTTCGTTGATTGATTGCACGAACATTTCGTTTCTATCTTGTTGTTGGGCTATCAAATCTGGTCTCATGGCTGGCATCGATAACATGGCGACTTGTTCCTCCATATCTCCGAGCCAATTCGACAGAACGCCGTGGGTATCGTTGAAATGTTCAGCCAAAGGTAACGCTTGCTCTAGAACACCCAATCTATCACTGCTGAGTCCAGAGACAGTATCCATCATCTCGCGTAAGTCTTCCATCTTTTCGCGAATCAAAGAAGTGTCCTCGCTAGGTGGACTTTCTCGCAGCACTTTTTTGGCCGTCGACAGGACATCTCTGACTCTTCCTTTCTGACTTGAAATATCATCGTTCAAGGCCTTATGTTCTTTCAATTGTACACGGATAAGATCTGGTTCAGCAGATGGTTTTTCGGCATCTCTAATTTGACTTTCAACTTCTCTAAACCATTCGAGAAGTTCGTCGATGTCTGTTGTCACTTCGAGAGCTCTTTGCTTACCCAGATGTATTCTTTCAGCACGTCTTTGAATTTGTTCGGCTATGGCATCGAATCTCCTGTTGTCACGAGTGACCAGGCCCTCGATCGTTGCCGCTCCTTCACCAGGACTGGCCTGACTCAATTGTGGACCTACCAAATTGATGGTTTCAAGAACAGTTCGGAGTTCCTGCAAGTCGACTTCTAGACGTGCAATATCGCCTTCTTGGGGTTCCGCAGACTGGAGGATCGCTTCAGCACCCTGCATCCATTCTACCAAGTTGTTATGACACTTGTGGAATTGTTCCACCAATGGTAACATGACCTGGGCTTGTTTCAGTAATTCAGCGCTTCTAGATGTGAGTTCATTGTAACGTCTTTGCAGGGAATCCAATTTGTCTTTAAGCTGTAAGGCTTCATCTGAAGAAATATGGCGCATGAGTTCAACACCGGTATCTACTGTACTATCAACATCCTGCTGGCGACTAGCTACCTCTTCGGTAAGATTCTAAAAATGGATGAGAATTAAAATAATAATAGATGTAAAACATTTTATGAACTTACAGCTAAATCATCCATTTGCTCTAAAATCTTTTCAGGATGCACGGCCAACACTTTATAGCGACCTAATTTCTGTTCCATCTTGTCCATCCAAGCTGCAAGGTCCTGATAGGTCAACACTAAATGTCTCAGATCTTGCCTGGAGGCGCTCAGTAGTTGCCCCACCTTCTCGCTGCCATCGACTAGTTTTCCGTACCTATCGGTGACTTCTTGAAGTTTCTCACCGAGAAGTACAGCTTCATCTTCGCCGACCAATGCCATTAAGTTAGAAGCAATATCCGTGAGCTCACTGAAGTCGGTCTTTTTGCTGAGTATGTCATTGTGTAATACCTGAAAATCACCAAATATAACTACACGTAACCTGTATTGAAGTAAACGGGTAACTTACGCCATGTTCTCTGATCCGTTGCTGAATCTTTTCTTCATCAGTAGGTATCAATTCCATGTCTTTGACTTTCCTTTCGCATCTTACTAACCAATCTTGGAGGGCCAACAATTTGTCTTGGAATTCTTTGGCGACTCTCATCGCTTGCTCCAAGTCTAAAGTGCGTTGTTGGGCGCCTTCGGTCAAGGCATCGAACCTCGACATTAGATCTTTGAGTCGTTTTTCGATAAGCTTCCTTTCACTGGGATCTGCTTCGCGGGCTATGTCATTACCCATGCTGAACAGAGATGACATAGAATTTTGCCTGTCCATTAGCATCTTTTTCAAGAATTTCTGCTCTTGCAGTTGGGCCTTCACCACTTTGTAATCGGCAGAGGGTGGTTTTTGATTGGCGACCAATTCTTCGGTATCGGTTAACCACTTATCTAGACCGTCGAGTGCTTCTTTAAATTTACCCGATTGGAGCAAAGCAACGTCTAGTCTTCTTTCGCGATCGTTAATTCTTTCCTTCAAGTCGTTCCATTTATCGTTCATCCTCTCCAGATCTTTCTCAAGGGTGGCCGTGTTCACTTCAGGAGCTGCTGATTGGATGAGCTCTTGTCCACCACGATTGCATTCGTCCACATTCTTGCTGAGGGGTTCTATGAATTGAACTCTGAAACGCTTGAAGTCTTGCTGTTGGGCTCTAATGCTGTCGACATCTGATGCGACCGGTTTTAATTTGCGCACCTGAGAAGAAGCTTCATCGACATCATCGATAACTGCAGCGTGGACCAGATAGAACTGTTCCAATTTCTTGAACGCTTTTTCCAGTTCACCTTCTTTAAATCGGGCTCTATCGTCAAGTTTAGCCAACTGTTTGCTGAGATTGTTCACTTGTTCTCTCGTTTGGACGGTGTCTGGTGCGAATCCACTATCTACTAATCTTTCACCGGCAGAAATAGCATCGTTTACGCTATCACCGGCCTTGCTCAATTTTTTCAATAACGCACCAACATCATCGATTTGTATTCTAATTGTCTTGAAGTCTCTACCAGGTGGTTTCATACCGTCCAATTCAGCCTCCAAACTGGAGAGATCCAATGAAAGAGTCTTCACTTGTTCATTGAACTGAGTAACGGCGGTGGCTGCAGATTGCAATTCTGAACAGCGATCGTCCAATTTCGCTTGCAAATCTTCGATGCGATCTCCCAAACCGTTCACTTCATCATTAAGATGATTGGCGTCAATTCCGTTTTCTCTAGCTTCGGCGACTAAATCTTTCACTTGATTGCGACACGTTTGTAGAGGTTTCTTCAAGGCGGCAACTTCCTCTCTTAAGTTCTTGATTCTATCCAGCATTTTGGGATCCTTGGCCGCTCCTCCTAAGGCATCGTGAGCAGTCAGTTTGTCTTCGCAACGCTCCAGTCCGTGTTGAAGATCGCGCAAACTTTCATTGAAATCTGACAATTTTTTCGATTGGTCTTCCAGAGACTGAGTTCTTTCGATGAGATCATTGTTTAGTTTCTCCCAGCGATCCTTCAAATTAGTCAGTTCATTCTTGACAATATCTTTGTCAATGTCGCATGCGGAGAAAAAGGTTTCTCCTAAAGATCTGGTGTTTTCATATTCTCCAGAACGCTTCCAGACGTCATTTCGGAAAGCTTGAAGTTCTTTGAGTTGTTTTTCTATGTGCTTGCGTTTGAACGATGACGGTCTTAAATTCTCTAACCTATCTTCGGCTTGTCTTAACCATGGCAGGAACGTTTCCAGAGATCTATAGTATTTTCTACAATGTTCCATGCATGTTTGCAATCTTGTTTGCCTATCAACGGTTTCCTTGCGTAATTTATCCCATTGTGATTGAATTTTATCCAATTCTCTTTGCAAATTGCGATTTTCACTCCTTGCGGTCCTAGCCATGTCCATTCCTTTGTTCAAGAGCATAATGATCTCGTGTTCCCTAGCCAGAACATCTCTGTATATCGGTTCGTGTTGTGCAGACTGTTGTTCTAAGACGTCGCGATCTGCTGAGACCAGTAATCGATCGCTCAAACTGCCCAATTCATCAGAAAGCCAACCTAAAGTCTTTGCGCACGATGCTTCGAATTGTCGACCGTCTCTAAGTGAACCTTCGATATCCGCCTTCCTATGATCCAGTTTCTTTTGTAGTGCGTTGTATTGCCTAACTACGGATGCCAATTTTGCTTGGATATCAGCGCGGGATGCTGGGTCGCTCAGCACTTCGCATAATTGATTACCTGCCGTTTCTAAATCAGCCAGCAGAGGTCTCTGTCCTTCCAATTGCCGCTCTAAGTTTTCTATTTTTCTGAGTTGCTCCTCGGGATCTTTATCCAACGGCAGTTCATCCAGGTTGTCCGATATCGCTTGCAAACCATCTCGGAGTCTCGTCAATTGAGCGTCGAACTCTCTACTCGTATCGGCAGCAGCACCCAGAGAATCCGACCTTTCCTCTAGTTTTGCCAAAAGTTCGGCCCAGCGTTTTTGAATATTCGAAAGTTTGTCATTGATTTTGCGACCATTTGGTGTATTCGGACCTAAGAATGTCAATACTGAATCTCCAACTTCAATGAAGTGTTGCAGTTGAGGTTGTTGGGATCTGAATTCTTCGCGGAGAACTTGAACTTGCTGCACTTGCGATTGTACCATTCTCGGATCACTTGAAATTGGTCCCAGTACTGTCAGCATGCGATCTTTGGATGCCAACCAAGACGATAACGAGTCGTGAGTATCGTGGAATTCTCTGATATCTTCTCCGAAGCGAATTCTATCCTTTAAGATGTCATACAAGGCCTTCCACAATTGGACGACCTCCTCTAACTCACCATTCAAATTATCAGCACCGAGAGCACTGGGTTTCCTCTTCAATAAATCTTTAATCTGGCTTCTGGTGGAATCGAGCAGAGATTGTTTTTCGTACATGTCCTCCAAGATTTGTTTGAGGTGTCTTCCAGCTTTATCTGCTTCTTCCTTCGTGTTGGGCGTAACATCTTTAGGTAACTGTCTTTGGACTTTATCCAGGAAAGTACTGAGCGTCTTTAGATTTTCTAAGTGGCGTTTAACTTCCTCTCTAGTGGTGTCAATTTCACTCTGCCTGTCATTGATTTTAATACCGAGAAGAGAATATCTGTTATTGATTTCGGACAGCTGTTGTTGAACCGGAGAAAGATCGTCGAGGTGGAAACCATCTTGACTGGATCTGCGCGATGAAAATCCGCTTGATCCTCCCGGCGAAAGTGGACTTAGAGCTTTGGTTGGCGACGGTGAGCGGGCATCTTGGGAATGACGACGTACTAATAAAATAATATGCAATTTAATAAGCATCTAATATCCACAAAATAAAATTTACTTACGTGGACTAACAGTAACTGAAGTTCTCTTTGTTGGACTGAAACCTTGGGTACGTCTTCTGGATGGTGAATCAGATCTATCTCCACGGAGAAGGCTATCATAAATTGTGCCTACGTCGTTGATCTTATCAATGGTGGTAGCATAATCTCTGTATTCCTTAGTAATTGGTTTTAATTCCTCATTCTGTCTCTTCAACGTTTCTATTTCAACTGCTATAGAATCTAAACGAGCTATTCTATGTTCCATTCTGTTTAGCCATTCGTGAATTTGTTCCCTCAGATTTTCATAGGTGTTTAATTGTTCGGAACGTTGCTTGGATAGTTTCTGTTTTTCATCCAAGATACTATTAAGATCTCGCCATTGATTCTCCATAGTTTTGACACGATCACGTACAGGCGCAGAATCTGTAACCTCGCGTTGATTTACCAGCTCTTTGCCATCTTTAATAACGTTTTCGAAGAGAGGGCGTTTATCGTCCCTGTTCTTAGCTATTTCATACATCCTGCGCGAGTATTCTTCTATGGACAGCTTAAGCAGATCTCTAGATTCTAGAATGTCCAAGATACCGAGGTACCAGTCATCGAATTGTTTGGCTTCTTCATTAAATTCTTTCAAGTGGGAGTAGACGTGTTCCAAGAAGTCCAAGCGTTTCTGAGATTTATCATAGAGCTTCTCGAATCTGGTACGGACATCTTGGAGTTTGGCCTCGATTTTCTTCGCTACCCGGGCGTTACTGGAGCTAGAGATCAATTCGCTCGCAGATAAGTATACGGAATCAATGGATGGAACGTGACTGTCAACGTCGGATTGGAAGACGCGATGTTCGCGTAGCTGTTCTTCCAGACGCTCTCTTAGTAGAGACGCCGGTCTTTGGAGATTTTTGAATTGATTTTCGGCCAAGGTCAGCCAAGCTATTATACTGTCTAAAGCATCCTGAACTCCTTGAGATTGCACCAGTGCGGTATCTAGTTCTTGGCACCTATCTGCCAGAGCATCTTTAAGTTGAACGTATTTCTGGTCTAACTCGATAACCGGTTGTTCTAATCGGGATATTTCGCTTGGAGAAATCTGTCCTTCTAATGAATTTAATAAAGAACTAGTGGCCTAAAAAAAAGACGAATGAAATTGAGAAGGGATAAAACATAATTTGTAATTTATAAGTCGATAAATGGGATGGATTGGATGAATAGTTAACTTGTTTACTGGTGCTACGGCTGTGCCCCAGAAGTCATTTAAAGTCATTTTATTATAATAATATGTTACGATAAAAAAGGTCAAGGCTGTATATATCTATATTTTTCATAACCATTAGTTGCATTAGAATCGCTTCTGCGTAATTTTGTATTAAATTCGGGGTTACCTTGTTCTGGGACAGTTTTCATATAGTGCGTGCGAAATAGGTTGCATAATTTACTTTATCTTTAATAATAATTCTTTATTTGTAAATCTGTAACTTTTCATGCTTTAATATTAGTACGTATTGTTCAATTTTTATACATTTCATGTATTATTATTATTATTGGTATTTATATTACCTTTTAGCATACCTGCGACATCTGTGGGTTAAGAGGGTAGTTATTCTAATTATTCGTTAGAAGACTTAATTAAATTCCGCTGATATGGGTTAGTTAATCGATTTCTTCTTTTTAAAATTCTAGTTTGAATTTTAGACAAATCTCCATTTTATTACTAACGTGTAGTTTCCTTATTTTCCTTACCGCATTGTAGTAAATATTTCATTTCATAGACATAAAAACATAAGGGTACAACAATGTTAGAAAATTAGAGATCACATTACCGCTAGGTGGTATTATGATAAGCTGTTTTTCCACCCATCCTTCGAGAAAATGATAAAATATATATCTAAGTAATTGTCAATGATACATTAAAAAATGACATTATATTTATCTTCAATCTAATTTCTTTTTTTATTGCGGTACATATAGATTTTTTAAGCATGGATAGTATAACGGTATAATGATAATCAGTAGAGGAATTGTAATGACACAACATAAAATTAATATATATTAACGATGGTTTGGCCAAAATAAAATTAGACTATACTAGAAAGCACGAAACAATCCACCTTCGTCGAATAAAATATACGACTTCTGAAGTTTACATTGAGATTATATTTACATCCAAATTTACCAAATTTTCTGAATGTAAATTAAGTACATTTTTGTGAAAAATAAAACAATGTATTCTGTGAGTATAATGAAATTAAACTACCTCTTGAATTCACCATTTCATTTAATGAATAGTAAAAATAAAAAATCAAACTCTTCGTACTTTTATTCTATGTAATTATTTCTTATTACTGAAGACTTCTTAAACAATGGTTATATAATGTGTATAGTTTAGGAAGCAAGCTCTTTCAATAATTCTTCATTATTTAAAATATCTTTTTAAACCTGACTTCAATTTACATTAATATCGTACTTTACAATTAAGTTATTTCAAAGTATGTCACAACAGCTTAACACAAATTAACTCGTCACTTATCCAAAATTTTAATAAACCATTACTGATAGCACTCTTCAATCTTAGAACATACACAATTACAACTTAAAGAAAGTTACAAATGTTACAGCCAATTTTTCATATATAGTGTTTTTTCTTATAATCGGTATAACATTGAATAAGAAATTTAAATAATTACATATTTTTAAAATCAGTATATCTAGCCAATTTATATCATATATTGTACATTTTCTGTTTATGTATTTATCTTATTAATTGAATTAGAAGTGACAATTAAATAAATTAATACATCTTTGACTTGAAACTAAAATTCTCTAAGTTGTAATCAAAATATACTCAAAATATTTACATATTCTTATACATTTACATGACATATTATAAAATATGCCGCTCTCGTCACATAAGCAAGAGGACCACCATTATCCCGTTCACGTTCGAAATATGTAATCAAAGAGCTAATGAGCTCCTTTGACTGCTGAACGGCTTAGGCATCGTTATTTCTAAAAAGAACTTTTACTGATAATACTTCAACATATACTACAAAAAATAACGAAAATAACAATAACCGAAACCTGTAATACTGTCAAATGACTGAAATGACTCAAAATGACTAACTAGTAAAGTGTAAACAAGGTTTCATGTCAGCCAACATCTGATGTAAATATTTCTAGTAAAACTGTTTGAAATAACGCCATTATTATTATTTTTAATTAATATTAATTATTAAAATAATCCTGTAATTATTATTATGTACACATAATATATTCTACATTAATGAAATTATAAATTTATAAATATATAACGTAATTATGTTCGTTGTTAAATTGGCAATAAAGACGTCATTATTTTTCGTTTATGACGAAAGTGGATTGATTCCTGCGTTCAGGTATATCTGAATTAGGTTTAAACAGAGCGAATGATTACCACTATCAAAAGTGTTCGATATATGTATAGATATGTAAATTCACTATTATTTCCTTGAGTGTCGTCGGCGTAAAAAGTAAAATTTGTGTATTTCAAATGATTAATAAACGTACAAATGAAGATTAAAAATAATAAAGATCATAATATCGATCCTCGAAGGACACCTCTTCCGAGTTTTAATAAGTGAAGATGTGCGGTGGCCAACAGCTACAAATTATAGTTAATAAGGTCTACGTCATACGTTTTGGCTTTTCCACCTCTCCAACATTCTCCGGGCAATAGTAAAGTACAAACCCCACTTTCATGGTAATGTCTGTAGGAGGGGACGACTCGCTTAGAGAAAATAGGTCCGTAGACAGTTGAGCGATTAAGAAGTTTTACGACAACATAAACAAAACTGATTTATTATCACTCAAACAAGAAAGTGCTACTCGCTAAGAGTAAAAGTGTTACTTCCGATCCGAATTTTAAAATTTGATTTCTACAAAAAATATATCAAAACTAACTCTAAATAATTTTGTACTGCTGACAAATATTTATAGAATGCATAATTTACGACATATTGGCAAGAAATCGTTATTCGATAATAGTAAAAGTGATACTTCCGGTCCGAATTTTGAAATTTTTTTATACAAAAGATATTGAAAATTAAGTTCTAAATACTTTTATATTCGTAGCGTACCTGTCTAAAAAGCATGACTTGCGAAATATTTGCAAAAAAATGATTTTTGTTAAGAGTAAAACATCGACATCTGCAAAAATCTCGGGGTCGAAAATTTTCATCATCACAATACTTCCTTATACTACGTATAAGAAAGTAAAAAAATCTAGTTAACTAATCACCAATCCACTCGTATATACCTAACATGTACATAATATTAATAAGAACTTTTTTAGATACCTGTTTAGCGTTATCTATTAAACGTCCATTCGCCACAAATTCATTATTCAAAGTCTTGGCAGTGATCAATTGATCCTCTACGCTTTTGGGATCAGCGGCAATTGGTTCGTTAAGAACTACGCACACTCTGGGTTCCACGTCGCGGAGCCAAGACTGCGCTTTATTAAGGGCATCGCCGTATTCTCTCTGTCGCCCTCCAACACCGGACAGACGATCTGAGAGATTATTGGCTCTGTGCAAGAGGTCTCTGTATTGTTGTGTGACCAAAGACACTTCGTTGCGCACCGGTGAATCCTGTGAAGATAGTGGTTCGATATGCGGCAACCTAGATGGCAGTGTCGTACGGAATTCGTTCAGAACATTCAAGTATTCCTAAAATTAAATTTAAATTCTCTCTGTAACGGAACAAAATAATATAAAACATTGTCTAAATTACCTTGGATTCATCGACGAATTTTTGGGCAGACATGGTTATGAATCTTAGATCGGCTTGATGGGCTATTACATCAGAGACGAACTCTTTAGTACTGTCCACGCTTGTTCCTAACCTTTGTAAATCACTCAGTGCTCTTTCTTTATCTTCTAACGTTCTTCTCGCCTTGGACAACCAAGATGAGAAATTAGTCAATTCGGATTTTAATTTGGACAATTCATCCCTGGCCGTCAGCAAACGCCTCAGTAACTTTTCAGTACGATCGAAGGCTTTTTCATAGCGTGTTTTCAAATTTCTACCGCTCTTTTCCAAGGCGGACACTTCGCTTTTAGAAAGGACATCGCCGGCAGTCAACACTAGCTGGCGCACTTGATCTTGGCAGTGCGAAACCTGCCCGGAATGCTGTTCCAAATCATCTTTGACCTGTTTCATGGTGTTTATCTGGTTTCGCAACTCTTCGGGAACCTCCCTGACAACATCTTGAGAGGCGATTTTCTCCTCGACCCCAGCGATCCACTGTAAGAGCTTGGACACATTCTCATCGCACATTTTGTATTTTTCTTCTACGGCTTGCTGTAATCATCACGTCACACATAATATAGAAAATAGAGTTTTAGAAAGAAAAAACACATTGGACTGCACACAGGAAACAAAAATACTTCGGACACTAAAGCACGATTTTTTTGTCGTTCAAGCTCTGCAGCACAATAGCTAGGCTATAGCTAAGCATCGAAAACTGTACTTAATACAAGATATAAAGTGGAAGATGACGATCATAAAAATAACGTGCATTGATGTGGTGCACTTATAAATAATTCAATTGATATTTAAGTTCGTATTGAAAGTTTGTTGCTTCTTATAATTATTCTTACTATGGCTGAATTGTTTTAGCGACTGACACGGCCAAAGTACGAACTACAGACGACGATTTAATCACTCTACAAATTCACATCGAACGCCAGAACTTCATAATAGAGTAATTAAACGAATACCATATACATACATGGATACATGAAATGGATGCAGAATATGCCCTAGAGTCGATATTACAGCAACTAACGCACAGTGTTTCAGTCTACTATGACTTCGTCAGTGTACGACGTGCTTGCTGCAATGCCAATGAGCTCCAGATCCCCCGCATATCCGTTTCTTCGCATAGAGATGCCTATGAGAAAATCTGAGCGACCTCTATTATGCAAAGGCAACGTGCTGTAATGCCGACTCTAGAGCAGAGTGTGCATCCATTTCATGAATGCATGTATGTATTTCTAATTCGTGTATGTATTTATATATACAGGGTGTACAACTTAAAACTCGCAGGTCAAATATCTCGGAAACGGATAAAGATATTTGAATTTAGTAAAAAGTAGTTACTAAAGAATGTGATCGACTCTAGTTTGCTCTTACAATTGTGTTTTATTATTTTAAGATATAGATGGCGCTGCGATGAAAAGAATTTTTTGATCGCCACAATCTTCATTTGTTTTTTATTTGAAAGAGTATTAAAATTAAGGTAAATTTTATTATTTGTGTTAGTTTCCAAAATTTAACGGTTTCATAGATATTCGTGTTTAAATAAAGTAAGAGTAATTTTAAAGTTTTGTCTTTATTTTGTTTAAATAATTAATTTGTAGGAAAAATAGCATATTCACAATTCTTGCTATTATAGTTACTTCACAATTTAAAGTTTATAGTTAGTTCCTTTTTATAAATTCCACTTCACAGGCACATGTCTGTGTTATAAGTCTGTATGCTTGCTTTGATTATTTAGGAAATATTTTGACATTAGCACATATTAGTGACATTTGCTTGATTATTAATTGTCTTTATAATTAGCTTCATTTAAACATTTACTCACTTTGCTCTACGCTTTCCAAATGCTCTACGCTTATTATATGCTCTACGCTTTCCAAACAGGCCTTTACCAGATCACAAAACATTTATAAGCCTGTGTGCAAATCTCAGAAATTACGGTAGCTTCAAAAAACAAAAACAATTAAGGCAGAAAACAGTAAGAGATGATGAAATTACGGCAGCGGTACTAGAAACAGTTAATAATAATCGACATAGAACAGCATGATCTATCTGTAACCTCTTGCCGTAGGATTCTAAAAGAAAATAAATACTTTCCGTATAAAGTTCATTTAGTGCACCATTTAAGAATAGGAGATAATCAACGCAGATTCGATTTTCGGGCAGAATTTTCTGTAATGTTAGCGGAAAACAACAACTTTATGAATCGGATCATGTGGAGTGACGAATGTTGTTTTCACAACAATGGTACATTAATTAATGGTCGATATTGGTCAGAAGATAATCTTAGGTGGATAAGGCAAACGAGTAATCAAACAGTTTTTGGCGTTAACGTTTGGTGTGGAATTTCAAAACGGATATATCTTAGGCCCCCACATTTATCATGAAACATTAACTGGGGTGCGCTACTTACATTTCCTGCAAAAAGAGTTACACCACTACTTTTGGAAGATGTACCTATAGAGCTGCGAAATGATATGTGGTTACATCAAGACGGAGCACCTGCTCATAATGCCAACATAGTTACTGACTATTTTAATCAAACGTTCCCACGTCGTTGGATTGGTATTAATGGCGTCCTTAGATGGGGTTAGATCCGGCTCGTTCGCCGGATCTAACCCCGTTAGATTTCTTTCTTGTGGGGTTACTTGAAAGCTGAAGTTTACCAGGAATCCATGACAGATATGGGCGACATTATAATAAAATTTATGCAAGTGTTCAAAAAATTAGTAATACATTTAATTAAATGAAGTGATGGAAATCTCTTGGTGAAACATGTCGAAATATAAGCAAGTAGTAACAAAAAACACACTTGATATTGTTTCACAAATAAATATAATTAAATACTCGATGTACATTTCGCCAGGCGGCATCGTCAGGAGTTCTCGAGACACTAAAGTAAAATTTAATATACTGTAACTACCTACTTCTAACAAAAATGTAAATAAAAATGTCCAAAAATAGAAAATTATGAAAAGGTCATGGCTTATCTGGAAGGACCGTTTTTACAAGGCTAGGGTTTATTAGCGGTGAATTTATGAGTTCTGTTTGTTCATTAAGAACATTGCCTGGTTGTAGAAGTAAACTTTCTTTTATAAAATAACCTTCTAGAACATTCATTTTTTTTACTTTTATTTAAACTATACAGTACTTCTAAATTGTCTATTATTGTCATTATGCTTAATTAACGTAGACAATTTAGAAGTACTGTATAGTTTAAATAAAAGTAAAAAAATGAATGTTCTAGAAGGTTATTTTATAAAAGAAAGTTTACTTTTACAACCAGGCAATGTTCTTAATGAACAAACAGAACTCATAAATTCACCGCTAATAAACCCTAGCCTTGTAAAAACGGTCTTTCCAGATAAGCCATGATCTTTTCATAATTTTCTATTTTTGTACATTTTTATTTACATTTTTGTAGTAGTAGTAGGTAGTTACAGTGTATTAAATTTTACTTTAGTTTCTCGAGAACTCCCGACGATGCCGCAAGGCGAAATGTACATCGAGTATTTAATTATATTTATTTGTGAAACAATACCAAGTGTGTTTTTTGTTATTACTTGCTTATAGAAATACATTGTTAAATGTTTGCGGAAGTGAACTTAATAAGTCGATATACGTTATGTAGCAATCAAGAAGACAACAATTTTGAACATATTTGATTGTTATATTTGATCCTTTTAAGTATTTAAACCAAATAAAGACAAAACTTTAAAATTTATCTTACTTTCTTTAAACAAGAATATCTACGAAACCGTTAAATTTTGGAAACTAACACAAATAATAAAATTTACATTAATTTTAATACTCTTTCAAATAAAAAACAAATGAAGATCGTGGAAATCAAAAAAATTCTTTTCATCGCAGCGCCATCTATATCTTCACATAATAAAACACAATTATGAGAGCACACTAGAGTCAGTCACATTCTTTAGTAACTACTTTTTCCAAATTCAAATATCTTTATCCGTTTCCGAGATATTTGACCTGGGAGCACACCCTGTATATATATAAGTATTCATTATCATTTTCAATTAATTAATATTTAAGAATATATTGCGCCCAGAAAATGTTTGTAGCAATTCAATTAAAGGAATGTTTAAACGGTCGAAATAATAGGAAAGTAATACCACATCTTTAACCCTGATACTTCTCCAATACGGATACGGTTGACGATATAATTTTCTTCACTGTAATATTCTAAGATCCGATAATGAAAGAGTTACGAGGGGAGTTTTTTTTTATATTATTTACCTAGCTATAAAAACAATACGCTATCGCGACAATTTTCTTACATGACGTTTCTGTGACATTTTATAGTATCATCTCGAAGTTTGGTTCGAATCGTTTAACCTTTGTTCGTTTTACCATTTGTTTAAAGAAGAGAAAATTAGTGAATTGAAACTTGAACACAGAAATCCTATTAACAATTTAAATTTTGGTGTAAGCAGTTCAAATGGGGCAGATAATCCATTCATGATGACCCAAAGTGTGAAAGACATCTAGAAGCACAAACTGAAGGAATCATCAACAAAGTTGAAGATCTGGTACTAAAAAAGTTTCAGTTATTGCTAGAGAAATAGGAATATCAGAAACGAGTGTATGTCAAAATTACGATTAAAATATAGGAAATTTGAAGCTAGGATTTGCAAATTTTCTAAATAGCATAATTTTGCATTTTAAACATCACGTGTAATATAAAAAGCAAACTTTCAATACGAAGAGCCAAAAAATGTTCCTTCCTAATCTTAACATACATGAAATTGGCAACACTGCTGCTGCAGCTTAAAGCACAACCCTTAACCTAATATCACATGCATTCAAGCACTCATAAAATAATTTAAACAAACACGGATGATCTGTATGTGTTAGTTAATGATGTATAAATGTAATAAATGCAAAAACATTTCGGATATTTGTTAAGAATATTAAAAAAAAAAAACTAAATTAAAACATTTAACAAAACGAAACATATAGATTAATAACAACACAATGTATGTAGGTAAACGATAAATGTATATGTATATATGAGACCTGAAACAAAGTAAAAAATAAAACATAAAAGTTTTTGAGTAAACATGTAAAAATAAATAATAAAACAAGAACATAACAACGTATAGTGGTTGTAAAAAAATTGTTACTTTGTTGGTAGTTTTTTTTTTTGGTGTGAAAATGTCTTTGGACGTTGTAAGCAGGCCTTATATCTGCGTAAATTATTAGGAATAAATAAGTTCTGAACAGAAATAGCGTCTTTAATAAAGAAAAAAATTGATGATGTTGATCGTTACTTTGTGGGAATTCTAATTAACTGATGATAGAAATAAAACACTTTCTTACTATGTTTTTTTATCATTTTTATAAAAAAAAAAGTGTTTTATTTGTAAATTCCTTCATAAAGCTTATTCACTATAATTTTGATAGTTGGTCATGGATAGTTTATCGGTTAATGTAGACAAGTTAAATGTATAAAAGATGACTATACAAAATGTCTCAAGTTATAGGTTATTTCTTTCTTTATATTTATACATTGAGATTAAAAATGGGTAACCTATGGAGCTCCAACAAAACATGGCAAATTTTAGGTATGTTATGTCTTCTTCAAATAATTTTACTCATTATTTATTTACTTAATTATTTACATTTGAAATCTCGATATTATGTATTATATATTATACAACACATGCTAAAATTTGCCGTATATTGTCAAGGTTTCATGTTCTTAACGAAACATCCTGTATAATTTTTGCTTGTAATATTGTAGTTTGGAGAAGAATCAAATTATTTTTCTCGTGCAACCTAATCGATGTAGAATCATTTTGGAATGATCAGGGCATTCTAAACTGACAAATAATTAAAAATTCTCCTAAAGATTGAAATAAAAGTAGATATAGGGAAACACAGACACGCACACATGTGCATGCAAACATGAAATGGAGGGGACGATAATAGGGGAGTACAGATGAGTTCATACCGGGTACCGGGGATTCAGTGCAAAACGTTGAAAGCTAGTATGCGGACGTTTGCTTTAAGGAATTGCTCCGCTATTTTGGTAATTGATGTATAATGTATTAACATTGAACTGAAACAAAACTCTATAAAAATTGTAACTAAAATAAAATTCTCACATTTAAAACGAAACAAAATATTATAATGAACTATACAAATAAATTTTGCACGTCTTGTACGAATTATCCTTCGCATACCATAACACAATCTGTATTTTTTCCTCGACAGTTAAGGGCATTTTATTTTAATATTTGCGAGTTTGCTCAGACACAATGTAACGCTCTAAAGATACGGAACGAATGCCATGTGCGCATGGTGTCCGCGCTTTCGGTCTCCCCACACCACCGGTCTTATGGTGGTGTGGGTAAACCGAGAGTCACATTCTTGAACTGTTGTATACATACATGTACATGTTTATGTGTGTGTATTTGAAGATGCATATTAACTTTTAAATACGACAATCTGTATACTGCATATATGACATAACAGTGATATCTTTCAAATAACGTAACAAATATAAAGAAAAACATTCTATATAAAAGCTTATTTGTTTATCTTTCAATATAGCAACGTTGAGTACTTCACATACATATCTAGGTTATTATCTCGTTTATGCATGGGCGAGATAAGGGAAGTGGATCTCATTTCACTCGGACTAGACCGACTCGTATATGTCGGCTCTCGGGGAAACCGAATACGGTACCCGAGAGCCGGCAAACCACGAGTCGGTTTAGTCTGAGTGAAATCAGATTCACTTCCCCTATCTCGCCCATGTATAAGCTCGTTGCCATGACAATCGACTTTTATTTATTAAATGGGACAAGAGGCTATGCACTCATATTATTGACTCTCTACTTTTAGTTTTCCAAGACCAGGTTAATAAAAAACTAAAGTTTTATGGACGAAATGATAATAAATCATAAGGGTAAGAACAATGGAATATAAAGTCAAAAATAATAAAAAGTGTCATGTTTACTTAAAAAAAAAACAAGGTGTTGTTATAAAATTTCAGTAAAAATATTGGAAATAATCGTTTGGTTGGTGATTTGATAGGATGGGAGGATAAGAATAAATTTAACTTTAACATGCATTATACAAATTTATATGGTTTTTGAGATATTTCCATTTGTGTTTTCTCAAATCAATGTAGCGTAATGAATTATTTAATTAAAGTTAATTTTCAATACATTTATTTGACATTCTTTCAGTTGTTTTCTAAAAAAAAATACTTGGAAATTGTTTGAAGAACTTTTCATTTCAACAGCTATAATATATGTAAATGTTTATAGTAAACTAGATGGTTCTAATAGAACATGAGTAAAGAAATTCTGATATTGTTCTGCTTTTTGGGTAAACGCAGTGTATTGAAAAAGTAAGTATTAATTTTTTTAATTATAATTTCAAGTTTTATTAATTTATACAATTCTAGCTTCTTAGTTTTTGTTACACAAAACAGTTCGTATGCGATAAAAAGCGTGGACTTTCCTTTGTTCAGGATCTGCTTTCGTATTATCGGGTGTTGTACAGACCATCTCTTCCATGTGCTCCCATATGTAGTAGTATAGAGATGAAAAATGTGGGCTCTACCGTGGGCAAAGTATTGGGTTTGCTCTTCAAATGCAGTAGTTAGGAAAACGTTCATCTAGTAACGACAATGTATTGGAAAACTGTCGTCTTGAAATATCATTCGCTTTTACACTTCTTGAAGCACCGGCAGTATATCCCTTAAAAAATGTTCATAGATTTCCACGTTTAAATTTGGACAAAGGAAATATCGATCTATTAAATGATATACTTGAATCATTTGGCAACCGACACGGCCAAAGCGTCAACTAAAGATGACGATTCAATGCCACTACAAGTTCCTATCCACCGAAACAATTTCAGAACAATAACATTAAACTAATTAATGAACATTTCAGGATATATAAGTAGCTAGTAAAATACTATTAAATGAAAGTCAGTAATACATTGTATATTATAAATAAAGTTATTAAATATTACCTTTCTATACCTATATTTTATTTAATACTTGGCTATCGTGTGTAGTAGGCAAGCATTGTTGACAAAAACTGATATTGTTTGGATTACAATTATAACAAACGTCAAAAGGTGTATAAATATTATTATTTATGAGAGTCCCGAAATGGTTTTTGTAGGTTATATCACTTGACAGCAAAAAAATTTAACATCTCACATTTGCCGCCATTTTAATATTCCAAACGGATGTCAAACAAGGTCAAATAAGATTTTTTTCTACAACTAGAAGAGCATAAAAATTAAAATGCCTCAAAAACCATTCGAGCTTTGTATAATGCATGTATATTAAGTTTACTCTCTTACCTCCTATCCTATCAAATCTCCAAAAGAATGTATTAAATCATCAGTAATCCTACCCTGTATACTATTAACAGCAACGTTTTTAACTCTCTGCGTCACCAGTTTCACATTGTATGAGAAACTCTTAAGTGTTTTCTTTCAAAGCGAAGAAAAAAATTACCTGGGGCTTCGACAAAGCAGCAAAGAAAGTAAACAATATTCAACGCTTCATTAATACCAATTTATTTTTACTCTCTGTAGTCTGTATTAATTAAAACGACCAAACATGACCATTAATTAACAAAAGCTTTTACACCAACAAAGTAACAAATTCACAATAAAACATAAAAAAACGTGAACATTACAAAACGTGTAGAAAATATAACCTATTACATTTGCGTAAATAACTGTAAAAATATACTCTCTACAAATCTTGTTAAATTATTAGTTGGACTAATAATATTAATGACTATTATTTATTGTATTAATTATAGAAGTAATTAAATATTAAAAAATTAATCAATGACCATTTGCTATTAACGATGAATTTAAATAAAATATAACGATCTTAAAATGAAACCTTAGAGTTTTTTCTCTTATATACGCTTTCATAAACAGAACAATTTGCTAATGGAACAACACTGGTCAGCTGGAAAAATTACATTTAAACTATTTAAATATGGACTTTTGAATACTGAATTATAGTTGGCTAAAACAAGTTTCGTGTAATACGAAGATGTATTTATATCAGGTACATTATCAGGCAAAAACAATCACTAATCAATTTAGCAATGCCTTATTTTTCTGTAACTTCTCTTCGGCAACCTTGAAAAAAAATTAAACAGCTTCATTGACTGATGACTGATGCTTTATCACATACAGAAATGTATTTTTTTCATAACAATTAACTAAACAAAGTCTCTCCATGAGGGTTAAATTTGTTTTTCTCAACAATCTAAGCACACTCCAACAGTAGCGTAAAATTCCTAAGATATTTGTGTCAAATTTAAAGACTTTCAGTTCATGTTTCGAAAGATAGTCTTAAAGCTGAGTCATTTTTAAGTGATTCTCTATTCCCATCGAAAAATTTTCGACCAAAATTCAACATGTTTTTTCAAAAATTCTGATCATACTTAGGCACCAGCATTCTTTTTTATTGGAGCCTGTGTTCCGCAGGGTTCTATTCTTTGGCCGTGTTTTTGTCTATTTATACCTCGCTTTCCCGAGCGACATTCCTTCAATCCCAATTCAATTAAATGTAGTGAACAGGGGACAGATAGCGCTAGATGCTCTAATATAGTCTTTCATGAATAATTTTGGGAGCATTGCAATTTATGAATTGACAATTCAATTTATGTATATTATAAATACATTTTGGCTCATGCAACAACACATGTCAGCGAGAATATTTACGTCAAACGACAAGGAAGAGATCCTTCCTAGAAACAATATTTAGGTAAATAAATATCAAGCAAAAATATAAATTTTATTTTAAATATTGAAGGCATGATCTTGCAGCATTTTCCTCACTTGTAAACGCGAAATGTCTGATTTAAATTAAAACTTCGCACTTCATAAAATATGACAGACTGTTCTCAGTTGGACATTTGGCATCACTTGATGTTGCTTATATTCAAATCTATCTTACCAAAACGACCATTTGTTGTTATAGCAACTAGTTCAAACCTGATCACTCAAAATTCAAAATTGACTTTATTTCCAAATGAGCAATTTTGTTTCGTTGAATATCCATTTAACGCAACTCGTGCTCTGAATTTTGCTTAAATATGTATCATTTTCACCACTAGTTGCTGTGGTTTTTGAAAAATAATTACTCGTCAGAGCAGTTACTACCATTCATAAAAACTTTTTCTTTGGTAAACTTCATAAAGACAAAAAAATACTATTAACTTTTGGAAAACAAAAAAGATACTGATAGCCATTGAAAAAAATAATGTCGTTATCGTCTGAGTCACAATAGAAAAATGAAAAACATTGAATCATAGAAAAAAATTACCCATTAAACTTTTGTTACTCTTCATACACCCTGAACATCTGATGCTCAACATGTAACAACTGGTGTTCCACAAGGTTCTATTCTTGGACAATGTTTTTGTCAATTTACACCCCGTTTTTTTTTCTATAATCTTGACCATACTCAGCAAGCCCAGCCTTACCGAATTAGTTTTAATTAATCATTGAAGATTTATAAGCATTTAGTGGTATTTCGGAGCCTAATGCAACTTCTATGTGATATAGCATTGTCTTCACGTGGATATTTAGTCACAGCTATTTCTTTAGTAATAAAATTTGTTTAATATCGTCCCATATCCGTGGAACAAGGCTATGTAATAAACATAAAAGCACGCCTTCGTGTCATATTAAAATGAATAACATAAGTGTATTTTCAGTCGGGCCATTAACTGGGACAGAAGTAAATATTTTCGTTGTTCAGTTTGCCAAAGCGTAATCGAAAAAACTCTAACGTTATTATGGCGGTTGTTAAAGTCTCGAAATAATATCGAGTTAGAAGCCAGCCAATGTCAAGTACACCTGTGTATGTAAATATTATAAATAAGCCATCTCCACATACTCCGACAAGCACACATGGTAATATTAGCAGTTATGATGCGTGCAATTTGGCATGTTTCTCTCTCAAATGCACAGACATTATGAAAGAGAGAGATTTGGTTTTTTTTTTGCTGTATGAGAACCGTCACATATATGCATGGATAATGGGCATGTAAATGATAAAAGCTCCGAGAGGTATTTTTGGTAGTAGGTAGGTAGTGGTAGTAGCGGCAACAATACCCAGCTGCAAAAAATTAATTTTTGAATCAGTGAGGAGTTTTACTTTGTCGCGTTTTTTTCTTAATTTAAAAGATTTGAATATAATATATTGTATATGTATGTATTATCCATTTCAAACTGTTCGTATGACTAAATATTTTTTTATTTTTTACAGGTGAGGAAGAATATAGACAATGTGTGATAGTTGAATAAGAATAGATATACCTCGTCTCTAACACTCTCTCGTAAATTCTATTGGTTATATTTTCTTTAAAAACGCCTTCGGGGGTATGCATAATATTGGAATCTCAAAAAATCGATTTTTACTTAGCTTTACTTTTTATTGGATCAATTGGCTTAAAGATTTTGTAAAAATTGACAGCAAAAATTTATTATTAATTATTAACACTATTAACAATGCGGATATAAACAACGAAATCAATCTCATCATATGTTACTAGCCCCTTTCACATATCGTTTCGTCTCTCTCTATCTCTCATTAGTAGTTTCGTTGTCTTTATCTCCGTTACTAATAGGAGCTAGTGAAAAAATGAGAGCGATATAAAATAAATATATTTATTTTATATTTATGGTCACAATTGTTATACAAAAAATGAGGTGTTCACATATTTTTATTTAAAAGTTGTTTCAAATTAAGTTTCAAACACTTTTATCATCTTAATAAACCTCCGAATATGTCTTACTTCCGGTCCGAATTTTGAATTTTTTTTTATACGAAAATTGTTCCAAATCGAGCGAGCCATAAAATACGTTTGTACTCTTGATAAATATCTGTAGAACGCATAGTTAGCGAGATATTCGAAAAAAACTGCTTTTCGATAAAACACCTACTATCGGTAGGAATTCTGAAAAACAAAAAAATTTTAAATTTACTTTTGAGTATTTCTGTATTCTTTAGAAGCTTGCTTAAAGTTGGTAGTTTACGAAATATTGAAATTTTATTTTTTCCTTGAGGTACATTACTACTTCCGGTCTGCGACTTGGAGGATGGATTTTTGTTCGGATAGTGTTGCTGATAAAGTCATGAAACCTTGGTAAGTATTATCACCGCACTCTAATTAAACTCGAGGCATGTCTAAACACTGTTTCTGTATTTTAGAAGTTTTTGAAGCTCGACAAGTTGTGCGATTATTATTTGTTACTGGTTTTCCTAGTCAACTTAATGGAGTTATTACATTGTAACGCAATTAAGTGTGTATTATTTTTTTTTGTATTTTTGTCATGGAAGTGGTATACTTGTGATACATTGTTATTTTCAGAATAAAAATGTCTATTAGAATTATAAAATCTTTTTGACAGTTTAGCCTTAAAGCCCTAGGCTATACGTGATTTTTAGTTGTTTATTCGCCACCATTTAATGTCGTTGAAAATCGATCTGTGTTTTTTACTCCAAGGCTATGCATACCCCTTTAAAAAAGTCAAGAGCACCAAAATGAAATTTATGCAAATACTTTTACATATAAAAATTCTTTTTTTTTTGTTTTTCACAAATTAATTTTTCTAAGTAATTAGAGAAATTTAAACACAACTAACATTGCCCCCACTGTCACTAAATTTCAAGATACGACATTTATTTTATTAGTACTTAGTACAGAGAATGGCCGATAGTTAGAGCAGAATGCAATAATAATAATCTTTTCATAATCAGTAATCAGATAAGTAGGAATTCGTTATCCAGAATCTCAATAATAAAAATTCTTCGAAAGTCCATCTTTTATCAGACCATGAATATTATTTTTAGGAAAATCTAAAATATATGGCTATAATTTGCTTTTTTATAGCTTAGAAACCTAGAATAACCTGGTTGTTGTATACTCCAAATGGAAAAAATGCTGAAGAAGTGAATCAACAAGAATAAGAAAACCAAGTTTGTTTGATAAAGTAAGGGAGAACAGAACAAAGAACGCAGTGTAGGAAACATTTTACCTATATGTAATATTTAAAATGTTATATATTTTGACAAATACAAGCAAAGTGACTTCTTAAAGATTTCTATATTCTGCCTCCAAATATAAGGTTTGTTCCAACATAAAATCACAAACGCGTCAGAACCAATGAAACGTTGCAAATACAATCAGAAACTAGTTTGTAATTTCTTACAACCAATCAAATTGTGACAATATGTCTTCCGCAGTAGTGGCAGAAATAAAACAAATAATAGACATTTAAAAGATACCTAACATTTCTCAATATTCCGAAAAGTCTTCGCAAAACATGTCTTAACGAAATCGAAATTAGGTAAGTTTTACATATAATGACTCAAAATTGATATGCCGTTTCCTTAAAAAAAAGAATAGCTACATTCGCTTGGAAAATTTAATTATTCAAGTGTTCTTATATAATATTTTTTTTAATTAAATGAATTGAATTTGCAACGATAAGTAAATAAGATGTCTTTATATTTTCTATTTTTCGTTTAGTGTAAACGTCACTATTTTGAAGAGAAGTAAGTTAAATTACCGTCAACAAATGTTTGGTTAACAAACTGATCCTTAAATGTAACGTAGTCAACAGTTTCTTGATAAATGCTATGATACCACCGAATGCAATTTAGGTAAAATACTTTTTCCTAGTCTCCATTTCTTTATATGCAAATATAGTTACTCTGTCCAATCCTCGTGAAATAAGTAACCCCCTTATAGGCTGGTAATATTGACGACTTAATAGCGAAAATATAAACTAGAATGCATTGCAATCACTGGTAAATGTTTAGATCCAGAAAACAGAGACATTAACGTTGAAGATAAATATTATTAAAAGCAAAGTGATAGTAATAAATGGAGATCTCTTGCAAACAACATACATCAGAAACAATGTGAATATGAATGAATACTTCATAGTGTGAAGGAGTTATGAAGAAATACCTAAAATAAGTCAGAAAGTCACAAAATCTACCGCACTATAAATAAAATCATCCCGGCTAAAACGAATAAACCAAAGAGCCAAACTAAGGGCATACAATGGGCGATGCCAGTAAATTATAGCTACCTCTGAAAAGACACGAATCAAACTTCAATGCTATGGAGATGCCGGAAAAATATGATAAGATTTGCAAGGAAGAAATGAGAAAAATGACAACACAAATGCCTATTATGACAAAACCAGAGAAGAGACAAGATCTGGTATGGACAAGTAACCAGAATGAACCCTGATAAAGAAAAAATCAAGAAAAAGAGGAAGGAGGAAAAATGAAAGACCAAGAAAGATTTGAATGAAACGGATAAAAGAAATAGGTGCAAGCAGAGGGAAAATAATTTTGAAAAAAATGGAAATTCTGGCAAAGAGTCGGGTAGACTATAAAAGATGAATTGCAAAGAGGTGAAATAAGATCCCAAATCCGGCACCTTAACAGACATAAGGATATACAGTGAAGAGGAAGAAGAAAGTAGAAAGCCACTGCCCAGATTACATAATATTACTTCAATTACATTTTAATAATGTATAACCGCTGTAACAATAATTACAAATTAACGGTATTCATGAGACATGAGGGCACCATTTGTCGTTTCTTTTCTCACAAATACTTTTCAATTGAATGTTTATTTATATAATAATGAAAATATGTGTTATAAAATGAATTACATTCTATATCGTGGAAGTCACTCTTTGTTCGTTCATCCAACAATCTCCTCTGTGAAACTTAGACAACAAGCCAATAATTCAAACGCATCCTCAATAATTACCCTCCCCCAATTGCGCATAACTTGCAATAACGCTAAGGCAGTTACCCAATTGCTTTGTTAAAAAATCCTCCACCAGACAAAACACAATTTATCCAATAAATAATAAATTAGTAATATCCACCAGTTTCGAACAAAAATGAAATTAAAAGCATTTGAAATGGATAACAACAAAATATGATTTTCGTGATCGAATTGCTCGCGGTGCATGACAAGACATGCATGAACAAGCATATGATTCAAAAACAACAAAAAAAGGGGGAAAACTAAAAAAACATTGTAAGCGTAAAGCATCGTTTGCAACCTCCAAAAAAGCTTGGGCTTCTTGGGAGATAATAAACGGTGTAGACTGGATATAACAAGAAAATGTACTTACTCTTTCCTCAGCCGGAAGGATCAAACCTCTCTCATGAGCTTTTATAAAATCGATGGGTTTTTCTTCGTTCTTACTTTCAATTTTACCGACATTACCATCGACCAGTCCAGATTCCAGTGCATTCAGCAAAGGTATCACTGCGCCGGTGTCTGGATCTTTAATGACGGTACTCGATGGGTCTATCAGATGCTGTTCAATCGCATCATCCAATGTTATACGCTTTCTATCTATTATTGAAGTTGTAACGAAAGGATCTGTGAATCCCCCGGTCAGGGGATTGTACATGCCGTATGTTATGGCCTCTATGAGGGTGAAACCTCGTCTGGGTGTTGTCAAAAGACCGCTATCTATGGCGTTCGGTAGTGTGTGTAGCTTAGAGGTAGCGCTGTCTAAGACATTTCCTTTCTCGGAGTCTACCAAGCCACGTCTGAAACCCTCGGGAAGTTTAACCAATTTCTTTTTATTCGTATCCTTGACCAGAGCGGTGTCCGGATCAACGTAACCGTACGTAACGCATTCTTTCAAAGTTAATGCATCCTTGGATTGTGGATCGGTGAATTTTCCCGTTTTCACATCTAAATAATCCTTTTCCACGGCCTGTTCGAACGTGAGAGGTTCGCGCAGGAATATAGGCAAGGTTTGATCGTACGACGCGAGTTGGGACTTGAATTTACCGCTGGGCATTTCGAAAATTACCGGTTTATCGACGTTCAAGATGCCGTCTTGTATGGCGATTTTTACCGTTTTTAATCGCGCGTTTTGGGGATCTTTAATGACCGCAATTTCCGGATTGATAAATTCGAATCTGATCGCATCTTCTAAAGAACATTCGCGGGGGTGCCTGGCGCTTGCCAATTGGTTCACTAATTTTTGCGTCTCCAACGGTTTGTCCAGAGTTACTAGAAGCCCCTTGTCGAGAGCCCTATCGAAATTGTACGTCTGTTTTGATTTCCTATCTATTACGCGACCTTTATCTATATCAATTGCACCGTCAGATATCGCCAGTACAAGGGGTATTAACGCGCCTGTGTTAGGATCCTTCATAGCGGTCGTATCAGGTTCTATTAAACCGTTTTCTAAAGCTTGTTGGAGATCGTAGAAAGCATTATTCGTAACATCAGCGAACTTACCCGATTCCGGCCGATACAACGCGTTCAGCACAGCCTCCTCTAAGGTCAAAGGTTTGCGTGCAGTGACGATAAGCCCTTTATCTTTAGCTTCTTCCAAATCGATCTCCTTTCCATTTGGTAAATTATACACCGTGAGTTTATCATCAATAAGGTTATATTCGATAGCTTGCGGTAGTTTTATGTATTTATTGGATTTAACGTCTTTAACTATGGACAACTCTGGATTGATCAATTCCTTGTCGAGTGCTTCTCTTAAGGTATATTTCGCGCCATATGCAGGATGAACGAATAGATTTGATTCCGGCAAAAGTAGTCCCATCTCTATGGCTTCATATAAGCCGAAATTAGCTGTCTCTATGTCTACTATGTAACCAGCGTCCAGTGCTTTATTTAACGGCATAATTTCCAAAGTAATTGGATCTTTATATTCGCCTCTTCTCATGTCCACGATACCAGCACGGCCAGCTTCACTCAAGGTCAGAAGTTTCTTGTTCTTTTTATCGAAATAACAAGGTAACAGAGGATTTATAATGAAGTTCCTGATAGCTTCGTGCAATGTTATGTTTCTCTGCGTTACTGGGTCGATGATCTTTCTAGTTTTATCATCATATAATCCTTGATGTATGGCTCTCTGGATGGAGACTGCCGCCTTGTTGTCTATCAAGATACCCAGATGGAATGCTTCTTGCAAAGTAACTTCGCAATGCTCATCTTTCGAGAAGTCTCTTACTTTGCCAGTGTTACCGTCCACGTAATGTGCGAGTATAGCATCGACTAAATTGAGTTTTCTCCAAACACCCGTCTTGGTGTCCTTCACAGAGGCAGAATCGGGGTCTATGAGACCAACTTCGATCGCCTCGATGAGCGTCCAGTAATTTCCAGTTCTAGGATCTAGGAATAGTTGACTTGAAGGGTCGTAGATACCTTTGGCGAGTGCTTCGCTCAGTGACATGGGCGTTCTAGTTTCTACCAGCAAACCAGTATCGAAAGCCTCGTTGAAATCAAGCTTCTTATTCGTGAAGGTGACCGTGCCACGTTCGGTGTCAATTATGCCGTCGCTCACGGCTTGATCGAAGGTATATTTTTCTTCGCTTATGGTTACCATTGTTGATGTCGTGTCCAAGTAACCTCTGTTTATAGCGGAATGTGTCTTTAACTTCTCCTTACTCTTCGGATCTACGAATTCACCGGTGCTAGGATCGTAATAACCTTTGAATACAGCTTCTGGTAATGTAATCTGACTTTTTGATGGTACTATAATGCCTCTTTCTTGCGCATCGTATAGGTTTAATTTGACACCGGTGGCGGGATCGATAACTTGGCCATCATCAGGGTCAATGAGATTATCATCAATGGCTTCTTTAAGAGTTATTATTTCACCAGTCTGTGGTTCTTTCAACGACAAAACGTCCGGATTTAATATTTTATCTTCGATAGCTTCGTGTATCGTGAAGCTTCCATCATCAATATCTAATTTACCGCTCGTTGGATTGTACACTTTTAACGCGAGAGTTTCTTGCAAAGACAACGGTTGTACGGTATTTATGATGTAGCCTTTTATGCATGCCTGGTCTAATGTCATTGTAGGGTTAGTTATAATGCCTTTTTCGGGATCTAGTAATTTAGCTGTTATAGCTTCATTTACAGTTATTACTTTATCCTGTTTATCGTCTTTAATTTTAGTTCCTCCAGTGTCTATAAGTTTACTGTCTATTGCTTTCGCTAAGGTAATTTGATTACCGGTACGTGGATCGAGTATAAGTCCGCTCTTCGGAAGGTAATAGTGCAAGAGTACTGTTTGTAATATATTCATCATAACTGGTCTGGTTTGTACTAAATTCATACCGACAGCCTCGTTTAGTGGTACTAACTGTCCGGCAGCTGAGTCAAACACGCGTCCACTCACTGGACTTAATAAATTAGTATGCATTGATTCTTTTAAAGGTACCAGTTGTTTTTGTTTAGTATCATAAACCTCCGAAATGTTAGCATCTATGATATGCCTTTCCACCGCATCTTCTATCGTTAGTTGTTGCTTAGTGAGTGGATCTATGATCCTCTCTGCTGCAGTGTCGTACATGTTCTGATTGACGACGGCGCAAAGTGACAACGGCCTTGGAATGTTAAGGATGTATCCCTTCCAGAAAGCATCTGGGAACTTCAGTCTTTGCTGTGTTGAGGTGTTGATAATTTCGCCGCGACTTGGATCTACGATTTGAGCGTCTATAGCTTGATAATAAGGCACCAGTTGCATGTCCTTAGGATCGCAAATAATAACCGACTTTGGATCGACCAGATTTGTTGCGAGAGCTTCGGCAAGAGGCACTGCTCTTCCAGTTTCGCCGTTCGTAATTTCGACTTCTTTCGGATGAAACGCTTCCGTCTCTACGATTTCTTCCAATGTCAGTGGTTGTACTTTTTCTTTAGGTTTATCCGCGACGTTGATTATCCATCTGATTTTTAAAGCCTCGAAGAACGGCACTTCCTTTCCCGTTCTTGGATCTACCATGAAACCGTAGTTGACATCAATCAGATTTCGACCGATGGCTTCGTTCAACGTCAAGTAAGTCGGCTTTTTCTTGGTGAGATCCTTGACCAAGACCGCTTGTGGATCAATTACGTGTAGTTTATATATTAAATCGTAAAATGTAATCCCTTCCATTGTTTTGGGATTGAGGAAATAACGCCTTTGCAGGTCGTAATAATCCAAGTCGGCCAAAGCTTGAGCCGTTAAATTTTTAGATATGACAATTTTAGGTAATTTTTCCTCTACCAAAACAACTATATTCTTGTCTATAACTTTCACAGGATCGTAGAGTTCAATTTTGTGGGTTATTAAACCCTCGTGCACCGTAAAATCTAGTCTTTGTCGATTTAAGATAACTACACAAGTTTCTGGCGTAATCTTGGATTTGTTCAAGGCGTCTTCTATCGATGTCGTTTCGTATGCACCTAGTTTTCCATCGTCCATTTCCACGACTTCTGCTAAAAGCTCCTCGTTTACTTTCACAGGTTCATGTTCCAGCAAGGTAATTCGGTTTTTATTTACTATTTGTGCATAATCAGTTGGTGCTATGTAACCTTGCATCAATCCATCTTGGACGGTATATGGTAATTCTGCATCTCTATAGACTAATCTGCAAATTTTCGGGTCAATATCTCTATCAGCAATCATGTCTGATATTCTCTTTGGCGGTTTATCCAAGGGTTTTTCTACCAGAGCAATTAATGTTTCTTGTTTTTTCGCTATAGCTAATTCACTAGCTAGCACCTCAGCTGTTTTAAACGTCGGTTTAACGAGTTCAACTTCTTGTTTGCTCAACACTTTAATACCATCCTGCGGCTCCATTTTGTTATGTTGCAAGGCATAGCTTAGAGTAAACGGTAATTGTTTCTTCAAATAAGTGATTCTACAAGTCTCAGGTTCGATCAGTTTAAGCCTAATTGCATCAGAAACTGGTATTACTGTCTCTACTAAAGTCGCCGTTTCAATTTTTTTAGGTTCTTCCGTTATTCCAATAGGATCTTTAATGATCTGCGGCTTTACAAAATCTGTATCTTGTACTGTTTCTTTCTGAATGAATTCCTCGGTAAAAGAGGGCGTTTCTGGTACTGTTACGTTAGTTTCTGTTTGGGTTATTATAACTATTGTATTCGTATCAATGATTTCAATAATAGTATCTATAGTAATAATATTTTGGATCAAGGCTTCCTCTAACGTTATCGGAAGTTTTCGACCATCGACTATCACTTGACATATATTTGGTTGAATTTCTTCTTGTTGTATTGCATCAGCAATAGATAGCGCTTTTTTAAGTGTCGGTTTGGATATAGTTTTGTTAGGTTCTTTAATTGCATCAGTTGCACTATCAGTTTCTGTCAGTGTTGGTTTAAGAGCATCTGTTATTTGCTCTTCTTTGACTGTTGCCTTATGTACTGTAACATTAGTTTCGGTAGAAGTAGTTTTTACAATATTCGCGGTAGTCACTACTACTTCTTTGCTTTGAAGATCTTTATTAGTTGGTAACACTTTATCCTGAGGAATTTTTTCTGTAAGCGTAGGTAATTGTTTAATCGGAAGATGCTTGTCAGTCGTTGGTAATTTCGATTCCTGAGGAATTACTTCAGAGGCTTTGGGTATTTGCTTGCTTGGAAGATCGTTTTCTTTCGATGAAAGTGCTTGAGAAGAAACAATTTTTTTATCTTTACGGTCTTTAACGGCCTTAGCAATGGCAGCTCCAGCCAATACTGGAAGCGCGATAGGAGCAGTTAATCCTCCAATGACAGCTACCAAACCCATTTTAGCTGCCTTCTTAAAATCTACTCCTTTTCCAGTTTCATCCTTTATGTGGCCGGTTTTCTCATCTATCAATCCTTTTTTGACAGCCTGCCCAACGGTAATGGGTTTTTGAGATTTAACGTCATATATTATTGAATTCGGATCGACTATTTCCTTTTCTAAAGCTTCCTGGAATGTGATTTGCTTCCCTGGATCAGATGGATCGACGAATTTACCAGTCTTTTCGTCGTAAATTGTATCAAAAGCTTCCGCTATGCTCATTTCGGTATCTTTTACAGTTTCATTGATATTGATCAACGTTTCGGTCGCCGTCGCTTCTAAAATACCATCTTTTAAAGCATCTCTTATGGGCATTGTCCCTCCAGATTTAGGATCCGTAAATGTTCCAGCATTCATATCGACCAATCCCCTATTCAAAGCTTCTGTAAATGATATTACGTCGCGCACATTCGTAGTGTTTGTAGATGTGGTAACATCTACGACGATTGCCTTAGCTCGTGCTTCATCCAAGGGAAGTATCTCTCCAGTTTTTACATTCTGAACTTCATCATTACTTATTAAAACGAAACCCTCCAAAATATTCATAGCCGTCGTAGTTACAGTATGAATTGTGACATTTTCCTTAACTTCCGTTACGTTGCTGAACTCTACATTTTGTACATGTTGGTCTATTGTTAGTAGACCTCTGTCGATAGCTTCCGAAATAGGTATTTGTTGACCTGTTGTTTGTTCTTGGAATGTACCTTTTTTTGGATCAATCAATTTCCTATCCAAAGCATCGTTCACGTTAATACTGTTAGAATTTAATTTACCTGGTATACTCATGATGTACTTCTCTGCTATTGCCTTGTCTAATGGAATCTTCTCGCCAGTTATGGGATGCGTAAATTCTTTTGTTTCTATATCAATGAGGCCACGATTTAGGGCAACTTGGAATGTCATACCGGCAGGTGGTATGTTTTCAGATGTTGCAGTTTCTCTGAAAATATCCCTATTCAAAGCTGTTATAATATCTACTGGTCCATCCGTGGTATTGATTAACGAAGTAGTTCCATCGATCAATTTGCTTTCTATAGCTTCAGCTAACGTTATCTTCCTGCCGCTAGGATCAACCATCACACTCAAAGGATCTACAATATCACAAATTATTGCCTGCTGCAGTGTAAGTTGTTCGCCTGATTCTGGGTGCACAACTTTGCCAGTGGCTGGGTCTATTAGACCTTGCTCGTAAAGTTCAGGTACTGATAAACTATGATTTAGAGGAACCAACACTTCGTTTGAACCAGCTGGATCCAATATGCCTCTTTCCAATGCTTCTTTAATGTTAAGCACATCACCACGTTGAGGATCGACAATCTTTCCTTGGTCACCGTCGATAATGCCTTGATCTAGAGCTTCTTTAATGGTTAGCGTTTCACCATTAGGTGTAACGTAAGTAGTTGGACGCAGTAACATTTCAGCAGTTTCCTTATCGACTAGACCCTGTTTAAACGCATCCTTCGGTCTGATAATTTTTCGTCTTAATTTTTGAAGTACCACCGGCTTGGCTTCCCTGGCAGGACTCAGCGAGTGAGCTCGACCTATCGCAACCTTATATTTAGGTTCGGTAGTGACTCGTCTACGTGTAATCTCACCTGGCGAAGGCTTTTCACTTAAATCGATCGTGGTCATGTCCAACACCTTAACGGGTTCACGTTCTCCCTTCTGTTGCATTTCCTTAGCTTCCTCTGGTGTTATCAAACCAGCTTCGAGAGCTTCCTTTATGGTATACGACTTACCAGTTTTAGGATCAGTCACGATCAAAGTTGTCGAAACTACTTCCGCAGTCTTGCTTGATGTTGGAGTCGTGGGAGATACGGTTGTAAATGTTCGCGTCTGATACAATTTCAGCATTTCCTCGTCTATCAAGCCGCGATGGAATGCAACTTCCAATGGTATATTTTGTCCTGTATTTGGATCGATTATCGTAGCTGTTCTGGTCATGGTGACTTTTTCTTCGCCTACTTTTGGGAGAGCTTCACCATCAATTTTAATTTTTCCATTGCTTGCTGCATCCTCTAATTTGGTCCTTCGTCCCTTACTGTCCACGTATTCTCCTGTTTTTTGATCGACGACTCCTTGCTTTACGGCTTCTTGTAAATTTAGATACAGCGTCGGGTCATGAGGATGTTGTACTGTTACTTTATCAGAACTAATCACATTACTTTCGATTGCTTCTAATATGTTTACCGGATCTTTCTCGGACTGCGTGAAAACAACGCGGGAAATAGACGGATCATACACGACTCCTTCTTTAATCAAAATCGGTGGTAATTTATTCACTTCCGTTGTTAATTCGACTGTTCTCATGTCGTTCTTACCGACCTCCATGATTTCCTCGAAAACTATGTAGCCTTCCTTTATAGCATCCTGCATGTTCATTTGCTTATTGTCTTTGTTATATTGACCTAGATGATCTAAGATTTTCTTGTCCAAGCTTCGAGAAAGCGGCACGTATCTCCTGTTCTTAGGATCGACGACAACCGCTGAATTCGGGTTGATTATCTTCAATTTGATGCACTCTTCGAAACTTACCAATCTATCGGTGCCTGGTACGGTAAACAATCCGGAAACCGGATCAAACAGGTTTCTTTGTATTGCCTCTTTTAACGGCCAACCCTCTTGAGGTATTTCGAAAGTTCGTCTTTCGTACATTTCTGTCGTTGTTTTGGTCGTAATCAGTGAGTTACTTTCGCGAATTGTTTCGGGTTCCTGTTCGAGTCTCATGAATTTAATGGTGGTTTTAGTCGGACTTTGCGTCGCCTTCGGGTAGGCTCCGGTGTATTTCTGCGGAACTTCAGTATCCGGAGCGATTTTGCCCTCATTTAAAGCTTGCACGATCGGAATCGCCTGGTGCGTTTCTGGGTCGTTATAAGTTTGCGTGGCGTTATCTATGTAACCCTTCTTCAGAGCTTCCGAATACGTCAACTTTGACGTGGAGTACTGTTCCCCACTGGTGGTGAATGTCACGTATCTCTGCACCAATTTGCTGGTAGTTTGCGTGGTGACATTAATCATTAGTAAACTATTGAGGAGCGCAGCTCCTTCGGCCGTTATCAAATTCTGAGCGATAGCATCGTTCAAAGGCACTACTTTATTCTTGCGTACGTCGATGAAATTTCCAGTCTTTGGGTCAATATAACCGCTGAACACGGCCTCTATCACAGTTAATTCATTTCCATTTTCGAAGACGCCGATATTACGCGTCAACATTTCGTAAACTTCCGGTTTTACCTCACCGGTCTTCACTCCTTCCTCAAACGGCACCAACTTACCGCTCTTCAAGTTCGTCACTAAACTACCACCCTTGTTCTTGCTTATGAATCCTTTAGCGCTAGCCGCGTTAAAACTTATATAATCGGATTTGTCGGGTGGTTGGAAGCCGTCGATGTCAAAGATTGATTTTTGCGCGACCGATACTATATAACCACGATTGACGGCGTCTTGTATGCTACAAACTTCATTCGTGTACGTATCTATGAATTTACCGTCTGGGAGAATAATTCCCAGCGCTAACGCGTCGTCTAACGTGACGAATTCACCGGTACTGGCATGCAGGACAGATCTGATCGAGTTCGAGTCCAGGACTCCACGAGAAACAGCTTCAAGGATCGTGAGGTAACGTTGGTGTAGCGGTGACGATATTTTACCTTCGTTATCGATTAGATTTAAATCGCAGGCGTCTTTTAAAGTCATCGGTTTTACGATGAATTGCCTCCGTTTGGCTTCTAAGAACGGTAATTTTTCGTGACCCCATATGTACTTACCCAATTTAGGATTGATTATTCCCTTCTCTAGTGCCTGTATGACGGTGATTTTATTATCCGATTTAAGATCTACAATTTCGCGAATGTCCCCGTCGATTATGTTCGTTTTAACAGCCGCATCGATCTGATATTTATTACCCGAATTTCGATCCACAATCCAACCGGTGCGCTCATCGATGAGCCCTTGATTTATGGCATCGTGTAATGAAACGGCGCCCGTTTTTAGCTTCACTTCCCGATGGGTCGTGTAGAGATAGCCTTTTTGGAATGCCTCCTTGGTAGAGAGCAATTCGCCATTATCTAGTCTGTAGGTGCCCGTGAAAGGATCGACTCTTCCATCGTTAATAGCCTGGTCGATACTAGTAGCATGTGTTACCTTAATTCTCTTCTCTGTTGGATCGGCGAATCCATGCTCTGCACCGTGGATTTCTCTCTGAATAGCTTCCAATAACGTCAAGTTACGTCCACCTTCTTGGACGCCGCAGGGACTGTAAAGTTGTTCGGCGATCTTTTCGTCTATCAGGCCGCGACTGAGGGCCTCCTCGATGGTAACTTGTGTACCATCTGGCGAACTCAAGATCTTACCGGTTCGCACGTCTAATATTCTGGAAGCTATAGCATCGTGAACGGTCATCGTTTCGCCCGTGTAAGGGTTGATAATACCCGGAGTATCGATTATGTTATCGGTACCTATACCTTCGTGCACTTTGTGAACGCGCTTTAACGATTTGATCTCGCTGAATTGCATGCTGTAATTGTGAGGTATTTCCTGCGTTATATGTGTTGTCGTAGTGTATCTTTCGGGAGGCCTTCCGTTCGCGATACCATTGTCCGTATCGTTGATGTCTGTTTCGTTCTTGGACTTCGTTTGCAGATACCTAAATCGATGAAGTGAATAAATAGTAGTAAGCCTACAGTCGAATCGCGAATATTTCAGCTACAATTTCGTATGCGCATAATGATATGTCTATATAATTAAGTAGGAAAACTTACTGCTTGGTATAGTGGGTAGTACTGGTGTAGGTAGTGGAGTGTTCGTTTGTGCTGCTCATGTGAAATTCGGATCGGAATGTTTTGAACGGTGGCGGCTCCATTTGCTCCACCAATCTCTGAAAATTAAAAAATAAACTTGATATTTGTCCAATTACAAGGGCGATATAATAACTTGTATAGTGTTAGGTTACGAAAGACGTTGATGAGATCATAACAAGATGATGGCAAGAGCATACACATTCGCAATAGATATTTGCTGTTTGTAGTAATAATAACGGACAATAGAGTGCGCCCGAACTTCTTACATAAAGTGCAAACCAAAAAACGGACTTAAACATTACTTGAAAACAAGGTCTTAACCTATGTGTGAGATAGGTATAGATGCATTTTCTTCCGTTTTTGTTGGTTTCGTATAACCATTAGATTATATCGTTGACTGAAGAAATACCTAAAGATTGGAAATCTATGGCCAAAATGTGTGGCAGCTGACTTTATTTTCTCTTATAAATCTGTCCACAAACTTTACGACTTACTTAAATAGTTGGACTGCAACTATTCCTGAGTATTAACTATAGATAAAGCCATATAATATATGAAATTGAATGTTACTGCGATTTGTAAGGCATGCGTTTAGGGTGATGTATTAGTAAATTAAAAAGTTTCATAAGGCATGATTTTTGCGCAAGCGGTTAAGATTTAAAAAACGAGTCGCTTGCAGTGAGTTTTCTAGGGAACGAGCGTGCAAAATGTCTTATGAAATGTTTATTTTATATTTTCTGTATTTCGCGTATTAAAAATTCAAAAAATAGTTAAAATAAAAGACACGTTTTGTTCGAACATGTTAGAAATTTAGTTTTTTAGAAGATGGTTTCACTGATTTTTATTAGAAATTTACCATTAAACTCTAATGATTTATGTTGTTAATTAGTTTATTGTCTTTTTCATTCTTCGTGCAATTTCTGCTGCACATGGTTGTTACATTAAAACTTTTTATTTGACATTTAAATATGCTTTGGTTCCATATGTAGTTGTTACCAACTTCATAAAAGTTAGCGTGTGATAAAGTAGAACTTGATACAACTAAAACGGTTGTCCTAAAGTGAACTTTATAGCCACAATACCGAAATAGAAAAAGGATTTTATGGTAGTGAAGAAATATTGAAAATAAAAGTATTTTGAATATTGCAAATATTTTATTCAACAAAATCCACAGAAATGTCATTTACTTTATAAAAATAAAAAAATTAAGTAAATATTTTAATATTCCAGTGTTTTTGTTATTAAAATAATAAGAATAATAAAAAAAAATACTACTTTTAACACAATAATTGACAAGCAGATATAGCTCCGATCAACAATCTAGAAATAGAAGTAAATGAATATAATAAGATTCGAACTTTACTGTAACTCTTAGATTAGAATGCTTCAGACGTTTTGAATTTGAAATTCAGTTTTTCACATCAAATTTAACTTAGATACTGTTCAGGACGATAAATAATATTGTTTAAGAAAGACAATTGTTTTATATATTTATGTACAATACGTTAAGTTAAAATATTGTTAATTCACACTGTATATGCATATGTATTGTAAAACTACAAGTTTAGTCATAAAAACCCAGATTTCTCTTCTATTGTGAAGAAATGTATGTAAATATCTAGTTTATTGCCAATCATTATAAAGTACAATAATAAAGTACGTGTTTAGTCATTTTTCTTGGTAAATAATCTCCCCTCCTACTCATGAAAAGAAATTATTGTAACTGAGAGAAGGGAAGAATCTTTGATAAAATAACGATAAAATGTATTAAGTTCTAAACAAACGTCCACGCGAAGCAGTTGTGTTAGGCTTCAACAACTGACATTTAAGCAAGTTCTACAGAAACATCCAAACAAAGCAGTTGTGTTAGGCTTCAACAATTTAAAAGTTAAGTGTTAGATAAATTAAAGATAGTGAGTGACATATTATCAGTGTTTCATTTAATATTTAAACAACAAGCATTTATATTCCTTCAAAAAAGAAGGAATCAACAGATACCTTTTCTGTGAAGTGAAATTTGTATTTTGCAAAATAAAGCTGCTTTTCTTTTGTGGTCGCCATCTATTGCTTTTTACCTCGTCGATACCCCTCCCTCTTAATAATATTATATATCGCAGACAAGAATGCTACGTTTTTTTAGGCTTTTGAATTGTTAAAATTTCAACCAAAAACAGATCGAGAGCAATGAAGCAAAACAACATGTCAAGATAATATTACAAGTTACAAGTAACGTTACATAATATTAAACTTATAAATTATAAGAGCAATTTGTCAGTATGAGCATTTTGAAAGTCACAAAAATACAGAATCAGACTTCTTCTTTTACGTTCATTTTAACGAGTTATTAATAAGATTATTATTTAGAATTTTCATAGGTAAATTTATTTTAATGATTTTATGTGTAGGTAAATCCTGTCTTTTTAGTTAGCAATTAAAAATGAAAATTGTACTACTTGGTTTGGACTGCCCTTATTACCAAAAGATTGTCCAAAATGTAATTTAGTCTATATAGAGTTCTTGAAAATTGGGATCATCGATATTTGGTCTTCTAAGAGAAGCAGAGGCAGTCATTCACACAGTATTATTTTCAGAATTGTATCAATGACTCTTCAAAATAAAATAAAAATATCTGATCTATTTCTATTTGTTATTTCATTTTAATTTAAAAATAAACTGCTCTTACTGAAAACCCCTGTATATAAACTCACAGCTTTAGCCCTGAATTTATCGATTCTCTTCGATGAAAACCGCCCACGTTAAATTTGGATCAACACCATTAATTACCATCTAAATGCTAAGGGAATGTAAAAAATTCCGCGGTCAGCATGTTTTTTACATAAATACAATAAACAGTGGTATAGGATCGATTGATATCTTATTATTGAAAGTGTTTTTTCTATAGTGTTGACCGACTTGAATTCATTGAAACCTATGTAAATCTATGTAACAGGAATTTGCAATGAAAGTAGTATAGTCGTCCGTTAATCAACGAATTATATTCAAACATCTATTTGCTAGCTGTCACACGATCAGTCCCAAGCACAGATTTATTTTCAAAGCCGTGATTCATGCAGAACAAAGCGATTTCAGTTCCGGACTTGATTTGCGAAGTGTGCGACTGAAGACATCCTACACAAAACAAAGCGGTAACTCATTCTCTTTTAGACAAGCAAATGAGGTGGAGTTTCTTGTATATTCCATTACCGCATGGTTCATAAATTTAATAGATGAACGTTTATATTTTGCAAAACAGACAAAGGTATATTTACATTTTAACGTATGTCATCTACAATTTAAACAACTACTTGTACAAAAATAGAAATACCTAGTTTAATTTTGATAAGTGATTATGTCACAACTTCTATTAAATTCGTTAAGTTGTAAATTGTAAAAGAAAAGAGATCAAAGTAGTTTCCTATAACATGTACACGTTCGTTATACAAGGTCCGGCAACAGGATTAAATGATTTTGAAAACATCAGTGATGAAATTTGTACTTTATTATCGAAGGTTTTGTTTTAGAATGGCAAATTGGCCTGTTAATCAACGGATCTCTGCTGTACAATCATTTATCCTGACCCAGTCCATCGTGCAAACCCAAATGCAATTTTTGAGATGGTAAAGAGATGTAGACGAAAGGGTTAGTGTAGTAAACTCAAAATTTGTCGGAGGTCGGAGTCTAACGTAAATCGGCATTCAATTTCACTGCGAATTGCAGAGCGAAGTATGCGACAAATTTTAAAGTTAGATTTGAAATTTCATTCATATAAAGGGTACAGATAGTCCAGAGACTGAACCCTGTAGATAAACTTAAACGCCTCAATATCCGCAGGCAATTTCTTGAAATACTGTACAATAATGCACTGGAATCGACACTTTTCGAATAAGAGTAAAGTGGGGGAGATATAGTGGATGGCTCAAATTATTCCATATTTTATGCTGTTTGGCAGCCATGGATCAATGGCGATTGAATCAACGTAATAGTTTTCGTACGTCTATACGAGCATTGTAATCAACGAATAAAATTTAGGGTTTGTGAAGTTTACTACAAACCGAACGCTGTAAATCTAATGTCAAGTGGTCACTAGCGAAGTGTAAACGAAGTTTCGTGTACGCCAACATCCGATGTTAATACTTCTAGTAAAACTGGTTGAAATAAAGTCAACAATATTATTTTTATTTAATATTAATCATTAAAATAATCCTGTTATTATTATTATATACAAAATTTACATAAATGACATATGTACACTGCAAAAAAATGAAAAACGACTATATTTATAAAATCAAAGTAATATTCAAAACAAATACCTAGTGATAGCATAAGAATGTAAACGCCAGACGGAGATTTTATTCTTTACGTCTACTATATGGATATAAATATATATTATATGGACATACAGATGTGTATAGTTTCGCAATCATTTTGAAACGTAGTCTCTATTTCGAAAAGTGCAACCTCGTTCGCTTAATATAAGTCACTGTATTCAAAGAGGACGGCTAATGACTTAAAATAGTCGCAAGCTATACATAGTTTAAGGCGCGTACGTTTTTTTCTTTAATTACATACGCATTACACTTGAATGGGCAGGAACAATCGAATTCCACTTGTGATGAACAAGTGCTTTTTTTCGTGCTACCTAAATGTCGGTAATTTGGTAAAATATACACTGATGAAGTAACAGGTACATACGTAGATGTCTATAAACATTACTGTTACATTACATTATTACTTTATACCCTCTCTTCTTAGAAATTATAATTTTTTAATGCCTCAAATTCATTCACTAATATATATGGTTTGGAATAAAATACGTCTTGTTTATCATTTAATAAAATTACCCCTAATATTGGACGTGATTATACGAAATAATATTGGCTGCCGTACGTTTTGAGAGAGTTATAAAGTAAGGTTAGATTCATTTAAATTATCGAAATGCTCTTAATAATTGATTGTAGCCGAATTGTCAATTACAGTTAGAGAAAGTGCTTGTTTTAATGATTAAAGGTACGTAAAAAATAAACTCTAATTGGCCTTTTATACGAAACGTTATAATGTGTTTTATATATGTAATTGATATTACAAAATAATAAAGGTAAACATAACCTAATTCATGTTCATAATTAACACATTTCAAAATATCCTTCATATTCTCTGAATCATGTTAACTTTACGATGTTTGGAAATAAGCAATTACCTACCTTTTAATTTGTTTGAATTTATACAGATTCAAATAAATAATTACGATAAAATATTGAATCTGATTGGTTAAAATTAAAAAAAATGGTGAGTGAATTTGTAGAGATATGGTGTAAATGTTTCCTTAAAAATTACCAATTACTTACTAGGTTTTATTTCTTGGCATAAATCTTATTTAATATCTAAACATATTTAATAAATAATAATACGTTGTCTTTATTTTAACAGTAATTACATGAAAAATACACATAATGTGATACATGTGTAATAAACCCTACTTCCACAATTTTGTGTTTATGTGATGTTTAATAAAATATTCTAGGATTTTCTAATTTACCTACTCTAAGTTTTACAATTAGTGAAGCCAAGTATCTTCCGTTAATTTTTGGATAGCATTTATCACAATATTTATTGATTTGCATTCCACTATTGTATACCTATAAATTTGATAATTACTTATAGATAACGACATCTCGTATTTCTCCAAACAATCGAATAAAATTCTAGTAGTACTATATATATTTGAAAGAACAGAAGAAGCGCTCGCTCAATCGACTCAGAATTTTAAGTGCTCCGATAGACGAGGTGAAATATTTGGAATAATTATCTTTTCTTATTGAAGGATTCAGCTCATGGAATGCAACATTCATGCATCAACGAAAGTGTTCGCGTTTAGATGAAGGGTTATTCAAGTTTACGATTATGTTTGCGACGTCATACAGATTCCATTAAACGAAGGGGATCCATAAAATTATATGTTTTCCTTTTGATAAGAGGAGATTATCATAGAAAAGCCATAAACACATGCAATTGAATAACCGAAAGGAACATTTACAGCGACTATATATACAGAGAGAATGTAACAAACACTTTAATTCGTGTATGATATAGAAAAGTGGAATTACAATAGAAAAACCTTAAGTAAATATTTAGCAGCAATAATTATAACCTGTCACATTAATATTTATACCTTTCTCCGTTGGTAGAAGAAATATTAAATTTAATACAAAACTTTTTATTTGTAATGATGATAGGTAGCCTTATGGTAATAGAAATGAAGCACATATTGTTAAAATTGTGGAGTTAATGATGTTCTTTTACAAAAATACTAGGTTTGCTTGAACACCCAGCTTCATGAGCAATTATTAATAAATAAATGACTCGGGCGCGCTGTAGCCAATTAATAATGATGGAATTTTGAAAATAAAACTTTTCACCGTCTCTTGAATTAAGACTATTAGCACTTTATCTGGAAATTGTCTTAAATGTGATGTAGTGCCTTCTTTTGAATCACTCTAACCATGCAGACGATTCATTAAAGTTTTGGTAACGCAACTGCTCGCAGCAACGTCTTTTGACTTTCATCTTATTAGAGATCCTGACAATGCCACATTTTTATTTCTTGCTTTAAACCATTTGTAAGTGAGTTTATCAATTGTAAATCCTTCCATTTTGAAATACCTTGGTTTTTGTGTGACGGTCTGATTGGAATTTCACTTCTGTAAAAGTTAATTCCTTTCGTTTGTAATGTTTGTTTATCATAAAATTCTCTATAGCATTTATTTCTTCTTTAAGCGTAAGGATGCGACATGCTTGGTTAGTCGAATAAAAGTATTGCACGCTGTTCTTGGATCGTTCAACATTCAATGTCCGATTAATAGGGAGAAGTTTGCTTAAGAGGAATTTTTTTATTATTAAAGCCATATAATTTTACCGGTACCTCCAAAAAAGTGGTCGCTTAAGTGAGACGACCACTTGTGACGTCTACATTGTATTAAGATATTATTATTACTATTATTTATATTCTTGTACAGTAAACGCCAAATAATATGGCGAGGGGTGGGAATGCTCCGTAGTTGTTTTTAAAAACGCGTACGCCCACTTACTGAAGACTATCCAATAATGTCAGACTATATTTGTCCCACTATTGCGTGTAGAAAAGTAAACTAAATGTACCTACCCAATGTTGCTTATACACCGTGATAGCATAAAGTTTCTAGGACGAAGATGACATTAAAATAGAAAACATGTCTGAACCTAAGCCATATTATCATATTCAAAACACAACCTTATCTGTTGAAAATTTTTTTGAGAGTGCCATCGTGACAACAATAAATATGTCATTTGATTTAATAAAGATTGAATAAAACAACAAGCTCGGCCAGTATTCAAGATTTTATTAATTAAAAAAGACGAACTGGAGTTTGAAATGTTCTATTCATTAGGTGAGGAAATACGAAAAAGTCAATAATTGTCTAACAAGGTGATCGTGGTGGAAATTTAACTTCCGTATGTAAACTTATAATCCGAGCGTCAAAATACTCACGAAGAAAATAGTAGATTGATTGTTTAACAAGTAAAGAAAAGTGATGGTTTTCTAGCGAGTGAAAACAAATTGATTAACGAGCGTAGCGAGTGAATCAAGTTTTCACCGAGCTAGAAAACCTGTCTAAAAAGCAAGAAACTGATTTTCGATAAGAGTAAAAGACCTACTTCCGGTAGGAATTTCGAAAAACCTTTTTAATAAAATTGTTCACAATTTCAATTTTAAGTACATATGAATTCTTTATAAATTTGTTTAAACTTACTAATTCACGAAATATTTGCAAAATTCGATTTTTTCACTGAAGTAAACTACTACTTCCAGTCTGCTGATTTTGCTCAAAATCTAATCAGTTCTCAAGAGGGAGATTATATTCGCAAATACAAAATTTGGAATTGATATCTGTAGCGGGTTGACCGCTATCGTGGTCACACACACAGAGACAGACAGACACACAAGACATTTTTTAAAAATCACTTTTTTGGTATCAGGGGACTTCAAAACGTGGACTTCTGCAAAAATCTCGAGGTCGAAAATGTTCATAATCACAATACTTCCTTATATTAGTTTAAGAAAGTAAACAACTTTGACAGTTTCTGAATTCAGGTCACATTCCACATCTACTGGTATCTCATTTATAATTTAACCAATTATACATTTAAAATTTATACTAATAAATTGAATGAATAAAAAAAGTGTTGCCAGCAAGCAAAGTCCCACTTTTCTTAATTATTTTGGGTTAAACAATATTATCAATTTCTATCAAGTACACGAAAAACAATAAGGTCCCACAGTTCTACGGCGAGAAATTGCTAGCCAAAGACCAAGTTTCGCAGAGTGCAGAAACGATTCAACAAAAATATGAGAATTTTCACTATTCCACATCCGAGTATTTTGGGAATTGACATGCCCTGAAAGATAAAACCACGCTTCCTCAAAGAAAATTGTCAATTTTAGCAGGTCATTATCTTGCATTAAATTATTTGGAAACCACTGGTAGTAAGCAAGACGTCTAGGGTAGTCTACCGGCAAAAAATAGCCTGATGTGATTGCACCTTAAAGTTTTTCTTTACAATTTTCTGGCATGTTCCACAAGAAAGGCCAATCTCTTGAGAGAGACGTTTCAAAGGGTTTGTGGTTTCATTTTCCATACGTTGACGAACATGATTTATAACTTCTTCCCAAAGAACAGTTCATCTACCAGTACGTGATTTCAGGTCCACAGAACCAGTCTCACAAAAAACACCAACACAATTAGAAAGGCAATTATAAAAATGTTTGGGAATTACAGTCACCCAAACATGCACGCTGACTGTACACCCAAATTCCATAAATTCGCACTCCAGTTCGAAAATAGGCTTCAATCATGTAGGTTTTTTGCACTGTATTGTAAACCATATTTGAATTAATTCAAACTGGACGTTGAAACATGCTTTCAGCAGTTCTAACACATTAATTGATTACAGTCAATGTCACTGTCAAAATAACTTTCAAAACCGTTAAGTTATAATATAACACTTGGATTAAGTTCAGACATATATTTTCTATTTCAATGCCATCTTCCTCCTAGAAACTTTATGATATCAAGGTATAATATCTCATTACAACAATAATTTCCTTGCGATCCTTGGAATGCTGAAGCCCAGACATTAACGACGGAGCAGAGTAAACAAAACATAATTTACTCGGCGTGCATTTGCCTCTAAATATTTTGTGAATTTCCTTGACATTAAACTTTATGCTTTATATAAATACAGCGCACATTTTGAACGAGATTACGCCAGCCGTGTATTCATATAGGTATATATAAAGAGACGTCCAAATTTAAATCATATCTTCACGCGTCTGATAAATACATACATCCATCGGTTTTCCTGTTGGTTTTTGGGAGTATTTATAGATCACACTTACTTGATAATTAAACACTTTTTGGTATAGTATATGTACATACGTGTATATATAGTTTTATTGAAGTCTTAAATATTTCAGGAAGATACTAATTGGAAGAGAACATACCTTGTCTATTCAGAAAGGAAAGGCGCAATACACGTTAGAGTTCTCGTGCCAGCCATTGTGATAAGAGAACAGTACCAGATCAGAATGATTTTCCAAAATCTAGGACATCAGTTAAAACCTAGTTCAAGTGATGCTCAATTAAAAGATTTTAAAACATAAATCTAGTTTATAAGCGTTTTTGCGACTGCGAAAAGAATGACGTCTTGCTTTTGATTCCTAATTCCGTATACGAGAATGAAATCCAAAAAGTTCTTAGCATGTAAACTTTCAAAGTTATGATTTCGATATCGCAAAAATATACTATTTCATCATTCTTCATCACTATATTTAATCAATGCTTGGCAAAGAATCATAGTAAAATTTAATAACGTTTGTGAGAGGCTGCGACTTTGAAGACAGACTCCAACAACGATCAAGCTGAAGAACAACGATCAACGACAAAGACGTTAAAAGCGTGACCACCAATGCCATGGGGTCCCTGATCTATCCGAGTATCTCCTAACCTTGACTGTAGTGACTTGGTTATTTATCACTAGGGCGCGGACACGTACGGCTGATGACTCATCGCCCATGGGACCACTATTGAAATGTTGTATTTTTAAAGACGTTTTAATTTTATTTTTATAATTGGATAACAAGTGGCTGGTGATCTATAAAATACAAAATACCTTATTATTTGTTAATTTTCTCTTCTGTAAGACTTGTTCTCTTTGAATTAAGTACATCCTTGTAGATAGAAAACGTCCTTTCTACATCGTATCTGGTTATAGGCGCGTACTGGAAATATTCTTTTATTTCAGCGTATTTAGCATACACAATTGCCGCAATATTATTAAATCTGGATTTCTATTAAAAACTGCGTCTTACTTTTGCCGAAGGCCACATCCGAAGTCACTTGGAATACTTTTGAAATTATTAATAGCCCACGTCTAATGAGGTTAATCCATCTTTTAATTTGAGATTTCTGTTTTCAAAATATGTGATTAGTTTAGGCAAATTTCCAAAGTGTTCCTGAAGGAATAACAACTGATTTTTTAAATTTGGGATTTGTATTAGTTCCTTGCACTGAGAAATACTTCGAGCATCGTCATTTAAACATGTAATGAAATTTTGTAAACTATCGAAATTCTCTGCATAAAAACTACGTCTGTGTATGTTTTAGCAAAGCTAAGTGACGAGCGTGCGATATTTTGGCATTCTGTAACGATATATTACAGACTTTGTAATAAATTTCGGAATCACTGACAATTAATTTTCATATCAGAAAACGTAACATAAACAACGTTCTAGATCTAAATAAATGATAACTAAAAATGTACGCGTATGTTATTAAAACTAAACGAAATCCAGTGCACACTTACGTCTAGATAATTGGGAGAAGTCGATTCAATAAACCAGTATTAAACAGACTATTACAAAAATTACGAAGAACGTAATTAACAGTCAAAATAATAAACGAAACTAACGTAAGTATGAATGAAAATTTTATTTCTCTTGCGAAATATAAGGTAAATATAATAAAATTTAAAAACCCCTCACGCTCCTATCTACCCCGATAAAAAAAGGATTTTACTCTTTTTTTCTTTTATTCCTTATTTTATGGGCATTTTTTGCTCTCATTCTCGGGCGTAAACAGATGTTGCAGTTCACCATATGAATTATTGCTATTCAGTAAGCGTGTGTTGGTTACATTATTTCTTTGCTCCGTTGTAGCTTCGTTAAAGGTTAAACCGGTCATGTCCGCGCTCTATTTATCACTCAAACATCAAGGGGTCACTTCTCGTTGATCGTTATTCTCTGATCAGGCTATTACTGTGTAAGTACTCTGATTTGTCACAGCCTACATTTAGAATAGTAAAGCAACACGAATGAAATAGTCTTAAAGAAATAAATTTGCTGCAGATCCAACAACTATAAAGCACATGTCTCTAGTCGATTTTAAAAATCTTGCAACGACAATGGGACATAAAAGTGGAAAAAATGACGCCCTTGTAGTGGGGCTGAATCTTTCAGTTAGCGAAATCGCGGATACAGAAGTCTCTTGCATAATAGCAATTATTTAGTATTCTTTGTTTGTGTGCTAGCTGTATTAAATTCATATTATTGTATAATTGTGTAATCGAGTAACTTTTATTATTCACTGTAATCAATTAAGTATAATATTTGCTCTTTTCCTTTTGTGTTTATAGTGTGAGTAAACAAAAACAATTACATAGACATTATGTCGCTAGTACTGGTGAAGTAATTTTTATATAAGTTTTATATCAAAGAGGTGATTATTGAAGAATTTATATATGCAGATGACCTGATTTTAAACAAGAATTATCACTGAATATTGCATGACAGCGAAGGAGCGGAGCTACAGTATTTGGAAGTAAGAGTAAGGTAATATATGTAAGAAAGAATATGTACAAAAGATTAAAATAAAAAAAGATTTTTCATGCTTCCAATTTTTTTGAACAAGAAGCCCCAAAGTTAATGGTATATTATGTATCAAGTTTTGAAAATCATTTTAGTCACGAGTTTTATGAATCACGAGCGAAGCGGAGCGGAGCGAGTGTTCAATAAATTTTGGATTCTAACGAAACGAACTAAATACAAAATCACGGCCACGGAGATACGAACAGGAGAGAGAGGATAAATCATCTTATTAGAGAAAAGCTGAAAGTGATACCTGTTACGATACTGATTGAGAAACGACAACTTGCATGACTGAATCACCTGATTGGAATGAAAAATTATAATCTCGTTAAAGAAATATGCGTGCTGAGTGGAGAAGAAAAGATGACAAGGCAGACTAACAGAAACCTGGCACCAAGAGAGAGATCAAATTCTGAAAATCCGAAACTACAACTAGAACTAAGTGAAGAAAGAAATAGAACAGTATTACGACATAATTAATAGAATGTACGAAAGCAGATAATTCATAATTATATTATGTGAAATTTAACCTGTAAAATGTAAGTTAAGTTAGATTTTAATACACTGGAAAAATAATAAAAGTTGATAATTTATTGATACACACAGAGAAGTGCATACTTAAACCAAGAAATTTTTTTTTGTATATGAGCAAATAGGCCACTAACTTGGTGGTTCAATTAATTCTCAAATCAAATAATTCTTACTATGCTTAAGTAAAAGATTCGTTAAGAGAAGATATATTTATGAAAATTAAGAATTACTTAAGCAAGTGATGCAAAAAAGCTTTCCTTGACTTAAATATATACCTCTCTCTGTGGATGATACCAATATATTGTAAATGTAGAAGTTTACTTAAGCCACTATTCGAAATCTTTAGGGACAGGTATCATGGAAACCAAACATTCGGAGGAATGGAAAGAATATAATTTTGACTTTGACAAGTTATAGTTATTTTAAAAGCTGCAATTTTTATTTAAAATAAGTAGAACAGAAAATGGTGTGTGTTATTTTAAGTGGAATCAATTTAAACTAGTATAAATTAAGTTTACAACGTATTTGCATGTTATAAAAATGTAATTATAATTTCCAAATAATAAAGAATTGATTTCTTAAATTTTTTTGTAAATTTCACTCATTTCTAAAAAATAATAAAACTACAATGGAGTAGTTTTTTAAACCGGAATTAAAGGATAATATTTTGTGTATAAATCCTAACTCATTGTATAATTAACATAATTTTGATTATTATTGGATGTTAAAAATTGATAATTTATCATAATCATTAAGGTTAATAGAATTTTTATATGTTGAAAATCACCAATTTATTCGCCAAATGAATCGGAATGCATCACCGTTAAAACATCAAAAGCCCCCGGCTATAAACTTCATCATATTACGTACATATGTACAGCATTTCTTGTATATTATAAATAATCCCCATGAATGATTCCAGCTATAATTCAAGTCTACCCCATGTCTGGCATTCGGCGAATCTTGAGACGTTCCAACCCCCTAATTTCTTTGAGTGCTATGCGTATATATCGACTAAACATGACATTGAAAATTTCCCTAGACGGGTCAAATCCCAAAGAATTCAAACGTAATACGGTATTTATTAAGTGCTTAAAAAAATATTATTGTAATTGCAACTAAATGCTGATAAACTTTATCTAATCGATATTACGTATACCACCGCTATATTATATGCTGTATATTATCATTCTAAATATTGACGAAAATAGGCACCTATAACATGGCAAATTTGTACGCGAGGTAAATTTGGAATTTTTGACAGAAAATCGAAAATATTTTCATTTCACTCGGCTATTATTAAAGATACGCTAGGTATTTAAAACTATATAATTATATTTAACTAACCCATGGTATGTTTTCGAATTCGTGACGGAAATTATAAAAGTTATCCATATTTATTCTTTATTTGAGGTGCACAAACACGCACTTAAAAAAAAATCGAAATTTCTCCTTTATTTGTAAGTCACTTAGGGGCCACACAGAATCACACAATTTTCACCGATTTTCGAAAGGAAGAATCGTAATGTTTCCCGTTAATTGGCAACTCAAAAACGTCCGTTTTACCTATCCAGAAAGTATATGGGAAAAAAATCGAAATACTAATAATACACGAAACGATCGAGGCGGCTGCTGTCAAAAAAAAAATACGGGAATCAAAGCAAGCGCCGACGCGACTGGTCCACAAGCGCAGACGTCGCGCGATATACTGAATTTACACGAGAAAATTCGAATGAAAATAGTATCCGAACGTTAATAAAACCTGCCGGCGTTTGCCTCTAGTCGTCACCGGTGTTGTTATGCCTTGGGGTTCATCTCGTACATCGGAACGAACGAACTGACGATGATAGTGGGGAAATTCTCTAAAATTTTAGTTATCGACTTTTGATTTTGCCGCAGAAGAAGCGGCGACGACTTAGTCGTAGATAGGAAAGCAGTCAAGTACGGAGTAGACGACTCTATACGTTTGAACTGTGAATGCGATGTGGAAGATTGAATTGAATGTGGTTGGATATTCCTGTTGCAACGAAGCTGATAGTAGTGGAAGCCGAATGCAAGAAATGTGGAGTTTGTACGTAGTAAAAACGCAGTTGATAGTTGTAATTGCAATTGACCCTGTTGTGATAAGATGAATAATTAAAACAATATTAATTTTTATTACTATAACAGCGAGCAGTGTCGCTTCAGGAGTCCAAAAATAAATGAGAAGCAAATGTAACAAATAAACAAAAAAATAGATATAACGTTGTGCGCCTGAGAATCTAAGTTTAAGAAATCACTCTCGTTAAAAATGTATTCGTACGGCAAACAATTGGCGGTAGTCGTAACTATTATTATTGCAAACGTTTAAACAATGTCATTTCTTCAAGTATAGATTATTTTAATTAGTTTAACTAGTTTTGCACATAAAATCAATCCTTCATATAGAGTGTTGCTCTTATGGAATTCTCTATAAAAAAAATCGATTTTATTTTAATAAAATCCCATTTCTCTTTTTGTAAAAAATATTGTCAATAAAGTTGTTTGCATTGCCGCAATGGCGTCATTACTTTGTTGTACGTAGTAAAATAGAAAATATTGTGATGATAAAAATTTTCTAGCTCGGCATTTTTGTAGGTATCTATGAAATCCCTTAATACCGGAAAACTAGCTTGTAATAACTACTCCTCCCATAGGCATTGCTATGGATAAAGTATGCGATGAATTCAAATCACTGCAGTTGGTCCTAGAGTAGACCAATTCTGGTTATCTTTCAACCACTATAAAGGATTATTTCAAGTCGTTAAAATGTACATGTCTTTGGCACCGTGAAAGTGCAACAGTTGAAAAAGGATTTTCCCTTTCGGGGCAAATTTTAACTCCAGACCAGTCAAACATGAGTCTACGAATGTTGAATAACAAATTACATATTCGTAGTGGTTTAAAAAGATAAACAGAATTAGTTCCAATAACACTAGAACTTATAAATATGGGTCGTAGAGCTTGTAATACATATAAAAGTTACTTAGATGTTGAAAAGTCGGGAAAAAAGACAAGGAGAAGTTGAAGAAAATTATAGAAAGGAAGAGGTTGAAGAAGAGAAAACAAAAGTGGAAGAGTTTGGAAAACATAAAAAAAATTGATGATTTGGAAAAACAGAAGACAAAATTATAGGAGTCATATGAATTTGTGGTGATGAAAATACTGAATGAAAGCCACAGAAAACTGAAACAACCACTAGAGAAGAGCGATGTTACAGAAGCAGGTGTTGCTCAAGTCTTACTTGAAGGGTTGTTGACGATGAGAATACCAAAGATGTTGACTTATTAAAGATAGTCTCAAAAGAAAGACTATCATATTAGATAATTTTGTTACAAAGAATGAGAAAATGTTTTAATTATCAAAGATAATATAACGAGATCTTGACAAATAGTCGACTATTTCATTGTGATCAATTTTTCGAGTGTGCGCTACGGTCAATTTGACGAGAGCTTTAGCTCGAGGGCTTTAGTCTTTAATTATTAATGCCAATTTTGGTTAAGTCAAATTAGGAGGCACACGAGAAAAATTGAAACAATGTAATAGTCGACTACTTATCAAGCTCGAGCTATATTTGTTAAGATTATTTCCTAAACCAAGTTTCATAGTAAAAAATGAGCAAAATAAGCATATTTTATTATCTGTTAAGAAAAGACAACTATAAATTATTTTGAACCAAAATTGAACACACAATTATTGTATGTTATATTTCCTGGTGTTGCTGATGATTTTACAAACTCTGTTTTTCTCACGATCGTCTCTGATGAGGTGGAAAGTCTTGTTTCCAGCCCCTTGTTTTGTTTCCCTCGTAACTGATTCAAAATCTGTTGGTGATGCTGTTGGTCCATCTGTAAATAAGGCTGAATCGAGGAAGAATTGGCATGACCAGTTACTTTTATTAATTGTTGTTCGGGCACTCCCGATTTGGCTAATTGTGATACAGCTGTTGAACGGCAAGAATGGTTGGTAATTTTGAGACATTTGGTATTTAATCCAATAGATTCTGCTCCTTGTTTGGTCCATTTCGAAATTTCGTTCTTCCCAATAGGCGAGTTTTTGTACCGGAAGGAATTTTTCTTCTTCCAAAATGGATTAGGCGTCAAAAACAGCCGATCGCAGGTAAAATTAGGCCCACGTTTCCCAACTAATGTTTTAAAAATTCTGACTGGACAACGATCTGAATTTTGAATATTTTGGCGTCAACCATTTACTGTCCGCGCATTTATGGTTTCCTCCTTGGCAGGTCTTACTAAATATGGGATTATATTCTACTCTACCCGACTCAATTCCATCAGATTTAATTTCAATTTTGAAGTAATGTACCAAGCAGTTGACACCTTCCCCTCCACGCCATGCCAGTTCCACGGAAGCTAAATAGTAGAATTTTTTTGAAGTCCATTTGGCGTTGTCTCGTCACAATGGTCTATTATATCAAATAAATTGTCCATACTTAAAGAGGTCGCACTTTGCTTTCGTTTATCTGGAAGTTTTTGCAGTACTCGTCTTTTGCTATTACGAGCATCTCTAGAACTTTTGAATTCAATTCCCTAAAAAGGTTCAATTTTAATGTTATGCTTCTTAAAATATAACTCTTGAAGATTTTTGGCGGTAGAATTCCACATACATTTTACAGTATACTCCTTATAATCATCTCCGTTCTCTTTTTCCATGTTCCATGCCCAGTCTTTCAAAATTTCGTTAAATTTACTTACTGGCGTCGACTCGTCCAAAATATACTTGCGATCGTCACAAAACTGCGTGAACTGTCTCCAGACGCTGTCTTTACTTCTCTTTGTATTTATCGGAGTTGTCAAATCGATGTGATTATCAATAATTTCATCCGAAACATCGCTAAATCTTTTTGTCGGACATTTTCATCTATTTGACACGTTTGCCACTTAATGAAAAAATACATACTTGATTTGTTACCTACATTTGAATAGTCGTTGATATCAAGAACCGGTACCGTTCATTGGTTAATTTCAACTTCAGTTTTGATTCTGATTTGACAAAATTTAAATTTGACGGGTGAAGGAAATAATCAATGTCATTTCGTTTTTGTTTGTTTATTTTTGTTACGAATTTCATTTTTATTTTAGAGTTTATTATAAATAATTTTTCAATATAAATGTTTTTACTATTGAAAATGTGTTAAATTTATGTTATATATTTCAAAATAATAAACGGCAAAACGTCCCTATTTAGTAACTTTTTTTCTTGAAGTAGGTCACTAAAGTCACTATTATTTGGCATGAAAAGTGTTATGATCCCTAGCTACAGTAAAAAAAAAGTATTATTTCCTTATAGTAACAATAACAAATATTTTTCTTTGTCTTGCAAAGACTAAATATATAAAAACGTAACTTGTCAAAATGTCAAAAACTTTAAACAATACATATTAGGGAAAACATATTTATTCCATTTACGTAAATACTATATATAGTAAAATACATACATGACATTTTCAAAATTAAATTAAAAATATACCACTAACATTGATTTCTAATATCAGAAAACGACATTGTATATGCCTGACTTTAATCAATTAAAAGTGTAAATATGGTGTTGTAGTAGCACGCTGGCGTTTATTTTTAAACACTGACAAATACACACAGTGTCAACGGTACACGTAATCGATTGAATAATAATCTACCAATCAACGTCTCATATCAAAACCGGTCAATTTCAATCGGCGAAGAAACGATATAATAATAATAATTATAATATACGATTATGAAAATGCGAAATTGTAATTACAGGATATTATAATTCCTGCTGACAGTTTCCTTTTCTAAATGATGATTTATTTATTTTGATAGTGTGAGATCATCGCGTTAAAGATAATTATTACGGTAAGTTTTCGACGATTCGTTTTTGTTTTCTGTCAATATTAGAGAGGAAGATTTTTAACTTTTAACATATTCTATTGTATATACATATAACATAAATATATACATATTAGAAATGAAACACTACACATAAATTGGCAGGGTAGGTAGGTGTCTGTAATATTATTTATAACATATGGGAATAGAAAAATAATCTGAAGATATAATAACTTATTCGAGCAATGCGCTTGCATACTGATATGGATTTCGTATTGATCGTAATAAATTCTCATGCCAAATGACCGAAAGCATTCATTCATATAATTGCATAAAGATAATTATTACGGTAAGTTTTCGACGATTCGTTTTTGTTTTCTGTCAATATTAGAGAGGAAGATTTTTAACATATTCTATTGTATATACATATAACATAAATATATACATATTAGAAAAGAAACACTACACATAAATTGGCAGGGTAGGTAGGTGTCTGTAATATTATTTATAACATATGGGAATAGAAAAATAATCTGAAGATATAATAACTTATTCGAGCAATGCGCTTGCATACTGATATGGATTTCGTATTGATCGTAATAAATTCTCATGCCAAATGACCGAAAGCATTCATTCATATAATTGCATAAAGATAATTATTACGGGAAGTTTTCGACGATTCGTTTTTGTTTTCTGTCAATATTAGAGAGGAAGATTTTTAACATATTCTATTGTATATACATATAACATAAATATATACATATTAGAAAAGAAACACTACACATAAATTGGCAGGGTAGGTAGGTGTCTGTAATATTATTTATAACATATGGGAATAGAAAAATAATCTGAAGATATAATAACTTATTCGAGCAATGCGCTTGCATACTGATATGGATTTCGTATTGATCGTAATAAATTCTCATGCCAAATGACCGAAAGCATTCATTCATATAATTGCATGGAATAATAAGCTACACTATGGAATTTTTTAATATCGCCGTAGGATAGTATCTTGATTTATATTATGTATTTTGAAACGACATACTAGACAATAGTTATTTAGGCATTATAGATAATAGATTAAATTTAATTTATGAATGAGTAATGGTGTGAGCGCAAGATTTCAGTTTCGCGAGGAACTTGCCTTTAATCAAGTTTGTTGGATTAAAAATTTGACAGATGTCAAGTAGGTGCAAGAAATGTGCACTTTTGTATTTGACTGTGTTTATAAAGCATCAATTTAGATGTTTTCTATAGACCAAAATGAAACGATCGGTATTTATATTAAACTAGCTGGCCCGGCAAACATTGTTATGCTTTTTCGAGTAGGTGCCGCGAAGAATTTGATTTTATGTTGATATGATGTTGAGTTTATGAACGCAATAATACAGATTAAGGATGCTTGAGTGTTGAAATCCAAAGAGAAATGATGTTCATAGGTCAAAATTCAATTCTACCAAAAAAATAGCACCATCTATCGGACGGCAAGATATACCAAATACAATTTTGTTGAGCACGCGAACAAACTGCCTACATTTCGTTTTATAAGTATAAAATTTATTAATAACTCGACCACAGCGCCACCTATCGTGTCCAGATTTTGCGATTTTCTTTTTTGTCACTAAACCAACGTATGTATATTGTGAATATGAGTCATTTCGGTCCATAAATATAGAATTTGTTAATAATTTCACTACACCGATAGGTGGCGACCTATTGGTTCCTAGCATAGCTATGAACCATCGCCTCGGCCAAACAAATATATTTTGTGAATATAAGCTCAATCGCTCAAGTTGTTACACGATCACTAACAGACGCATCAACGATTATATACATATATCGTCCAAATTTTCTGACTTTCCTTTGTAATTTTCTTGATTTTTCTTCCTAAAAATTTTTCCAGGACCATAACGAACAAAATAAAAAAAAACAATTATCCACAGCCATCGTTCGAATTGTGGTCTCGAGTTCATACAAAAATACTATAGAAAAAAATGAGGACTGGCCACCACACGACTTTCTTATACGTATGAAAGTGTTACTTCCGGTCCGAATTTTGAAATTTCATTTATACGAAAAATATTCCAAATCCAACTCTAAATACTTTTGTACTCTTCATAAATATACATAGAATGCATAACTTACGACATATTTGCAAAAAATCGCTAGTCGATAAGAGTAAAAGTGGTACTTCCGGTCTGAATTTTGAAATTTTTTTTATATAAAAGATATTGAAAATTATGTTTTGAATACTTTTATACTCTGAACGTACTTGCCTTAAAAGCATGACTTGCGAGATATTCGCAAAAAACTGATTTTCGATAAGAGTAAAAGATCTACTTCCGGTTGGAATTTCAAAAAAACTTTTTTAAGACAATTTGTTTCAAACTTAATTCTGAGTACATATGAATTCTTTATAAATTTGTTTAAACTTAGTAATTGACGAAATATTTGCAAATTTCGATTTTTTCACCGAAGTAAACTACTACTTCCCGTCTGCCGATTTTGCTCAAAATCTAATCAGTTCTCAAGAGGCAGATTATACACGTAAATACAAAATTTGGAATTGATATCTACAGCGGTTTGACCGCTATCGTGGTCACACACACAGAGACACAGAGACACACACAGACAGACAGACAGACATTTTTTAAAAACCACTTTTTTGGTATCAGGGGACCTCGAAACGAGGACATCTGCAAAAATCTCGAGGTTGAAAATTTTCATCATCACAATACTTCCTTATACTACGTATAAGAAAGTAAAAGCACTTTCAGTTATTCCCGAATTTTCCGGGCAAACTTTTCTAAATTTTCTTCCTAAAAACTTTACTCGAATTATTACTATTATTTGGCAATTTTTTAAAAAAATCTCTAGAAATATTTTTCGAATTTCGCGGGTGCTTTAAGCTCGCAATGGACGCAACTGAATAACATATGGAGGTAATATTTCATTGCAAAATTAGTGGATTGAAATGTGATATTGTCATTAAATGTTTTTACGTCTATTTTTGACGAATCTTCTGCGTGGGTACACGGTTTATCTAGAAATTTCGCCATAAAATACGAATTAGCCTACTTGTATTCTACTATAGATAGTCTTCGTAGCCAACTTAAAACACCAGCGAAATACGAAATATATTGTTAGGGATATCTAAACTAGCACAACTACTGAATTAAATAAAAGAACAAGTTCGCGTATGTATAAACATTAAGCTACTTTTTTACATAGTTCGCATCATTTTGTAGGCATTTGTCATAGCGTGGCACAAATTTTTGTATATTTTCGTCACATAAGGTTGCCTCCCTGTATTGTCAACGATGTGGTAACATGTTCTTTCATCGCAGTTTCCTAAGCGTCTCGCAGTAAACACCACGCATGATTTTTTGAGATGTCAAGATTTGCTTGGCTTTAGTCTTTGGTGGCGATTTATTATTTCATAATACAATAAGAATTTGCAGTTTTCAAGAGAGAAAATAAAATCAGACGTTCATTTTGAAACACCCCTGTATTTACGTCATTCATTCTTGTAATATAAAGAAATGTAATTCGATGTGCTTGATAAATATAAACGGGTTTCTTTTGGGAATTAGACCACTTGAAAATGTCCTCGGCTTTATTAATAAACGCCACATTGGTAGCACAAATTAGCGAGGAAAGAAGAGGAAACCGGAAAAAAATCAAAAGAAAGATGACCTATTTATAACGTAGCAGATGCAGAGTTAGACCGGATGAACATTTGCGTGACAAAAAACGATTTGTCCAAAAATATATTGCCAGTTGAGGTTTTTCTTCCTTTTTTGTTTTTTTTTTATAATAAAAGATTAATGTTTGTACATTTTGTTTGAGGCGTTAATGGTTAAACTCTAAAAGAATGGACATAAAACATATATTTTCCGAGATTTAGTGTTCCTAAAGTTTCTAGTCCGTTTTATCTATTATTTATATTACCCAGTGTTCTTTATAAGATAATGTATTGAAGCGACGTTTCAATGTTAGGAAGTGATTTATATAAGTTGATTATAGCTTTATTTCAATATAATTTCAAATTATGTAAACTCAATCAGAAACAAGTTCGTGATTTCTCTCAAAATCTGCCCGAGCGTTCGCTATCATTACTAATTCTCTTATCAGCGATTTTGTTCACCTATCTTTTACTTTCTTATACGTAGTATAAGGAAGTATTGTGATGACGAAAATTTTCGACCTCGAGATTTTTGCAGATGTCCACGTTTTGAGGTCCCCTGATACCAAAAAAGTGGTTTTTAAAAAATGTCTGTGTGTCTGTCTGTGACCACGATAGCGGCCAAACCGCTACAGATATCAATTCCAAATTTTGTATTTACGAATATAATCTCTCTCTTGAGAACTGATTAGATTTTGAGCGGACCGGAAGTAGTAGTTTACTTCAGTGAAAAAATCGAATTTTGCAAATATTTCGTCAATTACTAAGTTTAAACAAATTTATAAAGAATTCAAATGTACTCAAAATTAAATTTGACACAAATTGTCTTAAAAATGTTTTTTGAAATTCCTACCGGAAGTAGGCCTTTTACTCTTATCGAAAATCAGTTTTTTGCGAATATTTCGCAAGTCATGCTTTCTAGGCAGCTCCATTACGAGAATAAAAGTGTTTAAATGATAATTCTAAATATCTTTTGTATAAAAAAAATTTCAAAATTCGGACCGGAAGTACCACTTTTACGCTTACCGAAAAGCGATTTTTTGCAAATATGTCGTAAATTATGCATTCTATATATATTTATTAAGAGTACAAAAGTATTTTGAGTTGGATTTGCAATATTTTTTGTATACATGAAATTTCAAAATTCGGACCGGAAGTAGCACTTTTACTCTTAGCGAGTAGCACTTTTTTCCGAATATCTTGCAAAGTATGCATTCTATAGCGATTTATGAATGAAAGTACTTAGAATAGGATTTTGAATAAGTTTTGTATAAAAAAATTCTTAAAATTGTATAGTTTGAAACGCTCATACGTATAAGAAAGTCGTGTGGTGGCCACACCTAATTTTTTTTTAATTTAATTTAAAGTACTTGGAATTGCTTCAACCATGTGAAGAACGAATTATTATTGTTTTTATTATCATTACAATTCAGACTTGATATAAAAGACAAGGTTACTTTAAATGTTTATAAAGTTTTATTTTGTTGAATATATTTGCTCAAACAAAAAACAAGATTAATCAGTTTCTTTGTTTTAATTGTTTATATGTATTCTAGTGGTAGTCTTCCTTTGGATACACTATGAGGTGCGAACAGCTTATTATAAATATCCTAGAAAATATCAGGTGTTTAACGTTTGTGTCTACCTATAATTTTTCGTGTTTGGCATTGAGCCAACTCTAAGAATAAGGAATATGCATGTGTACCATGTCATCCCATACATGCCAAAACTCTTAAAACATTCGAAGTAAAAGGAAAAGATTTTATTATTTTCTAATGCCAAATATATATTTAATTATATTCATACATATTTAACTATATTCTTGATTATAGCACCTATTTTATATAAGTCCTATGTTTTCCTATTTACATCTGTATTCAAAAATATTTTTGTTCCATATATTCGGTGCTCCGTTAATATATGATAAAAAGTTAACGAAAAATAGACTGGTTACCTTTAGATGAATAAATAAAAGAATTGAACAAATTTTAATTATCTACACGGTTTGATGCCAACACTTTTTGCCCATTTAAAAACAAGGATATGTAAAATTAAATTTATTTTACAGTTCATTGTGTAATATTGTAGTAAGAAATACCATCATCATCCCGTTTAACCCAAAAAGAAGGACCGCAAACAATTTCGTGTTACAAAAAAAAAAAAAAACTGTTGCTTCACCTAACTGTTTACTTGAACTAGTGCATTTACCGTTTGATGAAAACATTTATTATAGGTACTTATAAGTAGTTTATAAGAATAAAAAAAGAAAGAAAGAAAAGCAACTGCGACAACAGGAAAGACTCGCAACGTATAAAGAAAGGTACATCGTTGTCACCGATACCAATTTGAATTGAGAGCGATCCAGATTCAGTACATCAAACGGTCTCGTTTATTCTCTGTCTTTGGGCAGTGTTCTATTTAACGCTTCTTTGACATTTGAAGAAGTTTATTCTTAATCGCGATATTAACAGATCTGTATTTATACGATAGGATATTCGTGAGATGATGGTTAGCGATACTTGCAGACTATTGACTTAAATATTCTTCATTGAGCTATTCTCGGCATTGAAAATACGAGTAAAATTAGATAATAGTTCCCGTACTTTATTTTTTTAATTACTCTTTTTTCGCTCGAACTAAAACAGCATGTATTCAAGCAAAAGTACAATTTCGCCAATAATTAAATGTAGAAATGTTTAGTTTATTTTAAATATTGACGATTATATTTTATAAATGGCCGCTAATGCCAAGTATTAATTATATTTCGCTTAATAGATACGGCCAAGAAATAGAATTTATTTTACTATATACATATAAGCCGAAACACCTATACAAGTAATATAATTAAAATAATCTGTCATCTTGACGTAGCGGCTATATTGATTCAATTACCATCAGGAAAGTATATCATCAGTTAAGTACAATCATTCAAAAATCGATTTATCACTAACGACGTTGTTCTTAAACACTTACGCGTCAAACGACGAGGATGCGTTTGTTGTACGTTAAACACAGGTGTGCACCTTATATTTATATAACCAAAGTTCTTATCCTAGAGCTACATGACTGAATATACAGTATAGCGGCGGCAAAAAGATAAAAATTGCACAACAATTAAAAACTATTACAAAGTTAAAATGAATGGAATGGAAGAATACAATTAGAGTTATTTATCTTATCGAGAAACAATCTCTTGGTGAGATTTATTTTCCTAAAATTCTGGGGTTGTCAAAATTATACTTGTGGCCAAACTCGAAATGATGCCTTGACAAATCTGTTTGTTCCCTTTCATGTTTGTTCCTATCAAAACAATCCTGTTTGTGATTTTGCACTCTTCTAGATAGGTATTGCTTTGTTTGTCTCACATAAACTCCTCCATATTGTATGCAACTCATTTCATATACCACATTAGATCTTTATACTAATGAGACGAAATCCTTCAACTTTGTAAACAGATTCGCTATGGTTTTGGAGTTGTAAGTTATTAGTTGGGTGTCATTGTTTTTTTAGATTTTTTACCAAACTAGGTGTCAAACCCCTTATATCTACAGCAAACTAAAATATCTCTTATTTACATTCTTTACAACCTGAAGCTTGTCATTACTGTTCACTTCTCCATCCACAATAAGACTTTTTGAAAATTCACCATTATTACCGTGCAACATATTGTTTATAAAATTCTTGGGATAACCATTCTTTTGGAGAATATCAGTAATCAAATTATATATTTTTTTTTCTGTGAAATCTTTCATGCCATAACCTACTCACCCTATTTTTCAATTCTAAAATGGCGTTGCGTTCGTAGTAGTAATAATAATAATAATAATAAACAGAATCCATTTACAGGACAAAGCAATAAATATAGTAGGTACAGTGCAAACAAAAATATCAGCATATTTCCAATAACAAAACATGGTATTATATTAGCACATAAAGGACTAGGAATTAAATATTTAGGCAACATTTATATCAGAATATATTACATAGTATTTTAACCATCAAGCACCCTGACTCATCTTAGATAAGTAGTGACTGGTAAAATTATTAATAATTTTATAGGAAAGGAATAAGGAAAAGCCAAAGCAGCAGGCAAAGAATTTGTGGAAGGGGTCAGAATACAAAATATTTGCGTTTCTTCGCACATGTGTTAATGGTGTTGTAACCATAACATTCGTTCGTGCTCTGGCAACTAAAAATGTTTGAGTCGAACGCGTTGCATACGTTGGCACCAAGAAGTCCACAGCCGACAGAAGGCAGATAGAGTCAATTCTATTATTAATTAATTTTCTTAAATACCCCACACTAGCTATCTTCCTTCTTCAAATCAAGCTCATGAATTATGTGTATGTAAGAGTGTATCATACTCACCACCAACTGCACCAGTTTTATTGATATCCCTAGATTTTGTAGGACTGCCATTAGTTGCGTTCTCTTTGTTGAATCAGTTCATAAAAAGCCTACGCTTGCTCCACTATAAGTTTTACGCATCGGTTGCATCTATATATAGTTGACTTCCAGAACAAATAAAGCAGATGTAGAATTAAAGAAAAAGAAAAAGTTAAGGAAGACTTTATTTAAGAAATTCCTCAATTATCTCTCGGAAGAAACGAGGTCTTAATTTCGATCGCACATTCGTAATCTCTATCTTTAATTTTATTGTGCAAATTTGAAGACTTGGACAGAAATCAGATAGAATAAGCAGTTTCCATAGACAAGACAAGATGGGACTCAATAGGAGATGCGTGACGCTAGCGACTCCACCACTTATTCCCCCATTCTTTTGCACCTGGATCTCAATAATTATAATCATTTTTAAGGTCAAAAACTGCCGATGATATTTCTGTTATATTTTAGAAGAACATGGTTTTATTCACATAAATATTTTCCCATGAGTAAAAAAAGTCTTCAAGGTTGGTCGAATGCAAAAATTTACAGGAAAAAGATTATATTTAAATAATGTAAAACAGGTTAAGGTAATCGTCTAAAATAGGACATACATACTTGGAGAACTATTGCACATACTTAAACGATACTTTAGAAAAATGACTTAACCGCCGGAAATTCTTCTACATAAAAACGTGCTCGACCAAAACACGGTAATCGCGAACGGTTAATCTTATTTATTAAACCAGCCTATCTTCCACTAATTGTTCACGGGCGACCTCCAAACAGGTTGTCGTAATATGTAAACACAAATAAAAGTATGTTAGATGGACCGCGCTCGCTCTCTTAAATGATTTCACATTTATTTATAGACATTATATGTATGTAATGTAACATTAGTTAGAAAGCAATCTGGAGAATTTTTAAACGAGTCTAATCATCATTTAGATAATGCTCATTACGTGTTATAATATGGAAATAGTTGTATACAACGACGCTACACGTAGTGTTGATATTTTGAAAAGCTGCGCTAGTTGAAAAATTAAAGAAATATTCTCACGTATTTTTCTAGAACGTAAAAATAAGCTTCTATTGGTAATTCAAGAAAGAATTCAACAAAATCCTAACTAAACTATCAACATATATTCGAAAAGGTACGTACGTTATACAGAAATTAACAAAAGTTTTTAACGGGTAGGTATTTTAAACATGAAAATTAGTTACTATCGTACACTATCATAAAATGGTCAAAGTAATCAAGACAATCACACATAGGTGTTCATATAAAATAAGATGATAAATTCTCTAATGAATTACTTATTATATAATAAAATGTATAATTATACAAAGCCCCACGCTGCTAGGTGCCAAAATGATATAGTGCAGACGTTCGAAGTATTGAGTCCACCACGATTGAGCGCCCAAAATGGTATGAGTATGATGTATCAAAATCCAAATATTATGATAAGAGATGTTTAATATTGAAAATAAATGAAATATAAAATACTTTTTACCTACCGTTTTATAAAATACAGAAATCTAAATTAAATATCTGTATTCTTGAAATTATTAGTCCATGAACTTTCTTGATAGATGTCTCTACTTTGTTTATTACTTATTGGAAATTGGAGTACTTCTCTACCCTTATTGTTCTTTAATTGATATATTAACCTTTTACGTGACCGTAATATCTACCAAACTTTGTTTACCAAAATAGGGTCAATATTGACCCATTGATTTTATTGTTATATAATACATCATTATTGTAATTTCTTATGAATTTTTAAATAAAACACTGAATTTAGTAATTCATTTCAATACTTTTTATTGTTTATATAAAAACACATATAAAAATACAAGTAAATTCAATTGCTTTTCTATTTAACCAACTTCATAGCTTCACTAATAAGGCAGTCAGCAATGGTGAACACTTAATTTTGGACACGGTATATAAATTCAAAATAAACGAAAAAATCTCATTTTACAAAATAAAGAAAAGCTGTTTATATAAATGAACATATTTATATAAGATGTAACGGTATTTATGGTATGTTGTAAGTCTTTATAGGTACACTATGATGGCAACGTGGCTAGCGCTGCGACCCCCTAAGATCTTATTTTCAACAGAAGTACAGATGAGGCCGAAAAAAAGCACATTACATTTTAGCAGCGGAGATCGAACTTAATAATTTGAGAATTGTACTAAAACCTCCTACTCTTTAGGCTACGACTGCCCTAGCTATGTACTGATAAAAACGTATTATTTGAAATTTTTAAACTAATTTACCATAATTTTATAGCTTGATTGTGATATGCTGCCCGAACAATTATGTAAATGTTAAATACAAAAAAAAATCTTTTTCCTTGGATTAAGATAAATTCTATGTTAATTCAACATGGCGCCAAATAATTTGAATATTCTTTAATTAATACTCAAATTATAATATCTTTATTTTTTAACACGCCTGCACGAAAGAATAATAGATACACATACCTATCAATTTTATTATTAGACAAATAAGTGTCATTACCTAATTTATAAATAATGCTAGGCATCAATCTGTGTTGAATGTACTTGTTCTTCGAATAGACGAAAGTCATTTCATGCATGTCCTTCAATGTATGAACCCACACAATACATAAACCATGTGGGTTTTGCAATAAATTGCTAGCTAGCAAGTAGGTGTAAATGAGTATATGCAAACAGTAATTTTTGTTGAGGTACCCACTTGAATGATAGGTTATGACGTAAAGAAAATATATTGTTATTATACTAGAACATATTGCTGAGATTAATCAACTAAGCTGCAGGGATTTATTGTTTATCGCAAGAGATATTGAGTATTTAATTATAAGTAATGTAAGATCTTGGGCCGCTTTGAATTAAATGTGAAATAAGATGGTGATTGTGGGAGTTTAATAAACAAAATATATGTTACAGATGATGATAAATAGATTTTTTTATCAAAAATTCCAATCCAAGGTATTATTGTCGCTGTTTTAATTAAGTGTGTAAATTGACTGACGCCTTGCGATTTATACATTTTTATTTTATTAAATTTGAAACTTGTAACATGCCCCTTCATATGTTCTACTGCCAGAGTCGTGCCAAAACATTTAAATTAGAAAATAAACACCATTTTATAATCATATGATCATGCTCAAATGCAACATTACCATAACATTGCCAGTATGATAATATATATAATAACCTTCTATTTGGATTCTATATTCTTCTTCTTATTAGTTTATGGGGATAATTTTAAAATCACTGCCAAAAAAAAGCCTTTAAACTGCGCTTAGGGATTCTAATATAAAATTTGACAATTAAAGAAATTGTAAAACGTAAAAATGGCTAAAATACAAATGGCGGCGGCGAAAATCAATTCCAGACACATAACCTCATTAGAACAAGCTCTTACTCTGTGCGAATTGGTCAAACAGCTTAACTAAAGAACCAATTTGAAAACTTGAATAAAATTCCAAAATTGCAATTTTTTTTACATACAATAGCGTTTTTTTCAAGTAAGTAGAGCTTATCCCACGATGACGTGGCTATATTCTATAATTCTTTTGAAGCGTCAATGCTGGTGTGCCGCAGGGTTCAATTTTAGGTCCACATTTTTTTCTCGCACAATTAATAATATACCAACTAATATTATACAAAATACGTTATTATATACCGATGACATCAACGCTATATTTACATAAGTGAATTAAACAATAACCGTAAAACCAATTATGATTATTTTCTAATGTTGGATTTTAACATATGAACTTGTCACGAATATGGACAAAAACAAATTTAATTGTTTCTGAAAGTAAAGATCGAATGATTTCAAGGTCGAAGATATAAACTGTTGTAGGATATGATGTAAACTGCACGGCTTAAGAGAAACAATTGAGAGAAACTTGGACTGATGATTACATGTATGAATTAGTAGTTTTTATAAAATGAAAATATGTATTCTCGCGGCAAAAAGTTTTGTCGGGTGGTAAGACCAGCTATATGGAAGGTATCACTGGTCAACTCTAGTAATACGATAATATTTCCTACTAAATTTTAATAAACCATAAAGGGAGATTGTAATATTTTTGTTTACCCCTCAGAGATATATTAACTTTCCTCAAAAATAAAATACATCCAGCATAATAAAGCAATAAATAAGCAAACAAAAAATTACACAAAGAATCTTTTGAAGACAATATATTTATAGGAACATATTTTAAAATGTAAAATAAGAATTGATCTTTAGAGAGGTGGCTGAACTATTAAAAAAAATGAGGTGATGCCACCACACGACTTTCTTATACGTATGAGCGTTTCAAACTATACAATTTTAAGTTTTTTTAATACAAAACTTATTCAAAATCCTATTCTAAGTACTTTCATTCTCTTATTAAATCGCTTTGCTAGATATTCGAAGAAAAGTGCTACTCCCTAAGAGTAAAAGTGTTACTTCCGGTCTGAATTTTGAAATTTTTTTTATACAAAAGATATTGCAAATATAGCACTAAATACTATTGTACTCTTGATAAATATATATAGAATGCATAACTTACGACATATTTGCAAAAGATCGCTATTCGATAAGAGTAAAAGTGGTACTTCCAGTCTGAATTTTGAAATTTTTTTTTATACAAAAGATATTGAAAATTATGTTCTAAATACTTTTATACCCGTAACGTACCTGTCTAAAAAGCATGATATGCGAAATATTCGCAAAAAACTGATTTTTGATAGGAGTAAAAGACCTACTTCCGGTAGGAATTTCGAAAAACTTTTTAAATAAAATTGTTCTCAATTTTAATTCTAAGTACATATGAATTATTTATAAATTTGTTTAAACTTAGTAGTTGACAAAATTTTTTCACTGAAGTAAACTGCTACTTCCGGTCTGCCGATTTTTACTGAAAAACTAATCAGATCTCAAGAGAGAGATTATACACGTAAATACAACATTTGGAATTGATATCTACAGCGGTTTGACCGCTATCGTGGTCACACAGACATTTTTTAAAAACCACTTTTTCGGTATCAGGGGATTTCAAAACGTGGACATATGCAAAAATCTCGTGGTCGAAAATTTTCATCATCACAATACTTCCTTATACTAAGTATAAGAAAGTAAAAGTATTTGATATATGGGCTAAAAAAAATCTGGATTTAAATAATATTCCAAAATTTAAACACCCCTAGCAATTGCGCTGTAAATACCAAGCTAAATACACATTAGACAAACATGCCCCAGGTAAAAAAGTCTTAGAATGCAGATATAGTAATATAATCAAGAATTACAATTAAATTATAATGAAAAACCCATAATTTTTTTGTATCTATTTTAAAATAAATAGAATGTATATTATGGGAAAAAATTAATGACAGATACTCGTAAATATTCTGTAAAACCCAGGATCTTAATAATGCATTCATTGGCCCCCTTGAAAAATAAAATAAATTCGAAAAGCCCAAAAGATTTGTAGAACAGCAAAAAGATTTGTTTGTAATGTTGACACATCTATGTTATCGTGCCATAAATCATAAATGAGGAATATTTGAAATATATTTATTTCTAGATGCCCCATGTATTTTCTTTTACGAAGCAGTAAGTATATTTACTCAAACTTAGGTATTATAAAAATTGAATATAATCGTTCTTTATTTCGTGTTAGAATTTATTAGAGTGGATCAGATATATCTTCCATATAGCTGGTCTTATGACCCGACAAAACTTTTTGCCGCCAGTATACATACCTATTTGATTCTGTGAGTATGTACGGTCTATTATCTTAGCGTTTGTGGAGATTCATAGGTTCTCTTTAAATTAAATAGCCTTCAAAGGTGCGAGTTTTTTAGAAATAGCTGTTTTTTCAGTTACAGACATAGTTTATTTAGATCTGTTACTTAGATAAGAAAATAGTTAATAGCTGAACATGTCCGTATTGTAACATAAACCTTCTATAATGTACAATTTTAAGGGCCGGTTTTTCCAACTCCGATTAAAACGGCGGTTAGCGTAATTTTTGATTAAAACACCTGTTAGCGCTAATCATTGATTAAGAACGTCCTAAACAGTGATTACTTACCCATGCGCATAACCTAAGAAATTTGAATTTTTATTATGTATTATTGACAGCATTTATGAGTTTGTATGCTGTATGAAGTATTTTTTGGAATTAGTTAATAATTATTTTCATCAGTGATTTAGTAAGTGTTGTTTACCTTCTTCTATAAATGAAATGAACCGTATAATTAAATATAAAAATAATATAATATTGAATATGTGTATCTCTATAAGCTTACTACAGTAATAAAATTAATTGATAACCACAAATACATTATTTTTTTGATGAGGATGAATAGTTTTGGAAGTTTTTCAATTCTACTACAATTCTGGGACTTAATTTTAATTCATGAAAATTCTAATATCCTGCGGCAATTTATGCTTGCGGTTGCTGTTTTCCTCTTTGTCATTGCATTTACCAGCACCTTATTAAGATTTCATATTAGTCGAACATATTTTGGACTCGCTCTAGAAATGTCATTAACATATTAAACAATATTGAAACATTACAAATGAAATTGAAACATGGAAGAAATTCTACAGAAGCTGACGGGTTCACGTTGGGAGCTAATGGTGGGTTTACATTATTCAAGTAAGTTGATCAAGGCAGTTGAATTCAAGTGAAGTGAACGTGAATTGAACATTTAAACCCCTTCATTTATTTCAGTTGATCAAGTGAATTGAATGGATTCCAAGTTGAAACATGTTTAACTTTTTATGTTCAATTGAAGGGAAATCAGCTGTTTAAAATGGCGGTAAGTAGATGGTCGGAGGAGAAGTCCTGCAAATTTATCACTGTATATGAAAAACATGAGTGTTTGTGAAATGCGAAAAGTAGTGCATATAAAAATAGAGATGCTAGAGGAACTGCTGTCAGGAAATTAATAAGTGACATGGAAGAATTGGGCATAAAAATGACAGAAGATGAGGTTAGAAATAGCAGTATCTTCTTTACGAATTGTGACTTCAACTTTTGTTAGTAAATCGTCGAACTGTTGATCAGTCATTCGCAGAAAATATTTGTAATTCTTTGGATCTTCTACTCTAAGTTCACGTATGAGGTTATTTTAAGCACCTTGGGGCCCCCTTCGTCTAATCCACTCTCTAATCCATATTCTCCTTCTCTGTTATTTATTTCATAATGGAAATTATAAATATGTGCTATGCACAGTCGAAAGCAAAAAAAAGTAGACAAGATATATCGTATTTTGTAAACCTGGCTTTATTTACTTGTCATTAGTGTCAAGTCATTATTCTATGGAATATCAAATAATTATCAAAACATCTTCTACCTGATTAATACGAATCAAAATACTAATTAAAAGACATCATAAAGAAAACATCTACTAATATCTGGTTATAGAGCCGTTTTTGTTTAAAACTTCTTACAATCTATTTGGAATAGAGTTATAAAGGTTGGTACAATTATTTTGATTTTGATTCTCATGCTGTGTGAACTATTTCTACCAGTTCTTGTCTATTTTGAGATCTTTGAGTTAATTTTTTTGATAATTAACTGCCACATATTTTCGATAATATTTAAATCAGGACTTCTTGGCAGAAAATCCAACACATTGATATTTTCTTTCTCTGAACCATGTTTTCACTCTATTCGATGTATGGATGGGACAGATGTTCAAGTGCATATCTTACACGAGTTTCTTTGTGGATCACATTCAAATTGTTTTTCGGTAGTTTTATAGACCGCAAATTAGCTTATCTAATTCTTCGTTGGACAGTAAAAACAAAACCCAGAAAGTTATTTATATCAGCTGCATTCACTACTGTAGTCAATGGATTTTCAATAAGCAAATTTGTGATTTGGCGGTCTTGCTCGGCTGTTGATATTCTTTTGCGGTCAGAACCAGAAATTCTACAAATTCTTTGCTGATCTCGCCATATTTTAGTAATTCTAAAAGCTTAACCGTTACTCAAATGTGTAATAACATTTAATATCTTCATTTATGGAAGGCATCTTTATATTATAATAAGCTTAATATCAGGTTTAAGGTTGTCAATTTTGAAAGATAACCAAATATTAACAAGTAACTTTGAAGGCGCTATTACACTAATCATTTTGAGAAAGTCTATGACAGAAATCTGTATTTTTGTCTACTTTTTTTTGCTTTCGACTGTAGATAGAAATTCTCATGTGCAGTATTCACAAAATAAATGCCTAGAGTTTATTTAATAAAATGAAATTTCTAATTATATAGAATATAATCTTCAAAAAATAAAATAAGGGGAAAAAACACAAAGAATACATTCAAATGTAGAAAATGGCGCCCATATTATTGCAGCAAAATATACTAATTTAGATCAAAAGAACTAGCAAATATGTTGCCAGCTTTGTACATTGTTCAGATAACCCGCGTATTTCTTTCCATTGAAAAACGCCGCTTAGAGATAATCAATTATTAGGCTTAATCAACGATTAGTTAAACGAGCATTTTAATCGGCCCTAAAATATATTACTTTGAACGATTGTTACTGTCAAACAAATGTCAATGCCTGAGACAAGCGTACACAAAAACGTCACACATTGTTTGAAGGTATTCTAATTCAGATAATTTCAATGATTTATCTTTTCGTTACAACAAGATGACCAATTTAATAATATTTAAAAGTTTTAAAAAATTTTCTAGTGCCTTATTGCAGAGAATTGGATATTTATGAAAATACAATTCATATACATAGAAATACAGGGAGATAAAAAATGACAAACCAAAAGTAAACTAAACTACAAATATAATTATTAATGACTTGATGAGATCATATATCAAATCAATTTATAAATATTTTATTACAAGATTGATTATAAATTAATTATCTCAACTGATAACTCGTTTATCACATCAATATATTTTTACACATAAATAAACCATTTTAAACATAAACATGTACCCGAATACATATATGAATGACTAGTTTTCTTGTGGATACTGATTGACACAATCGATTAGCAATGAAAGGATCAACAATGACTAAGATTTAAATTTAGAATGCAAAACGTTATCTCTGCGGTTAGAATGAACTGACACAAATACATATATGCATACCTACATCTAAATCGAAATGGAAACGTTTCATGTAAATGACTTGAACAGAGAAAAAACAGTTCTGCTTAATAGTGAATAGTTCCATAAAAGTGGTAATTATAATTTAATTAGTCATAGGTGCGGCACAGAAGACTTGAAATCAATCATTTACTGCATGCATATCAGAACTATGTGTGTTGTGAAAACTGATGCAATTTTTTAAAGAATGACTGATTCAGATAAATTTTGTAATTAATATATACCGTGCCTACTAAGATTTTAATCTTAAACTTGGTGACATGGCATGATATGATATTTTTGAGAGTCATAATCTGTTATCTTACAGTTAACCATGGGTTATTCTCTCAACGATAAGCGACACTATAGTGGGCTCCTTAATCTATCGTATCCCACTTTCACCTATCAGCAAATACATTGAGAAATGTATTTATATTTCCATTGAAAGAAATGTTAAAATACAAAAAATAAATTGTTGTAATAATTTTAAATTTTAATTAGTTGTTAGACTTATAAAATGTATTATAATTCTACACTTTAAATGTTTCTTTTATGTACTTTGTAATATACAGGGTGAGTCATCTATACGGGGAAGGAAGATAGTGACTTTATGAAAAAAGATATTTCTAAGCGGTTTTTTCCTACAATAGCCACTCATTAGGAGTGCCTTTTAAATTTATTTCATATTATACAGAGTGTTTCATAACTTGGTGGCTGACCATAGTTACACTTTTTTTTAATGGAGCACTTGTATATTACATGTATGTATTCCTCGTATAATTCATAGTTAAATACTTACTAAATTTCGCAGCAAAAATATGTAAGACGTTATTATTCTAAACGTGACCATTATTACTGAGCTATTGTCGTTTTTTGGTATAATTTTGCCAACTTTATGTTTTTTATTTGAATACAATATTTTTGTACTGGAGGAATATCAAAGAAATTCTTTATTAGCCCAAAGAGTTTATCAGAATAGATGCCTTTACAAGAGTAATGGATACTTTCATTACTACTGGTAGTACTGCTTACTCAAAACCAAGGAAACCTAAATATGTGGTAACTGATGAAAATCAATTAAGATTTCTTATGACAACAACAGAAAATCCACACGTCAGTACCCATGAAATACGTCGTTTGCTGGATATCAACCAAACCATCGTTGCAAGGACTTTAAAATAAAATAAATATCATCCGTAATGAATACATTTAAATATTGAGTTACGTCATTTTAAAGCTGGAAGAGTGTTCTGCCAATGGACAATACCTAAACTTAAAGACCAGGCATTTCTTTTTGATAATGTTTTATTTGCAGATAAAGCTGCTTTCCACAGAAACGTAATGGTTAACAAAAGAAATTTTCATTATTATATTATTATTTCAATCTGAGATTAAAGAGAGATAACTCAGGGCCAGACTAGCCAGATGCTTGACAACACAATTCTTACCGCCTATATCGCTGGTCGAAAGACCCAACAAAACTGATTGCCGCAACTATACATTTTTCGTGTATTTAAGAAACATTTTATGAAATTAAAGCACAGATAAGCAAACACTGATATTCAGTAGAACAACAACGTAGTTATTGGTAAGAAAAAGCTCCAGCAGGATTTAATTTCTAAAGGTCTACCTTTTGGAATAACATCTCCAGTTCTATTTTTAATTTTAAAGCACGCTTTTCTAATTACCTTTAATTACTGTTCCAAATAAGTACGTGTATGTTGAACCATATGTTCTGGGGAACTGTCATGTAGGAAAAATCCCTATGTGAGTCTTTTCATGTAAGTGGCTAATAAAGGGTTTCCATACATACATCATTTCGATATATTTCAGTATTTATTGCGGTTATTTTTCTATTAAAAATTTCGGGAAGTTTAAAAAAAAAAGCTAACTACGCTAGTACATTCTTATCGAAAAAGAAAGTAAAATAATAGTAAAATAATACTTTGCCAAATGAGGAAGATATATCTGTAAAACGAAGAAATAATCTATATTTTGGAAATACATAATTCAATTATTATTGGTTTTCACAATTTGATTTTTTGTCGAAAAGAACAAGAAACGAACGCGAATGGGAGATTAAAAAAATTAGGTATGGCCGCCACACGACTTTCTTATACGTATGAGCGTTTCAAAACATGCAATTTTAAAAATTATTTTATGCAAAAATTATTCAAAATCCTATTCTTAGTACTTCGAGTCTCTTAATAAATCTCTACAGGATACATACTTTATGAGATATTTGCAAAAAAAATGCTACTCGCTAAGAGTAAAAGTATTACTTCCGGTCCGAATTTTGAATTTTCATTTGTACAAAAAAAATTCCAAATCCAACTCTAAATACATTTATACTCTTGACAAATATATATAAAATGCATAGTTTACGAAATATCTGCAAAAATTGCTATTCGATAAGAGTAAAAGTGTTACTTCCGGTCCGAATTTTGAAATTTCATTTATACAAAAAATATTCCAAATCCAGCTCTAAATACTTTTGTACTCTTGATAAATATATATAAAATGCATAATTTACGAAATATTTGCAAAAATCGCTATTCGATAGGAATTTCGAAAAACTTTTTTAATGAAATTCGTCTCAAATTTAATTTCGAGTATATATGAATTCTTTAAAAATTTGTTTAAACTTAGTAGTTGACGAATAATTGGCAAAATTAGATTTTTTCACTGAAGTAAACTACTACTTCCGGTCTGCCGATTTTACTGAAAATCTAATTAGATCTCAAGAGGGAGATTATATTCGTAACTATAAAATTTGAAATTGATACCTAAAGCGGTTTGGCCACACACAGAGAGAGAGAGAGAGACACACAAAAAAAAACACGTTTTCGGTATCAGGGGACTTCAAAACGTAGACATCTGCAAAAATCTCGAGTTCGAAAATTTTCATCATTACAATACTTACACTTTCGAAAATCGGAAACGTTAGGAAATGTAAAATTTTAAGACATAACTTCCTTATGTTTTGAAATTTTATACTTTGGCAATGTAATAACAACCATAGAAACTAAATTGGCGCTCTAGATGTAAAACCAACTCCCATAACAAATAAAGGTTAAATTATTTCAAGCGAAAATAGTATCTTCTTTTATCCTATACATGTCTAGAAGTCCGTAACACATACGAATAATTATCATGCATAACCTTGAATATTTTGTAACAAAACGTAACGTTTACATATATACATTATTTATATATGATGTACGTGTTACAAAAATGAGGTTAAAGTTATAAAAAAAATTGTGTGTACTGCAGTTATGTATGTACAGTACACGTCAAAAATACTTTAACCCATGATAGTCCCAAAATACATACCTATTACCTTTATGTTGGAGGTTAATTGATTTCTGTTGAAAGCTCTGAATCATTTCCCGTGATGATATTTCTCAAAAAACTTTCGACTTTCAAAACACACGCAAAAAATTTAGTGTTTACTCGTCTTGTGTCTTATCAATCTCTTTGAACAGGTCAAAATACACATATTTAGATTCTAAGAAATATCGCTAATTGCCAATCGTCTGTATAATCGAACAGTTTTGGCAATCGTTCAAAATTCGTCTGGGTTTATGATGTCCCTGTCTATATACTGAAGCAAATCTGTGAATCGAAAGCGACAAATATCGAAAATTACGAAAATAGGAAAATATATCCGCAAGGATCAGTAGTGGGACCAGTAGTCTTTATTAATCGATTTCTCTAGGTAAACGGAAAAAAAATAATTCCTAAAAGGTATTGCTTTGTTGCCATAGATGGAACATATCTACTTCTAGAAACAAATATGTTATTTATCTTGTCTGGAAAAGTATAAATTAATTAACTTGAGCCTTCCGGGGTATTACTACCTCATATGATATAAAGAGCAGAAATAGCTATAAGTGGATTGTTATTATTGAAAAACATACAATCCCCATCATATACCTATTAACCTGTCTAATGTATATACAAAACAACGAGAACTGCATCAAAAACAAGGATAACAACAACTATTATACAAGAAGAAGAGAAGCATTTGAAATCTCTTATCATATCTAATATGATCTTTCTGCTTTGCACTGAGTGTTTAATTAGAAAAATTTAATAATTGTAAGATTAGAAATTTAAAACAAAATTTCATGTTATGTGTTTGCTATCTATCCCATTAATAACAGAGACTAACAACTGACTGACTGCGCCGAATATATCGAAGCGTGTCATTCACTAATACTGCGGCAACATTAACTCTATTTTGATTATATCATGATTTTTGATCATTTTTAGGCTAATATTACATATTGCAAAAAATAATCTTTCTTTTATAAAAACTTGTCACGAAATTTATTTAGATCAATAAAACGTATTTCATCATTATTTGTTATGACTAACGAATTCATTTTTAACCAGTACAATGCCCTAAATATAAACAAGCGTTTCGAATGACGACAATACACATACACAAAATCTAAATTGCAGCGCCGCAATCGCTAAACAAAGGCCGTAATAAATCCAGGACAATCACATAAATAACCAAATGACCGCGTGACAATCGTTAAATATGTCATCTATGGTCATTTTTTTAATTCTCAGAATTGTCCGAGGCACACGCAACATAAAGGTGACATAACACCGCTATAAATAGGAATAAACATATTTGTTTTCACCGGCGACAGTAAATGCCTGAAGATCTTCGTCATTTTTGCATTGTTAATACCTAGTTTAAGAACAACTTTTTCAACGTTTTTTTTTTATCTCGGCCGACAAATTACGTCATGTGTGTGGTATTAAAAAAAGCGTTTTTAAAACTAGAAACGCATAAATTAGATTTGATAATTATTAGTTTGATTTACAACCGTTTAGGTAAGATTTTTCGCGTGTGAGAAATAAAGAGAGACATATAAATATAGCATTTTTCTTGAACTAATTTTTTCTACTTATAAGTATGCCGTAACCTGTGCTAAATGCCAAACCTAATGTGCTTTCACTTGTTGACAGGATTTGTATCTGGTTATGTATTTTTAATGCTAATAGTGTTTATTATTTCACTGATTTTGATTTATGATTTCCACAGAAAACGAAATTAATTGTAACATTTATTTGGAGTGATCTAACTATTTAACCTCTCTATTTTTGGCTTATTAGAATCTATATGCCAAGTAAGTAATTATTTCAAATCATTGTCTAATGTTTATATATTTTTTAAATACTTAAGCTACACCTGTAAAGAAATGTCATCTTTGTTCACATTGCACATCTATTAGTTTTTATTAAAAGCAAAATGAAGGTCTGTTTTAGTGATGCTGTATGCAGTTGTGCCAGGATTTTTCGGTAGATCTACCGATTTTTATTTTTTTTTCACAGGTCTACCGATTTCAGTTCTGCACACGACTTTTCGACAGATTAAGAACTGAAATCGATCCCCCCCCCCCCCCCCCCCGCCTTGGGAAAATTAACAGAAATTTTCAACCCATTTAAGGCTTGTGATGTCATACGTTTCAAATTTGACGTATATGCGATACATGATAAGCCATAGGCCCTCTGGTGTATATTTTTGCGTCTGTGATTGGTTGAAATGTCGACAATTTACTTATATTGTCACTTTTGTCTATTTTCATGTATTATTTAAATCATTTTCCATTTACCATAAATCTTTATTAAGGCTACTTCTTGGAGGAGCTCGACAGTCAAATATTTATTTTATGAATTTAAAACTTTTTTTTTGCACTGAGATTTTAAAAACCAATAAAAACAGATATGGTAATAGGTATTTGTATCTAGTATGTTCATATTTCGGTGCTCATCACTGGTATGTTTGTTATTAGAAGAGGACTATTTCTAACTAATTAAGAATCCAATATGGCCACCATAAGAAAAACAAAAGATAGCGCTGAGAACTTAAAAACAAATCAAGGGTTACTCTTATCACCAAAAAATTGTCTTAAAAAATGTCTCAACAATGTTGGAGTTTAAAAGCGACCGCATTAGGCGTTTTATCGAATTTTTGAGGAAGATTGAAATCGGCAAATATTGCTTTCTTCAAAATATCTCAAAGTTGTAACGAGTCCGAATAAATTTGAAATGAGATTTGTTGCGACCATTGAATTCTGCTAAACATATCTCGGAAAAAAACCGCTTCCTTCGAAATATCTTTTCCCATAAAGTCACAATTTGCCTTCTGCGGGGATGTGACTCATCCTATATGTATAGTTCTCACTGAATTTCACATAACTCTCTATTTTTTACTGTCTGTAGATTCTTTACCTTACACTTGTTTATCGATTAGATCTACAGAAACTTCATCATCATGCAAATAAAACAGATATTGTTTTTGTTTTTATTAAGGTAGTCTACAAATTTGGAATAATTTTTTTTAAAGAAATTTCGAAATTCCGACCGGAGGTAACACTTTCACTCGTAACGAGTAGCACTTTTTTGTAAATATCTCGCAAAGCAGGCATTCTATAAGAGAAAAGAAGTAGGTACATACTAAGAATATAATTCTGAATAATTTATGAAAACAATTTTTTCAGAATTCAGACCTAAATTTACACACTTAGTTTTTTTTTTTTAAGAAAAGTATTTAAAACTTAATTTAGAACAAAATTAGTATTAGTTGAAACGCACAATAGGTATAAGAAAGTCATGTGGTGGCCACACCTCATTTTTTTTTCTGGTACTCGTGCGTATAGCCGTTTCGAATTGTTATAAGAGGGGCCTTACGAAATCCATAACATTGTTCACTTCTGTACTGTGGTATCTATCACCGATTTATTCGCATTAATTAAATGCATTACGAAAAGGCTAATTCCGAATCTAACTCTTTCAGATAATTTTATTACTTTTCTAAGCTATTTACTTTGTTAAAAAAAGTTTGGCTATAAACAAGTTTCGTGGCAGAAACGAATCAAAAGGGACACTAATAATGGTATTCTTTAATTTGTCAATCAATTTTTTCCATTTTCCGGTCTGCAATACCCAAGTATCTGTTATAGGCGAGCAAATGCAAAATATGTCGTATATGTACATTCTTAGTAATTCTTTTAATCTAGTTTGTTTTTATACTAATACATCAGTCGACAAAAAAATCGAATTAAAATTATCTATAATTTATAATGATAGTTTGGCATAATCACAACTTAATTACAACTATTTTCTTCTAATTGCTTTGTTTAACACGGTTTAACATATAACTGTGTATAAGTAATTTTCTAAGCATTGAAAGTTGAAGTAGCGCCATCTGATGCTGAAGGCTCCAATTAAAAGCGATAGAATTAGCTTAGCCTAGACAGAAACCACCAAATATTGATGAAAAACATAGTAATTGTCGTTAATATATTGGTTGTTGCGTTGGTATTTTACAAAACGCTTTGAGATGACCATGTCGAGGTTCTCAGATGATATAGACACATATTATGACTATTATTTCAGCAAAATATCAAGTTTTCAAATGTTTGTACTTTTATTATTTGAGCTGCTATTCACAGAATACCTAATCTACATAATGCTCTTTTTAAATATCACAAAGAATTGCACCAATTTTCATTGGTAACTTTTATTTCTTGTCACAAAGTTTACATGTTTTCGGACTATGCTGCCATCTATTTGTCTTTTGCGCAGCGGTCCCGCTCTTAATATAGTGCCTTCAAATATATACTTTCTTCGTTAGAGACGGTCATGCTTTTGTTAATGGTTAGTGACAGTGCACGTATTCAGACATAAACGCATAATTGTGATAGTTTGCTTATGTCATGTAAATGTGTGTAATTTAGTTTTTGAATTTTTTTTTATTACAATAGTTAAAATTAAAAGAAAATAATACTAAAGTAGATGTTGGAAATGTTGACCATTATTTTGAAGACAAAGTTGAACTCTGCGCCTCATGCTTTCAAAGCTATTTATTAGGATTTATTGGGTTATGTCAGCATAAGAATTGACAATAGCATTACCAAAGGTGCGTGAAGTTGGCACCACAACTTGCGGCGCAAATGTTCTTTTTAGTGCCAAAAGTTTGCGCCTAATATGCGCCGTCGATATCTGAAGAAAAAACACCGGCGCATTCATTTGTTGCAAAGTTATAAACAAAAACAGTTTTTTGGTGCCAACTTCACGCCAGCACCACAACTTGCGGCGCAAATGTTCTTTTTAGTGCAAAAATGTTGCGCCCAATATGCGCCGTCGATATCTGAAGAAAAAACACCGGCGCATTAATTTGTTACAAAGTTATAAATAAAAACATTTTTTGGTGCCAACTTCACGCGTGAAGTTAGCACCACAACTTGCGGCGCAAATGTTGTTTTTAGTGCCAAAAGTTTGCGCTTAATATGCGCCGTCGATATGTGAAGAAAAAACACCGGCGCATTAATTTGTTACAAAGTTATAAACAAAAATAGTTATTTATTATCAACTTCTTACCAGACCAAAATTTCCAGCGCAAACTTTCAATTTAGTGCAAGTCGTTAGCTCACAACATGCGCCGTCGATGTCTGAAGAAAAAACACCGAAACACTTAATTGTTATAAAGTTATAAACAAATACAATTATATAGGTGCGTGAAGTTAGCACCACAACTTGCGGCGCAAATGTTCTTTTTAGTGCCAAAAGTTTGCGCTTAATATGCGCCGTCGATATGTGAAGAAAAAACACCGGCGCATTAATTTGTTACAAAGTTATAAACAACTTGCACTAAATTGAAAGTTTGCGCCGGAAATTTTGGTCTGGTAAGAAGTTGATAATAAATAACTATTTTTGTTTACAACTTTGTAACAAATTAATGCGACGGTGTTTTTTCTTCACATATCGACGGCGCATATTAAGCGTAAACTCTTGGCACTAAAAGGAACATTTGCGCCGCAAGTTGTGGTGCTAACTTCACGCTCCTATATAATTGTATTTGTTTATAACTTTATAACAATTAAGTGTTTCGGTGTTTTTTCTTCAGATATCGACGGCGCATGTTGTGAGCTAACGACTTGCACTAAATTGAAAGTTTGCGCCGGAAATTTTGGTCTGGTAAGAAGTTGAGAATAAATAACTATTTTTGTTTATAACTTTGTAACAAATTAATGCGCCGGTGTTTTTTCTTCACATATCGACGGCGCATATTAAGCGTAAACTTTTGGCACTAAAAAAAGAACATTTGCGCCGCAAGTTGTGGTGCTAACTTCACGCGTGAAGTTGGCACCAAAAAATGTTTTTCTTTATAACTTTGTAACAAATTGATGCGCCGGTGTTTTTTCTTCAGATATCGACGGCGCATATTAGGCGCAAACTTTTGGCACTAAAAAGAACATTTGCGCCGCAAGTTGTGGTGCCAACTTCACGCACCTCATTACCAAGCTCTTCTAGTGTGTAATGTCTGGTATTGGGAATAGTATAAGTACTTTAAATATGGAAAAATAAAATAGTCTAAAATTGTCAGATCCGGTGATCTTGGAAGAAAATTAATAATTCTTGTATCGAAAATTTCTTGAAAAAAAACTATTGCTTCTTGAGATTTGTGCGCTGATGTGTAGTAACTGGCAGATTAGTAACCTGTTGCCGGAAATCTTGTAAGCACTGATTAATGGAATAAACCCAATCTCCATCTTCTAATTTTTGGCCAGTTTAACTTTCAATAATAAATATTCTATGTTGTAACTCTACAGTTTACTAAAATAATTTAATATATATAGGTGTCTATAATTTGAATTTAAGTATGACAATTGTCAGAATTTGATGTTTTCAAACACTTAGAATGTACACCAACATTGATTATTTAATTATTTAAAAAACCGCCTACTTTAATGAGGTAACATTTTGAAGACAGGGTATTCCGCATAAACACATATATCATCACAACTGGGGACTTGGAATAATCGGTAGTGTAAAATGGCTTAAGTTTCTTCAAAATAATAATGATTTTTTTAAATATCGTTTGATGTAGTAATATTTTACAAATACAACGCGCCATTTATCTATGTATTAGTATTATTGGCGTACTAGTATAAGTGAAAACGGTGATTAATCATATCCTGACTATTTCTATAACACTTAATAGATAATTTGCACATTAGGATAATTTTTCGTCCGTGAACTCAATTGGTCCACATAAAAAACAAAATGTCAAGGTCATAGAATGCCATGCACTGATGAAAAAATTGATATTGTTTGTTATTGTTCCAAACGAACACATTGTAAAATGGTAAAGTAAAAACTGAATAAATTTCGCGGATTAATTTAAGCGGTAAAATGTACAAGGGTCAGTCAATATCAAATACCTCCTATCCTATTTTTTTTTCTACGTACATGAAGTTACTTATGTGAAAAATTTGAATTAAGCGCTATACCTCAAACCTTCTTCTACAATCCACTGCAATAGTAACTTTCTGCATCAACAAGTGGTAGAACTGCAGTCGCCTTCCAAAAGAGCAGACATCGATGTTCGGGACATCGGTGGGTAAACATCGATATCAAACATCGATGTAAACATCGATTGGTTGCAAAATATCGATTACCAAACATAGATAATTTTATTTATAGATTTATTTTTTGGCAGTTTAACAAAAACTTTAATTAATTTACGTCCTTAACAAAATGGCATAAAAGATATCATTATTCATAAAATTAATAAAAGAAACGCGGCTCATAGAAATAATATTTACGCTTTGCAAGGATTTTTCTTTTTCCTTTCAGTAAATGCAGAGAATTATTAAGCATGACACAAACAAAAGCGTAATTCTAATAAAATTAAAAATAAGGTAAATAAAAAAGGATTCTGAAAATAATAATAAACAACTAGATCGCGCCGGCCATTTGATGATGACGGATTTTATTGCAGACTATATCGGAACGTGTTCGCAGCTAAACATTTAATGTAGAAGTGGCAAGATCGGAGAAAGTCGCTGTGATGTCGATTGTTGCCGGGAGACACACGTTGCCACGTATTATTTGTATACGTATAAATCGCATGTAAACATTGAATCCCTATAGCTAATGAAAATAGACACATACGGTATACATTTATAATACGTAGTTAACGTTAGAAACTACTCAAAAAGAACTATATAAAAAAACAATATGCAATTACGCATGAAACAACTTAAAACATATATACATTTACGTATATCAAAACTTTTAAGGGAACGATTTCTATTTTGGATTTTATAGTCTTGCATTTTTTTTTACTACGCAGGCAAATACCGAGATACATATGGATATGGTTTTATATTTCTGATGTGTCATCTTGCATCTATACGTGTATGATTGTACGCACTAAGGAATTCCCCGAAGAAGTATACATCGGTAATGTCAATCTCCCTTCTTTTGCTATGAAAATACGTTTACCTCCTTCACTATTCTGCGTGCATACATAATTTAACATAATAGAATCGATTGTAATCAAAATAAATTCGAAACATATCTAAACATTCTTCGTCCATTTTAGAATTTTTTGAAAGTTGTGCGGTTATAGTGACTTGTTTTCCCAGCCAACATAGTTTAGTATTACATTGTAACGCAATGCATTTAAAGTATAATTTTTTGTGTTTTTATTATAAAAATTTCTATCAGAATCGCTAAAAAAATGTTCAAATTTGAAAAAACATTTTTGACAGTTTAGCCTTAAAGTCTTTAAGGCTATACGTGATGTTATTGGGCCATTTAGCCTTCGCAGCCATTTAATTAAAATACTCCAAAAAATAAGGGAGTTATGTACTCGTCTTTTTTTTTTGAGACAGTCGGCCATAAATCAACTAATTGATGAATTTCATTTTTATATACTGCCATTTAAATATAAATACTTCTAACATTAGCAAAATATGTAATGTACTAAACAATCTTTAATTTTAAATTGTTCAGTGCACAGAAGAGAATCGTTGAATTATGTAAAAAATGTAGAATAACAACAAATATTATTAAAGTTTAAATGTCTATATTGTAATGCCGATATAAACAATAAGAATTGAATTTTTACTAAAACTTTATGTTCATTAAAATTTACCACCTAACATGTCAATGTATTGCAAAATTTAACATAAAATGGGAATATTACAAAAAAAAATTGTTTCGAAAGTAAAAAACTTGACATCACTTCCGGTCAAACCGGAAATGAAAAATAAGAGAGGAAAGTGTAAAAAATTGCGCATTATTAAGTCATGCCAGTTATAAATGTTAAATTAATTTATTTTGTAACAAAAAACTTATTATCCACTACCGCATTCCGCTGTCAGCCTGTATATGGCATCTTGTATTTCATATATCAATCGAGTAACATTATCATAATAACTAGAAAACATTAAGTAGACTTACCAGCGTCACAATATCTCCGGGACATCGAGCAGCGATCTCTTTCAGTCTGTCGTAAAGTGTATCCAAAAGATTCTGGTATTTTGCGTTAAATTCGTCTAATTCGGTAGATATTAGATCAGCACCATTCGGTCCTGTCGCTCGATCTCTGAAGGCCATGCTGGCGTCCATAGAAGGCTGCGCTTCCAGCAGTGATTCCCGGAAACGTTGCAGTCCTTTGCTCCATATCTAAGTGTTAAGGGTTAGAATGTTAGGGGTCAATTTGTTAGTTCTGTCAGTGTGCTGGGTAAGTTTTCAGACATTAAATATGTGTTTTTGTGAATAATAAATTAAATAAATGAATAAATAGAAAAAGAATTGTTAAGAAATATAATACATTAAAGGGAAATGTAGAAATAAAAGAAATGTTTTCATTATAAACCTATCTTCTCTTTTTCTATTTATTACTTACTTAAAAAAAAGAGAAATGAAATGTGTTATGTAATGTGTTATATAAACTAAATGTGATCATTTTGATTATTGAATTTGTTTATCTGATTAAATTTAACATCTCTTCCAAAATATTGGTATAAATAACAGTCAAATGACAGGAATATGAATGCGTATATCTAGTATATACAGTGCCTACCAAAATAATCTGCACCATGCGTAATTCTTTTTAATTAACAAATATCAACTGATTTAGAAGATTCTTTGTATCTCAGTTATAATTATAATAATTACTCTGTTACATCGGCATATGTCAAAATAAGGTTGAAGAAATTAATAAAAAAAATATTATAAAAAGCAATTTAAAATAAATTAAATATAAATTCGTAACATTCATTAATTTGTGCTGGCTTTCAAAAAAAAATATAAAACCCATATTAAATCTCACCACTAATAAACTTGGCTTAATTGCATCATTAGTCATGACACCACAGTGTCTGTAAAATGCCGTAGATAAAGTCATTGATTATTAAAAAAATATACTTCGCACAGAAAAAATTGAGATATTTAAATAAAGAAGAAAAGTTTTATGATAACAAAATTACTTTCACATTATACCACAATATATTAAAAACATGGTATACTGTTTAATAATTGCACGCTTTTGCCGAGTTAATAAAATAAATTCGTGAAAGAAAACATGTATGTTTCAGACTTTGATATGCGCTGTGTATATTCGATAGACTAAAAAGATAATGAAATGAAATGTAGCAAGGTCAAATGCTCCTCTATTCAAATAAATCTACTTAATTAAAAAAGAAATATATTTAGTAAAAAAAAAAACACCAGAAAATGATGTTATATAAAAATATGTTATCATAATTTCTCAATATTCTTATGAAATTGACGAAATCTCAGTGTGTATTGGCATATCTACATTCTTTTATACCAAGAAAAGTCATGAAATTTGTTTAATTTAAAATCAACTTGACATTATATATGATTTAAATGATTTCTTAGACGAAAAAGTGTTTCGTTCCTCAACATATGCGATACTTTCAGCTGCCCGTTTCTTGATATGATCATTCTCTATTTTCTAATTTTACACCATTTTTGATTTATTGGATACATTTTTGAAGCGTCACTAACCCCAATAGAATACATAAAATGTCACTTGTATTTGTCAGGGCATTTACATATATAATATTTTTGAAGAAATAATTTTATTGTGATTTATTAATCATATTCTATTTTAAATGAAGACTCAAAACTTCAAAATGTCTACTCTTCCAGTTTCTTAAAACGGCAAAACTGAATTTATAAAATAAATCTACAAGGCCTGTAATTTACTAGTCAATAAATTGTTGTCTTTTTCGATCAATAAATCGAGCAATGTAAAGACGCATTAAAAATACTTACGAATTTAGAAAAGCAAACAGAATTCTTTTGACAAGAATTGAAGAAGCAATATACCCGTTGCTACTGATCATTTCTCCGTTCTTTTAATATTCACCCAGTGTATATACCTATGCGAAAAAGGCCAGGCAAACCACCACAAAAAAAAAGAATTAGAGGGTGTAAACACTATAAAAAGCAGTGTGTGCAATAATTTGGAAGAGATACAATTTGAATTGAAACTGTGGAAGAAAGAAAAGTGGTAGAAGAATAGGAAAGAGAATAGCCACCAAACCACCGATACAAACGCCAAACAAATTATGATTTTAGTATATTTTATAACGCGGAAAATAGAATCTTGCATATTTTAGTTTGTGTTGTTAGCATTACACTAACTACTGGATGAATAGAGATAGGAAAGGGATCAGTTTACCGGGAAGCAAGGTGTTTTGGATAATTTCATCTTTTAGATGTTGTGAAAATAACGAACAGTGAAATGTTTCAATACAAAAATGAACGAAATGTTTATGATTTCAGGCATACGTCTCTCTTCCATACCAATAATCTAAACCTATCCTAGCTATAATTATAGAAATATGTATTTTATTGTAAATTTAACGAATTCCTGTGTCCAATTTAAGTGCAAATAGGACATATTTACCTTTCCTTCACGGATGAAGCGCCCGCCATTTTGATTGACACGTTCGATTGCTGGAGCTCTTTCGACAGCTGCATGGAGAATATTCTAAAAATTAAAAATAAACAGGATTATAACTACAGAACAGCAAAAAAACGGATAAGAATTAAACGACGGTTTAAATATCGTTGTAGTTCCTTAATTGTACATCAAACTATTGCTACTAACAAGAATAGATTGTTTTATAGGCTTTATGCAACCATGAAGAAATCACTTTGTTTGTATACAAGAAAACATGGCAACTACTAATTAGTAAACAAAGAATTTGTTTAATTTATTTATATGAGTAATGTAAAAGAAAAGTATTCTGGTATTTTAAAAGCAATTTCAGAATCTACCTCAAATTTATAACCTACAAAATCAATGAGAAAGACGAATAGCGTAACGAGTTATTTAATCAGTTATTAGGTAAATATCGACTTCAATACTAACTTTATTCTATTCTGTTAATGTCATCAGATGTGTTTTTTATGTATTCCTTTACTCAGCGAACAGATGAATAAGAGTGGGTACAAATTGTTAAATAAAACGTGTATTCTCATATATCACAATTATACTTCAAAATGAGATTTTGATTTATTTTAGAGGTTATAAAATATCGCCTCTCTGGTGTTAATGTTTAAAAAACCAAATTAAATATGCTTCTAGAGCCATGGATGTAGAAGACATTATTCTGGTATTTAATAAGAATAAATATATTTAAAACTGCTCAATATTCTCCATAAGCTTATATTTAGGATTTTGTATTTTCCAAAGACAACAATGATCTATTTATGGACAATATTCATCTTCAAGTAATACAAGTACTTCTTCTTCAGATTAATCGAAACCCGAAAGTAAATCAAGATGTATAATTAAAAATAAAAAGTATGTTGTAAATGCTATTAATAAATTTGAAGATAAACAGTTTCGAGAAAATTTTAGAATTAACTGTAGAACTGCTGATTATTCCATAAATAATCAGCAGCAGATATTCTCCTAACATATATATTTGGAATGATTAAAGTATCACCAGAAAAAGGAGTGCTAATGACAGTATGATATTTGTCCAATTCTGAAACATTTTGCCAAATATGTGATCGGTTTGATGTTGATAGAGGAACTATTTATACTATTATTAGAAAAATCATAAAATATTTTGTTACTTTTAGTAATGAATATATAAGTTGGCCTAATACATAAGAATATGCCTATATATCAACACCATTTGCAGGTAAGGAATACAAAATGCAATTGAAGTCACATATGGCACTCACGTAACAATAAGCAGACCTAAAGCAAAGGCATAAAATTATTGTAATAGCAAAGGAAAGCATAGTTTATTCTACAGGCAATGTGCAATTATAAAAAACAGTTTATTGGGAAGGCTGGTTCGGTCCATGATGCTCAAGTTATAAAACTTTTGAGATTTACGATGAATGCCAAAATAACTTTTGAAACAATATATATTTTATTCTTGGGGATTCAGCATATTCGAATTTACCTTGCTAATGACTCCAATCAGGGAGAATGGATTTTTATCAGAAAGGCGACGGCTTTTTAAATACAAACATTCAGCTACTCGAATTGTTATCGAGCAGGCAATATGCTTCTTAAAATAAAAAATCAAATTTATTGTAAATAGATATGAAGAAGTTAATATTGATGCTGGAAAATATTCTTTACTGAAGTTGATGTCAATAGATATTTTATTGTAGATACTAAAAACTGAAATCATCAAAATAATCAACGCACACACATTATATACATTCAGACGAGGAAATTAAACACATTATTAACGTAAATTTAACTTTTAATATATTTCTATAATTTTTTTAATCGTTAAATTAAATAAGTCTTAATTCTATGTAATTTCAATTTGATTCCTTTATTTTTGTTAATTTAGTCACTCTAAAATAATAACACTATATACTTCAAAAGTCAAAATGATGGATAGTGATCTTATTCATTTTTACAGGAACTGTAAATGTACTCTCTATAAATTACCAAGAAAAATGAAGAACAGATTAAAAAAGATACATATATATTAATAATTATTGATTGTTTGTTTATATTATGTACCGATACTATTCGTTAGCAATAAATTTTCAAAAACAAGTGAAATAATCATCGATTCCATAACTTTCTGATATTTAAACAGTGATATCTTCTTCTAGCATAACATTTAACAATTTCATGTTTGGCTGTTATATAAAAATATGTTTCAGGATGAAGTGGTAGGTATAGTAGCAATTTCTTTTAATGTTTTCAAACAAACAAAGTAGATATTTTCTCAATATGTATGAAAAAGACATATTCTCCATATAAAAAACAGAAATAATAATGGTGCATGTACAGGAACTTGATAAATTCAATTTGATATACAACTGAAGAATAAAACGATTTTTTGAATTTATAACACTTACCCTTGTGGTTTCCAAATGCTCTTTGGGTCGCTCTTTAATTGGTGCGAACGTTTCTAATTTGGCATACTTATCGTCCATCCAATCATCTTCAATTTCTTTAGCCTTACTGTAATTCTTCAATAACGAATACGCCTGTTCGCATCCTCTCATTCTATCTGCCAGTTGGACGCAAACATTGTTCCATCTATTGTTTAATTTCTGAATTTCTTTGTCTAATCTTTCGACATCCGAATGCGGCCCGTGCTGATTGGGACGAGATTTCTCCGTCAATCTTCTCGCATTGTCGAAATCATCGTTCAATTGATCCATGGCGATTTGCTGTTGTCCGACGGCCGATTGCAATTTTAACAAATCCTCGTGGACAGCTTCTAAAGCTTTCTCGCTCGAAGGCAGTTCGTCGGCAAAGGCTAGTTTACTTTCGAATTCGGATATGCACTGAGAAGCGTCTTCCATTCCGCTGAGAACGATCTCTAAACATTTCAGTCGTTCCATGTACAACTTGCTGGTGTTCCAGATGGAATTCCACTTGCCCAGGACCTTTTCCAGATCTTTCTTGTGCTGAGGAGTTTTGAGCGTGATGCTGCGGAATGTGTCCTTGACCTGTTCGATTTCTGGTTCGAGATTTTGAAGGCGCGATTCGAACTCTTTGTGTTCCCTCGTCAGGTGTTCCAAGGTATCGATGTCCCTCGGTAAGGGTGAAAGAACTCTTTGGTTAATGACCCTTTCCGCCTCGTCCAAGACGCGTTGTAATTCGGAAATTTGATTGTTGAATATCCGAGTCTTGTTCTTGCTTTCCTCTGAAATACAAAAAAAGAAGAGTTCAAATATGCAATAGCAGCAAAACATTGTATACAAGTTCACACGAAGAGACAACATTGTGTTTATTATTATTGATCAACGAAGCAAAACATGTACTGCATCAACCATGGGGAAAGTAGGTTAAGAAGAAATTATAATGTAAGACATTATAGAAAGGATAGCCAACAAGATAATTACTTATCACTAGAAAAATAAGATAATAAAATATGAGAGTAGCTTAAATTCCGAAGTAGTGCACAAAATCCAGGGTGTGTGTGTGATACGTTTATTTGTGATGCATCATACAACCTACAAGTATTTTAATCTATCAAGCCTGAACCCCTAATAGAAAGAGGACCTCACAAATTAATAAACTTACAAGATATATTTAGATTTTGTCTATATGCAGCATTATTACAAACTGATACCAAATTTAATCAAATGCATTGCATCTCAACTAATTGAAGTTAACGTTTATGCACAAGACAGCAATAATATTATTCAAACATGATAATGCACAATATGAAAACACTTTCGATTCAGTGTTCGACAATCGAAGAAAGAGTTTCTAATCATTTCTTCTACTGGTAGAAGTAACTGAACTAATAAGGATCACAGCAATACTCTTGTCTTACTCTTTTGATTTTGTGTTTACATGCTAAAAGTAGTGGAAGAATAATATAAAATAGGTTGACACAAATTTTCTTTGGTATTACCTGTAACATTTTTTTGTTAATGTTTTAATTTAAAATAAACATTTAGTATACAACGTGTCTCAAAATTTGCGGCACAGCTCCACACTACGGTTTGAAGTAGCGATAAGGGAACACGGAAAAAATATTTAAAAAATTCACATTGTTCATTCTAGAAGATATTGCGCCTTTTTTGTATAGGTAAATATGGCAACACGTTTGATTTATCCTAATAATGGATAAGGTATCGGAGTTGAAAATAACAGGGAATAAGTGTAAATTCAGGACAACGTGACCATATATTTTTCAGGAAAAAATAAGCGTAAAATGATTTTCTGGAAATGGTATAATTAGAAGAATGATTAATTACAAACCTGGTTATAGTTGTTCAAAATTGTTATCCCATCGACCATATTAAAACCAATCTTTAAAATATTTTACAGTAATCTAGACAAACGGCATCTAAAGTGTTAACTTTGAATATTAATTTCTTTGAAATTAACAGCGATGGAATTTTTTCCATATTTTTCTAATGATCCTTGGTTCTCACATAATAACATACCATCCAGGTGTTCCGCAAAATTTTGCGACACCTCGTATATTATATATATTAGATGTTTGGATCGAGGTAGCCTTTACTTGATGGTAATTCATAACGTTGAAAGTAAATAAAACTGACAATACAATATCACTTAAATTTCCACGTTATTGATAGCATATCAAAAGTAAATCAAGAAGTATAATTAAAAATAAAAACTAGGTTGGAAATGCTGTTAATAAATTTGAAAATGAACAGTTTCGAGAAAATTTTAGAATTAACTGTAGAACTGCTGATTATTCCATAAATAATCAGCACCAGATATTCTCCTAACATATTTATTTGGAAGGAATAAAGTATCACCAGAAAAAGGGAGTGTTAATGACATTATGGTATTTGTTCAATTCTGAATCATTTTGCCAAATATGTGATCGGTTTGATGTTGGTAGACGAACTGTTTATACTATTATTAGAAAAATCATAAAATATTTTGTTACTTTTAGTAATGTATATATAAGTTGGCCTAAGATACAAGCATATGCCTATATATCAACAACATTTGAGGGTAAGGCATACAAAATGCAATTGAAGTCACATATGGCACTCACGTAACAATAAACAGACCTAAAGCAAATGCATAAAGTTATTGTAAATAATTGTAATAGAAAAGGAAAGCATAATATTATTCTACAGGCAATGTGCAATTATAAAAAAAAACAGCTTATTGATATCTTTTGTTGGGAAGGCTGGTTCGGTCCATGATGCTCAAGTTTTAAAACGTTCAAGATTTATGAAGAATGCCAAAATAACTTTTTAAAAAGTATATATTTTATTCTTGGGGATTCAGCATATTCGAATTTACCTTGCTAATGACCAGAGCTGGGCAATTACTCTCAAATAGTAATTAATTACAATTACAAAATAATGACGATCGTAAACCTGTAACGACTTTAGTTGTGGAATAAATTTAATAGTGGAGAAATCCAAAGTGCTATTTAGTTATTAAGTAAAAGTTGTGTATTTTATGTTTCAAAATTTCCATATTTTCTAACAAATTTAATTTCGGAGATTTAGTTACAGTGTGTAAAATTTCAACTCATAGCTTTAACTAATATCTCAGTCAGAAACTATCTCAGAAACTAAGTTTGTTAAGAGACTATGGAAATTTTGAAACATAAAAATACATAACTTTTACTTAATAACTAAATAGCACTTTTGATTTCTCCACTATTAAATTTATTCTACAACTAAAGCCGTTACAGGTTTTTCCGTTGTGACCTCATATTACCAGGCATTTTTAAATACTCAGGGGTAGGGCATAAACTACCCTTTATTAAATTATTCTCCAAGTCTAAGTCTTAAAGACTGTATTTCATTTGCATTTTACATATATTGTAACACAATTTAGTTTGGTTTGTAATACAACCTCATCTGAAGACACTGTGTGTCGAAACGATTGTCATGATATGTTATCAAAAAAGCGGAAATTTAAGTGATATTGTATTATCAGTTTTATTTACTTTCAATATATTAGGTGTCATTAAATTATAAGACACGCCGAATACTATGGGAGTCATCAAGACATAACATAACCCTAATTGAAGCTTAAAAACCGGAAGTAAATCACAACAAGACTCTTGAGTTGTTATGTAACTAGGAATAGGACGGACTTTTCTTATAAACATTAGTGATAAATTAGAACAATAAAGATTATGAAAAGTCAGAACATTAATTCTTATAGTCCGTACCAACTTCCATGAGCTAAAATTCGTGGAAGACCGCTACGTCACTTTCTTGGAATCGACCCGACCCTCGAGTAGAATAAAGCACGCATAGGCGGCGGTCTTTCACCGTACAATTATTATAGCAAATATATAACACTTTCGGCTGTTACTTTGTGAAGAATCATGATACTGGATATAAGTAAAATAAAACACTCAATTAAGCTTTAAATACCTTCACTTTATTTTTAATCACTATGTGACATTTTACATGTCATTATCAAACTAGAGTTATATGAATTTATGGCAATGTAATATCTTATTTGGTAACATCTGAGACACATTACAAATTAAATACCTATTACTCTAATGACACTGACTTCGAAAATTTATCAGATTAAGGGGCTGTGGAGGTTATCCAAATAAGTATTATTTGTTTATCCCTTCTTTTTTATGCTAACGTGTATATTATTAAATTGTATCATCACATATATCTTTTATTATTATTATTATATTTATCTTTCTGCAAATAAATAAAAATATATAATTTGAAATTAGTTTTATTACAAAAAGTCGACGCTGGCCTACCCGCTTTATTTATCGTGATTTAATTTCTTACAACAAACAAAACTTGCTGAAGATTCATTCTATACTTTCTGAATATTCGGCAAAAACAAAATACCAAGAAAAAACAAGACTGCTTGCAAATATCTAGTCGAGGTAGAGCCTTCCGTCGGCTTTATTCCAAGAAATGACGCAGCGTCTTCCACGAATTTTAGCTCATGAAAGTTGGTACGGACTATAGCTATTAGTAAACACATTTAAAATATTTTTTAATGAAACTTAATTGAAATCAAACTGAAACAACATTATAAATACTGAGAACAATCCTTTTGCTATATGTGTATCAGAGTATATTGGAGTGATTTTTATGTTTCTAAAATAACATCAAAATTAACAAATAATAAATATTTTATAAGGAAACTAGTTGGCTTGACAGACATTGTTTTGCTCTTCCCGGTAGGTGGCGCGATAACTTTCATTTGATTTAAAGTCTTTATATAAGAAAGTCTGGACAAAAGAGATCATTGACGCGATTAGAGGTTAGGCAATACAGACTAATGATGCTTGTATGGTGAAGTCCATAAAGAAATGTTCGTATGTCAAAATTCAATTTTTCCAAAAAATAGCGTCATCTATAGGACGGCGGCATATCGTCGCCTGAGAGTAACAAGATTGTATGTAACATTTCTGGAGAAATTGACTTTTTAATGTAATAAGATTGTATGTGTTCTTAGCTCGGTAGATGTCGCTCCCTTCCACTAAAAGTTAACCAACGAAAATCATGGGTGTATGTTGTCGAAACCGAACACAATTGATATGGTTGTATGTTACACATACAACCTTGTGCTGCTTTGCTCGTCACTATAATTCGAAATTTAGTGTTACGAAGGTGTATGTGATCACATACACCCTTGTAACGTTAACAAGTTGACAATTCCACCAAAACATACCTACCTAACCTAGGAAAAAGTGAATCGCAGTTTATGCTGGTTTGTAGCAAAGTTTCTATAATAATTAAAACGAAATATGGACTGCGATAGTGACGACTCAGTACAAGATGAAAATTACAACCCCGTGACTGACGAATCCGCCAGGTAAATTCCGTACCTAGCAACTTGTTTTAGAGCGATATTAAATTAAATCACCATTCTTTTTAGTACTGGAGCATTCCAGAAAACAACGTAAAAAATCCTCATTTTTTTAAATAAATTTTTGAAGTAGTAAAATATATTCCCGCGTTCGCTTATTCTTTGCTTAAAAGCGTCATGCACTTTATTTAGTTATTTTCTAACGAAAGACGTTGGCTCTGACTTTTGTTTTAACCTGTACCACGACAAATCCTGAGAGGCACAAATTTGAGTTTCTCTTCTGCAATTTTTCTGTTCTTTATTACGTCTTCTGCAAGATATAACGTGTTGAGTAATAAGGTAAGTAAATAAATATTTGTCTTATATGTTTTTTTACATACGTGGCACAGTTAGTTTTTGAGAATCGTCGTTTTTATAACTGCTTTACGCTTTGTCCCGTACATGACAAAAATGTGTCATTTCTTTCATTCTAACATCGAATGTAATTTCAAATTTGTATTCACAACGCATAACAAACTTTAAATTATCTTCTTTCAGTGCATACTAGCCATGTTTGCTTTTATATTTAATTTTCTGGTTGTCCCTACTAAAAATCTTTTGTCCCGTACGTGACAGACTCGGGTACAATTCTTTCGCCAATGTGCTTTTCCCAAATATTGAGTGATATTACATGTGCTTTTTTTCTTCTAGTTTCGTAATGGAACGCTTACAGTTAAAATCTACCAGCACCAGCAGAATGCGTAAATGGAGGAGTAAGAAAAAAAATCCAAGATCCAGATTTTCTTCAAAAGGAAAGAGAACGGATGAAGTTGTTGCGGTAAAATAAAAAACGATTAATGACAGCAAAACAAATAAAGAAGCAGATACGATATGAAAGAGACCCAAAAACAGTTGCGGAAATTGTAAATCCTTAAAAATGTAATCAAACCTATGGTAAAGCCATACGTAAAACTTTAAATGCACTTCCTTCCTCCCCTAATAAGAAAAAAGTTGTTATTGCAGGTTTAGCTAAGCAGTTGGGGTTAGAAATATTACCATCCATTAAAGAAACGCAACGTCCTAGCACTTCCAAGACTCCTGAAAATTCCCTCAGTGAAATGATAAATTTTTTTATCATCGTCCCGATATAGTGTATACATGTCCAGGAATGAAAGACTGTAAAACTATCTGGATTCAGGAAAAAAAAATTGTGCAGAAGCATTATATGACAATGTTTTTGAAGGAAGCTTATGAAATATTTAAAAATGAAAATCCTGAAATTTCATTTAGCTTTACAAATTTTTGTAATTTAAGGCCACCTAATGTTTTACTTTTGAAAGATACACCCTTAGAACAATGCATGTGTCGAATCCACGACAACTTCATTTTAAAACTCAAAGCACTTAAAATAGGCTATAACAGGGAATTTTGGCAATCAGTATTGTGTGATTCTAACAGAAATTCCATTTGCTGGACTAATACGTGTGAAAACTGTTCCCATGGAAGAAAACTTAAAACACTGTTAAATCCGGATACAATAGTGTCATGGAAAACTTGGGAAAAAGACCGCAATACAGGACGCTTTTCTTTGGTAATTCAAGAAACGTGTGCTGGCGAATTGGAGGAAGTAATTCTTCGAGAATTTCCAAATGTAATGAATCATGTTTATACAAAACGTGTGCAAGCTTATGAATTTGAGAATGATAAACAAACTAAAGATGTGCGCATACTTCAAATTGATTTTGCTATGTCTTTTAGTTGCGAATATCAAAACGAAATACAAAGTGCCTTGTGGTCTCGAAATAATGTAATGCTGTTTACCGCTGCCACTTTTTTGAACGGTATACTTGTAAAACATATCTTATTTGTTCAGATTGTCAGAAAAAAGATAAGGACACGATATTCGCTATGATAACTAAATTATATGATGAAATTTTTCAAAAAGATGAGGAAATGGTGCACACTGAAATTATTTGGAGTGACGGACCAGCGTCAGAATGTATAAACAAATACATGTTGAAAGTGCTGAAGGAAGTGTCTCAAAAATATGCCAAATCATTTTTTTGGAAATATTTCGCTACTTCACATGGCAAAGGCGTTGTCGACGGGGTAGGAGACAATGTTAAACGTCTTGTTCGTACAAAGATTTTAAATAAAAATAATGAAACAGTAATTCAAAACGCCAAACAGTTTGCAGAAGAAGCTGCCAAACTTTTGAAGGAGACAAAAGTTTTTTATGTATCCGAAGAAGATATAAAAGTCTTTATTAATAAAAGTAATTACTGGGAAGATGTTAAAAATGTACCAGGAATTTCGTCTTTCCATATACTTCGATGCGATATTGAGGGAAATTGTTACTCTAAATAGGATGCCTTAAAATCAGAAATGGCTATTCTAAACGGTTCAGATTCCCGTAAACGGCGAAAATTGTGTTAAAATAAAGTTCTTTCTGTTTGTTATGTAGTTATAAGTATTATTGAACGTTTCTGTTGTAATAAATTTGATTAAATCAACAACAATATCGTAAGTTGTGCCATACGTGACATCCCTGTCCCGTACATGACAGTAAAATAAAAGCTCTTCAAATTTGTTTTGTCAAACATTATAAAACTGTAGTTTCCCCAAAACAAAAAAAAATACTTCGACGAGAGTTTATAGTATTTTTTGTTAACATTTATCCGCCAGAAGAGCTGAAAAATAGATTAATTTAACTAACTTGATAAACGCGGTAGTTTTGCATGTCCCGTACGTGACGCGTTAAAAATTATTAATAATTTTAAGTATTATAAAATAAAATAATATATAACAGTGTATAAACTTGTATAATACAAAAAGTTTACTATATGTAGCAAATGAATTGCAATTATTGTTCTTAAAAAAAATTAAAAGATATTGCTAAATTATCGGGTACATTTGTCCCGTACGTGACACTGGAATGCTCCTACTAACAATAGTCTTTGCTGTTCTGTTTTGAAACATAAATGGGAACCTGTAATAAGCAATTTGGTTTTGTCAAATCGCAAGGACAAGAAAAATGTAGGCCCAATTTATCTGAACAATGACTGTGCTTTTACTAGGGACAATTGGTTAAAACACGTTTATTTGCTTTTAATTGTAATTTTGTGTAGCACTGCACAGACAGAACCAAACAGCAATTCTCAGAGTGAGAATGAAGCCACTGAAAATATACTAAATACTGTAGGAATAGGAGAAGAAATGGACAACAATAATCAAAATATCGAAGAAGCACCAAGCAACAACAATGAAGTACAAAAGTCAAAAAACGCAAACGAGACTCTAGCAAATGGAAAAGTGTTACTCGACGATCAAAGCGTGACAAAGGAGAAGAATATGTTTCTGTGGGAAATAAATTCGTTCTGGCTAAGAGAATTAAAACTTTCAAAAATTGTATTAGTAGTTGCTGCTTATATAAATCTCTAGGTTTAAAATAGTCCTTATTATGAGGTTAACAAAAAAGTTACAATGTCCAAAATTTTCAATGCCGAATATCTCGAAATGGTCATCATGTTATACATAGAACCTTGTTACTCTCAGGCGACGATATACCAAAATAATCTTGTTTACCACGCAAACATATTGTGTACATATGAATCATTTCGGGTTATAAATACAAAATTTATATATAACTCGACCACAATGCCATCTATCGGGTCCAGATATTATGATTTTCTTTTTTGGCACTAAACTAACATATATTGTGAATATGGATCATTTTGTATCACAAATAGAGAATTTGTTAATAATTCGACTACAGCGCCATCTATCGGATATGAACTCAATTAATATTTTTTCCGAAAATAAATACAGTAATATTTATTTCTTTAGAAGAGCAAATACATTTTAATGGGGCAAGTTTCAATTTGATAATTGTCTCATCTTACTAGTTTAAACCAATAGAGCAGGTGATATACGATTTAGCAATATGTAAGACAGAGAGTATGTTCGGTTGGCAAAGTCGACCGCAGGAGACTAACAGGAAACCAATTTGCTATATCAAATCAAAGCGTAGCAATTATCAATGGTACAGAGTCCCAGTCCGGTATAGAAACGAATGTTTAGAATTACTTGGCGCTATTGATAGCTTCTAAAAGACAAACTTACCTTCAGCGCGAGCTCTTTTCTCGAACTCGTCGAACAATCTATTAACCTCGTCCATCTCTCGCCTGAGTCTCCTTAGCTGCGGATCTGATGGATCACCTTCCGCAAACAGCTTATCAGCATCTTCATTCAACGCCGTCCTGATTGCGTTGCGTTGGTCAGCGCCGATAGCAATAAACTACATAATCAAAATGGCGGAATAAATAAAAATTATTACCAAAATTATTTCGGTTGTATTTACCTGCGGTAAGTCCCAACCTTTAACCACTTTGATGGTGACGAAAATCATGTTCTGACGCATGCGCAGTTGTTTCTTTTGCCACAACATTAACGACCGATCATACTGTCTTCTCAACCGATCCGTCGCATCTAGCGCTTCTTTATCGGGTGGTGGGATGACGAAACACACTCCTGGTAGTTGTTCGTCGACACCTTTATGGTGGACGCGCCATTTGACACGTCCAGAATTATCGGTTAATGTACATTCTTTATCTTTTTTAATCACAAACTGTAACGAAAAATGATTTAAAATTATTTATAAATAATTCACTATATGCAAAGATGGCGTAAGACCAATTAAGGATTACTTACGTTATTTTTCTTGTAGTTACAAATGGCTACGACGGTCAGAGGTTTAGTGACGGGCTGTCGACGCATTTTTAGAGGAACCACTTCCTGGGCTCGCATCGACAAGTTGTGGATTTGGTCACCGAATTTGTTGAGTTCGTCTCTTAACTGTTGCATACCTTGTAGTAAGACTTCACCTCGGTCTAATGAGAAATCTCCTTGACTATATTCGGTGTTCATGATCTCGTCTTTCCTAGTAATAGAAAATGAAAATGATTAGGTTATATTAAATGAATATACTGTGTTACCATTATATTACTATACAGAGTAATCTGTCTTGATGACATTGAACAATATATTTTCATAGATAACTCTACAAATTAGAAGGATAAGTTAATATGGTGATTTGTCAACAACGTTTTTTATCTATGAAAGTCCCACATGATGATTCTGCAGATTCAGTAAATTAAAAAAAAAAAAATTCTATTAAGAAAATGTCCAGTATTTTAGCGATTTTTTTACACGATTGTCCTTGATTTGAACTTAATTGAACTGTTTCTCATTCACTTGTAGATAATTCAATATTTTTTTGTATTTTAATAGTACAGAGAGATCGTAAAAGTCATAGTCATGGTGTATTTGCCGCATACATCATATTCTGAATTGTATTTCGTAGGTGCGACATCTATTATTTTACGTATGAACTCTTTTCAAGAATTTTTGTCAAGTTTACTTGTTTTAATAACTCAAGAAATACATTCAATAATTGATAATATCTTTATTAAAAATAATTTAATACAAAGATCGATATTGCATATAACACTACATATTTAGAATTGTAACATATTGCAGTGATCTTGAGTATGGAATTGAATTGTAAACAAGTTTTCTCCAGATCACTTATTAAATTTAGTTTTATTTAATTTATAAAAGTCCTAAACAAAAATCAAACCATCTCCTTTGTATATAGATATTTATTTACTAAGTTATGATTACAGAAAATCTCAATTAAATTAATTAAAATAGTGTAAGAATGTCATTATAGTTTTCATCCATGAAATTAATAATTACAATAAAACGTATATATCAAGTAAATATCCATGATAAAGTGTTTTCCGTAATTTCAGCGGAAAAGAGATATAATATTGGAGACCGTTCGATGGATTGGCCCGAAGTATATTCGATATATGCTATCAACAATTACGAACGTGTAACACATAGGTAAATGGCAATAAATACTTACATTTTATATTGTATATAACGTAATAATTATTTGGAACATTTACATATTGATTTCTATAAAATTTTGTACATTATAATTTGACGTAAACAAGTCGACATTGAAATAGTTGTTTGTTTACATTTTTAAATAAGTAATACATCACTTGACCGAAAGGTGCAGCAGTGTAGCCATGCATTTTTGGAAGTGGAAAGATAGCCGGCATAGAGCATGTGTAAGTTTTTTTTATTAAGATAAACGTTAATATAAGGGTAAAACGCGAGAATTAGATAGATTTTTCTTGCAGGTGCGAACCGCTCTTAAAAATAAAAACAGGGGTTCCTATACTTATAAATTATTGAAAATTAGAACTGGATAAATCGGGACTTGTAATATTTTTATGAATTAATTTTATTTTGAACTTAGAATAATTTTACAAAAAAAAAAAAACAAATATTTTTAAGAGAGACAAATATTTTTGGGGAACTAGAATGTTTTATTTTAATGCGCGATGGTATAACACTATGGGTTACGGTGAAACATTTTAGAAATTGTAATGATTTTGTTTTATATTTAATGAGAGAATTTATTTTTAATTTTGGATATAAGTATAGACACTTTACGTTTGCAAGTTTGTAGAAGGCTAAAAGGATTAAGTTTATTTGAAGTTTTTTTTTTGTGTGTTTGTAGAATATTTTATTATCCGAAAGTTTAATTATATGAGATTAGTATGGATGAGTTTAATCGATTATATGAAGAATCAATGTAGTTTAATTGTGTTTGTTTTTGTTTGTCCTGTATATTGTGTTGAACAAAATGTTATGTGGTGCTTTATGCTGGAGTTATAGCGAGGTTGGTAATTTTTTTTTATTTATGTAAATACTTTCACAATTCATTTTTTTTATTATTGTGCTTGTGTATTAAGATTTGACGTGTTGGGTAATCGTCAAGGATGTATACAATGAATTAAGTAGGTGATTAATTCATAGTATGGAGCCTTGATTAATCCTAAAAACACGAATTGGTTTTGGTGGTACTGTTTGGGAGCGAGAAAAGGCGCTAGGCAGTACTAATCAGAACAAAGTCAATATTTTAAAACACAATTTAAGCACGTAGTAATAATTTAATCGATATATTACATTAAGGCTGGACACGTAGTTGTGTACGCTAGGGATGTGTGCAACGAGTCGAAAGATGTACTCGTAGAACGGAGCCCTGGTTTACCAATTTGCGTGCGTTTGTTTTGGAGATATTGTTCGGGAGCGAGAAAAGGCGCTGGGCAATATTAACGTCAAAACAGATTCCATGTGTTAATGTGTATATTATTTGGACCGTGGGAATTCATTATATACTTTATTTATTTATTATCCAGTATAAGTCACGGCATTTAGCAAAACTTTGATTTGTTGATTGTTTTAACTTAAACCATCATGAATTAGTATGTAACAAGTGTGTTTAGTGGAGTATTCTCTGATTTAATTGATATTATTGTTTTGATCATAATTATTGTATTTTTTTTATCGTATTGTCATAACAAGCAAGAGTTTGATTATATATATAAACTTATCTTTGTTTGTAAATATACCTGTGTTGTTTTGATTTAATTTATTTTAATAAATTATGTTATAAGGTTTTTCTTGTATTTTTATTTATTTTATCTGACCTGGAGACAACTTAAGAGCATTCATTTTGGAGAAGGAACATTGTTATTAATTTTCTGCCTCTGAGAGAAAGTATCATTAGTGCAACCATATACTGAGTTAGTGAAATGTGAAATTGCTTAACCTACTTTTCTGCAGAAACTATAAGATCCTAGTCTAGCATCTAGCACTAGGATATAGGTTGATTCTGCCCTAATTTAATATTTAAATAATTTAAATAAATTTACATAACAGTTAATTTGCAAGAGTCACAGCAATATGTTCAAAATAAGATCCTTCATTTTTTTTGTTTTTCTAACCGGTGAACATTCTATTACATTTTTGCTTTGGTTTTAAATCTCGTATGTACAAAATATTAACACTAAAAACTCCAAAAATGGAAACAACAGTAATTGTAGTGAGTATCTCGAAGAAACTAAGTAGGATATAGGTATAGCTCCAATTACAATATATTATAAATATGTATCTATTATAGGACTGGCAAAATAATTGTATATCGCATAATTAAAGAAGAGGAACAGGCTAAGTAAGTTATTAAAAAAAAGTGGGCAGGTATTTGAAACTACTAGAATTTAATTAATATGTCGTAAAAATACTATGCAGTAGACAGTGTGAAGTCTACTGCATAGTATTCCAAAATGCACCTTTTTGAAAAATGATTTGAACAAGTATTACATTAATTTGGCAGATAATGCTGTAATAACATAAACAATGCATCATATCATTCATGTAAAGTGGAAAGGCCACCTACTTAGAAGAAAGAAAAAGGAATGTGAGATGAATTAATGGATGGTATTGTAGAAATATTTGTTATTTGTGTTGGATTCGTGATAGTGAAAGTGATTTATCATGGTCCAGTGAATCAAACTAATTTCTGCAGCTAATTCTTGTACATTTATAACTTGTATTTATTGTATTATTGATATACGTTCATATTAAATTTTAAAAACAGTTTACATGTGACTCTGAATTTTACAATTGAAAATGATACAAATATCTTAATTTCATATTTAAAAAAAGATCACATGAAATATTTATATTATAGCATCCAATCCTAATTTTGAGTAGATTTGACATATTAATCCAAAAAATCACTCCGGTACAATAATTGTATTAAACTAAATAAATAATAAAATTTAAAATTGTTGACTAATTACTACAGTCTCAACAGTTTTGATGTCATATTAAATTGTTTACTACATTTTAAGTAATGTGGGTCGGGGTGTTGGTAGGATATTTGAATCGCTCCTTCTTATGCCGAGACATTTATTGTCATTATTTATTCTTTTTTTTGGACGAAGGACTTACATTTCTGTATATAATATTCTAAGTTTCATGAAATGGATTAATTTAAAGAATATAAAATTGTTATATTCTGCAACTGTGTTCCTTTGACCAACCCATTTAAAATTTATAATATGGAACTAAATGTATTATAGATTAACTTAACTCGAGATTTAGACAGTAGATGTATAAACAATCCTTTGTTTTTTTCGTCTGAAATTTCTTTTTCATAAAATAATCACAAAAAGAAAATATCCGAGTTCTTTTCATAAATTATAAAAATAAACCTATTAATTTTTTGGTATACAGATTCTTTCAAAATTTCCACCATTTAATTTATACATGAAAGAGATAATATTTTTACGGCTGTCATGGGCTGTGTGAAATTACTTTTTATTATAAATTCGTATAATTCATAAAAATAAGTGATTTACTTACTGGAAATGTTATAATTTTCATAAACTATAAAAATTAAATTTATTAATTTTTGATATGTATGTAATTTCAAAATTTGGCGCCATTTAATTTAGTACATGAAACTGATAAAAGATGAGCCGGAAACGCTTATGATATCTTTTGCCTTTGACAGTTGTTACTTGCTGTGTGAACTTTCTTTTTAAAAGAATTTAAAATATTTATAGAAACAAATGACTTACTAAAGGTTTTGTCCATAAACCATAAAAATAATACCATCAATTTACGATAAGTAGATCCTAGAAGTAATTTTTAAATTTACCGCCTTTTAATTCGGCATGTGAACGTGATAAATGATGAGTTTGAAACGTTTATGATATACAAAATAACTTGTCCATCAGTAATTTACTAAATTATCTATGGATATTTTTGAAGAAAAAATTTTTGACAGGTGTCATTGTTTGTGTTGAATTGTATTTTATTCGGTGTAAAACGTGCAAAATGTAGCTTAAGTGAAGATAAATATTTAATACATGAATATTACATGCTGACTTACTCTTTCAACCATTCCTCAGCAACAGCGATATCTCTGTAGAACGATTGATAGTTATGAGCGTGTTTCAGATGGTCCTCTAAACAATGAGTTAACTGTAACAACCACGCCCATTGCGCTTGCATCGCAGCAAGATGAGCTTCTATCGCTTTACTGGCTGGATGATTTTGCAAAACTAACGCTTCTCCGCGATCTTGCACTGCACCAAATTGAATTTCTCTCTTTTCTAGTTCGCTCATCAATTGCTGAAACGTAAACATTTGTTAGTGACGATATGTATCGGATGTTAAATGTAGATTTAACGATTAGAAGCAAACATCTCACATGACGATCACGGTTTTGCTTTAGGGTAACATTGTTTTCAAAATCTGGCTATGTATAATACATACGTATATTTATTAAATAAAGTCTTTCACAACCACATTTAGAAATATGTATGTATGTACAAATTAGATATCTACTTGGTTGAGCTTTAAAAATAAAGATAAAAAAATACAAAAATGTGCAGACATGCAAAAGTGTTCTTTTTTTCAAAACGAATAATCCATTACCTCATAACCCGATCCATATTTTCGCTGCACAACAGAAAGTATCAAAAATAAAAGATAAGCAATTTCGAAAATAAAGTAAAAATGCCAGTATATGTAATATCCACACTGTAGTGCTATGTTTATACTATTTATAATTTATATTTTTATATGCGACTTAATATTTTTATAATAGCAAATTATACAAATAGGTATTTATATTTCATTCGTAATAAAATATTAATAATTTTGACTTCGACAAATTATAGTTAAATTAGAAAATGAGTTTTGGTTAAAATAAATAAATTACAACATATAAATAAGTAGGTTTTAAGTGAAACCAAATCCAGGAACATATTTGAAAGATAAAAGCATATATTTGGAGATTGAAATTGAAAATGTAAAGAAATTACAAAATACATCAAGCAAAAAACAAATCGAGAGAGAAGAATCACAGGAAACATAAATAACAGTACATTTGCAGTTCATATTAGTTTATATTTGATTTATATTCAAAATATGTGGGGGTATGAAATGAATTGTACAAATAATTGTTAAATAATTAAGGGCAAGTTTACTTAAAAAGAAGTAAACCACCATTTTGGCGCCCAACGTGGGGCACTTTCTTCGAATATAATTTTACAATTGCCAATACTAAAAAATCCAGAAAAATAATCAAAATAAAAGTGATACCGACGTTACCAAGAGTGTTAAATTAAATCAATTTCAAATAGTATAATTTAAATTTGGAACATATTTGAGAATTGAAAACGTATATTTAGAAACTGAAATAGAAAATTTAAGGGAAATAGAAAGTACAACAAAGAAAAAACAACTTAAGGAATCATACATAACTCATACATAACGTTATCATGTACACACGTCAGATTAGTTTATATTGGATTTATATACAAAATATGTGTTGGTATGAAGTAAATGAACAAATAATTAAGAAAATGATCAAGAACTGGTTTACTTTCGAAATATTTAAAAAAATAAAAGAACCATTTGGCGCCCAACGTGGGGCATTTTTTAACCAAATTTTATTGATGAAAGAAGTCCCAAAAAATTAAGCAAAATCAAAGTGATACAGAAGTCACAAAAGCTTATTTAAATGATACGCCGCCGTCACGAATATTAGGTAATATTAAATCACTGGCTGAAGGTGTGATTAACGATAAAAAAATGCAGCAAACGAGAAAGTAATTTTACGTTTTACAATCAAAACATTAAATCGCATATGCAAAAATGAAACAGATGTGGCTAAGTTTCTATGTTATTGTGGCTCGATAAGTTATAAATAATATAAAAAAAACACTAGCATCTTCATTTTCTTTTATAGAAACATACAGGACTCGGCATAAATTAAAACTTTTAACTAACAGATTTAAAACTTTAAGAACTTAATCGCAAAAGCTGCAAGTTGTTTTTATTATTTTGAAAGAAGATTCTTAATTTATGGCAATTGTAATGGAGAAAGAAACTAACAGCATGGTTTCAAGAAAGAACATACAGATTTCTAGAGGATCCTATGTGCACGAATGTTTTTAAAGCTTGATATTTTTCACAACTACATGTGTATAAATGCTTATGTTTGAATTTTGTAATAGCAGTAGGATGCTACTGATGGTAATTTTTACAATTATGTCATTAAATACAATATAATAATAGAGCAGGTAATTATATAATTAATTAGCAAAAATGCCGTTAGTCGTATACAGCTACTGCTACAAATACCATCAAAATAATTTATCCAGACTTATAATTTCAAAACTCAGAAATTTCCGTAATATTCTATGTCCATTGAGGTTCATTAATACATAGTAATACAATACTTGTATATACAATTTAAATATTTCCGTTTAAATGCACTATAAAAAAGAAAAAACTTACTTCGTAGTACTTTTCGACAGACTGCAAGTTCATATTCGTATCTGACCAATCTCTGGTAACTTCGATATCTTCTTTCTCATTTAAGTATTGCAATTCATTCGTGGCAGATTGAATAAAATCAAGTAGCGTATCCAAATCGCTCATTCTGCTATTTGAGAACGTCAATAATTCGGTAAAAACTTTCTGTAATGTACTCAGATGTTGATTATAAAGGGACAGTTCCTCTCCGCTGAAGTACTGTTTTGCCCTAACGCACGACTCCACTTTGGAATGGTATGAATCGATTTGTTTGTGTTCACGTTGGTGTATGTCCAGTTCAGTTTGAACTGATATTAAATCTGTGCCATAGTCTGCTGATTGTAATTGTTTCTGTAAAGAAAAAAGAATCATTATTAAAAACCGAATGTTTATATAGCTATTTTACACAAAAAGCGCAATAATTATGAATAAATTTCAATAGTTTTAATATATAAGACCAATTACATATTGTAATGATATGTATTTACTCCAAATACTGGATGTTCAAATGTAGTAGTACGGGCCTGAATAAATGATTATTGATATTGTATAATAATTTGTTAAATAAACAATAATAATAAAATTTTTACTTTTTACTCTGAAATTATTTAATATGTGAAAAAAAGTGTGAGCTTTGAATATTTTTAAGTACCGCTCTGTACAATAAATTATACAGTATGAATTAAAAGGTGAATATAACAAACATGAACTAGTCATAATTCTTATAAGCCACTTAACGAATATACAAATACATAAAAGTTGTAAATGTTGTGACTGCATTTATTAAATTATGAGTTTTTATAAGATAACTGACTAGGTTAAATTGTTTTGTGTGCGATATTAATTATGCTGGGTCTAAATCCAAACGTATCATCTCTGTATACGTTTGTTGAGAAGTAGAGGTTCAAATGACCTATAGCATTTGCTAGAATTTATTCTTGATTAATCGTGAAAACCGTATACGCCTGAATATTCGTTATGCCAGTAGATTCTTGAACTTGTAATGACGATTTTTTCTTCCTAATAAATCTAAATTTAATTTTAAGTTTTTTTGGCACACAACCGCAGCGATATTTTCAATGTAAGCTAATTCATGAATTTTCTAGTTTGTAACTTAATGCATTTTAAAATTTTGGTAAAACTTAAATATTTGTAAACAGAAAATATTATAAACATGTAATACACGTTTATGGAAATTCATATTTTTAAATTAATAAATTCTAATCGGGTTTATTCAGATATGACATAAACATTTTACTATACCGCACACAGACGCAAGAAAGGTATTTTTAAATATTCAATTTTTAGTACTTTTTACTACCATGTGTCGCATTTATTTTTTTAAAAAACTGGTACGTTCAGCAAATGGTATATAATTCTAAATAACATGCGTTGATATGTCGAAACAAACATTACATTCAAGTAGGGGAATCATATTTACTTATTTGCTAATAATTAAGCCAATAATGATTTTTCAAAACTTGTAGGTACAATTTTCAAAGGAAAATTACCTGATGTCAGAAACAATTAAAAATCGGGTATTACAAATTCATGTTATTATCATCAGCTTTAAAAAGTCTGTCATAAAATGTAATGCGTTCAATTTAAAAAAATAATATGTTTGTGTTGGTTCGTCATTCTCGAACACTCTGTATATGAAAATATGTTTAAATTGTAAAGTTCATAATTATCTACAATTTTTGTATTAAGAATTCTCCGCTATCCAGATTATTAGATACCAGTGTTGGGCGGTATATTTGCTATGGTACTTTTGTCCTATTTACTTTATATTTTCCCGAAAAGAACTTCTTCAAATTCTACTTATATGCATATATGTACAATATATGTTCAAGAAAACAATGGTTATGTTGTGTCCTCGACTGTATATCCATTCATGTCGACAGCAGTCAGGCAGCAGAATAACGAATTCTATTTTTGGCATGTATTTCTAGCAACGACATCTGTATGAGAATCAGTGAACTATAAATTTGCGTTTTCGAGATTTTAAATACTACAAATCAATTATTCTTAGACAATTTTTTTTATACAATAACACTTAAAAAATAAAAAAACCGATTTGATTTCTTCCTTCAATATTGCTATCGACATATACTATATAGTGTTTAATATACTTGCTATTTTATTTGCTTATATGTGTTGTCATATATGAGTATGGAAATATAATTTTAGAATAAACAAACTGTTTTTTTGAAGTGTAAACTTCTTTAGGCGCGTTGCGCTGATTGTAGGCAGTGAACAAGACTGACCTGCAACGCTCGGATATGTAACGCTCTTCGGGTAAAGTCGGCTAAAGGAACAAGATAAATAAATATATCATATAGAGGTATTTAATTTCAATTAAATTGAAATTTAAATGAATAAATAAATTCATGTCCCAGAGCAGATGTGAACCGGAGCCTACTGGGTGAGAGGCCAGCACTTAACCATTAGACCAAGGGCGGGAGTCGAAAGCCAGTATTTATATCGTCTATTTATATATATATACATGCGTCCGAAAATATCCTTAATAATGCTTGCGGCCGAGGCAAGACAATCTCGAGTACGTTAAAGTTTTTCGCGGACAAGATATACACACAATTTTTTGGGCAACCGTTAAATTTTTCAATCGATTTAATTTAAATTAATACACAATTTAATTTAATTTAGTTCTAAAGGTGCTAAATTAAAGTAGTTTACTTGCTTTACATGCGTTACCATGGAAATGAGACGAATATAATAAACTACAAATACTTGATAGTTGTCAAAATAAGTCGTAAAATGTGTGATTAAACATGTGTCAAAATGTGTATTTACTTTAACGGCCGCTGCCATAGCAACGGCCGCGAAATTGTATTTCCCGAACTGTGTTGCGTTCGCGAATTGGTAACTTTGCGGACGATTATTTAAATGTAATATAGAACGAAAAAGAAAAAGTTGTATTTCGTATTATTAACCTCGCCTTGATGAAGTTTACACTTCTGCTGTGTGGTTTTAAGCACACCCATTTTCTTGTTTAATAGCAGTGTTCTGCATGGTGTATCTGAAAAAGAATGTTTTACTTTACAGACTCCTGAAAATAACCTGAACTTCCTTCTAAGGTTGAAACAGAATATATAACGTTCAGAACATTATTCAATGGTACAACTTACCAGTTTATTTTTGCACCACTCGATGCATTCTTGTAAAGTTCTAAAGTGTGGATTGGTGTCGACATTGCGTACTTCTTGCACAGTTCTTAAGTGCTTCGTAACGGTTTTCTCCTCGACTGGAAATCTGAGATTAGCAAGAGGCTGAGCGATCTTGTGCAGGAGCAATTTCTTGATGTCCACCCATCTTTCGTGGAGTTTCTTAACTCGCTTTTCCAGTTCGCCAGCCTGAGGATATCGACTGTTTATCAACGTGTGAACGTCGGTAAATAAGGAATTGATATTCTGTTCTATATTTCCTAAATCAGCATCAATGTGATCCGCAATCTTTTTCGCCTCTAACGGATGAATCCTTTCTATCCTGCGACTTTCTTCCTCAATTCTCTGTTCTATGCTATCTAGACCAGAATCGGTATGTTTGATTTCCCTATAATTATAAATCAATTGCTTTTCAATTATATATATAATCAATAAAGAAACTTATACTGACCTATGAACTTTTTCGGCTAGTCTCTGCAATTTTTCCAACCTCTTGATTTCCTCCATGATATGCCTGTCTCTTTCTTGATAAGCGATCATCAATTTATCCCATTGCTTCTCGATTTTATCTATGTGCAGTTCAGGTTCGATTTCTATTTCTCCTATGGCCTTGAAATATTTGCCCAAATCCCTGAAGAGTTGATTCAGGTGTTGCTTATCTCTGTGTCTCGGTGGTATCTCTTCTGTACGGAATCTGGACGATTCTATGGCTAATTTCTTCATTTCTATGAGAGTTTGTGGGAATGATCGGTCCTATGATAAAAAATGAAAGAAGAACATCGTTAGAAAAGGAAAGAAATCATTTTATATTCTTCACGTCGACTTACTTGCATCAAACTCTGTTTTTCTCTCATCCAAAGTAGTAAGGAAGATGCAATTTCCCTGTATTCCTGAACTTTCTGTTGTGAGGTGGGATCGTACAATGGATGAATTGGGTTCGGTTCTGGGAACACTTCATGTAGTGACGATATGTAGGTGATAAGTGACTTTTCATCGGGTTCTTGGGTGTCAACATCTGCAACAATTATGAAGCATAAGAAAATGATATTGTTGAATTGAAAAGGGCAATTTAAAAATTCTATAATAAAGAAGAGATGACAACAATAGCTTCAATTGGTGTCAGTAATAGCTCTATATCAATGAAAATTTTAGGTTTCTTAGTGCGAAATGTATTATTTGAAATTACAGTAGACATTCGATACTGTGAACGGTAAGCGGAATGTCATTTGTAAAATCCACATGTATTTCGCTAACGCGTTGCTACTCCGATATAAATGCAATCAAATCAACAACATATGTAATTTTCATCACTTCGCTAGCATCGTCGCTCTTCCACATAATCACGGTCGAAAGTGTAAATCCCCGATATACTTCTTTGTGAATGCCCGATATACATATCTATTCGGTAGTGTAAGGTTTACTTATTTCATTTCATGTATTCACTCTAAGTAGGTGACTTTTTTTAAATTTTAAATTTTGATTTTAATATAAATATATTATATTTTTATATATTTTAATTTTATGTTCTTACATATTAAGGGGGGTTAAGATATAATTCCAATTTATGATTTTATTTCTCCGAATTTAGGTTTCCATTTTTAAGTAGTAAGAAGCAAATTAATTAGCTTTATTTCTGCAACTAGTTAACACTTCATTTGTTTTTTTTTATTCCTAAAGTACAAGATTAACAGTTTTTCAATCACTGAAAATGTGTTATTTGTTAAATAAATCTATAGTTTTCAATTTCAAATAATAAATTTGTATGGTATTCAAGTTTTTTGTGATGTTTCAGTTATTAAATATCTTTCATCCGACCCTACTTCCCTACCTAATTTGTCAGCTAGCTGTAGCAACATGCTTGACCTTGACGATTAATCGTGTGAGCGTTGCCCATTTAATTCACGCGTTTCGGAACCCCAACCATCTCCAGCTCAGCCGGCGGCAGTCCGCGATATAGGACAGCATCTGTAGCTTTCCTATCTCGGGGCCAGAAAGGGGATTTAGAAATTTTCATTTCAATTTAAGAAGTTTAGTTTTCTTGTTTTTCTTACGCATCTAAAAACGCCATTACGTGCTACTACTAGTGCACCTCACGCGTTTTATTATAAAAATGTTGCTAACTAAATTTAGTAGTCGCAATTCATTTTGAAATGTTATTGCACTCAAAAAAAGCATATTGCAATTATAATCTAAATAAATATGCTGTCAATGTAACTATAGTAAAAATTATTTTCGTACCTCCCTCCCATTAGTATTAATAATAATAATAACAATAATTACAGATTTAAAATTTACAATCAACAGAAGATGCACCCCGTGTTTTGACAGTAACAACATTTTCACAATTACATCATCAGTTTCAAGTGATTCGTTGTTTCGTACAGATTCTGGTACGAGAGAATACATACAATTGACCTTTCTCTGGTGGAACACCACTTCGTGTGCTGTAAAAATGCCGGTAGCATTTAGTATCTTTTACTTTCACAGCGCCTAGTGTATCTTACATAATCAAAAAATTCAATATGCAGTGTAATAATTTGCGCTATTTACAATGTTCCACTGTCCCAGTGGAATAAAAGATTATTAGCATTTCTATGTGATATTTATTTATTTAAATATGATTTATTGCCTACCAGCGTGAGATTTGATTTATTAGGAAGTGAATCTAATTCAGTTATGTATGTCTAAACTATCGTAGATTACATTCATATTGTTAAGGTAGACAAAAGCAAACGGCTTTAAATGCTTTTAGTGTTGGAACACTGTATGTGAAAGGATATTAATTTGTCTTAAATATTACAATGAATTTAGATTATTTAAATATGAAATTTACATCACATATTACACAACACCCGTCCTTTCCCTGGCATATTTTAAATTCAATGTTTATTTATTTGGATTTTTGTAATTATTATAAACACCGAAAATGTATTTTTCAATCAGGATATAGAAAAAAGCGAAGACGATGTATCAAACCGCTAACAGTACTGTATACTGTATAGTGGGTGTTATTTCTCTAAATTTATATCACAATAAGCTTGTTCAAAATACAAAAATATATACAGTGTGTATAAGCCAAATGGAATAAATTCATTATTTCGGTTACTGTACATGTTTATAAAAAATCCCGAAACATGTCATATTTAATTTATAAATTAACATTCTTCAACGTGAAAATGCGATCCCTACCTTCAACCCCCTTCGAATAACAGGTACAACCCCCATTTTTTTAAATGGGAAATATAGGCTTGTGATATATCGTTGTAAAGGTCTCTTGATTCTCTATTCAAAAATGTTATAATTTTCATGTTTGTTGCAACAATTAAGATAGAATAAAATAAAATCATGTTGTTATCGAAATTCGCTACAATATACTCAAAAAATAAAATTTAATGCAAAATGTAAAGAAAAATTTAAAACGCCAAAAAAAATATATGAATGTCAATGAAGTAGATGTTCAAAATTTTCACCATGAACGTCTTCGCAACATCCTAATCTTAAATAAAACTGTCTTCTAACATTATTTAACATATCAGGCGTGATCGACCTAATCGCAAGCGTTATTCGTTCTCTTAAGTCATTTAAATCCAAAGGTTTAATTTTGTACACAATGCTCTTCAAATATCCCCATAAAAAAAAATCAAGTAAGGTCAGATCAGGTGATCGCGCTGGCCATTCTATCGATCCTCGCCTTCCTATCCACCGATTGGGAAATATTGCATCGAGGTACTGCCGGACATTGCGTTGGTAATGTGGTGGTGCTCCATCCTGCTGAAACCATATCGTATTCATTGGAACTTGAGGGTTTCCTGGATCAGGCTATAAATTTGCCAAAGTTGGAATGACATCATTTTGAAGTAGTGCCAAATAACGATCGCCATTCAAATTGCCCTCAATGAGAAAGGGACCAATGATATGGTTTCCAACAATACCTGCCCAAACATTAACTTTTACTGGGTATTGTGTGTGTTCTTCCCTCATCCAGTGAGGATTTTCCGTAGACCAGTAGCGGCAATTTTGCCGATTAGCATGACCGCTAAGAGAAAAAGTGCACTCATCAGAAAACATAACGTCTTCTAAATTGATAATATTGTTATCCAGCATGTCCATCATTAGCTCACAAAAATAAGTTCTTCTATCAAAATCGTCTTCCATAAGCTCCTGAGTAGATATCATTTTATAGGGATGCATTTTATTTTCTTTTAATATGTTTACTATCGATGTATGGCTAACATTTAATGTTGTGGATGCATGTCTACTCGATGTGTGGGTTTTCCATAAACTCAAGCATCACATCTACTTTGATTTCATCACTCACTGCATTGGCAGCTGGTTTTTTATCTGCCTTACATGACCAAACTCTCGAAACTGCTTCTCTATCTTACTTATTGTCCCTTGAGATATAGGCGGTAAATCAGGAAATTTCTTATGAAATAGGCGGGTTACTTCTTGTTGTGTTCGGGTTCTATCTCCGTAACCAATCATTTGTATGACTGTTATTTTATGCATTTCCGTTAATCTAACCATTTCCCAGAATTGTATTTTACGAAATTCAAACTAAAATTATCAAACTGTCAATTTAAATGACAACTTTTAAATACAAAACTATTTACTAAGGCGTTTTAAGCAAACTAATGTTGCCACGGAAACTTTTTAAAGTATTTTTAATGGATACCATCTAAAAAAGCACATTGGTATGGTTTTTACTCACTTTCTTATTATGAATATTTTTTTATTTTTTAAGTATATTGTAGCGAATTTCGATAACAACATGATTTTATTTTATTCTATCTTAATTGTTGCAACAAACATGAAAATTATAACATTTTTGAATAGAGAATAAAGAGACCTTTACAACGATATATCACAAGCCTATATTTCCCATTTAAAAAAATGGGGGTTGTACCTGTCATTCGAAGGGGGTTGAAGGTAGGGATCGCATTTTCACGTTGAAGAATGTTAATTTATAAATTAAATATGACATGTTTCGGGATTTTTTTATAAATATGTACAGTAACCGAAATAATGAATTTATTCCATTTGGCTTATACACACTGTATATATTATATACGTAGCCACAGAATGGATCATACTGATACTGCGATCTAATGATTCTATATCGGGTGTTTCAAGTGCAGGGCGCCCGCCAATTTTTTTGTTTAAAATAATAACAAAGTAACCTAATATTATTTTGAAAAGTAACCAATAGTTACTGATAGTAACACATTGAAACTAAATTCAGGAAAATGTAGCATCTATATTGATTCTCAAAGTAGAACACAAGAAACACAACAAATAAAGATCTATACTATATCTATGGTAACAGTACACCAAATCAACAAAAAGCTATTTCAAAAACTAATTATTTTTTCAGTTTTTTGTTTTTAATTGCATCAATGGCAGAAGTTTGTCTCTTACATATTGTCTTAGTCATTTTATCTGCTTCTTTCTGTAATTTATTTTCATCTGCTCTTTGGTTCAATGCCGAAGAAAGCATTGCTTGGGCTACTTTAACTTCAACTATGTCTTTGGATTTTATTGCACGTTCAATTTTATTATAGGTTTCATTCAATAATTTATCCACAGTAATTTGTGACTCCAGTTTTGCTTTACTAACAGTTTGCAATTCTTTTTCCAATTCCTCTATTCTTTTTTGTGTCTGTTGCAATTCCACAAGAGCCTGCTTTTCTCTTTCCTTTTCTTCTTCAATTCTTCGTAATTCATCTTCTTTCAATTTTGTATTAATTTCTTGTTGCTTTAAAAATGCTTTATATGATGCACAAGCCGAACGTGCCATACCGATTAGATCTTTAGTAATTGGAAAATTCTCTGGCCGATTACCATACAATTCAAGAGCGTTGTGTACGTAAAGTTTGTTATTGAGCATTTTTAATGACATTGATGAACGGTCCTCGGGCATTACTCGACCAGAAAGTGAGAAACCACGCTCTACATCAGCACTTCCGTGTACCAAGCTGAGGCATATTTTAGCCACTTTGGTTAGGGTGGGATATTTACTATTATCCACAGAAGCCCAAAAAATATCTATACGTTCACCATTAGCATTATTGCCATAGTTTTCTTTCAAAAGTTTGAACATCTTTAATTCATCTTTAATCAAGTCTTTGTCAACTGGCGTGGGCAATATATCACATACTCGAGTTAAATAGTATTCAGGTACATCAGCAATTTTGGAGGGATTCAACCAACAAAAGTACTTCAAAACTTTCAAAATCAAAGGCGATTTCTTTAAAATGTGTTTTGAAGACTCAATGAAAAATTTTTGACATTGTTTCAAAAAATGTAACTTGTCAATTTCAGTCAATTTTGAGATTTCAGTTTTTACACTCTCTCCGCAATGTATGTCTTTTATTGGTAACAGATTATCAAACTTAAACAATTCTTCAGCTGATTTTGCAGTGTTTTTAAAATCTATAGTAACAGTAGATTTCAATATCTTGGAAATTAGATTCACTGCAAAATATTTCAGTTCATCGTATAAAATATGAATGAGAGGTTCAGTCTTTTGGAAAAAAGCAGTGTATTTTGAAAACAATTCGGAAGCATTTTTTACAAAAATGAGCTCTGCCTTGAATGACTTTTTAGTTAAGTACTTCGTTACATCTTTATAGTGTTTTGTTGAGATTAAACTTTTTCTGTGAACAGGCACAAATTTTAGAAAATATTCAGTTATTGCTTGATATTGCTCTAATATTCTAGATATAGCAGGGCCCACAGTAAGCCACCTTGAAGACACATGTTTCAGAAAACGATGGTTTGGCAACATAACACCATTTTGAATAGTTTCAAAATCTTGAATTCTTAGGGGCCATCCATCAAAAAAATAATAAACCGAAACAATGAAGTCACTAACACGAGACTCAAATACTTGTAGGCCTTTTAAAAAAGAATTATGTATCAAATGTATACTGCATGTACCAATATCAATAAGTGGTTTTCGATTTAATGCTTTTAGTTCCTCATTAAACAAACTGAACACTTTTTTATTGACATTGGGACCATCACTTCCCAACATCAAAAGATTTTTAATAGGGAGGTTTGCATGATCCAAACTTTCTTGTATATGCTGTTTCAAAATTTCTGCAGTTGCACTGCCCAAAAAAAAAGTTTCCAAATGTTTCACTACAACTTGGTTTTGCTCTTTCGACCAGTACCGAATAGCCACCTGCAGTTCTTTCAAACCTTTATTATTTGTTGTTTCATCATACTGGATGCTGTAGAAGTTTTCACCAATATCACTGATGACATATTTCTGCCTACAAAAAGGTCCTAAAGCTTCTGTAATATAGTAACTCAATTTTGTGTATGATAAAGAAAATCCTTCTGGCAGACTTCCAAACATAGCCTTGAATACTTCAGTTATACCCTGAGTTGATGCAGCTGACATGTTGCTTTGAATATTTTTCAGACACCAAATAATTTCCGCACGTATGGCATTATCAGCTTTGCAAATCATCCTTGATGTTAAATTTCCCATACTTTCGTTTGATGTGAAATTGGCTGAAAATAACAAGGTGATGTTATATTAATATTATATGTATATACAAAAAAAAGAATAGTTTTTAATCTGGTAAAGACTATGTGATGAAGACGTACCAGTGAAGGTAAGCTGCCGAACATTTAACTTTGTTTTTGCATTTTGTACATGCAAAGCTGTTTTCGCATGTTGATTGATGCTCTGCAGCCCTTTTGTAACAGCAAGAGATCGGTTGCATATAAAACAAACTATATTTCCCTCATTGTCGCCTGCTCTTCCCCAAGATCCAATTTTATGACCAGTTTCGTCCTCTTCTTCTAACCATTTTGCTCGAAACTTGCACTTCCCCATTTTTTAAGCTAAAAAATCTAGATTTTGATTTAATTAAACTCAAATCGCTACACTTTTACTTACGTTTTAATGAAAATTACTTAGCTTAGCACATTTCCAATTTGAGGTTACCATTGCCATTACACACAAACAATAGCATGGTGTAACCATACACATTCGGCAATTTCCGTGTCGTCGCACATAAAGACCCGATCGACAAAATACTAGTGACGTTCTAGTCGTGTTAAAACAGAAAGTTCGCGATTAACAGCCAACAGGCGGACGGGGCACATCACATGACATCCCACATCAGCAAGTGGCGCCACGTTAAAAAAATGTGAAACAGGTGCCACAGCATAATTTGAATTAAATATAATATAAATATCAATTTAATTAATAATTGAATTATTAGTAACTTAAGTAACCTTTTTTTTTAAAAAGTAACCAGTAGTAACCGTATCAGTAAAAAAGTAACTTTTTACTATAAAAGTAACCTGGCGGGAGCCCTGCAAGTGCCTTGCAAAAGTGAAACGACTTGAACTATATTAAGAAGAACGTTAGTCACTCAATGCTTAGTGTACCCATAGCTGATTGGAGATGGTATTGGAATTTTTTTTTAAGGCGTTATTTATCTTAATAAAATCATAAAAATCTTCACTGTATTTCGATTCTTAACAATGATTGAAATCAGCATCAACTGCCACTGTTGTTTCAATTTCACGAATTATTAAATTGGTTGTCTTGCCAATTAATTAAATTGTTAATATTTATAAGAATAATTGACGTTCAAGCCATACGTATTCCTTCTTTCACATATAAGAGGAAACAAATCAATGCTACCACACTTGAGAAAAGGAGCACAGACGAGCAGCTAATATGCATTCACAGACAAATTTAGATAAAAATTCGACAGATGTGCCATAGCTTTTTGCAAAACCTCATCAGCTTTAAAAACCTTTAGGGCAAAACTACTATTATGTTCCTAGAGGAAGGGAAAAAATTGGATACTTATCGACAGGCTGAACAATTGAGGAAAACTCAAAACCACTATTAGGCAACTTCTAGAGCTGGTGGAAAGGATTAACCGATGAGATTTATGAGACGTGTTGCACATAGTTAATCTCTTTTGAAATGCCTTTTTTAGCCATTGATATATCAATTTGGCTTTGAGACCCAACAGTTTCTACTGATGTTAAATTAGCAGCATTGGACACAGCAGATGTACCAGGATGTGCAGAAGAAAATAACACTGAACTACGGAAAACAAAATAGCAAAGTATCGCTACCCCTTGTGTCTGGATATTTGGAACTGAGCACGCTAGAAATTGCGTACTGATAATATCACAACACTGATGCTCCAACTATAATATTGGAGCATCTTCTTTATTATATTCTCCCAAAGATATGATACCTATTTCTAAGGTTGGGACGAAAGCAGAGGTTCGATTATGACTGCAAACGCATACCAATGCATACCAAACGAAGACCATTCTTACAAGAAGATGTTGATGGTAAGTAAGTCCTAGTATCAAAGAAAAAAACAGAATACCTCTTAACGCAACTAAGACTGCTGGAAGAGATACAAAAAAGAAAGGAAGAAGGAATAGATCAAGAAATAATAGAACAATAAGCTTAATTCAGAATAAGAAGGTAGTAAAATTTTTGGAAATGCCGGAAGCATCATTTGCTTCCGGCATTAATGTAAAAAAACTTTACGAATCTGTCGCACAAGTTAGCCTCCAAAGAAACTGCTCCTACTTTTAAAAATTAAAGACTGTCTCCTGGTGCCATCTTCTTCATTTTGACACTCAATGAAACCAAAAACGGAATGAGATATTCAAAGAGCATATTTCTTCTTCCTGTAGGAAGACGAGGGTTAAACTAATCGGTGTAATTAATTTGCGGTATTTTTCAACCAAGAAGTACGAATCCGATTCCTGGCTCTGGTTGAGATGCTCTTTTTTTAATTTCTTGTTTATTTTAAAAACTTTTTTGTTTTCTTGTTTTTTCTTATTTTTATTCGGATAATTATTGCTTTCATAGATAATGCGTACCAGTTTATAAATGAGTCGCGTTTAGCCCTCAACCATTTTTTTGAACAACTTCGATTAGGATTATTCAGAAAATCGTTATTTACAAAATATCTCTCTTTAGATTATTGTAATCGTTCATCGAAGACATTTCGATTACGATTACTGAAATTGTATTTTGAACTATGTCGAAATTGCGATTACCGCAATCGTAATCTATGTTCGATCAATGAACGATTACAGCAATCTTAATATCAAAAATATTTGAATTGCGATTAAAACAGCTCTGAGTGTACTTCTCTCATTCTAATTAACCTAAGCATGAACTACACGAACTGTATCTTACTTATATATACAGCACCTCCACCAAAAATGATATATGAACATGGTGTCCTATATATGGTTCCTTGTCATAAATATCCACTTTTAATATAACTGCTTGTTTGTTTCCTTAAAAGAATTGATATTGTTTTTCTATGTTTCACATCTTAAAGAAGTTTTTCACAACGGCCAGGTTATTTTCTTGTAGTGGTGGTAATTCACTTTGGATATCATCCTAATCTTTTGAATATTTTTGTACAGGAAGAGTTGCCGAAGGAGAGACAACGGTTGAAGGCAAATTATTATCAGTTATTTGTTCTTATTACTGCCATGAAATCAGAAGGTTTGATAAAGTAAAAGTGACAATTCAATTTATGGTTAATTTAATATCGGTAAAACACAAGAATTCCTAGCAGTATAACAGTATTCTTCCAACGCAATTTACTTCTAGTTGTAACAGTTCGACAAACAGCAAATTTTCAAAATTCTTTGATTTATGGGGCATAAGCTACATCATAGGAACGTGCTTCGTTTACATCCTTTAATAGTTAATTAAAGTTCATAGTTAGGCATTATAACTGATTCATAATTTACGAAAAACTATCACATTGCAGCTTACAACCGATTGACTGCGCCGGACAATCCGTATAATCGTCTATTTAGAAATTTCTCAAAAATAACTGAATTTATGAAAAAATCTTTGATATTAACTGTACAATACATCATCTATAATTAGTGAGAAACTGAAACTTTTTAAGAGCAAAGATAAATTGAAAGCGCCCACAATTTTCTTCTCTGACATCAAATATAAGATTTAACCGTTAAGTATAAGTACTGATATTCTGATGTATTTTAAAAATTAATGACAACCTGATAAGTCACAAAATAAAACCGAATTAACTGCGCATTCTTTCACGTAACAAAACGTTCAAAGCAACCTGCTAACAATTAGTTCCAGCAGAGCCATGTAACATATGGTTGTTACAAAAGCTAATGGCACAGCAATTAATTTCAATAACGTATGCAGCATTGTTAACATGAAAGGTAAGGCCATTGACAGAAACGTCTAATGCAACTCATTACATCCCAATGTGTTTACCGACGAAGAAGACGGGAGATTAATATGTTATCTGTTAGAATTGAAAGTCTATAATTTGGATAAAATGTTTTGCCTGCTGTTTACCGTAGACGAGAGCAAAATCAATGTGCACAGTATATTTATGAAATACAAGTAAAGGAAATAATTATTGGAGAATGCAGGTAAGTAATATTTATTAAATAAATTCGCTTCCTATGCGAGCGGTTATTTTAAGAGAGAATGATGAAAGAAAATTACTTTAATTATAAACAATTTTGAATCATCACATTTCGTATTTCCGGTACTATTAAAGTACAGTATTATCTGAATCCTTTGTATTAAGGAACGCCACGAATATCGATTTTAATTAAATTAAACAATAGAAACATTAAAAACAACAGACATCTCTTATTCTAATGTTATCAGATATGTATATACAAATTACGAAGAACTAATTTATCTGCAGAAGCAATGACTTTTCGACATACGACAGATTATCGTTAAATTAAGTCTAATTTATCTCATACACACATCGATATCAACACTTGGTGTATATACGATAATAATTATGTGAAACACCATTGCGAAACCATACAATCTCGGGAGAGTGAAGTATTTCCTATGTACCTCCTGTATATTTCCTGCTATTTAAGTTTGCCAGGATCTCCCTTGTTGATAAACACGGCGACAAGACAATCTCTCCCCATCAACATGGCATTTATACTTAAGAGATCAACCATAACAAATTCGACCGTAATTACGCAGAAACTTTAAAGACACCTCACTTGTTTTTTTTGCAACACTTTCTTTTAGAACATTGTATCCTGGACCTTTGATGAATAACCATACCGACACCACGTAATTAATTACTAATTGTTCACTATACAACTTTTTCTAAACAATTTTAACCACAAACATAATACCAAGTGCAACAATTTGGCGCACAACGTGAAGGGCAACCATTTGGCGCCCAACGTGGATGCAACAGTACCTACATCAGAAATTCCACAAGGTTTCAACTTAGGTTTCAATTTAACTTATTTATTAATGAGTTGATTGTCACTATCAGATGTCCAGTTTTTGCCTATGGAAATGATTTAAAACTATAATTGCACATAGATAATAATGATATGATGCTGAGTTTTTCAATACAATTTAGTTGTAGATTTGGTGTTCGAAAAGTAGTATAAAACTGAACATTAGTAAATACTGTGCTGTTTCCTATACCAGAAAAAATGAGAAAATTATACTAGGATACTTCCTTAACAACGAAGAGGACAATATCAATGATCTGAATAAAATTAAGTCTTTATACTTTTCATACATAGCCACTAAGCTTTAATATGGCCTTACGGTATGGTGTCTCTCGAAAAGAAGGAAATTTAGTCTCGTAGTGCGAGATTGATCGAATCCAGTACCTACCGGTTTGTATATAATTTAAGTTAATACTGCCCTGTATTGCACATACATATACAGGATGTTTCAAGACGCATTGTAAATATTTGAATATGTTATTTTATCAATTATGTTAAGCAATTATGATCAATACCATACGAATAAAAAAGTGCATGGAAATATTATAAGGCAGTTCATTCACATTAACAGACGAGGTGGGGATGTTCTAGTAGTTTCGGACCTAGAAATATTGAATTTCAAAAATATCTAAGCATGACTTATATTATGTTGGATGCACTGCATGGAATATGCGCCGTGTTGTGTTCTAATGTCTTTTGGTGTCTTTAATCTCTGTCTTTGATTCTCAGCTTAGGTTATTTTGCGTTTTTGGTATTTTTGCGTTTGTATCTGCTATACATATTGTTACAAAATCAGTTGTTTTCAGAACTAAATTATGCCAAAACCTTTAGATAAAGAACCAAAAGATTTCATTGTTTCGCTAATCGCGTATTTTGAAGCAGAGTGCAATAACAATGGACCTTTACTGCCCTTAAAGTTTGTACGGGAGATTAAGTTGTTAGTATTTACCGTATTATATATGTTAAACATTTTCTATACTAGGGAGCAGCAAGTGTTCTAAATATTTATGTTGCTACCATCAACAAAATTTCTGCTATGACGAAAGAGAGAGTTGTTCCAACTAGGCCTAAGCGAAAACGCATACGAAAACATCTGTTAAAGTCATCAACATGATAACTTTACCCAGTGTGCAATTAGAAATTCCGTGTATGACATGTATAAAAACAGTATGTGTAAAAAAACTTTGCAAAGTAAGTTTTAAGTCAGATATTAATTACAGAACAACATATTAGTGTCAATTCTAGAATACTGTTCTTAAAGAAATAGACATATTTTATGGTGGTGTAACATCCTTTTGGAAAGTATTAAGTAATATTGGTTTTGTTTACAAAATGGATGTTCCTAAACGGGCATTAATGGAATTGCCACACATCACATTCAAATGGATTAACTTTTTACAAAAATATATGCATATGAAGCATCAAAACATACGGAAATTTGTTTTTGATGAAACGTGGATTTTTCAAGATGGAGCTATTGGGAAATCTTCCCAAAATGAATGAGTAAAATCTGTGAAGACAACTGTTGGTGGAAAAAGTTAATGTTTGTTTCTAAAAGTAACGCATATAAAATGTGTAAAGTATCCTCTTTTTGATATATAGTTTTATATGCTGGAAATGTTGATGGATTATCATGGACTATCATGGTGATATGAACAGAGCACATTGGTTTGAATATCGGCTTCTAATAAATTTAGAAAATCCTTCCGTTATTGTTATGGACAATGCTAGTTACCATAGTACATAATATCAAAAATAAAAGCCCAATTGCATCATCCACCAAACTTGAAATTCAGCAGTGGCATTACAATAACAACATTCTTTATGACAGAGCACTGCATTAAACATTCAATTATTGGATAGGTTGAACGGTTGCATATTATATAATTATCTTATTTAATAAAGTATGATTTTATTTAAAGGAACAAATCATTACCTACATATGAGTCTGACGAATTAGCAGAAAAATATGGCCATGTGGTTCTTCGACTTCCCCCACATCATTGTATATTCAACCCTATTGAAATGGTATGGGATACCACAAAAACATATTGTGCTAATCATCTTGGGAAACATGGTAGCTCAGAAGAGATTGCATTAAAGTATGTAGTACCTAAGTAACTGCAAAAGTTTGGGGCAAAAATATTTGGCATACAGAGGAAAAAATCCAAAAATAGTGGGAGAAAGAGGTTGGTTTCGAAAAAGAAGTTGTTGCTGTTAAATATAAATAATTGTAGTGAGCCTGATGATGATTTTGATTAAAACTATTGTTTACATTTGCCTTTTTTTTTTGTTAACTATCCTTAATATTATAAGCGTTTGTTAATAACCTTTAATCATTTATTGCTGTAGTACACTTCACATTCATGAGTTCTTACATAATGTATGTAATGTTAGAAGAGGTAAAATAACCTTCACATAAGATGGACATTTGACATCTAACCTAAAAATAAAGCGGTTTGACAAATACAAAAATAAGTGACATTTGGGAACATGGTCGTTGCATTAATTACGCCCCCACCCACCTCGTCTGTTAACGCGAATGAACTATAAAATATAAGTAATATTTTCACATAAAAATATTTAAACAGGGTAATTCAAATACTGAAAAATGGAGACATCAAAATAAGACACTATGTACAGCAGTTAGTAGTGTCGGTAACATTTAAACTATTATTAAAGACGTATATTAAGGGATTCCAGAAAAAATAATTAGATTAATAAAATAAACGTTATGCTATCAGTTAAAATTATTTATGGTGATTAAATTATAATCTATTTACGACTGCATTCGAGATTGTGTAATGCGTTTACGTAACAACAATTGAAAATTGATGAAAACTAGACTTCTTTGTTGATTTACTGCATAATGAAACACATTCCTATGATTCATTAGAAGCATCGAGAAAACTCCATATAAGTACACACGTAATATGTATTACTTTATTTATATATTTAATTTTGCAAATAATTTGAAATTATCATTGTATTGCATTGCATATTTAAACGCCACGCATAATATGCCTTCAAACACGTTCCCGGTACTTATTGCACCGATAAACATAGATACATTTACATATCTATAAGTGCTACATTGCAGATCCATACGTAACGAGGTTCAACTCCATTATAGATTGCGAGGGAATAATTTCTTTATTTAGATATTCTGCACGCGTTGTATATTTAAAATCAATGGAATACAGATCTACCTATAATAAAACATGACATCACTATCCTATGTGTGTGTTACTACATGTGGGCATTGCCATGACCTGTCCCCGTATTCAGCCTGCAATAACAACAGCAGTTGCCTTTCCTTTCAAGGTACGAATCCATCGCGTAACAATTACCTATGTGAAATTCATGAATTTTGCTTACAATTTTGGAAATTTACAAAACATAAGTCTAGTATATAATTCTATTGATAACATAAAGGTGAAAGAATAAAAGTAATTTCCATATTAACAGTTTTTTATACACTGTTTATGTATATGTTTAAAACGCAAGAGGAACTACTAGCAGAATATGCCTGTTGGGCGTGAAACTAAAAAAGCAGGTGTAATAATTGGAGCCACTCATACTTAAGGTCGGTCAAGATAATATAAAAGGTAGGGAAGTAGGACCAGAAGTCAAATCGTAATTGTACCAACACATAAACAACACCAACAAAAGTAAATCGAAAGACATACCACTTCAAATAACAACTTCAATTTATTAAATAACAAAAAGATTGATAAATAAAGAATACGCTGAAATTTGTATTACAAAACAAAACTATTGATCATGTTGAATTTGAACAATTTAAAAACGGTGTTAATTTTCAAAAATAAGAAACATATCTAAAATGATTTCATTGATTCTAAATTATAAAAAAAAAAAGTAATACTCAAATGCAAAGATTCAATTTATATGTAGAATATTCGTCATTTTTACGGTCGACTATGTTTTTTTTCCTTCGAAATACTTTGGAACAATTTAGAACAAACCTAGAACAACCGTCAGATTTTCAATTTTCGAAAATAAAGGGGGCTAACTTCACACATCCTATAAAACAGCTCTTTTTTCTAGTGAAAAATCGGTTTTCGCTATTTTCTCGACTGATTATAACTTATTTTCGAAATACTTTGGAACAATTTAGAACAAACCTAGAACAACCTGGAACAACCGTCAGAATGTCAATTTTCGAAATTCTTTTTTTTAATGTAATATCTTTTCATCTGTAAGAGATGCGGTTTTAGTGTATGTGAACTATGTTTAGAACAAATTTAGAAGAATCTGACCACTGTCATAATTTCAATTTTCGAAAAAAGAGGAGCTGGTGATAAATCGTTTTTTCCTTCCTTTTATCTCCGCCGATTACGATTTTTCTTCTCTGAAATACATTCGAACAATTTAGAAAAAACCTAAAATAACCTGGAACAACTGCCAGAATATCGATTTTCAAAAAAAAAAGCGAGAGCTGGTGAAAAATCGTTTTTCGCTATTTTCTCGACTGATTATGATTTTTTTCTTCGAAATACTTTGGAACAATTTAGAACAAACCTAGAACAACCTCAAACAACTGTCAGAATATCGACTTTCGAAAAAGGGAGGCTTGGCAAAAAATAGGTCTTTTTCATATTATGTCAGCCGATTATGATTTTTCTTCTTTGAAATACTTTGGAACAATTTAGAACAAACCTAGAACAACCTGCACAGCCGTCAGAATTTCAATTTTTGAAATTGTTCTTTCCTACTATCTCAACCGATTATGGGGTTTCTTCTTTGAAGTACCTTGGAACAATTTAGAACAAACCTAGAACAACTTGGAACAACTGTCAGAATATCGATGTTCAAAAAAAAAGCGAGAGCTGGTGAAAAATCGTCTTTCGCTATTTTCTCGACTGATTATGATTTTTTTCTTCGAAATACTTTGGAACAATTTAGAACAAACCTAGAACAACCTCCAACAGCCGTCAGAATTTCAGTTTTTTGAAATCGTTTTTTTCCTATTATCTCAACCGATTATGAGGTTTCTTCTTTGAAGTACCTTGGAACAATTTAGAACAAACCTAGAACAACCTGGAACAACTGTCAGAATATCGACTTTCGAAAAAAGAGGGACTTGGCAAAAAATCGTTTTTTTTTCATATTATCTCAGTCGATTATAATTTTTCTTCTTTGAAATACTTTGGAACAATTTAGAACAAACCTAGAACAACCTACAACAGCCGTCAGATTTACAATTTTCGAAAAAAAAGGGAGGGCGAAAAATCTTTTCTTTCCTATTATCTGAGCAGGTTATGATTTTTCTTCTTTGAATTACCTTGGAACAATTTAGAAACAACCTAAAACAACCTGGAATAACTGTCAGAATATCAAATATCGATTTTTGAAAAGAAAAGCGGCTGGCGAAAAATCGTTTTTCGCCGGCCTTTATGACTCATGATTGTTTATTTATCAGGTTCGCATCAACATTTCTTCATTTGGAAAAGCTAAAGGTGTTTATATGTCAGCCGGATGCCGAAAGGCGGGGCGACAGTCCGTACTAGTAAAGTGCAGGCGCCTAATTTAGGTTTATATAACTAAATAACTATATTTCATTCCACACTTAATAATACTCCCCTTTACAAATTAGATTAAAGCACTTGTGAACATGTATTTTTTTAACAGACGAACTAAATAGTATATCTGTTTGTTTATGTGACATGTGAATATGATAATATACAGTTACTTCTTAACACTTTATAATGTCTCTAGGTATATGCATATCAGATTCATATCGAAGATAATATTTAAATATTATTATATTCAACATAATATAAATACTTGCACATATTACCGAGTCAGGTTTTTTCAGCTTGATCCCAACTATAGATTCGGCATGACAAAGCTACAATAGTACACCGAAACCTACTGATCATTGTAATATAGCAGATATAATAATGGTCCAAGAACGCTACCCTGAGGGGTACCGATAGTCATTCCAAGTAATCCGAAAAATGCCTTCTATTTGTTAAATAATTTCTTATTAATTTATTGCCGCGAAAATCATACCTTTTAAGTTTAACCAACATGTCTGAAGGCTGTATTACACTTATCAATTTCTTGACCAAGTTATTGACCAAGAACTTGATCAAGTTGAAATTGACGACAAGTCCAATATTATACTTGTCAAGTCGACTTGATCAATTTCTTGGCCAAGAACTTGGTGGCTTAAAACATGTTCTATTTTTCTTCTCAACTTATTATCTTATTTTTACATTCAATATCACACACAAATCTTCGGTAACTTTATTAATTTTTTTTATTTCGTACTTTTGCACTATTGGTACTGCTAATTCACTTAAAAACTTGGTCAAGAAATCGATAAGTGTAAAACAGCCAAGGTCAACAATAACTTGATCAAGAACTTCCCGACAATTTCTTGGTCAAGAACTTGATAAGTAAGTGTAATAGAGCCTTGACATAATTGACGTCTTCCTCCCAAAGCCATATTGTTGACTGATATACGATGGTTTTCGAAGAAATTCTAATTAGTGCTCAGCAATTATTTTCTTAGAAATCTTAGAAAAGACAGCTAAAAGGGATATTTGTCTATACTTTCTGATTTGACTGTGATTTTATCTTCCCGAGTTCGTATAAAGCTCAATCACGGATTTATTTATAAAAAATTAATGTCTATTACCAATTTTGAGGCAATGGTCATCTACTATCAACATACCTTCTGGATCGAGTAATCTAGTGACTCCGTACTCCCGTTCCGCAAGGTAGAAGGCAGTTTCCATTCTTTCACGCGCGTGTTGGACCCGAGTCTGTCGCCAGTCCAGAAGATCGGGTCTATTCCTGTGAATGATGGCGCTGAACGCAAGGCCATCCTTCCAGGACGACGTGAAATCGGTAACTCTAACACCTGGATATTTATTCGTGGTCTTCTTCGCCCATCTTAACAAGTAATCTTTAGCAGTGACGTTCGGTTCCTGTCCGACTACTATGTCTGATATCTGCAAGAAAAGAATAATGCAATTTAATAATATGCTCATATGTATGTATGTAAATTCTAGTATTAAATTATAATATTTTATATAAATGGCAGGCAAGCATGAAATGACGGCGTTTAAATTTAGAAATAATTAAAATGTTGATTGGCTTCAAGTTAATGAAACAATAATTGGATAGCCGCTATGTTAAACCTGTTTATTTAGACCTAGCAAATATAATAATATTGTATAAGTTACTAGATGACCAGGAAGACTTTGTTCTGGCATTAAACCGACATGTATTGTGAATAAGAACCATTTTGGTCCATAAATATAGAATTTGTTAATAATTTGACTAAAGAGTCACCTATCGGATCCTAGTGTAACTATGGATCCTCTCAAACAAAACAAATATATTGTGTAAATATGACCTCACGGTCAAGGCGTTCAGAAGTTTAACGATCGCTAACAGACGCACCAACGCAGTGCATAGCACTTATTCCAATCATAATAGTTGGAACACATTTGATAATTGAAAAGCGAATGAAATATATTTGCGTAAGTATGTATATAGTGCCTTTACGTATAGTGTTTTTAGTGAATTTCTTCAAAATAACATTTTCACATGCATAATTTTTTTTCTGAATATCTCACGTTTATACCTACAATTCTTTTACCATTGCTTTACACAATGGCATTTGTCACCCATATTACAAATTAAATTTGTCGAATTTACATATTTTCTCCAAGAAAATTTAATGGAATATAAAAAAAATAACGTCCAACGTAAGGAACTGTTTTTTCCAAACAAATTTAATCATATTTTCTCCAAAATTTAATCAAACATAAACTTCGTATTTATTAAACAGTCGAACATAAGAATTCTTTGAAGTCAAAATTATCTAACATTAAATATACCATAGTCGTCAAATTTTAATTTCGGTTTACACTTCTATCCCATGCAGATGACCTTATAATATGCAGCGATGCCTGCTTGCTAACAGTGGTGGGAGAGCAACGCAGTGGCGGGGGACCCTCACGCCTTACATTTCATACGAAACGGGCAGCCTCGCTTATGTTTATCTTTAGTTTATTTCGTCGCGCTCTTTTCCTCTTGCTACTTCCGTATCAGAAATTAAAATATGACGACTACTATATTAATTAGGCCTTTTTTAAATAAATCATTGCAATTGTTATTGTAGATAGTAAGAATTGTTGTTATTTATTATAAATTATGAAAAGAATAGGAAACAGCTATACTTTATTCTATTTTAGAGTTCACGTTTTAGTTCGCATAGCTGTTGATTTTGATGCATTTATTTGGTATCATAAGTATTACACTTTGTGATTTAGATCTGTTTGTTTGATTTTTAGGAAAGTCTCTAGTTTTCTAGACGATAAATATATTCGCTATATATCAAAGAATCAAAGAATCAAGATACATCGTATTTGGCAAACACTAAACTACTGAAATTTTATATATAATTTTTCATATCAGAAAGTCCTATGTTTATTTTAAATTGTATTAAAAGTATTGTTATGATGATAATTTTCGACCTCGCGATTTTTGCAGATGTTGACGTTTTAAGTTCCTTGACACCAAAGTGTTTTTTTTTTTTGGAGAGAAACTCTCTCTCTGATCATGATAGCGACCAAACGACTAAAGCTATAGATACCAAACTTTATAATTATGTACTTGCATAATCGTCTTCTTATAGTGTAAGGAAGTATTGTGATAATAAAGATTTTTGCTGATGGCCACGTTTTTAAATATACTGATATCAAAACGGTGATTTTTGAAATCTCGCTTCTCTCTCTCACGATAGCAGCTAAACAGCTACGGCTATAAATAACAAACTTATTTACTAGTAAAATCTTCGTCTTGAGATCTGATTAGATTTTCAGTAGCATCAACAGGCGCGAATAATAAGTTATTTCATAACAAAAAATAAAATTCTTTGCAATTACTAAAGTAATGTACATTTGCCGGTTCTGGCCCCTTAACAAGTAGAGGATGCCAAACGTCAAGGGTCAAAGATAACCTTGACCGCTTTCACCGGTGAAGGGGCCAGAACCGGCAGATATACACTACTTACTAAGTTTATGCAAATTTCTAAGGAATACAAAGGTACTCAAAATAAATTCGAGAAAAATTTTATTAAAAAAGTTTTTCCTATCGGAAGTAGTTCTTTATATATTTCTTTTTTGCAAGTATCTCGCAAAGTATGCACTCTATACAGATTTTGCTAAAGTATAGAAGTATTTAGAGGTTGGAACAATTCTTTATTAATTAAAATTTTATTTAGCATATCTTCCACCAAATTTGGTCATTACGACCAATTATTTTATTATATTTTTAAAACTTTCTTTTTGACTAAATAAGAAATTGCTAATTTATATAATTACAATTCAATTTCTTGTTGTCGTAATTTCTGTGGGCTTCAATTTTATTTCATGTTAACCTGATCACAGATTTTACTTTGTAATTAAGGTAATAGTTTAGTCATCTTGTCTTGAATTAACTTCTACTAATATTTTTTTTGTATTTAATTGTTTCCTATTTCCATTTTCATTGACCTACTGGAAAAGAAAAAATTTGCTGACTGGTGTATGTCTGTCTTACGGGCAATTTTTCCCATTTACATCCTCTCTAAGTCCCTCCAATCCGGTGTTCAGTCAAGGGTCTGTCTTATTAATTAAAAGTGGTGGCGTCATATTTAATCAATCGTCTGACCGATATTGTTAGATCCACGACAGTCTCCATTGAGTAAAGCGGCGACATAGTTACCCGTTGTCCAATACGAAGAATGGAAGAGAAATTGCAGGTAGGATGAAAGTTATTATGATTGAGTCATGTATAACTTATTAATTAAAGAGTCTTTTCTAGTCATTAGTGACTAGCAACCTAGTGGTTGAGTGCAGAGTTGTCCCCGAATGAATAAGTAAAATAGATGGACTTTTAGTTTTGTTGCACCATTCTTGTTCGCCCTTTTAATTAATAATAAATTAAAAGGCGTAAACAGTAATTTTATATTTTTAAGTGAATATTGACTTTCAAATGAAATAAAGCTAATATTGTATCTAACGTTTAAAAACATGCTCTTGAATAAAATATGTTTGTATGACTCAATAAATAGTATCCTTATTTAATTCAACACACTTTCATTCCATTAGAAGGTGCACGATCAAAAAAAAAACGTGATAGTCTCAATTTCCTACTTCCTCTAACCATTTTAACGTTCCATAAATAGAAAACAATGGATTTCACTTGGGTAAGAGGCAGACACTTGCTCGGGGTCCATACATGACGTAAGAATAAAAAAAATAATAATTTAAAAGCACCAGTTTGTTAACCGATACAAATCTAATTACGAGCGCAGAGAAGAAAGAAGGAAAGAGCGCCAGTTAATCAAAAAAGTACCGGACGGCATCTCCAAACGATGCAAATTTAGTTTCCAATCGTTTCCGTTTGTCAGCGCTGTAACGGTTATAATTAAGACAGCTTCTTCGTTGAATACATAGAAGGGATATCCCATATGTATTACACACATTCATATTATGCGACTGCCTGACTGCTGGTACACTTCTATTTAAGGTGAGCCGTGTAACTTCAGTGAATGTAAGTGCAGTAACAGCAAGAGCGGTCATATTTGGATTTTAGAAGTTCGCGTCTTTATTGTGAGATATATTCTCTGCTCTTCACAGAAGAAAGGATCATCGCTAAATATAAATCGGGTGGTTATGTAGATACTTAGAAGCGCAAACAGGAAATCGTCTGGTTTTCTGTATTAATAATAATCGTGCTTAAATAGATCTTATATACGAACACAAGAATATGTCTTTTGTGTTAGGGATATTAAACGTATGCTTCCTATAAAAGAACTGTAATATACAAACTTTGTTATTATTTTTAGACATTTACTATACTGGGATTGTTAACACTTTTATTTAGGTCTGTCAAGTTGACCCCCTCCTGTTGTAGTTTATATAGTATAAAAAATGTGTCAATTGTGCAGTTTATTGGCTTGTGCTCTTCTGTTTTCAGAGCTTTCAAAAAAAAATCGAAGGAGGGCAACTTGACTTTTGCCCCCCCCCCCCACCCTTAAAAGATGAATTTCTTTTTAAAACTCGGTGCCTTCGCAAGTTTCTATATTCATAACAATGATAGAATAAATCCAAAGTAGACTATAAAATATAATAAACTTCAAAAATCTTAAATAAACTGAAAGGATTTAAAAGCCTTACTGTTAATTTTTCATATGTTCCTTTCAAAACTTCCCACCTCTTGATATAAAAAGTGACTCATCCACTTTAACCCCCTGCCCCCCGGGAGCTACCCCCTTAAAAATCATAAATGGAAAGGGGTATCGAGTAATACGTCATTTTAATGGTCTTTTCAAACAGTGCATTTTGGCGTTAATTTTCTTAAAATTCATCGATTCCTTTTGAAGATTTTTTAGAAAATCGCTCAGTTTGTTTAATTTTTTGTATTTTGTTTTAGGCCTAAGTATCTATTACTCCAAACACTTTAACTGCTTAAAATGTTTTATTTTTGTTTTTAAAGTTATTTAAAAATTCAAATATTTTTTTGCAGAAAATTTCAATCCAATAATTGTTCAAAATGTTGTCCGGTGATCGTTAGCCGTTGTTCAAAACTTCGCCGTACATTTTCAAAAACATCAATAATCAATCGGATTGATAGTATTCTCCAACTTATCCAAATAAGCTTCACTATTTAGATGTCCATTGAAAAACAACGGATCAATCACATGATCCCCCAAGATGCCTGCCCATACATTAATTTTTTCAGGACATTCAACATTGATTTTCGGCTCCATAAATGAATAAAATTTCAACCCTTTCTTGCAAACGGCAAACGATTATTGTTATTTTATTCAAATAACTTCGGGTTGATAACACTAAATAACAATTTATACTAAAGCAACATACAATGTATTTCAAACAAGGAGCATCGGGAAAAAAATGATATATCCGCTTTTTATGCTATTGCCAGTTTTTCGTTTAGAACATTATTTTATTGTTTTGTTATAATGTTGTTTCTTGGGTTACTTGGTATTCTCGCAGTTCTGCTTACCTACTTGCCTTTGGCTTCATTCCCACTCGTGTACTTATTAATAATTACCATTAGGCGTGACCGCTGTGAAAAGTCGGCTGAGCGCACCAATATTGGGTGAAACATCAACAGACCGCTACGATTCGATAACGCACCGGTAGGGTTAATCGGAGAACGGCTTGACGAAATGCGTGCGATGCGTGATTTTTAAGAACTAAACAGTTGTCATTTACAACATTATTTTTTGAAAGATTAAAACTTCGTTTGTCTAATTAAATTAGTGAAACCTGATAGTGGAAGTGTTTAATCAAGTGCATCTACACTTAACTCAATTGGAGACAATGTCGGTGGATTCTCTTAAAAGGTATTTATATAATTTGATTAATCTAATACGACAAAATAAACATGTGCGGTTTTTTTGTTGTTTCATATATTCACATTTATTTAAACACAGATATTTACAGTATAGACATATTTTGTCAAATTTGTTGTTCCACATTAATTTTATATATTCATCGGCGAATAATTGTGATACAATTAAATATATCGGCGACACGACAATTTAAAAGAGGGTGCGGAGGTAAAACTTTTATTGGACTCTTGAATTTGCCGTGTTCGTCGTTAGAGCGGTTACGTACATGTTTTATATTACATTACATACAAATTTAACTACTACAAAATATAAAATTATCTCTTTAAATAAAAGAATGAATATTTCCTAAACTAACAGAATGTTTCTTTTGGTAATTAATTTTATAATTTCAGTTGTGACCTGCAAATAGTCGGATCGTGCGATTCTCGGTCGGTAATCTAGTCGACAGTATTAACTTTGTAAATGTAAACAATTAATTGGTTGACGTGAAATGCATTGTGATAAATTAAAGAAACTAAGTGCTCTTTTCTTATTTTAATGACAAACAACCCTCTAATTTATCAAAACGGATAGTGGATATTTGATTGAACGAATTAAGGTTTCTAACGTTAAAGAAATATACTTTTAAATTGACATGACAGAATCTTTCAAAACAATTTGATCATTAAACGTGAACATTTGTCTTTGATTACGGAATTATGGACTTAGAAATTTACTTTATTAATAGACGGGGATTACTAAACGGTATTTGAACGGAAAAGCCACCTGAACTTGTAGTTAGGCTAGCTACGGACGGAATTAATGACATGAATTTTCTTTATAATTGGATTAATTGGCTTGAACCTGAAGTTAAGCTAAACGGGAATTAGAATACTGGGCATTTGAACCTACAGTTAAACACCAGCTCGGAAAGGAAGGTTTGTGCTGGACATTTGAAACTGAAATTAAATGACCAGCTCGAAAGGAATCTCAAATAGGGGTCTTCTTTCATACGAAATATCGCTGCTTTTACAAGTCCTAGGAGGGTACGACACACCTAAAAATTTAATGTGTGGCCACCATACGACTTCCTTATAAGTACCGGTCCGAATTTTGAAATTTCATATATACAAAAAATATTGCAAATCCAGTTTTAAATACTTTTGTACTCTTGATAAATATATAAAGAATGCATAACTTACGACATATTTGCAAAAAATCGATAAGAGTAGAAGTGGTACTTCCGGTCTGAATTTTGAATTTTTTTTTATACAAAAGATATTGAAAATTATGTTTTAAATACTTTTATATCCGTAACGTACTTGTCTAAAAAGCATGACTTGCGAAATATTCGCAAAAAACTGATTTTCGATAAGAGTAAAAGACCTACTTCCGGTAGGAATTTCGAAAAAATTTTTAAATAAAATTATTCTCAATTTTAATTGTAAGTATATATGAATTCTTTATAAATTTGTTTAAACTTAGTAGTTGACGAAATATTGGCAAAATTCGATTTTTTTGCTGAAGTAAACAGCTACTTCCGGTCTACCGATTTTACTGAAAAACTAATCAGATCTCAAGAGGGAGATTATACACGTAAATACAAAATTAGGAATTGATATCTACAGCGGTTTGGCTGCTATCGTGGTCACACACACACAAACAGACACACACGCAGCCACACACACAGACATACACACACAGAGACACAGAGACATTCTTTAAAAACCACTTTTTTGGTATCAGGGGACTTCGAAACGTGGACATCTGCAAAAACCTCGAGGTCGAAAATTTTCATCATCACAATACTTCCTTATACTACGTATAAGAAAGTAAAAGGCACATTTTATACGACAAAATTACACACACTCTAACATCTATCTGAAGATATGCTCCATTTGGTCACGTTCGAATTCGTGATGTACTTATTGGAAATTTTCCATAGAAATTATACACATAGAGATTCTTTTAAAATTAGCATGAGTAAAGTGAATTAGAAAATTACCGGTATCATTCACGAAGGAATAAATGAATATGAACAATCAATGAATTAAACATGTAACGGACGAGAAAATGTCTCACTAAATAATAAAAATATTTTACATTTGCAATTAATTAGACATAAATTGGGCATTTTCTCTGTCCTAACGACTCAAGTTCGTTACACTGTTACAAAAATTGAATTAATGAACGCAAAATCGGTATAAAAATAATGCATATTTTAGGCATTATTGTTTAATAAGTAACTACAAAAAGAAGGAAAAGTATTCTGCATTAAACATAACTAAAAAGAACCATAAGATTACTTATTTTCCATGTTTTTGAGAGATTTATAAAAGTTTTTAATATTGGCTTTGGTTCCGTTGTTCCCGAAATAGATCGACTAGCTAGAAATACTAAACAAAACAAAACAAAAGATTTTTTAAAAATCTTCAAAACGAATCGACCAATTTAAAAAAAGTTAACGCCAAAACGTGCTGTTTGAAAATATCTTTAAAATGACATATTACTCGATACCCCTTTATATTTAAGACTTTTAATGGGGTAGCTCCCGGGGGCAGGGGTTAAAGTGGGTGACTCAGTTTTTGCATCAAGAAATGACCCCCACAATAATACTTCTTACGTGTTTCAGGGAATTTTTCATACATTTCCAGATTTCCAGAAATTTAGGGTGGGCAGTTTTGAAATGAACACCATCCTGTATGTAGTATTATCTATAAAATATAGTTTATAATAAAACTTTTGCCAAAGTGTTTTTTATTATTATCTTTGGTTCCTAAATACCTACTGTTCGTTTAAACGAACATCCATTTTTGAAGTGTACACTTCTTTAGGCGCGTTGCGTTGATTGTGGGCACTGAACAAGACTGAGCCGTCACGCTCGGCTATGTAACGCTCGTTCGGGTAAAGTCGGCTCGAGTCGACTAAGGGAACGAGAGAAATATATCATATAGAGGTATTTAATTTCAATTAAATTAAAATTTAAATGAATAAATTAATTCATGTCCCCGAGCAGATTCGATCCCGAGCCGCATGGGTGAGAAGTCGGCACGTTAGCATTAGACCAGCGCGGGACTCGTAAACGAGTTTTCATATTGTCTATTTATTTATATGATATGGATGACTCGGAAACTGATCAGTATATTCCGAGTGTTAAATAACGTCCACACGCATTTACTATAATTTGTATACCAATGCAAAACAGAAACGTTGAGAATAGAGCATTGCTTTAATTGCTCATTATATACGAATTTATAAGCATTTAATTCTTTTCTGTTACACAGGATGGATGAAGAAAATCAAATCGATGACAAATTAAAACGAAAAAGGGAATTGTCTAATGCGCGCGTGAAAAAATATCGTCAAAAGAAGCACACTAAATTTCCGCAAGTGAATTCGTCGATGCTGGATGACCCTAATGTAATATAGAACGAAAAAAAAAGTTGGATTTCGTATTATTAACCTCGCCTTGATGAAGTTTTCACTTCTTCCGTGTGGTTTTAAGCACACTCATTTTCTTGTTTATTATTATCTTTGGTTCCTAAGTACCTACTGTTCGTTTAAACGAACATCCATTTTGTAGTGGAAAAAAGTAATTTTCTTTTAAATTAACCATTAGGCTTTAAAACTATTGTCTTTAGTACTCAACATACTTAAAATTTAGAAAAAAATCTTGAAACAAAATTTCAGCCATATCGGTGTTAAACAAAACCTAGTAAGACCTATTAACATCAGGAAAATATTAAATGCCAACACGAAAACGCACAATTCGACATTTTTCAGATTATGTTCGATGCGCGATATAATAAAATTTTCCACCCTACACTATGTAAAGAGAACGTAACTGAGTTACTATCGAAGATATAACCTTAGTCATAACGACCCAAGGGAATGATTTCATTACATAGAGAAAGAAAAATAATAATAATAACCGCTGTGGTGTATATCGTATTGCATATTCAACACAATTACGAATACATTCATCACGGTTACTTAGATCCAATTTGACAGTTGACAAAAAGTAACTGTCACAAAATTAAAATATCAGTACTTTTACAATTTTTTAAAGTAAAAATGTTGTACGCAACACGGGAGTAAAGTAATATTACAGTCTCGACTGTAAAATATTACTTTACTCCCTTGACACGTAAATAACCATCATTACATGTTCCTAGTGATTATGTAAAAATGTAAAAGTAGCGGGATAATATTTATCATTTAGTTTTAACACAGAAAAATATATTTAGCAGAATTTAAATTGATTGTGTCTGCTAACTTTTATATACCATTACATATGAGGCGCATATTTTGAATAACACGCTATGTAATATGCAAATCTAAAGGCGAAGCATGGTATTGGTATTATGTAAATGAGATTTTTTTACGCATTTCAATTAGTTTCCCGATAATGAATATAAGCTATTGACTACCGCAAATGTTAAACAATTACACATAAACAATATACATTACAGATATGTTACAATTATTACACTAATTGTACTTCCATTCGGTTTGTGGTTATTTATTAATAAAGTGATAAAATACCAATTATGTAGATATGTTAAGTGTTTTTCAAGTAATAAATCAATAAGTATGTGAATGACCTTTAGAGTTATATATGAATATTATCTTGTTTAATAAAGTAAGGAATGACATACATGCATAATAAGAACAAAGGAATGTCTTAAGTACTAATTCTTTAGGAATATGTCTGTATAGAGGTTCATAAATAAGAGATAACTGCACGGGATTCAAGTTAGATGTATAATGCTTAATAACACTTCAAGTACTTGTTCAACATAAGACTCCAGAATTTATTCTGCCATTCGAAAGTACGTCAAGAAATTCTTGTAAAAAATATTTTTGTCATTTTACATATATAATATATATAAAACCAAAATTAAAAGTGTAGTAAGATTATATACACATTTTCGATTCAACAAAAATTCTTAAAGTAAATTGGTCAAAAAACTTGTAATATTCGGAACAAAGACGAACTTGAGTGATCCCGTGCAAATTACTTTTTTCGAGTCTGTAACAAGAGCACAATTTCTATGGACTCTTTAGGTTTATCAGACTCCAACCAAATGTAAACAAAAACATTTCCTTTATTATGATTAGCATTGGAGGAAGCTACATATAAATATAACTGGCGTTTATAGTATACTTGTTGGTAGGGGTTTTTAGCTAGAAGTAGATTCTTTTCGCAATCGTAAGCTAAGGTAAGCAATCCATTGCGTTCTACTTGAAGAGCTTGATAAAATTCTTTTACTCGCAATTTATGAATTATCTGTTCAATCATCAGGGTGCTTTTGTCAGCGTCCGTATGTCAAATGTTTTATTTTTGTTTTAATTTCTAAGCACCTAGAACAAATGTCAGTTTGCGAAGCGTTGAATCCAATGTCAAAATTACTGTTAAAGATGTTTCTGATATAAATGTTCTTTACTTTTAATTCTGTATGTGCCCGACTGTTATATACATCCGCCACATTATCTTAATATTAAACTCGCTGGCTAGATACTGGCAGGAACTTTTAACTCGGCAATAATGACTATCAGGAACAGTGAAAGATTTTGTAAAAAAAATAACGGCATTTCTTTTGTGGGCATTTTTATTCGTACTTCTATCGCCATCTTGAATATCTTTGGGCAGTTCACCACTCTTTTTCGAATACGAGGGTGATTGGACGGAAGAAAAAGTTATTTTACTGTAAAAAATATATTGTATTTTTCGATATAATCACCTTGCGCACTTAGACCAGCGATTTTCCAATTTCTTCAAACTCCAAAAAAGTTAACCTCTTAAATTGAGCAAAATTTTACAAGAAACGCATCTTGAGTAATCGTGCTTTTGTTGGCACAAAAGCGACGGTGAAATGCTTGAATATCGAGAATTTTTAAATTACTACACTGAAAAGATATGTTTTCTGCTGACATCTTGATTATTTTGGGAGACCCATCGCTTCATATCAGCGGCAAATTAATGTTCGTAAAGAAAATTTGTTGGTTAGGAGACGTTGATTACGTTTTTTGTGCTGTAACTACTCTGTTCCAACGTTCAGGTTGTCTGGGTCTCTTTTTGGATATCTCAGGTGTAGTTTCCACTGGATTAGACATTCGATTACTTTCCAGCCGGTTTTGAAACTAAGTAACATTGCGTATATAATTGACACAATGAATTTAGCCGCTTTGAAACTGATTTTTAAATTAAACCTGTGGATATCAAGACACAGACAATGGTGATGACAATAATTTGGGGGGAAAACCGCTTTTTAAAAAAAAAAAGCGATTTAGCCGCTCTTGAATCTAGACACCTCATTTAAGGGTATCCTCTTTTGAATTATTTTAAAATTTTCGTGGGTGTTTTAATTTATCCCATGCGATATTTATTGTACTTCAAAGAGTTATCAACAAGACTCTTATATGATGGTGGCTTCAAGTTTTAGTTTTTTCAGCATGATATTAATAGATATATTTATATCCAGACATTCAATCATTAATAAAATGATGTAGAGCATTCATTGATTGATTATTCTTACTATTAGATAATCGTATTCATTAAGACTGGTTTCTTGACCAATATATTTATAAGCAGATTATAAGATAACGATCTTATGTAAGCAACACTGTTTTATTATTCTATTTATAGATATAGCTGTCGGTTCTTGGTGAAACATAATTTAAAGTCCTTTGAGAATGGTAGAACATACCGAAACAATATTGTTAGAGATATTCTAATGAATTCAGTGAAACGAAATCAAACGTTTTTTAATTTTATCTACCTTAAAGTTTTTATTATTATTTGACGATTCCTATGTTTAGATCCTCGCGTACTGTTGTAATGGAAGTATTTAAGAGAAGCATTTACCTATCGAAAACTCTGGGCCAGCAAGGCCTCGCCGCTTTGCGTTTTTTAATTTATTTTGTAATTTTAGAATCTCAAATTTGGGTTAGCGATGCAAAAGGCATAAATTTATAATGTCAAGGTCATTTTTGTATTAATTTATTTTCTTAAAAAAGTTATGTGTTTTAGAAATAACCACAAAAATGCATACATTTGATTAATGTCTACTTACTAAGGCTGGTGCACAAAAGAAAAAAAAACAATCTCTACGCGCCAGGTGCACATTTGATGAACGATGTAAAAAAAAAAATCAAATTTATGTAATTATATTTGAAGATAAAAAATTGAAAATAGTAAACATTGTCATACATATTTCACGCAAGTGTTTTTCGAAGCCATCGCATCGTCTATCCCCACTTTACGGTATCTCTACCGGGCTAGCGAAAACGCAAATCTATCGGAATCGGTCGACTATTGCAGACTTGAATCCGAACGACAGATAGTTTTTGCAGTTAGAAAGAAATACAGTACCTAAATCGAATTATTATAAAAAATCAACAACAAAAAATGAAAAATGCAGGTGGAACGAAAAATCAAAATACGTAAAGTAATTTTTAGTCCTATTTTGATATTTGTTAATTCGATTTAGTTTAACTAAATACAAAATATCAATATGCCAGTAGATTTCAGAATTTAAATATTTGACGATTCATTTTATGTACCTACATATTAAAATTTTAAACCCATGGTAGTTGTTTCGCATAATTTTTAATAATTGTCTTGAAAACGTTTAAAAATAAAAATTGTCTGTTAGCCTACTTGAAGGCAGCCGTATTTAATTATTATTCCTATTAAATTACCGGTTTAGAACCGTCAATTTTTTTCCTTCAGATCTACATAGCGACAGAATCTGTGAATAAAACCGAAGCCCTCTGATCGAAACTCGAATCTAGCTCCACCTACTCACACCCCCTTGCGTCTACCGACCCGCTAGTAATACAAGTTGCATAAGTTTCTATTTGCCCAGATGCAGTTGGTAAATGCCCCTCGAAATGATATTAGCTTACCAACAGACTCTGTAGTCAATAAGTGATGCAGTAAAATAGACGCAACTTGATATTTTATAGACAAAGATATCAAAAATGTACAAATCTGCAAGATAACTAACTGCAATATAGTATTCTTCATAAATAATAATGTATTTATAAAGTATTTTGCTGAGGAAAGAGATCTTGTCCTATTTAAACATTTCTCTCTCATAGAAAAACGAAGTATCATTGAATATAATTAACAATACTCGCTTGCTGCTTACTTATCTTATCTCCGAGACATGCAAAGAGTAACACTAATTACATATATATACTGTTTAAAGACCCCCATCGTCATAGATAAAATTTCACTATTTACATCTAGAAATTCGCAAATACAATTTGCATCATCCTTTTTATAGTGGATTTTGCGTGTCGAGTGGACACGCAAAATTCACGAACGCGTGACCATGAACGTTGAAAAAATAAGGACCGAATGAACACATACACATAATCATATACAGAGCGGTCTTGCATACCAAGAGGAACGAACAATATGCTGTTATTCTGTATGATTCTCCGTCATGTTGTTGTATATGGTCAGAACTTGCATATGGAAAGGTTATTTTAATAGTGGCTTCTTGGCATTACGTATAATTTGATTCGATTCAATATACAGAATGCTTATAAATTAATTGATAGCATGAGTATATACAATGTGTCCTCTATATACGACGAATAAAGAAAGCTTTTAAAAAGCAATGCTAAAATAATATAATGTAACTATGGTGAAACACAACGATATAATTGGAAGGCAACAGACAAACTGATTTAATATACCGAGTGATCAAAATTAAGGTTTCAATATTGTTATTTCCGATATTACTGATCTTAGCAAATTAACGAAATAATCGAGTTTTTGGTACTAAATGCTTTGCAATTGTAAAAGAGAACCATAGAAGCCAAGGTGTGTAAGTAATATTTTATTAATATCTGAGTTAAGTACTTCAATGGATCAATTTTACTAGCAAGTATATACAGATATTATCCAATCACTTAAACCCTTACTATATCCGCAGAACTACTTACAGCGTAAAATATATAACTTCACTTGTATCCCTCTACTACCAAGCACTTGCATTTGCAACCTTTTCATGGTTCTGGTGTTGAACATCAGAAATACTAATCGTAATTCTACCCCAAATAACAAAGATCAAAATAACAGTTCAGTATAGGAGAAAAAGAGCTTGTCGAATAGTTAGCTTAAAACGAGAAAAAAATAAAAAAATAGGTGTGGCCACCACACGACTTTGTTATACGTATGTGAGCTTCAGATCATACAAAATCTGTTTTTTATCTTCTTAAAAAAATAAACCTGCAATTGTGTTACTTCAGGTCCGAATTTAAAAAAAAATATACAGATTATTCAAAAACTTTTCCAAGTACTTTTATTCTCATAATAAATCTCTACAGAATGCATACTTTGCGAGATATTTGCAAAAAAGTGGTGCTCGATAAGAGTAAAAGTGGTACTTCCGGTCCGATTTTGAAATTTCTTTTATACAAGAATTATTTCAAATCGAACTCTAAATACTTTTGTACTCTTGCTAAATCTATATAGAATGCATAATTTACGGGATATTTGCAAAAAATCGCTATACGATAGGAGTAAAATTCTTACTTCCGGTACTAATATTGAAATTCTTTTTACGGAAAGTATTGAAAATCAAGCTTTAAATACTTTTATATTCATAACGTATGTGCCTAGAGTGCATGACTTGTGAAATATTTGGAAAAAGCTGATTTTCAATAAGGGTAAAAGACCTACTTTTGGTACGAATTTGGAAAAAAAACTTTTTCAAATTTTTCTCAAACTTCTGAGTACATTTGAGTTCTTTATAAATTTGTTTAAATTCAGCAATTGACGAAATATTGGTAAAATTCTATTTTTAACTATTTCTAAACTACTTCCTGTTTACCGATTTCACTCAAAATCTAATCAGATCGCAATAGGGAGATTATACTCGTTAATATAAAATTTGGAAATGATTGCTTTAGCCGTTTGACCGCTATCGTGGTAACAGACAGACAGACAGAGAGACGTACATACACACAGATTTTTTTTAAAAACACTTTTTGGTATCAGGGAACTTCAAAACGTGGACATCTGCAAAAGTCTCGAGGTCGAAAATGTTCATCATCAAAGGAAGGAATTCCGGGAAACAGTATATCAATCGAAAAGGAAAAATTCACGAAGCAAGGCGCTGTCAGAACGTTTGATGCTCACAGATGTTGATAAAATACAATAAAAATGCATCTTGTGTATATAAGAAGAATTAATTTCAAATGTGTGTTTTCTATACATATTGTTGCGTTTTCGGGTTCGAAATAAACAACTCGTGCAAATGTTTTAAAAATGTCTGTATATTTACACATTTAAAACTAATCACAATATAAAAATATAAAATAAATGTAAGGCACTTAAAACTACTAGGAATAAATTAACACACGTATTTATTTCTATCACTACTATTTATATATGTAATATTTATGTATTTATTGCACTGTAATAAAAACTGCACCGCTCACTTATTTATGTTTATTTGAACTCTACAAATACTACTGAATGAATGAATTCTGCCTGGGCACCGACCGCTTTTTATATCGGCATATAAGACTCTGGAAATGTACGCGAAAATTCTCTCTTTCTCTGGATGTTTGTAGAACATACGACAGACTTTCTGTCGCTTTAACATTATATATATATATGTGGATGATTTATGATTTAGTTACGGTGCGTCGCGCCAATGTTTACTCTTCTATTTTTTTTTTGGACTTGTTTTCGTACAATATCAATAAATTACCTGCTTATTCAAATTATTACACTTCAGAATAAAACACGTACCTAGAAGATATTTGGAACCGGAACCGTGTATTAAACATAAAGGTTATGTACAAGAACAGTCACTTCATAGATGATTAGTTGTTAAGTTACGTTGCTTAGGTATGTATTTATCGTAGTTTACGTTTTATGATACATGTTAAACTGAGTAATTTTTCTTAATATAATAAATTATTACGTTAAATATACATGTGATCTAAATGAATGGAGCAACATTGCATTCTCCTATTGTATTAAACCAAGAACAAAGACATTATCTAAAAATAAACCCAAGAATTTCAACGTAAAATTAAATGAAAAGTAAACAACAGAAAACTAGTATTTTTAACAAAATTAGTACAGATAATTACTAGGAAGTAATAGTAAATGTGTTTTTGACAGAGACACGAGAGAATAGATAATTTCTTTCGTTACAATAACAAACAGCCTACTATTTTACGAAGTATTGTGTATTTTACATACAAATTAAGATCTGTCGTAATTTTTTAATTATTTACTCTTTGATACTTCTCTATATAAAATTTTATAGAGTAAAGCAGCGGCATTCATTAAAATCATTACAATATACAGGTGATAATAATAAAAATATTAAATATATTTTTTTTTATTGTGATGATTTCAGGCCTTGATATCCCTTAATTACTAAGAAGTAGTATTTGCAATTTTGTTTGTTTGTATCTACTACAGCTTGTTAACTATTGAGGTTAGATAAACTTTAAAGAATAGAAAAACAACTCCAAAAGGAATACGACAACAACTTTATAAAAACAGTTTTTTCTTGCGATTATTTTTTAATTATTTAATTAATTAATTATTCAGCAGTATTTGCGGACACAGTGTCTAATTCTGTACAATCACAATTATTATTACAGTGAGAAAATCTTGTTACATTATTCTCCCGAGAATATTTTCTAGTATTTTATTTTCGTTAGTCGACGTATTTTTTCGTTTTGACATCTGTCTCCAGTTTTATTGTAAATTGTATGAAATGAAATATAAGCAATTTAGTTCGGCATCAGTGGAAGATATAAACACACAAATTAAACAAAATTCGTGCAAAAATACCATGGTTAATAATATTCGATATGGAAACAATTCCAATTATTTTGAGAAAAACGGGGTTATAAAATAGAAGAAAATACACCAATCACAAAACTGGCAAACATTTTGAAATACTGGGGTTTAATATGAAAAGGTGCAGTAAAAAAGAAAATATAAAGAAGTCGACTAGGTTGGTTTGCAAAAAATTCTTTGTCACATTGCTTCATATGTGCTTGCATAGCGTGGGGAAATAGGTTATCAATGTTTAGTGCATTATTCAGAAGAAGAAGAAACAGAGGATGCTGGTTTGGCAACTGGAAGAGTATAGTATAATCCTACTTTCTCTAAAACAGCCCAAGGTAGAACACAAAACTTGACTAATAGTAAATGGTTAATACTAAATATTGAAAACTCTGATATTTGTCTGCTGCTCAAGAAATTGCTAAGTAAGAAGTGCGAACATACTACAACTGACGGGGCTTCTTTTTTCACAATTAACAGTGTTTGGGATAAACCTGATTCTTCAGGATGGTACAAAAATATGCCAATGGGGGTGAACATAATGCTGAAGTGGATTAAAAGAATCGGGGGAGATGATGGGGCTAGCGGCTAAATACTAAACAAATAATAATTACGAACCATTTTTCATGGTCAAGTGCAGTATCTGATCTTGCGAAAGCAGGTGTTAACAAATAATAAAAATCATGGACCACAGCTCATGTAACTCATTGAAACCGTACCTGCAGTTGAATAATGAACATTCGCATTTGATTTAGGGGGGCTTACGCAGAGGTGCCGACTAACTCTCTTGAGGTAGGACGTAAGGGGGTGGCGTCATATGCGCTAATGTAAATTCCGCCGTTGCAAGGTATTCGTTCGAATAAAGCAAACAACAGAAATTTTTGTTTTTCTTACTATATTCTTGCATAAAATGGAATACAAAGGATGAATTAAGGTTTCGTTGGGAGTAATTTCTTATAATTAAAATTATTTACTCCTAGATTTCACTCTCAAAGTTGGCAAAATTTACAATATCATAACACAGTTTCAGAAACTTTATTTTAAAAAGTAATTCCAGTCGAACATGCATTGAGCCTTTGTTTATTTGTGTTTTAAATTTCGTTTTGATATTTCGTAAATGAAAGCGGTACGATTGTTTGAACAAAACCTTCTAAAGTCCAGAATTTACGTTAGCGCATATGACGCGACCCTCTTACGTCCTACCTCACGGCAGTTAGTCGGCACCTCTACGTAAGCCCCCTTAATAACCTAAGAGACAAGGGAGAAGTTATAACTTTTGACACAACAGAACAGAACAATGTTGCAAAATCCACCACTCACGGACAAAACATTTACAATAATTGTGTATTTTACATACAAAACTTTAACTATAATTAACTAAACTAAAAGAAATAATAGGTATTAAAAAGTTGTATTTTTGATTTAAACAACAAGTTTTCGAAAATCTTTCGAATTATTTTCAATTCATTCTCACTTTCTTGTGATATTACTATTGATAAATGAAATTAAAGATGCAAGTAAATTTGAAAAGTTTATAAACGTCTTTAAAAGCGGACTTCAAAGAGTGTTCATACATAATTCCTGAAATACCTTTTGAAATAACTGTTTATTTATAATAATTTGCCTATTAATTAGTGACTGATCAAAAAATAGGATTATAATTTGTCATAATGGCATATACTAGGAGCAATTTTGACAACATATTAACGACTACCATATGCCGTTTCGATTATAGAGTAAAAAATATACGAAATACCTGCAAGTCACGACAGCTTTGTTGTTGAGAAATACGATAACTTAATAGGTGGGTCAATGTCAGTATTACTTGAGATTTAGCGGTGCATGTAGGTAAGCACATAGAGACGCAATAAAATGCAAATTCCTGAAATTCAAGGATAAATTTTAGCACGGTTAAGATACTGATTTCTTTTTGTTATCAGGTGACTCCAAAACGTGAACATCTGTCACAATGTCGTAATCGAAAACTTTCTTATACTACGTATAATAAAGTAAAAATAAATGACAGAAACCTTGATTCTGAAATTTTTGGTGAATCTGCGTGTTAAGTCAAGATTGATACTAAGTGCTTTACGTTTTTGAGAGAATATAGAATATTATTGCTGGCAGCATATCTAGCTATAAAATGGGAATTTTTAAAACATGTAAGTGTATAAATATTCTTACTATGAATTACCATTACAGTAATAAAATATACAGGTATTCATCTTTGCCATTGTCAATTTCCTTCCTAGTCATACTGTATTACTGAGAAAGACACGCGAACTTTTAGCATTTATTTGAATTTATTTATTTGTAAATTGCAAAAAATTAATGGGTCGACATAACCTCAATAAAATGTTGATTGCAATATATACTAATATACTACATATACAGGGTGTTTAAAAAAGATGCGGCAATATTAAAGAGGTTGATTGTCCAGGTCATTTTATACAAAAAAGTTTATAATAAACAAGGTCCGCAAACGCTTCGTTACCGATCTACAGCGTGTTGAAGTTTAATTAAAAGAAACAGTAAAAATTAGATTTCTGCAAGACGGCATTAAAGATCATAATGAAATTTTAGGCGTGTTATTTTTCAAGAAAAAAATAGGACGCCGCTGATTTCTCTAAAAATAAAAATATGTTTCTATTCTTTGTTTAATTGTGAAGAAAAAAGCTCTCTTAACTTTCTATCATGCGACGTAGTAAAAAAAAACACATTTTAGTGCATGTACATTTATTACAGAATTTTTTTTTTAAATAACAAGGTTTGTATTTAAGGGCAAAAACAAATATTTTACCATACCAACAATTTTAGCAAGCAAAAATTACAATAACTGTGCAAAGTGACCACCTCGAGCTCGGATGCAAAAATCCAATCTTCTCCTCATCGACTGGCGATAAATGTAGTGCATGTCGGTCATCTCTGCATTTGTATAGCGATTCATGATAAGGAAATTCAACAAATTCGACACATACAAAATTATTAATCATATGTCAATCAATATGTCAGTGAATAAAACAGGACTGTTTAAAAATATTTTTGTAAGCATGATAAATGTACATGCACTAAAATGTGTTTTTTTTTACTAAAAAACGGTACGTCGTATGATAGAAAGTTAAGAGAGCTTTTTTCTTCACAATTGAACAAAGAATAGAAACATATTTTTATTTTTAGAGAAATCAGCGGCGTCCTATTTTTTTCTTGAAAAATAACACGCCTAAAATTTCATTATGATCTTTAATGCCGTCTCGAAGAAATCTAATTTTTACTGTTTCTTTTAATTAAACTTCAACACGCTGTAGATCGGTAACGAAGCGTTTGCGCCCTTGTTTATTATATTTGTATAAAATGACCTGGACAATCAACCCCTTTAATATTGCCGCATCTTTTTTAAACACCCTGTATAATTTAGATTAAATTTACTTTCTATACATTTATAATAAGTTGCAGTTATTAATAAATTTAGTTATCCTTTAATATATTCTTCAAGACTCAAAATAATTGATACTCATCCCTTCGACTTTATTATTTAACTAGTTGTATTTGCAATTTCTTCGAGCTTGAATCGCCTTTTTCGCGTCCGCTTACAGTTTTGTTACAGTTTCCTGTAAAACGCAAAAAAATCTTTTTGATTTTCTAAACTTTTGACTCACCTTATATAGATGCATACTTCTTTTAAACGAAATGCTGTCACGATGATAGGTGGAACGACAATATAATTAAACATATTTACATCAGTCTGACTTTTCATTATTGAAGTTTTAAGTTTGGGCTCTATTTAGTGCAAAGCAAGACTATAGTATAAAACATCAGTCTTTCCGTGATATAAATAAAATAAACATTTCCTGTTACTTGATACATTTGGAATCATCTTACCGGCTACTAGCATCGTCGGATATCTTTCAATAAATGTGCAAATAGGTCACCCACCATAAGGGTTGCCTTGCCAAGTATATACACGCTCAATACGCCAAGTATATTTTTTCTGCAAATACCAAATGTCAATTTTGACATATGATTGATTGATTACTTGATTATCGTATTATTTCCGCAGTATGAAGGATTCTAGTTAAATAAAACAAGTTACGATTGTTTAAATATCTTGTATCACTATTTAAGTGCTATAGACTCTACAGATTGCATTTCAATACTTATTTCATACACTAAATAGGCAAATACTTTTAATATGTTTTTATCCTCCTCTCTTGCATTTAAGTTATATGAGATGGGTTAAGCGATATTAATATATTAAAGTAATTCTTTTACTTTAATGTAGGGTCAATAGTAGTCGACTGATTACTTTAAATAAAACTAAAACAGTAAACTGATTTTGTTTGAGACAAATAATATTAATAACCCCTGCATGTGATCACAGAGAATATTAGAAAATGTATTTAAAATGTATTTTAATCTTTTTATAGAATTATCTTTCTTTATTTAAACAGCAAAATAGAAGTATTGTAATTTTAAAACTGTAAAAACGGGTCTGTGTGATACCGACTTGTCTATATTCACAAAATAAACAATTACCTCTATATGAATGATACAAAACAACCCATATTGGTTGTTTTGTATCATTCCTTTTCGAACGTCGCGTCGTTTTAAGCTAGTATTTAGTATTTTAATAAGAAAAAGCTACCTTCAGCTTCAGCAAAGACCTTCATCAGTCATTTGCGTATTATTTTCAATGTACAGTTCTGTGCAAGAAACTGGCGTACACTTATTATACGATTATGTAAATATGACTTTTGTTTGAATATCTGTCATGTATGACAAATTGAATTGACGCTATAATTCAATTTGTCATACTTAACGTAAGCCATTTTCACAATGGCAAAATAATGTCAAAATTAGCAATAAGACGTGTACGCCATTTTATTGCACAGAACTGTACATTGAAGATAATATGTCAAAATTTTGACAATGTCATAAACGGTTTTTGCTCAAAAAAAAAATGAGCAAATATCTGGTGGAGGTCTCAATCGAGACCGAAACGTCATAAGCTGAAGACAGAGTTTTCTTGATAATTTTTTGAAACCCTAATACTGTAAATGTTTCTTTCGGGTAATTTTCCGCGTGTAGAGCTGGTTCTGTGAAGAACCTCCACGTTTCAACGAAGTCGTCTCAAACACGCTCCAGAAGAAGAATAGTGGTAACTCATTGAAAGGTCGAGCAAGAAAGAAGCACTGCATAAGTAAAAGAATAGGAAGTAGAAAAATATTAATAGGGCATCGCGTACCAATTATGTGGGTCAATTAGACGGTCCTGGTTTACCAAAGACAATCGTCTAACATTCAGTTAACTATCTTGTTTGAAATACACAATTAAGATCTTTGACACATAGTATTATTTGTGTGAGAATGTTAGATGATCGTCTTTGGTAAATCAGGACCGTCTAATTGGCCCACATGGTACGCGATGCCTTATTCCTATTTTTACATTAACTTTTGTTTGAATTATGCAATTTGCGTCGATATTATTTGTGTGATGTTACCCGTATTTGATAAATCAATACCATTTGATATATGATAGTACACGGTTCTACGCTTAACTATTCACATTTTCACTTTTATACATTTAATTTTTTTGCATTACATCTTGTAGCCATTGAAACTTTTCGATGACAGCTTCCTGTCAAATTGTCATTTTATTATTATATCTCTACACCAAGATAAATATTCATTTTTAATACATTTCTTATATATATATATATATAATTCTAAATTTTTATATATATAGAAAGGGGGGCATTTAAAACAATTCAATTTCATATCTACATCGTCAAAAATAAAACAACGAAATCACCTAACCTTAACTCTTTTCACCGGTTTCAATTCTTTATTACTGTTCGCTGACGTTTCCGCCCTGTATTTTATGCTACGCTCATTTCCTCTCCGCATTAGGTCTTCCGCCATGCTTTTCTCTTCACCCCTTGTCAACGTGGTGACCTTCCTGTAAATCCTGGTCGTTATCCTGTGACTGCCATCCTCGTTACTCCTGCTAGTCCTGGTCGATTCTATCGAACTCCCCAGGACCTCCGTCGATAGTTTCTGCTTCTTGTAAATGGCCTGGAGACTTTCGATCTTTTTAGGATCCGATAAATCGGTTACTATAGGGGGTCCCAAAATTCTCTGACCACCACCACCACCGGTCGCGGTAGAGGAAGACGTTCCTTGCATAAATAGTCTTTTGTTCGGTCCCGTTGTGTCGGGATCTTTCACAAAGCGATATATCGACATTTTTCTTTAATTATTAATAATAATCCGTATAATCTCGCGTTTAATAAAGTATTAAGCAAATTTACGTAATAATATTTAACCTGCGGATCAGGCGACGCAATCTGTGTTTGTTTATAATAAATTTCGGAAAAAAACAAACGAGATTCGCACAATATTTTTTTTTATGACAAAAAAAAAGAAAACAAACGTCACATTAATAAGAAATAAACATTTAAAAAATTCCCACTCACTTAATTTTCACTATTTGTTTTGAAATAAACGCGTGTTGTGCAATGCGGCGTTCTTGTTGACATTTAAAATACGCTTTTTAAGAGTACGGAGTCGTAGGTGTGCGCGCGATTCAAAAAATGCAGGTGTTACTTGACATGAGTACCGATACAGACTGAGCTGAGCTTCGCCGAGCGTAAACACGAAGCAAAGTGTGGAACTTCTGTATTGGAACGAACGGTGTGGGCTCCAGGGTCGAACTTGGGCGTTTTTAACTTCGAAAAGCCCCCTCGCGTTAGCGTACACACATATTTTGCGACCTCTGGAGTTGGTAGAAGTCGACAGAGTTGGTCGTTTTTGTGTTTAGTATGGTACCAGTCCATATTTGGTCAATGACGATGTATATTACGTCTGAATATGTAAAGTAGTTTTTTGTATATTTCACGTATGCATACCTACATATTTGTAAAGAGTTTTTTCTTATGTTTATATAGGTATTTTTAACTGAAATATAATTTCGTTAAAATTGATAAATCAGCGAGAAGCACTGCTGAATTTCAGGGGTTCCTCAGGGATCACTAATTGGTCCACTTCGGATAATAATAAACGAAAATGAATTGGAATGATGTTCTTCTATAGCTTGCGCTAAAAATGTTGCGCTACCGTTTACACATAAGCAAATTATTTAAACAAATTTTCTATCGCAAGTGCTCTACGAATAGAACTTCCACAATCTATTGCATACGCGTTTACGCGAGATAGTATATTTTAGTCTAGCAAAATGTCTCATCGTAGAAAGAAAGTTGCAGCCGCCGGTATTGTCATTGCCATGTTACGAAAACATCGAAGAAAAAACTCTAGAAAAGGAATATGGGTCAAGAATGGATAAGAAAAAGGTCTGCCCTTAGAGCTTAAACAATGTTATTAAATGAATTAAGAAGGCGAGGTAGAAATAATTTCAAAAATGATCTGTGTATGCATTTGCTGAAACCTTATTCTTTTAGAAACCAACCCGGTGTTAATCGTATTTATAATTATCGACATTTAAGAGCAAGAAGGAAAATTGAAAATATATTTGGGATCATTGCAACTAGATTTCGAATTTTAAGAAACCCGATTCCTCTTGCACCGCAAAAAGTAAGAACAATTGTAACAACAATATATGTAGTCTTCATAATTTCCCTATGTCTTGCAAAACAACAATTAACATTGGCACCTTGACAACAACTTTTTCTTTTTTCATTTTATTCCACTCCTGGTCGGCTTGGGTTCGAAGACTGTGCAATTTACGCTGTATGTCTTTCGCGGTTGTACAAAATTTTTCGGCGATATATTTTAAGGTTTTATGTTTTTTGACCCGATCCCTATAATACTTGTGATGTAATCTGCCATAATTCGGGAAAACCTTCAAACATGTTTATTAGCGCAATAGTTTTATCTCTTGACCAGACATATTTTTCGCCCGTTTTTGCGGCCTATTCCTATCCACTTGCTCATTCAACTTTCAGCAAAATCAAAAAAAAATTCAATTGCCTACAGAGCTCTTCCAACCTGTTTAGATGGGCACGGGATTCTTGCCGTAAGTACCTACTTGCCGCCGGCCCTTTTGCGACTTGCTGTGACAACACTCTCAGACATTGTTTACACATGCAATTAATTTCAGAAGTACCCTCAGACATTAACTTGTGATAGTTTTACTTGCCCGTGTAAACCAAGCAAGCTTTAGAGCCGATTTTTCAAACTCCGTTTAAAATAATCGGTTAACTAATCACTGATTATTTCTCAATGCGAAAAAAATACACCTGTTATCTAAACAGTGTTTAAGGATTTATTATACAAAGTTGGCAATATATTTGCTAGTGCATTTGATCTAATTTAGTGTATTTTGTTCTAATAATATTGGCGCCATGTTCTATATTTGAATTTGAATTTTTACGCTTTTTGATCCTATTTTATTTCATAAAGATTATATTATTTACAATTACAAATTTCATTTTAGAATATAAAATGGATTTATTCTAAATATAACATCTGAGGATTCCTATGTACAACATAGCACATATTTAAAATTCCTATTATGACATAAACAGTAGAGTCTAACAAATTTGAGTGATACTGAAACAAATTTATTGATTACATACTGCTATTGACAAATACGACGGTATTATTAATATATACCAAGTGCTTGCCTGCAAGTTGCGGATGCATTTTACTGTGTGATAAAACGACGACACCGAGAGTTTGTATGAGTTAGTACGAGAAAGCAATATACAAATTGCTTTTAGGTCGAGTTTAGTGTTGGAAAAGAGGGGATTCGAGTATATTTACGCTGAGGTTAGACTGACTCGCGTTTAATCAGTGCAACAAGGATAGCAGCTGTACTTGCGCATTTTATTTGAATTTTGTTCACGCTCGATTTCTAGTCGACTAGTACATTTTTAAATCGCGTTTCGTCCATCTAATTTAGAATAATTATGCGCGAAAATTATTGAATTTTCGAATCATGTTACACCGGAAATGTTAACAAATGTCCGTCGAAATTTTTATAATCGGCTGGGTTACTGCTCAGCTCAAGAGGGAGACTTATTTGAGCATTTAATAAATAATTAAGTACGTGTAGAAATTCATTTTTCTTTAATAATTCCATTCTTAACTTCCAATTAAGTTATACTTACATAAACATTTTGTTTAGTTTCATACAAATTTATTGTTTACTTTCAGAATTTTAGTTTTTCCTATTCTATTTTATAATACTACGGAATTATTTACTTTTTATTTTAATAAGAGTTTTGCTATTGTTACGTTTCCGTTTTTTTATATCAGCTATATTTCTTATCTTTGATATTTTAAGAAAAAAATTATTATTTTTAAGTTTTTAAATTTGACAATCATTTCTTTTATATGCACATACACTTTGGGAAGCTGTGATGAAATCCGTTACTAAAATTATTTACTGCGATTATCTGATGCTTCAACAAGTCTCTACTTTTTATTGTTCAATATTATTTCCATCTTCTCTAAGGCAGTATAGTAAATGACTTTATTCTTGGTTAAAGAATTTGTTATTAACAGTAACAGTAGCAATTTTCACGGACTAACGTAGTAACGATTTCTGGGGTGTCAACTTTAATGTAGCTCTAATGTTAGTAACAGAGCCCCCCCCCCCCCACCTTATTCTCCCATTTATAGACGACCAGCTTGTCTAGTATATTCATCCGCAGGTAGATCCCGTGCACATTGTATATCGTAGTAGACAATTTTTAATTTCTGTTTATACTTCTATACTAGCTATCAACAGTGGTGGGAGAAGCAACACAGTCGGGGGATATTCACATTTGATAGGAAACGTTTGCCGGGTGTACTTGGCAACCTCGCTATATGTTTGTCTTTATTTTATTTTGCCGTGCTCTTTTTCTCTTCTACTTTCGTACCAGAAATTAAAATTTGTCGACTACGGTATATATAACATGTAACAAAATCATAAAAGTAGGAATAGTTTGTTGAAAAACAAAAGTCTATACCTAGGATCTTAAGCTGGATTATCATCAATCGCATTCTAATGGTTTAAGATATTGCACTTTCCACTGCCATATCTGAGACAGTTTTAACTTGCACCAAATTCCTGTAGGATGAATAAAGCCTTAATACTTTTACTGAAAGATCATATCGTATCAGCTGTTTAATAAAAACAATATATTCTAACTAATTTTATGTCCAAAATTTCGACGATTTCAATTTAAAAACTCTTCTGGAGGAATGGAAGTGAGCTTTGACAGAGTCAGTAAAAATTATTAGTGTAGAATTTAACTGCTTGTCAACTTTACAAGCATGTGCATTGTTCATCCAAATCCAGTGTAGCCATAATTACATAAAACTCTCGAAGTGAACAGCTTCTGGAGAATTTCTGGACATTTTCAATGTTATTTCTAATTTAATATAGTTTAAGATGTTAATGGCATATCTAGAGTGATTTCAAAATATGTTCCACTAAAATAATGTATTAATAAGGTGCTGTTCAATGCATTTACAAAGAGCAAAAAAAAGCAAAAGCAAGCATGAATTGTGACAGAATATTTAGGATCTTCACGAATTGAGATACAGTTCCAGAATTGTAGTAGAAATAAACATTTCCAAATATGAATTGTCCTCATCAGAGAAGATAATGTATTCGTAGTTATCAATTAATTATACTTCTGCAATAAGCTAAAAGTTACACATATTCAATGTTATGTTATTTTTATTTCTAACTATATTGTTCATTTCATTTATAGAAGAAGCAATCCAATTACTAAATCACTGATGAAAATAATTATTAATTAATTTCAAAAAATACTTTCGTACAGCAAACAAATGCCTATGAAAACATAACCTAACATAATACGAAGTAATTCTATATTTATTCATCTTCTCAAGTCCAGCAAGAGAACTTTTATTAAATAAACAATTCGTCAAGAGCACTAAAGGCCGACGTTTACATATACATGCTGCTGGCTATTTGTAGACACTAGACGGAAACTTGATCTTTACCACGACTATGACTAAAATGAAACCTCTAAGGTGCCGATAATCAATAAAACATAAGGAAAAGGAGGGTTTACAAAACTATTCACAAGAGGCGTTGGGGATGAATATATTGTAATTTTACAGTTGTCCTAAAATGACGTAATTACAGTATACAATATTTAATTATGAAAAATTATTGTAAATTTGATATTTGTTCAAGGATGAATTTAAGCAAATATATTTTCCTTAACATCCAGGGAAAGTGGAATTTAAGCTTTAACCTTCTAAAACAAAAAATTAAGCTACCCATGAGTTTGATACCCCCCCCCCCCAAATAGCGTGCCTAAGCCTACAGTTTATACAAGAAACAAAGGCTTTTAGATATCCTTTAACTTCAAGAAAATGTGACAATATAAAGCGTGATCAATGTTTCTTAAGGGATAAACACAGTTAATACTAACACTCAAAAACAGCAAAGTTACTCTGAACTATTTACAATTGACGCTTGTGGCTTAAATAGTATGGATACTAAATCGGAACATCGTACTCAAGCTATTATCTCACCAAAGAAAAGAATATTAGAAAAATCTGCAGCAAATAATAAAGCCCAGTTAGGATCAAGCAGCGGCAAAGACTATATTAATATGTTCCACAAATGTCAACTTTACGTCAAACAATCGCCCAAATCCTTTAAGGACCAGCAGCCGTTGAAGTCCACAGAACGTAAGTTGTAAGTAAATCAGATAAGATTACTTATATAATAGAGTAAAAGGAAGGATATTTCATTTAGAGGTATTCAATGGTAGGTTACTGGAGAGATATCAAACTAGGACATTTTCCAAATCGCTTTAAAGAGTGGAGCAATGGTTAGCACACTGTATAACTGAAAAGTTTGAGATAGTCAGCAAGTAACACTTTTTCTGATTTAGTTAAATCCACAATAATGTTGATTTACTAAACTTAGACCCTGCTGTTTTGTTATTAAGAGGAGCGTTTACTTATCGAAAATTAAGGCATCGTTGTTTTGCGTTTTTTAAATGTATTTTGTAATTTTAGAATCTCAAATTTGGGTTAGTGATGCAAAAGGCATAAATTTATAATGTCAAGGCCAGTTTATGTGCTAATTTATTTTCTTAAAAAAGTTATAGTATTTTAGAAATAACCACAAAAATGCATGAATTTAATTAATGTCTACTAACTAAGGCTGGTACACAAAAGAAAAAAACAACCTCTACGCGCCAGCTGCACTTTTGATGAACGATATAAAGAAAAATCAAATTTATGTAATTATTTTTGAAGATAAAAAACATTGAATAGTAAACATTGTCACACACATTTCACACGAGTGTTTTGAGAAGCTATTGCGTCGTCTATCCCCACTTTACGGTATCTCTACTGGTCCTAGCTAAGACCCAAATCTATCGGAATCGGTCGGCTATTCCAGACTTAAATCCGAGTGACAGTTTGTAATTAAAAAGAAACATCATATATACCTATATATTCGAGTGTATAATAATATAACGGTAGATGGGCAAGCGAAAATTGGCTTATTATAAGACATCAACAAAACAAAGAAGTAACCATGCAAATCGTATGAAAAATCAAAATACGAGGTAAGTGATTTTTAGTCTACAATTTTATTTACATTATTTTGATATTTGTTAATTCGATTTTAACTAAGCACATAATACCAATATGCGAGTATTCTTTATATATTATGCTTCCCATCTATAGTATTCCTTTATCTATGACAGAATCTGTGAATAAAACCGAAGCGCTATGATCGAAACCGAATATCGTCTAGTTCACCTACTCACACCCCCTTGCGTCGACCCGTCCCGCGATTATTATAAGTTGCATAAGTTACTATTTGTTGGTAAACGCCCCTCTTAACTAAGTGACTTTTTAATATGTTATTGCTGTAGAAGGCTAATTTAAAATCACATTTCTTTAAAAACATTGATTATTTTTTGACTAATTCCTAAATATGGGATTCTAACCAGTTGTTCACTTCCAGTTCTTGACTGAGGGGAAATGCTAATTTTAATGCTAGTGATTTATTCATTTTGATAACCAATTTATGAACTAAAAGCAAGTTGTATCCATTTTGTGTGCAATTATTTTAATTGTGTCCAATTTTTGAGTAAAATTGCCAGTTGTCATCGAGACTTTTAGCAGTCTCTAAATAATTGAATTAAAAGCAGCATGTTTTATGTTAGTAAGTAGGATGGTTAGAAGTAAATACTGTGACTTACATATACATATACATTTATACGTAAAACGTATATGCCTATATGCATGTGTTGGAGATACACACATACATTAAGCGCCATTGTTGACAATCGAACGCACAGACACCGGTGTTTCGACCTATGAGGTCTCGTCAGTGTGCGTGGAGACTGTCAACAATGGCTTTAAGACTTAAAAAGTTGCTTATGTCATTTTTGCGTGTTAAATGTGCATGCATATATGCATATACGTTTTACGTATAAATGTATATATGTAAGTCACAGTATTTATTTACTGCTTGATGTTAGTTTTAACATCCATGTGTTTACACTATTCAATTTCGTTATGGTTAGAAGTATTCGGACTTAAAGTATCAGTAAAGTTGAGTTTCCTATAAATGTTATACGCCAAAGTATTATTATTAGTACTCTGAATTTTAATATTAGAAAGTTTACTGAACGATCATATTGCTCCTTTTCTATAGTAAATTGAATGTTATATTAAGTTGACCTAAGAAATTATCCAAATATCTACCAGAACCTGGCCACATACAAAAATGTCAACCACATACCTAAACTATGTTACTACATATATACTGACCCATGAAGTCAATTATTAAAAAAGTATGTGTATTGAAATGACTTTATTGTGGTATTTTTCCATTAAAAATTAAATTAATAGAAAAAATAAAAGCGTTTATATATAGCTTTCTTTAAGCCATGTCAACATATTTTCAGTTTTATATAATTTTTGTTTTGCTTATTTTAGCATATCTAAACCCTATTTATCCTATAATAACATTGATTAACGTATTGATAAAGATTTATGTAATAAATCCACATAAATGTAATAATATTTAAAGTATGAATCATGAATATATTATTTAAACTATGTTTTCTCAATCAACCTTAATTGTTTTGAACTTATAATTCTGATCTTTATATTCTGGGAGGAACTTAGCAAATAAAAATGTGTTAAAAGTCAATAGATTAATCAACGTTTTTCTAACACATGTAATTTGTCGTCACTTTATATGAAGAAGTTAGAGATTATACAAAAAAAAAACATAATTGTAACATAGTCTGCGTTTGAAATTACTGTTTAAATCATTAAATTATTTATAAAACAGTTAAAAAAAGAACGCAATAACACCGCCTCAGGTGGCATCATGCTAGGTTGGTCACCTGTAACGTTAAGGAGCACTACTTTTAATAATCGCCATTGTTCTATATTTTTTTACTCATATGCACAGAGTGGAAAGTACACATGTTTTCAATTACAGTTCAACAATAAATATATAAAATATACATTTTAAAACTGTAATAAAAATATTCAAAATAGAACAGAGTTCCCAATAAAGCAGAAATAAATAAATCTTATACAAAAAACTAATAATGTACAGTGATTTTCTTGTTAGACTTTTCTAATTACAATTTTACTTCAGCTTCGAGTTAAATAGGAATTATGTATATCTATTAAGCTGAGTATTGCAGAACCCAGTGTTAACAGATCGGGTTAAATATAATTACTATTGTTATAGTTGACTTTTCTGTAGTTTTTATGTCATAATGTACAAAAGATGACTTGTGAGAAAATATTTAACACTAATTAGACTAGAAACAACAATGAAAACTTTCCTCGTGTTTCTTCACATGTTCAGATGATTTTGAAACGTTTTCTTATATTAAATTTCTTTTCACATTTCCTTACAATAAATATCAAAGTTGTCTAAGATGAAAAGAAAGTTATAATAAACGATAGTTCGATGTATTTTGTAAATTTTGGTAAAATGGCATACGTTTTTAAATTGCTACAAAATTGCAGATTTTGCAGGCGCTCAAGAAATAATGTTTTATCTGAATATAAAAATTAATGAGTATGTTGCCATGAATAAAACTAAGTTCGAAAATAAAATTATTCTTTTCCAAAATAGCTCTTTAACTAAAACCACTTTTGATTTTGAAGATAATCAGTGTTTTAATTAAATACTGCATATTTTCCAAATTTCATATACTGAAAGTAATGGCATTAAGAAAACAAATACTTTTCATCATGTAATATATGGTGGAGGTGCTAGTGTTGTTTGCTTTCAATCTTAATTATTTTTCTTTTTGTTTGTTATAGAGCCATTCCTTGGGGATTAATATGGATATGTGTGATGTCCAAATACAGGTGATTACAGGTGAACGAGGAGAAGACAAAGTATGCATTCTATAGAGATTTATTAAGAGAACAGAAGTAGTTGAAAATTTCAAAAATTCGGACATAAAGTAACACACTAACGGGTTTATTTTTTTAAGAGGATAAAAGTTAATTTAGAACAACTTTTGTACAAATTGAAACGCACATACGTATAAGAAAGTCGTGTGGTGGCCGCACCTCATTTTTTTTAAATAAAATAGTTTGTGCACGCTTTAAATGTTTTTTTTTAATGAACTTTAATAATTTGAATGTTTAATGGTCATTCTATTATATTGAACAGAAGCTCCGTTAGAAAAATAAACGTCCTTTTTAATATGCTGATGATTTCTTCTGGATGTGATTTATCAGATGCTGCTGAAAGCAATAACCTGTACCTGTATTGTGCTCTAAGTATCACTAATGACACAAAAATTTTGGCTTTTTACTTTACTATCTTTCTTGAAATAATAAGAGTAAAAATGGTACTTCCGATCTGAATTTTGAATTTTCTTTTATACAAAAGATATTGAAAATTATGTTTTAAATACTTTTATATCCGTAACGTATCTGTCTAAAAAGCATGACTTGCGATAGGAGTAAAAGACCTACTTCCGGTAGGAATTTCGAAAAAGTTTTTTAAATAAAATTACTGTCAATTTTAATTTTAAGAACATATGAATTCTTTATAAATTTGTTTAAACTTAGTAGTTGACGAAATATTGGTAAAATTCGATTTTATCACCGAAGTAAACTGCTACTTCCGGTCCACCGATTTTGCTGAAACACTAATCAGATCTCAAGAGAGAGATTATACACGTAAATACAAAATTTGGAATTGATATCTACAGCGGCTTGACCGCTATCGTGGATACAGAGAGAGAGACATTTTTTAAAAACCATTTTTTTGGTATTAGGGGACTTCAAAACGTGGACATCTGCAAAAACCTCGAGGTCGAAAATTTTCGTCATCACAATACTTCCTTATACTACGTATAAGAAAGTAAAAAAATCGGTCAAAATAATAGTTTCTTCTTCGGTAAGATTTTCTCTTTCTTCTTTCAGAAATTTTGTTTGAATGTTTGAGAAATAGTGGTGTTTTTTAATGCAACAACCTTCTCAACAAGCAGCTCAAAAAATTCATCTCTAGGCTTGATCAAAGCTACTAGTTCTGTTCTTACTGATCCAGTACTTCAAATCTAAATATTTATTTTTTAATTTTCCAGAATAACTCATTAATATTGCATAGTATCAGCCTTTTACTTTCTTATACGTAGTATAAGGAAGTATTGTGAAGATGAAAATTATCGACCTCGAGATTTTTGCAGATGTCCACGTTTTGAGGTCCCCTGATACCGAAAAAGTGGTTTTTAAAAAAGTCTGTGTGTGTCTGTGTGTCTTTCTGTGTATCTGTCTGTCTGTGTGTCTGTGACCACGATAGCGGTCAAAACCCCTGTAGATATCAATTCCAAATTTTGTATTTAGTAGTATAATCTCCCTCTTGAGAACTTATTAGATTTTCAGTAAAATCGGCAGACCGGAAGTAGTAGTTTACTTCAGTGAAAAAATCGAATTTTGCCAATATTTCGTCAACTACTAAGTTTAGACTAATTTATAAAGAATTCATTAATATTTAGAACTTAATTTCCAATGTCTTTTGTATAAAAAAAATTCAAAATTCGGACCGGAAGTATCACTTTTACTCTTACCGAATAAAGATTTTTTTGCAAATATGTCGTAAATTATGCATTCTATATATATTTATGAAGAGTACAAAAGTATTTAGAGTTGGATTTGGAATATTTTTTGTATAAATGAAATTTCAAAATTCGGACCGGAAGTAAAACTTTCATACGTATAAGAAAGTCGTGTGGTGGCCACACCTCATTTTTTGTTTCAGATGATGCTTTAATTGAAAATATATATACCATAAAAATTAATTTGATAGTATGCGTTATTTTGAAATGTAAATTTAATTATAAATAGTCCTTGAGATCATATTATAGTTTATTAATAATAAAACTAATATGTAGCCAAATTTAATGCTCTATCATTTTCGTTAAAATATACATTTTTTATGGCATTTTTAAGATTCTCGAACCTGGGTTGTAGGTAAATCTCATACGTGAAATTTTCCAGCAGTTTAATGCATTATAGGGTTTATCTGTAAAAATTTCAGATTTTAAATTTTGCTCCAAGAAAGATATAAAGTGCTAAAATTTGGATTTTTTTGAAATTTTCCAATTTTGAAAGCCCGTAACTCTTAAAAGAAGTAAATCTCAGGGTTGAAATTTGTTGTAAGTGCAATGCATTAAGGTAGCTACACATCCCCAGCCAAGTAATATGAGGAGTAAATATATTTTAGTAATAATATGCCGTCGCAAATTGAAAATTCTGTCATTTTTTAAGTAAAACTTTTGGGTTGATTTTTGCTATTTGAGATACAATTTTCCTTAAATGTGTCCTGGTCTGTCTTCCTGAATAAACTGCTTTTTGATTCATCAACCACAAGTTCACCAGTTCCAAGTAATATAAGTTAACGCAAACACTTACGAACGCAAAAATCAGCATGTTTTGCAAAACAAAAATGGCTACCACCGGAAATCAGAAAAGGATAAAAATTTAAAATTAGTCTTTTTGGACTTCCTAACTGTGTAGAAATCAACAACCAAAAAATCATTTAATTATAAAATGGTCAAGCGACCAACTATTTTTTTCTGGATCACTTGAGACGGAATGACCTCACTAATTCAGTAGGTATGCAAGTTGACTAGGAATCGATTTGATTCGTACGTATAAAATTCACATTGAGAATCTTAATGAAAAATTTGACAGACAGTAATCTAGAAATTCGCATCCTTTCTATGATATTTTCTTCTTTCAGATCGTTTTTTACTCAATACCCACATGTTCCCAATGTTATATTGCTACAGTAATACCATAGGTAATCGTACATACGTACGGAAAGCTGAAGATTTCATTAACTGTGAATCCGTTACAAACAAACAAATTATACATATAATTCTTCCACCTGTACTATTACATAAAGTGTGCTGTATTTTAATTTAGAGTCATTTGCAAATATCTTGTAAGGAATTAAAAACAGGTCATGATAGTCATTTATTTAACAATCCATGCGTTTAATTTATTCGTCACTTAAGAAGTAGCCACTAGAAATATTTCTACTTAATGTACAGTCATGGATAATCACGATGCCTCCCCTCCTTGAAATAAACTTGCAACCTAATAAAATTGCAGAATCATATATTTATATGTAAGTGCGGAAGTACCATGTGGATTATACACGTTTATAGGCATAATTAAATTTTCACTGTCTTAATTATAATATTTCTTAAATTTTTCAATCGGGACAATCTTTATTACCATGTACAAACACGTTAATTATAACATTTAATATATGTATATGTATTCAGAAGTGATGGCGAATCTGTTCAGCTTGGAAGACTCATAAATTTTAATGAAATAAGTGTAGTCTATTTAAATTAGAGTAACAGTTAATAAATGGTTAATTTTACATAGTTAACATTTTGTAATGAGAACTGTCAAAATCTTACCGCTACTTCTACATAATTGCTGCATAGAATGCTTTAAAATAGACCAAACGTTCTTGCAACTGTACAGATGAACACGTGGAGTATGTAATTGGTTATCTCAATTGTTAGTTTATTAAAATAAATCTTCTTCAGTATAGTAATTTTTATGTTATTTCAAATTTGCAAATTTTACAAAACTGGAACATCTTTTTTCTTACTGTCAATATGATTAATAGGTTTTATTGATATTGGTAAGTTATTGCTGTTTTTCTATGTTACAGTTAGTCGATATCGAGAGCAGATGAGCTCATGTATTACATTGGTATTGTTTACAGACGAATTCATTAATCAATTAATTAACAACCTTAACAAATTAAAACAATAGAATATTAATGAACTATTAATAAAACTCCGTGTGGAGTTGTCTGTCTCCCATCGGACGCGTCCCCAGGTGGCGGATAGGGGATCGCCCGCACCGACTATGTCGGCAGGGTTGGTGGGAAATAAAATACCATCCGCGGACCAAAACAGACTAGACCAGAAAAGGTCGAAAAAAAATCCTGGTCCTCCAAGTTAGGGGGTTTGAACGAAGGGCTAGCACCCCCTCTTCTGGAAAATTTTTTGTATTACGCTAAAAATTTCGATCAAAAGCCTCGGAAAACGGACGGAAATAAAAGACGACGACTGCTACGGAAAAGGATTATGAGACTGGCCACATGGAACGTACAAGGTCTGGGAACCAAAGAAACTGAAGTGTTTCAGGAACTAAAGCGACAAAGAATAGACATTTGCGTCCTTACCGAAACAAAAAAGAAAGGGAAAGGTAATCAAATAAGGGACGATTATATTCATTTTTACAGTGGGGTAGAGAAAACAGTGAGAGCAAGAAGGGGTGTGTCTATTGCCATACACAAAAAGTTTAAGAAAAATATTAAGAGTTGGGAAGAGGTAGATGAACAGATTATTAAGGTGGACATAGAGATGCATGGAGAAACGATAGTAGTAATTGGAGTATATGCCCCTAGTGACGATGCAGAGACGGAAATAAAAGATGAATTTTATGATAGACTAAGCGACGTGTTAACCCATGTGAGCCGCTCTAAAGAAATATGCCTATTAGGGGATTTTAACGCCAGGGTAGGCAGAAAAATGAAAGACAAGGTCGTGGGAAGATACGGCGAAGAGAAAGTAAACAACAACGGGGAGCGACTTGTTGATCTATGTGAAACCTTACAGCTAAAAATAATGAACGGATTTTATCCACACAAAGATATACATAAATTTACCTGGGAACAGCCAAAGAAAAAGGTACGATCTATAATTGACTATCTCATTCAACCAGAAAACAAAAAGCTCCAAACTAATGACGTGAGGGTGTATCGCGGGGCCGAATGTGGATCAGATCATTATATGGTGGTTGCAAAAATAACTGTACACCACAGAAACACGAGAAACCAAAATAAGGGCAACAATGAGGACGAACTAACATCCACAACTATTAAATACAATATCGATAGCCTAAAACAAGAATCGGTACAGTTTCTTTATAAACTAAGACTAGCTTCAAAACTTGCTAACTCGAACCGGAGGGAAACTGCTGAAGAAGAATATCAAAATATAAAAAGATGCGTCCATCAGGCGGCCAAAGAAGCTTTGGGATATCAGGAAGCAAACAAAAGAAAACATCCGGAATGGTGGACTGAAGAAATAGGAAGACTAATAGATAACAAGAAGAGCGCCTACCATAAATGGCTAAACACGAATGATTTAGAAGACCGCATAAATTATAGCAAACTCAATAGAGGAGTGAAGAAAGAAGTGGCCATGAGAAAAAACGAGATGTGGGAAGAAAAATGTGAAGAGGTGGACCGATGCTTAGGGGGAACGAAAGTGACGCAGGCCTGGAAATTCATAAGGAGTCTCAGGAAAGAAAGAAAAGATGGCGGAAACATAAATCTAATTCAGAATAAAAAATGGGCGGAATACTACAAATCACTTCTGACAGAAAGTAGACATGAGTTTTTAGGAGGTATAGACAACGTCACACTAAGAGAAAACATAGAGATACATAGAATAGATAAGGAAGAATTGAGAAAAGAGTTAACACAAATGAAAAATGGAAAAGCCTCGGGACCTGGAGACATTCCCATTGAGCTGGTGAAACACGGACCAGACGCTCTTCTAGAGACCCTAGTAGACATTTTTAATAAATGCCTGGTGGGGGGTCAAAATATTCCAGAAGACTGGAATTTGGCCTACATTAGCCCCATATACAAAAAGGGAGACAGAAGAGAGTGCGGAAATTACAGAGGAATTAGCGTGACTAGCTCACTGGGACGGTTGTATGGTCGCATATTGAAAAAAAGAATAGAAGAGGAGTATAATGAGATTGAAGAACAAAGTGGATTCAGGGCAGGCAGATCATGCACGGACAACACATTCACTCTTCAACAAATAATCGAAAAACGAGCAGCTCGGAACCTCGATACGCATCTAATATTCATAGACCTGGAGAAGGCCTACGATACAGTCCCCTTGAAACTGTTGTTCAATGTTCTGACGAAGACAAACCTTAGCAAAACATATATAAGAGCACTGCTTAATATCTATAAAAGTCCTCAAAGCACGGTTAAAATAGGTAATACTCTTTCGGAGACCTTCACAGTAACGAAGGGTCTGAAACAAGGATGTTGTCTTTCTCCTACCTTGTTCAAAATATATATCCAAGAAGCACTATACAAATGGAGACAGAAGTGCGCAGGAATGGGACTGAAGATTAACGACCATGATTTGACAACGCTGTTCTTCGCGGATGATCAGGTGATAACTGCAAGCTGTGAAGAAGATGCAGATTATATGCTCAGGAAACTCAGAGATGAGTACGAAAAATGGGGAATGAGCATGAACATGGCAAAAACGGAATATATGCATATAGGTAACGCAGACGAAGACCCAGGTTTGGAATTAAGACAAATGAAAAGATGCTACGAATACAAATATTTGGGAAGTATCATCTCTAGTAAAGGAACAACAGAACGCGATATCGAATATAGAGTACAACAAGGTCGGAAGAGTGTACAAATTCTGAACGCAATACTGTGGGCTAGAAGAGCAACACTGAAAACCAAAATGACAATCTACAAAGTAATTGTAGAGCCTATCCTTACATACGGAGCCGAATGCTGGCAAATGACTGAGAAAGGAAAGAAAAAAGTGGACACTGTTGAGATGGATTACCTGAGAAGAGCCTGTCGCATATCAAGAACTGAACATATACCTAATACGGAAATCAGACAAAGAACCAACAGAATACATAGAACGTCAGAAAGAATAGAAACGAGGAAACTGATATGGTACGGACATGTAAGACGGATGGAGGAAGACAGATGGCCAAGAAGAGCTCTAGAATACAACCCAACGAATAGAAGGAAACGAGGAAGACCGGCAAAGTCATGGATAAGTGGGGTTATGGAAACAATGAAAGATAGAGCAATAGATGAAGACATCTGGAGAGACAGGAAGAGATGGAGATCGAAATGCGGGAAACGGCTGACGCTGTAGGACCCCCGCTTATATATATATAATAAAACTATCAAAAATATTGAATAAATTTATTTGTTGGAAAATTCCGCTTGAGAATACATACTGCTATGATATTAGTACAATTGTTATAGGGTTGCCACGATCTAGCTCATAAAAAAAAATTCTCTCTCTCTCAGGTTCCCTCGGCGAGACTGTACAATGTTCACGTCAGGAATCGTGATCTTAGAAAACAGTATAAAAAACAACAAATTACTTGAAGACAAAAAAATGAAATAAATAATTAATAATCTTTTCTAAAATCTTTAATAAAAATGAAAAACAGATCAAATTAATTTATTTATTACAAAAAAACAAAAAAAAAAGAAAAAAAAACTTTCATTAACAAATTCTCAAGAAAAAATCCTACCCACTAATTGACCAGATAGGATAAAAAAAACTTGTACTGACAAACGCGACAAAATTTACCTAATTAATTACTTAAAATAAATAAATTAAATACCTATAATTAAAATACATCAAATTATCGCAAACTGATATAGTAAAGAAAATTATCTAATTTAATAGCTTCTCAATAAATATAAAATATTCTCAAACACGTGCAGGAAACAAAATGACGGCTACGAGTCTACTTTTTACCATATCAAAATTTTCTTTTATTATTATAAAGAATGCATTCTTTCTTAAAAGTAAATACTTAACTTGCATAACAGCAATAAAACTAATTCACAAACTTGATTAAATCTTGGCTCCGTAAAATAATGAAACTATAACAAATTTTATTCAAACATCATATCTTTAAAACAACTGTACTAGACGGGAGACCAAAATTTAATGTCTTCATATATCACACGGCAGGACAAGTGAAAGTCACACATCCCCCTACCACGTCTAAAACTTCGCACATGTATAGGTACTATATTAATATCAAGTTGAGCGTAAATAATCTTTGAGGCATATTTTCTTTTAAATTCAAATAACAAAATAAATATTAATATACACAGATTACCAAAAGACTACTATACCTCCCAAATTCTTAAACAGAAACCAAAATACAGAGTGTACCAAAACATTTGCCCCACAGAAAAATAAATTTGAAATAAATCAATTTATTTAATTTTACTTATTCATAATATATAAAAAAACCATAGCATATCTCCAAAATAACAATTTATTAAATCTGTGCAAAGCAAAGATTTCAGAAATTTTTATTTTCCGCACACAACATCTTACTATCTCTAAAGTTTTCTCCAAATACAATATAATGTAAAAATTAAAACCCTTCTCCGCACACAGAATATAATTGTATAGTACCTCACAATCTTCTTAAGGATTGTTCAAATATGGATGAAGCATACTAATGTGATATCGTCCCTTCTTAATGCGTCCATCCATTGAATAGAGCTCATATGTGACATTATTAAATATTCTTGTTACAATATACGGACCACAATAAGGAAGATCCATAAAACTTAGGCAAAGCATCATCTGCTACTGGCATCGGAATATATTTTATTATTTCACCATTTCCACGAATTTGTTCATTTTTTATTGCTGTTATCTTCTCTTCCACCTTTTCCATTTCTTTTTTATTTAATACATCTCTCTGTAGCACTTTTATGCATTTATCTTCAATAATATTCATTCTTTCTAACATTTCTTCTTTCATTACATCAACTTTAATTTTTAATTCTTTAATATCTTGTTTATTTTCTTCTATTTTCTTTATTTGACCATCCACCTGCCCAAACTTTGCCATAAATACCTCAAAACTTCTTTGCATTCTTTCTTCCATCTTGTCCATTCTTTCTCCCATTTCCAATATCATTTCCATCAACATTTTATTTTCTCCTTCTTCTTTTTTCTTTAAGATAGACTCCATACCCTGACTCTGCTCCTGCGACTCATCACTCTCATACCCTGCTGGTTGCCTCCATTCCATTTTCTTTTCTCCCTCCATTTTGTTTAACACATCCATATTTTGTTGAGCGCCTTGTAAATTTCTGCTTCCTTCCATTTTCAAACCACGTTGTTTCAGCCAAAATAATTGCTTTTCTGCCACACTTTGATTGCCGCCAAAATAATTGCTTTTCTGCCCCACGTTGGGCGCCAATTTAATTGTGCTATGATATTAGTACAATTGTTATAGGGTTGCCACGATCTAGCTCATAAAACAAAATTCTCTCTCTCTCAGGTTCCCTCGGCGAGACTGTACAATGTTCACGTCAGGAATCGTGATCTTAGAAAACAGTATAAAAAAACAACAAATTACTTGAAGACAAAAAAATGAAATAAATAATTAATAATCTTTTCTAAAATCTTTAATAAAAATGAAAAACAGATCAAATTAATTTATTTATTACAAAAAAACAAAAAAAAAAAGAAAAAAAAACTTTCATTAACAAATTCTCAAGAAAAAATCCTACCCACTAATTGACCAGATAGGATAAAAAAAACTTGTACTGACAAACGCGACAAAATTTACCTAATTAATTACTTAAAATAAATAAATTAAATACCTATAATTAAAATACATCAAATTATCGCAAACTGATATAGTAAAGAAAATTATCTAATTTAATAGCTTCTCAATAAATATAAAATATTCTCAAACACGTGCAGGAAACAAAATGACGGCTACGAGTCTACTTTTTACCATATCAAAATTTTCTTTTATTATTATAAAGAATGCATTCTTTCTTAAAAGTAAATACTTAACTTGCATAACAGCAATAAAACTAATTCACAAACTTGATTAAATCTTGGCTCCGTAAAATAATGAAACTATAACAAATTTTATTCAAACATCATATCTTTAAAACAACTGTACTAGACGGGAGACCAAAATTTAATGTCTTCATATATCACACGGCAGGACAAGTGAAAGTCACACATCCCCCTACCACGTCTAAAACTTCGCACATGTATAGGTACTATATTAATATCAAGTTGAGCGTAAATAATCTTTGAGGCATATTTTCTTTTAAATTCAAATAACAAAATAAATATTAATATACACAGATTACCAAAAGACTACTATACCTCCCAAATTCTTAAACAGAAACCAAAATACAGAGTGTACCAAAACATTTGCCCCACAGAAAAATAAATTTGAAATAAATCAATTTATTTAATTTTACTTATTCATAATATATAAAAAACCATAGCAATACGTCATTAGATTAATACATTAATATTATATATACCTACTACTAAAAAACATGACCTGCTACAAGAACAACCAACCTACGAATTACATTGAGAGTGTCTTCAATTGCGTACAAAAAATGCTAGATGAGAAAGGCGTGTTTAAATGCGGACCTGATTTGGCCACTGAATATACAGGGGATTTTTCAAAAAGAGCTGTTTTATAGGATGTGTGAAGTTAGCCCCCTTTATTTTCGAAAATTGAAAATCTGACGGCTGTTCTAGGTTTGTTCTAAAGTGTTCCAGAGTAATTCAGAAGAAAAGTCAAAACTGGCAGAGATAATTGATTTTGTCACCCAGGTCCCCTTTTTTTCGAAAATTGAAATTCTGAAGGTTGTTCAAGGTTGGTCTAGTTGTTCTAAAGATTGTTCCAAAAATCTGGAAAACGAAAAAATTCAAAAGTGGCCGAGATAATTGAAAAAAACGAGTTTTTGCCAGCCCTATTTTTTTGAAAACTGCAATTCTGACACTTGTTCTAGGTTGTTCTAGTTAGTTATAATTTGTCCCGAAGTATTAAAAAAAACATCAAATTTTTTTTTTCAAAATCTAAATTCTGACGGTTGTTCCAGGTAGTTCTAAGTTTGTTATAAATTGTTCCAAAGTATTTCAAAAATGAAATCATAATCGACCGAAAAAATGGAGAAAAACAACGTTGGTTGATTATTGTATTATTTCCGCAGTATAACGGATACTAGTTAAATGAAACAAGTTGCGAGTATTTAAACATCTTCTACCTCTTTTTTACTATAGTGCCGTCGTGTCTACTTCTGCTGCCGATGTTTGGTCCACTATCTCAAGGAACATCCTCACCTTGAACAGATTGTGGTAGCAGAAGCCGCAAGATATTCCCGTTTTGCACTGCCTTTGATAACGAAGAAATGTCTGTGTTTCTGTCTGTAGCAATACCAATCTTTAGGAGTATAATCATGAACTTCTGATTAGATTTTCACTGAAATATGTACACCGGAAGTAGTGATTTATTTGGGCGTGAATCCAAATTTTATGAAAACTTCGTCAACCACCCAGTTTATACAAATTTCCAAAGAATACAAAAGTACTCAAAAGTGAGTTTTAGAACAATTTCATACGGAAAGTTTTTAGAATAGCAGTTTTTAGAAATAACAGTTTTATGCGAATATCTCACACACTAAATATCCAACAAAGATCTACTATGAAAATATTTAGAACAACTTTTTTAAAAGAAACTTTTAAGAATTCAGACTAAAAGTGAGTGTTTTGCAAATATTTCGCAAATTATGCATTTGTACAAAAAATTCGGACCTCACCTTATTGTTATACTTGTTTTTTGAACTGCCCAAAATATTTTTAATATGGACCTTATACCTTTTCCCCAATTGCAGTCTTTAAAGCGTCAACGTTATCGTAAATTTACTAGCATTTCATAATATTTGACAGTACTTTAATCATTATTTTCCAAAGCCTACTTACTGGAAATCCTGAAAATCATGTTTTTTTTCACAGCCATCGTAATATATTATTTAAAATTGTAGTATCACTGTAACTTTTGACTTCTAGAAGAAAATGCATTAAAAGCCTTTTTTGTTTTATTGGAAATAAAACAAAATAAATTTCAAAACTATAAACCAACTATTTTCAATTGTTTCTTGAGTTCTTATATCTTAACAGGAGAGTTAAAAAAACTACCAACTTGCCAATTAAATAATGTATCTTGAATAATGACAAAGTTTACCAATGGCGGACACTAAATTTGGATCATATTGCACATACACATAAAGGTGGCTATTAGTGAAAATTTAAAATCTTCCTTATTAATTTCCCATTTTCGTTCATTGCTAATAAACGAGCCACACAATATACATAATAGCAAAATCGATCGTTGGAGTCGTGTTTTTGCGATTAACTATGAACAAGAGTTACGAAGAGGAAACATGAAATTGACCTTTGGCAAAGGCAGTTATTAGTACTTTACCTAACTGCAGATAAAAAGATATCGCTAAGATGTTGATGCACAGGAATCACCTGATTACCAGAGTCTAGTTTGTGTAGTTAAGAATCGATGAGATAATCGACATGTGTAACGGCACCGCTGCAACACCTCGTGGAACTGTACGGTGTTGGAACATTATAATACCTTACATTTTCTGTAGTTCAAACAGGATTACCAAAGTTCAAGCAATGTAATTAGGGCGGTTTCAATTCGCAGTTTTTGCTGAGATTGCAGCGTTCTCTGTTAGGAGTTTCAAAGTTAGTATAAGTGACATAAAAATTGATTTGTTTACCATTTTACTTTACATTTATTTCATTAATTTATCTGTTTTCTTTGATTTTTAATCAAATATTGTAATGGTGAATTTCAACACATATTTTACGGTTTTTTTTACAGTAGCTTATTACTGTAATATTTAAGGATTTGCACTCAAAATAAAATAGAAGCAATTTTCTAGGTGCAATATTTTAAATATATATCTATAGTAATACAAACTCTCGATGTCTTCACGAAGGAGAGAATACTAATTATATCATGATATGTGGTATTACAAATAAAAAAGTCGTAATATACATCCTATGGTCTATCCAAAAACCTGTTTCCTGTAAATACTATGTCCACAATAAAAATATTTTCTTCAGCTTAGAAATAACAAGTGAACTGAACAGCTACGAAGAAATCAACAACATGTTATGGAGACACCAAGAGTATCTGGATTCCTAAGAGATGTGACCTGGAAAAATGAGTATCTTACAACAGAGAAAGGGGTAAAACTAGTATAAGACCGTACTAAGTCCAAAATGACGCAGCGGAAAACTAAGCCGACAGATGCAGAATTAAACAGCTAATATGAACAACTGAAATGAACACTCCAAAAATGATAGTAGGAAAGACAAGGAGGGAAGAGTCATTTGGAATTGGAGATGCCGCTAAATTCGTTAAAGAGAGAAGAAGAGAATAAAATTCTGTTTTTGTTTAATTTAATCTTTGATATAACATTGATTGATTTCATTTTACTTTATTATATTACACTCCTGTTAGTGTTTTAATTGTTACCTATTATGTACCATGTTATTGATTTTGCAATAAAGTCATTTATTATTATTATTAAATAAGCACGTCCACACAGCAGATGAGGAAAGACTAATAAAAATAGCAAGAGATCAAAAGGCAGCCAGGAAAAAAAAGAGATCCTAGAAAACCGTTGAAAAGATGAATGGTAGGCTGGGCTTCTAGACTAACACATTTTAAATCTTGATTTGTCAATTTCAGGTCGTTTTTGTTTTGGAAGCATGTGTACGTTAATTTAAAATTAGAATCTTTATTTTTAGTTTAGAATTGTTGATTTCTTATTTATTTACTTCTGGTGATATCATTAGTTGTTTTCATTAGTTATCGACATATGGAAGATTTCTGTGCTGTATATGTATTTCCTTTATTGTTTTATAACTCGGTATTTGTTTCTAAATTTGTTTGACTGATTTTTAAATTTTGTATTTATTTGCGTTTATCAACTTGTATCCCGGGCATGCGCTGGACAATTGCGCACGAATTCATTTGTTGTCTTAAGTTACTATTGTCGAGACAACCGATTCCACATGCCGTCAACCCTTTTAACTACTCGCATATTTGATTTGTGCTTTTGCAATACCTAATTAAATGGGATAAGAAGCGACAGCTAAGTATTTATTTTCTTGAGCTTGATTTTGTTGGATATTGTGTGTTCCAAATTATTAATTAGCTGAGGGGTTCGGTTAACGTTGAATTGGCGTTTATTTTCCTGTTGCCCAATTACCATACGAAGCGGAATAATTAAGGATTATTTGGAGGATTTATGCTGTCACGTTTGTGGCCATTTTGTCTTCTTTCAACGTTTGCCGAATTTACTGTCTCTTGGAATATAAGAAGACGCGCTTTTGGTTTGAAATCTTGCTGTTTGTCCAAGGTTATGTAAAACCAGTTTTTTTTTTATTATTAATTAGTGACTGCATAATAACCCATTGGCAGTTAATTTGCAATTTAAATGTTCGTTTAGTCGTTTATAAAAAAATAATAAACAGCAGTGGGTTCAATATAGAATCATGGAGAACACTATTGATAGATACCAAAAAACAAAAAATACGTAAATTAAATACAATCAGAAATACGGTACATACTCATTCGCGTGACTATAATTAATTAATAAAATTCTAACATAATATTTGTTTCATAATTCAAGATGCGTGCATTACTTTTAACACTTGTCAGTTATGAAGAAAACAGGTGGTGTGCAGTGTCTTAATACGCGAGACGACACGAACATACGTTTCTTAGAAAGCATCATTGAACTGTAACTGTTTGCGGAATGAAAGTTGTTTTATCAGTGAGGACAAGATTATAAAAATGTTGCACGCTCTGAATCTGCAATCCCAGAACGGCTTCCTACATCATAAATAAAAATCCGAAGAGTGCAGTTGTTGCAATATCAAATGTAAGATTTCCAACATTTTCACAGTTACTTGAGCAGAGACAAATTTCGTTACTTCTTCATAAGAAGAAATGTAAACGTCGATATACGTATATATGTCGCCTTCGTAACAAAAACAAACAGTTACATCGCACTATTAAATAAAGATAAGAGTGTTTAAACATTAAAAATGTAGGATATATCTAAATAGACTTATGGAAAAAGGCTATACGTCCTTCACGTGATACAGGACGATTTGACACAATTAAAACAGAAGCCAAACTATTCATTATTATTGCAGAAAGGCAGGAATAGGAAAAAAAAATAACAGCACTGCTCGAGTACTTACTTAACTCGAAATTTAGTAATGTTCTCTGCCTTTCCAGTGTTATTTACACATACTTTCAACTCAAATTTTCATATCTCGAAAATCTCTCTAACACGAAACAAGTTGGTCGCACCAAGATGCACAAGCTTCCATAACTCAAAGTTTCACCAATGTTTTGCGAGCAATTTTTTTCTCGGGAAATGTATTTTTATGATTTTAAGCGTGTCGCTTTGTTGAATTTCTGGGAATTACAACTTCGGAGTCAAGGCTAAAAACTTGGTGTTTTTCCTACTCAGTTGATCTTATTTTCTTCTCCGAAACGTCAGTTGAATATCCTAACACATTATCTACGAAAGCCGTTGATAAAGAACAGTGTGACATTTGGATTAAAGATAAATGACCACGACTGTTAGTACCTTACGAGGAAGAAGACACTTTTAATGCAGATGAAACTGGATTATTTTTTGAATGCGTACCAGACAAAATCTTGGCTTTCAAAAATGTAAGTACAGTAAAGTATGGGTCACGTATTTATTAACAGTTAGTATGAGTGGCACCGAAAAATTGATAATCTTTTTGACCGGAAAAAGTACCAAGATAAGGTGTTTTACAGGAGTCAAATGGTTGCCGCCAGTGGATTATAAAAATAATAATCTAACGTGAATGACTAGCGATTTTTTTTGAAAACTGGGCTTCTGAAGTTAGACAATTATTTTATAAGTCGAGGCAGAAAAGTTTTATTCTTTATTGGCAGCTGCCCTGCTCATTCTCAAATTCAAGATAAATTAGAAGCAATTGTCATTCTTTCCACCATACATGATTTCTATATTAAACCTCTTGATCAAAAATCATAACAAGCCTAAAGTGTTAGTTATTACAAACGCAGGGTACTAGCAAAAGTCTTGTATAGTTATGAACAGCTGGATGTGTGCCTAAAATTGCTCTAATAGCTATGCTACTCGAATGTCGCGTGACGACATTTTAAGTATTGTTGATGACCTTATAACAGGCGTATCCCACAGATCAGAAAATTGTTCATAGTAGTTTACATGAAACATAAGAAAATAGTCATGGATAGTATTGTTGAAGACATTTTAGTAGTTAAGACTTCTCATCAGGGAGTTCAAAAGGCTTTCAAAACAATAACACTTTTTTCACAATAGAAGAAAATGCTAACGATTTTATTTACAACTCGAAATTTTTTATTAAAATTTAAAAAAACGAAAAATCTCAAGTTTGCATGACAAAAATTGTGCACCAAAATATAAATACTGATTATTTTCAAATAAATTAAAACGGGCGTAACTAAAATATATACATATATATGTAATGCATAACGAATTTTTAATATTATAAAAATTGTTATTAATAGAAAAAAATATTACATACAATTGCCACATTTACTTATGCCAATAATGATATTCAATTTGACAGTTAGGTCCTCAATAGATGTTAGAAGTTTATAGAAACGAATAAACGTCGACTAACTTCTGACGCAATGACAGTTTGTGCAAAAGTTTAAATTAGACGTATATACAGGGAGCGTCAAAAGTTTAGAAAATCGGAAAATTATAAAAAGCATCATGGCAATGCTCCCGCTTTACAGGATATTGTAATAAAACTGTAAGCAGAAGCAAACGAAGCGAATTCAAGCTCGAGGAGATTGAAAATCGAACTATATTTAAGTATGTATATACATCTATAATGATTTATAATAAACTAGCTGACTTGGCAAATGTTAATCTGGCCAAAAATAATTTGTTTAATGTGTATTCTGTTTTTATTAAAAAAGTAAATATTTCGACGCAGAAACACATACTGTGTGTCCAAAAGTCTGGAAACACCCAAATAAAATCGAAACGGATGATTTTTGAGAAAAATGCAAAAACAGGTCAATTAGTATTTTCAAAACACTACAGGCTGATGGTATCTGTTTGGAATTTTTGATGACCTTGAAAAAGTTATTATGTCAAAAAAAAATTAAATGGCAACGTCGCATTTTTAATTTTAATTTTGATAGATCTTTTAATTGTCTAAACGACAGTCAAAAAATTTTTCATTCTACTTAAGAAAAATTTTGAAAAAAAAAGTCATAATAGAAAACAAAGAAAATTTTAATCGTAGAAATCAGCAAAAACTCTTACAATAAATGTTCAAAATGTTGTCCTTGAGCATCTTGGCAATACCCTAAACGATAATAAAATTCATTTTGAACGTTTTCTATCACATCAGGAGTGATCCTTCGTACTTCAATTTCAATCCGTTGACGCAAGTCTTCCAAATTTTCAGGTTTAGTTGCGTATACCTTATTTTTTAGGTAACCCCACAAAAAATAATCAATAGGCGTTAGATCTGGCGACCTAGCCGGCCACTCGATAGCCCCCCTCCTGCCAATCCATCTGTTTGGGAAGGTATTCTCGAGATAATGCCGAACATTTCCCGCATAGTGGGTTGGAGCCCCCCCCCCCTTGTGTTGAAACCAAATTCTTTGGCTGGGCAAATTAGGATCTTCATGGTTCGGAAATATTTCTGCTAATGACGGAATTAAATAATTTTGTAAAAAATCCAAATACATTTCCGCCGTCAGGTTACCGTTGAAGAAAAAAGGCCCTATAATTCTGTTACCAATTAAACCAGCCCATACATTTAATTTCTGAGGATACTGAGTTCGTACCTCTCTCATCCAGCGTGGATTTTGGCGTGCCCAGTACCTGCAGTTTTGTCTATTAACAGTCCCATGTAATGTGAACGTAGCTTCATCTGAGAATAAGATATTTCTGATAAAAAACGGATAATTGTCACACATAGGCATCAGTTGTTCGCAAAACTGTACACGCCTGTCGAAGTCGTCTTCAGACAGCTCATGAACCAAACAGATTTTGTAGGGATGATACTTAGTTTTCCGGAAAATATTACCAATTGTACTCTTCGACACGGTAAACTCCCGAGCAAGCTGCCGTGTACTAGAATTTGGAGTTTCCTATACTGACAATAATACGTCGTGTTGCGTATCTTCTGCGATCTTTGGACGACCACTTCTAGGGCGATCTCGAACATGGCCTTCTTCTTGAAATTTTTTGTGAATCTTACTCACTGCAGAAATACTAATTGGGGCACGCTCCGGATGTTCTGTATTAAATAAGTCGCAAACTTCTCTAACTGAACGAGCCCTATCCCCAAAACCAATCATCATCAATATTTGAATACGTTCCCTCTCACTTAAAACCATTTTTAAACAGATTTTTTTAACTTACGCACAATTCGTATTTGACAGAATGTCACAAATAAAACAAAATGTGTTTGAAAAATAATCGACTTTTAAGCCAACTATGTTTTTTTTTTAAAGACAAACTTTTCCATTTTCGAAGAAGTAATTAAATTTTTCTCGGTCATTTTCTTAAGTAAAATGAAAAATTTTCATACAGTCATTTAGACAACTAAAAGATCTATCAAAAATAAAATCAAAAATGCGACGTTGCCATTTAATTTTTTTTTATGACATAACTTTTTCAGGGTCATCAAAAATTCCAAACAGATACCATCAGCCAGTAGTTTTTTGAAAATACTAATTCACCTGTTTTTGCATTTTTCTCAAAAATCATCCGTTTGGATTTTATTTGGGTGTTTCCAGACTTTTTGGACACACAGTATAACTATCATATGTACTCGTACTGAATATGAGCCAAATCGGGCCATAAATATAATTTATTGAAATATATCGTTATAAAACACTAATTGGAGCACCACACGAATATATGGCAAGAATATGCCTTCGATAGGTTTAGATAACACCATTTTAGTTTCTTAACTCGTGATTCTATAACTCTTAACTTATTTCAACGGCCTCTGAGGTTACGAGTTATGGAAGGTTGACGTATTACACGTCAAAATGTTATAGCTGGTGTACCACCTGAACCAACTTTGGGTCCTCTCTTTTTCGTAATTCTCATTAATGATTTATTGCAAATGTTGTATTGGTGTCATCATATGACACTGTAGTATAATGACACCAATATTGTAGATACAGCTAAGAAAAAGTGACCATGATATACAAATGAGTTGCAGTGTGACAAGTAAGATGTTTCCGATTTTATTATACATAAAAATCCTAATCAATACCTTGAGATAATGATAATAAAAGATCGTATAATCGTTCACTGGCCCTTAAGAAAGCAAAACATTGCAATTAGATGCATTATGGCGCAAACTAAGTGCCCAAAGTAATGTCGTATACTACATTCCACTGACATCAGATCAAGAATGTCAAGCGGACAAGCGATTGTGTCAAAAATGGAGATCAATTTGTTTATAATAATAGACGTTAATATTTAACAGTTCAGAAATAATTCATTACATTTCTTGAATGTGTTGTCAGAAAAAAGTAAAGACTGCTCTTTGATAATATGAGTAATATAGTTGTTTCTATTTTATCGTCGCCTGTAAAGTTTAAAAAAATACAGATATGCCTCCTTGTAACCGCTGACATATTGGAAAATTGCTGCGAGAACGGACTCAATCGAACTGGGACAATGATTCACTGGAAATATCTATTAAATATCCTTAATATTTTTGTCATTTCAAATTGACCCTTTTGCCTGTATACTATTATAACACATAGTTTCAACATGCATATCATACATGTGTGTCAATGTTTTTCTAACATTAAGGTCAAATAGAAAATAGAAGACGTAATAAACGAAAAATATTACTATCGAAATGGTGTCCCACGTCGAATCACACCATTAACCTCTGGAAACACACTGAACCTGTGGGAATACACGTTCTGCGCTTACACAGAGAAAGCCTTATTTTTTCGTTCTGCAAGGAAGATGAGCAAGAAGTAAATAGTAGTAGCGAGCTCGATCGTCTGTTGATGAGTTTACACCTAACGGTTTACCATTAGTTTACCCCACGACTAAATCACAATACTGTTACTATTAAGTACCACCATTTGCATTGTATCTCGTCGGCAGACATCTAGGTGGAAAGAGAAAACATACACTTGAAAATGTTTCTGTTTCATGAATGTGTCATTAGCGAACACGAAAGTGAGGATAATACAAATGTAATTAGCTTGTTTTATGCACTATAAAAAAAGGGGAAAACGAGATTAATTGTGGAATAACTACGCCTGCTCGGAATGAAGAAAGTATAGTAGTCTACTATATGTAATTAATTGTACGTACTTATTCCGTATATGTGCTCCGTGTTTGTCAGCAAAAAAAAAAAGGAATTACATTTACATTTAATCATTCTCACTTTAAGTTGAATTTTATGAACTTTACTCAAAAACTAAATGTGTGGCTGATCATCTAATTATAAGGATGTAAAATTAGCTAGATTTCAATGATAATTGTAAATCGTATTTTTCAAAAATAATTGAAGTGAACCAGCGAAGTTCACAAGTTGCAGAAAAACTATACAGTGTGTTTACGGAGTAAAAGTAAATATTTTAGGAGGTGATAGCATGGAGCATTTTCAACAAAAAAGTTTATACAAACATGTAGGTATGGGTCGATTACCTAAACAGACGATACACGTCATAAAGAATAATTTCGGTCCAAGTAACATTAAAGTACAATAATACCTACTAATCCTAATATTATTCTAGCTTCCGGTAACGTTTTATGTTACCAGAACTGTACGCCGTTGCAACATATAAAATGGTAACATTTTATTCTGTCAAATGTCATACTGTCATAGTTGTTTACATTTTTCAGTCACTTCATTATCATACGTATTTCTTCCATTTTTACAATATTTATACGCCGATTTCATTTTTAACAATCAGTTGTTTTCACAACTAAATCATGCCTAAACCGTTAGGTAAGCAAGCGAAAGAAATAATTCTCTCTTTAATCGGGTATTTTGAAAAAGAACGCGATAATAATGCGCCATTGCTACCCCTAACAGCAGTTCGAGAGGTAATATTTTCTGTTATTTATAGTTTATACATTAAACGTTTTAATAATAATATTTTTCATTTAGAGAGTAGCAAGTGCTTTAAATATTCACATTGCAACTGTAAATAAAATATCATCTACATCAAAAGCATTGGACCATCTAGCCCAAAGCGAAAACGGCCTAGAAGTAAGCCTGTTGTAAATGTTGATGACTTTACTCAGTGTGCAATAAGAAATACAGTATATGACATGTATAGAGACAGTAAGTTCTTAAGGATTTACGTTTATAAAATTAATATTTGAGTTTTTTACAGAACAACATATCACGCTTCATTCACTCTTGAAGAAAAGGAACTGTTTTCTGGTGGCAAGTCATCTTTACGGACAGTATTACACAATATTGGTTTTAATTACAAGAAGGATGATCCTAAACGAGCTTTAATGGAACTACCACAAATTGTATTAAAACGTGTTACATTCTTGCAACAATATGTTTGTATGAAACATGAAAATGTTCGCCAGTTTGTGTTCCTTGATGAAACCTGGGGAACAATTCGTAAATCTTGGCAAAATGAATCTATAGAAACCACAAAAGCTTCAAAAGTAGGTGGAAAAAGGTACATTATATTTCTAAGAATAACATATTCTTATCTTATGTATATTTATTATATTATCTTGTTTTAGATATATTGTATTACATGCAGGTAGTTCTAATGGATTTATTCCTGGAGCAGACCTAATATTTCCGACAAATAGTCAGTATTTAGATTATCACGGTGATATGAACAGAGACAACTTTTTATACTGGTTTGAACACCAACTTCTTATAAGTTTAAAAGAGCCGTCCATAATTGTTTTGGATAATGCCAGTTACCACAGTACTATTAAAAATAAAAGTCCAACATCATCTGCCACTAAAAATGAAATTCAGACATGGCTCACCAATAATAACATTGACTATGACGGAGCTGCTTTAAAAATACAATTACTGGATTTAGTTAAACGGTTAGTACATATATATTTAATTATTTTATTCAATAATTTCATTTATATCTTTACGTAAAGGCATAAACCACCAACTATATATGAAACCGATGATTTAGCAGAGAAGTATGGGCACGTAGTTCTACGACTTCCACCCTACCATTGTATATTTAACCCCATAGAACTAGTGTGGGGAATAACAAAAACATACTATAACAATCACATTGGAAAATATGGTAGAAAAGTGGACGAATGCATAAAACTGTGGAAAAAGGCATTAACACAAGTAACATTTGGGCAAATAGCGTTAACCACTGTGAAACTGAAATTCAAAAATGATGGGATAGAGAAGTAGGTTTTGAGAGACAAGATATATTACCTTTTATAATTAATGTAAATGATTCCGATTCAGAAGACAGTGTTAAAGGATGAAGAAAACTAGCATTTCAACTTAATATTATTTTCTTTTTATCATATGCTTATCGCAATGATACGAGTTTTTTAATCACTAATATGTATAATAATATATAGATTTTGTGTATATTATTTTTGTGAATGTAGTCTAAAATAAATAAACTCACATGTATTTAGAATTTGTTTATATTTTTTGTAGACATAGTCGAATAATTTAAAACATATTAATAGTATTTGCTAATATTTTAAAATGTCAACCTAGTCCTAACCACAGATTATTTTCAAAGTACAGCTTGCTCAAAGCAACGTTATTTGTCAACACTGTTATGACATCACAGTGACGTTTCATATGACGTGTATCGCCTGTTTGGGTAATTGACCTATAGGTATCTAATTGTTAATTTTTACGAAGATACAGATGTTTTAATATCACCCATAAAAAGACTCGCTGAAAGTGTTACGCAAATATAAACGACATTTATTGCATTTATTAATCATTAGTACACAAAAAGATGATAATTTTTCCTTGTGGGGGTCACCTTGACACATAATGAGATTTTTCTGATTCTGATAACCTCAAAATATCTATCCTTAAGTGGCTCCATATACCCGAAGAATTATAAACTGCTTGGTAATCGCTGAGCATTTTTAAAATCACATGCTGAAAATATGCAATATGATCGGATTATATCAAACCTATTGTTATTGACAATTGACTGATTTGATATTTATTTTGTCTATTCCATATTCTTTTCTACTTTCGTGTTACATTCGATTTCTTCATTTCGACTTTTCTAATAACATTCTGCATTGACTCATGAGGTTCGTTTCTTTTTTCTTCTGTTTTTCAGTATCCTCATTATTTAGATCATCTCCACTGCCACTAATTTCTTCGTCTTCCTTGTATCTGAACGTAATTTAGTTTCCGTTGTGCTCGTTTAAATTGTTAATATATTAATACCTAAATATCAAATGCACATATACGACAAAAGTAAACAACACACTTATATAGATACATATATGATGCTAAAAATTGTTCATTATGTATTTCTATTTCATCTATAATTGGACAACTCTTATGTTCTTTACTTATATTATTATATATCCGTAGTGTATTGTATTCTTGCCACAACATTACTGTCATATTATGCTGTTGAAGTCACACGTTGGCTGCGTCAATAATGTTATGGTTTGAGGATGGCAAAAATGCCCCGTGTTGGGCGCCAATAATGTTAAGATTTGGGAATAGCAAAAATGATTTTTATGCAGGTTTGAAGTTCGTCCAAAGATTAAGTTAAGTTAAAGATACTGTTGTAAATATTCATAATTTGAATTGTTGATTACGATTTAAATATTAATTACATATTAATATCAATAATAAATTCGAACAATTTTTCTATCATTTTAACAATTTTGAAAATAAACATTGTACTTTTAAAAGTGAATTAAACAAGACGAAATTATTACAAATTCATATTTTTACATTTTTTATGCATTGGATAAATATTATTTACTAGTATTTTCCCATTTTCTCCCACATATCTTCTTATAAGTTTAAATACAACCTATTACGATAACATTAATCTATGAATGGTTACTCACTCAAACACTGGATGTATGACCATGATATCATAATATATCGCGAAATAAATACATACTTATTAAAAAAAAGTTGTCCTTAATATAGGAAATATTTTAAATGTTATTCAGTACGTACATATAATTTGCTCATACCTTGTACTAGTGTATCTATAATTTTCATATTGCTTAATACGATTTTACCCTGATATCAAACTAATATGGATATTATTACAAGCACTCGGGTAATTACTTTGATATAATCTAGGCCAACTTCATCAATGTGCACTATATGTTTTGGTTCAATCATTTTTTCTCAATTAGCGCATTATTGAAAAATTCGTTTACTACTTAACCCAAATTCCTCCAATACCGATATTAGATATCGATCTCGAAAGTTACTGCCGTAAAAGAACACTTAATTTATGGATAGGCGTGCGGGGTATTTTCATCATTAAATCGATGTACAAGATAGATTACGCCATTTATACGTTAACTGGATACTGGCAATTTAGGAAAGTAATTCAAAACTAGTTCATCTGTGTTGAATATATTCATAACGGTTTTGCTTTTAACTTTTAGAAGTTTGGAATGCACCTATCACAATGAAAACTGCTTTTTGCCCCCTGAAAATGCATCTTTATTATGGCATAGGTTCGCGAATAAAATATTGTAGTCAAAATGGTTGTTTTTTGTAGTTTTTAAGATGCTGATTAATGGCAAAATAATTTAAAAGTTCCCTCACGTACATTACTATCACAAATCACTGATTTATTTTCTAAGAATTTCGTGTCATTAATTTCTCTTCCACTATCCCGCCGGTTTGTTTCCCCCCTATCGGTGTGATTCATAACATAGCGCAGAAGTAAGGTGTAGTCGCACAACTTAACAGCAAAAAACTGCTCAAAATAGAAGGCACGCATTAGAGCAGCCTGCATATCTTTCCAACCAACTTTCTTGGTAACAAAAAAGTGCCGAAACCTCAAAACTGTGGCAGAAGAAAACTTAAAAGTTTTAGTTTTTAGTTTAAATTTTTTTTTTTTTTTTTTCATTCAAACTTGGATTATTTTTCTGAATCTTTAGGTGCAATCAGGGAAGAGCAAAGTAAAACATTTAACTAAGACATAAAAGAAATCCATGTGGAACGACATTAGCATGTCAGTCCACTACTGCTGAATGTTAAGAAGAAACCATCCCTGGCAACTTCACAAGAGGAAAAAGAGAAAAATAAGTTTAGAGCAAGAGAAAACGTGACTATAAGAAGCTGTAACCTTTTTCCTAAAATTATTTTTACAATATAAATGTAAAGTATGTGTTTCTAAAATGATAAACTAGATATTGATAATGTCAAAATGTTATGATTTGAGTTATTTCCCAAACATCGTTTTGTGATTTTTTGTGATTTTATTTATGAAGTAAACGCATAAAAGAATACAAATATCATACTGGCATTTACTAGATATGATTTGATTTCATATTTTATATGTAACCAAATTCAAAAACATAAAATTAGCGTGGAATAAAGTAAGACTATGTGCAACTAAAACGGATTTAGTAAAGTGAACTTTATGGCACCGAAATAGGAAATAGTTATTTACGAACCAAGTGCGGGAAGACTGTTTTCCCGCATGAGCGCACATTGTAAGCACGAGCGACCGCAGGAAGCGAGTGCTTTTAATTGCGCGAATGCGTGGAAAATGTCTTCACGCAAGTGGTTTGTACAATATTTTTTGTACGAACGTTAAATTAAAGAAATATTATTGATTAATGTCATTAGTATCATACCTAACCTAAGATACATTACCTAATTAATTTAAGCATTTCATGTACGTAACTCTTACTCACCTTTCCCTAAAATTAAGTTATTATATTCTTACACATGGCAAACATGAGGTATTTATTCTTATATTTATAAATTTATAGTACATTTATTGCGTTTTTTGGTTTAAATACAAACAATTCCGAACTGCCAATATGAATGTCGATGTGGTTCAAATAGATGGCGCTTGAATCTTGCTTAAGATGCCGCTTAAAATATCGTCAAATAGATGGCGCCACAATTTTTTTGGAAGAATTTTTAATTATTACTCCTATTTCCCCAACTTTTAGTGAAGAATAGTGGAGGGAAGTAGTATTTTATAGACTAAATTTTATTACTACCAAGATTTCTTTTGAATGTCCCAAAGTGCTAGTGTTTTTTTCAATTTTTACAGTCGCCTCAACCGGGAAAACGTATTTCCCAGTCGAGCTACACATGCGCCAAATGTGACTTTACAGGCGGTGAGTACCTACAAAAAGTATTTTTACGTGGACCAGATATCCCGCCTGATTTTTAATTTTTGGATTTAACATTTATCTTCTGCAATAGCCAATGTGATTAATAGCCAAGGATATAAAAAAAAATATTCTAGTAATTTTCCTAGGTTATTTGTGAATTTTTGAATAATACATTTTACGGTGGCGTACTGCTAAATTCTAATTATTGCGATTTCATTAAATTATTTCATTACTGCAATTGTGCGAAACATTTTATGTGTAATTAATGCCTTGTCTTGGCTTAGTTATAATGAATCGATGCTGTATACTTATTTCGAATATAAAAAATAATAGTATGTAAATATGTACACCCTGCCGCCATAATTTCTAAATTGTGCCTAGAATACTTTCATAATTTTTTGAACACACATAACAATAAAATTCCTAATATGTACTTTTAAATTTAAAAATATTTTTTCCCAATACGTACTTATCAGATTTATTTTTTATCTAAATAAATGCTTTTTTTAATTAATCCGTTATAATAGTCGTGCGTTTTTTGCACTGTAATAATTATAACAAATCGTAGGTTCCAAAAATCTAAATTGCCGATTAAATAAGTGTATGTAGCTACTCTAGCGCCATCTATGTTTCAACGGTAATAGTAGCCATGCAGTCACGCCGGTAATATCATGCATTGCGTTACTATAGTAGCGATCTAAATTAAAACGATACCTTTTATATCAAATAAGCACGTGATAGATGAATAATAATGATGCCAGTTCAAAACTATATTTTAGTTGGGAGTTTTTCAATAGCAAGTATGTATATAATAGAAGTAGGTACATATATTAAATATAAATAAAAGAACAATAATATAAATAATATGAAATATCTAAATGTGTAAGTATACGTGAAAATTAATATTCAGTATTTCCTTGTTGAATGTTGAATTATCAGTTTTAAAGACATTTATGTATTTATGTCAGTTCTAAAAAGATTTATGTATTTAATTTAAAAATAAAATGAAATTTTAAGTTGTATACAGAGTATTTAATTAATCAATAACGATTCTGAAGCATTATATACCTTTGTATTGATATTTTAGGTTATTGTAATAATTTTTGGGTAGGTATACTTAATTAAGTCTAGGGAAATAGTGCAACACTTGGCTACTGGCCATTTTTAGACAAAGCCATTATTTGAAGTATCAGGTGTTTGTTAATAAGTTTAATGCCCGTAATTTATGTTTACAAATTTGTAATAAGAACATTTTCTTTAAAACACAATTAAAAAACTGATACAGAAGGATTTAGAGAAGACTAAAAATCGTAATTCACAAAACAGACTTATTTAATATTTAGATTTACTTAAAGTTTTTCCAGATCTATAGGCGATACGTTTTCTAAATTTTTGAACCGATGCAGTGTTTTTATTACAGTATGCAAAGATAGTCATTTCTATTTTACTAAAATAGTTCAACATTTGTATTTTGCTAGTTCAATAGCATCTATCCATTCATTGCCAGAGAAGTTGAAAAGGTTCCGATGATGAATAAAAACCGATTTACACAGAATATATATCGGATGCTGACTGAATTAGGTTGTTCAAATATAAGAAATTGATTGGATATCATCAATGTTTATTCCTGGAATAAATCTGATTCTCGTATCGGCATACTTTAATAATGAATTTATAAAATGTACAGACGCTGACATCAAACACAAATAGATTAACGACCAAAAGACAAAACAAAAGTGATTGAAAACCTAATATTTTTTTTCTACTCCCATACTTTAATTGTATTATTAGATATGCCGAACCTGTACTATAATGATGTTCATTACGATACAGATTTTCATTATGTTACAAGTTTATATCCAATAGGAAAACAGATTTTTCATTACGATACAAGTTTATATCCAATAGGAATGCGACATTTCAATATTCAAACAATATTCAATATGGCGACTGCATATCTGACAGATATACAAATTAAATAAATGTGACAGTTCTCTGCAATTTACAAGTAAGTACTTAAAATTTGTGCTTTTTTGAAAATATAAACGGTAAAAATGAGGGATAATGACAGTGAAATGTAATAATTGACTCCACCAGAAAATATGGAACAAGCCTTAGTAGCCACGAACAATTTATTACCAGCCAAATTCACAAAAACGTACGGAAAATTTTAACCTCAATTTATGAAATGGATTGTTCAAAAAATATGTTTTATTATGGGGTCGTAGAAAAAATAGTGTATGCAACTCGCATTTAATGGCTATTAAGACACTCTTATTCATTACAATTCTCTTACTCGTGTCTTAATAGCTATCATTAAATGCTCATTGCATAATATACTATTAAAAGTGTTAGTGAATAGGTATAATAAATTACCAAAGTATTGAGTATGTTTATCTAAAAAACACGTTTTAGACAATTGATGAGTAAATTATTAAATGATAGAATCTAATAATTTTATTTATATCTGTTGCAATATGAATTGTAGCAGTTTCCTTATAGTAAGTATACTTTAAGTGTTAAATAATCTTATCTTTTTGTATTTAAGCAAGTTGAAGTATAAAATAAATTCCTAATGCTTCAAAAATGACAGTAGGTATCACATCCACATCTACTTCGTTTTTTTTTTCAAGAGATAATCAGCGGACTAGCTTAAAAGTACGTCAATTATAAATATTGTGTAGCACACTTTTACTTCAGTTTTGTTATTGAAAAACTCCCAAATGTACCCTAATACTTTAATAAAATAAAGAACTAAAACAACCTAACCTAAAAAATTCATAAAAGCTTCAATATGTAATGTATGAGTAATGTTTTGTAAAAACAGCCAGTTCTTAAGCGCAAATGTTTAAATAAATATAATGATAAACTCATAAAAACATTGGTAGGTAAAAGGTGTTGAAGGAAATTTTATACAAAAAGAAATATGAAAACAAAAACAGAAAAATAATGTTCTGCGGCAAGATTTCGCCAACATAATATGGGTGATTTATTCTTCAGTTGCTTTCTTACCTTGCTTCCCTTTAATTGCTGCGTCAGCGTTAACATGAGAGATAAAGAGACGTTAAAAACAAAGTAAAAAATACATGTTAAGAGTCTGGAGAAACAGCGCTTGTTTTTCGAACTGGCCTCGAATATTAATATGTACAAGAACAATGTATAGGAGCGATGAATATATATGTAAACACATATAAAAGTGAGTAAACAAAAATTGGTAGCGGCAAATCATAACAAAACACAAGCGATAGAAGTAGGAGGAAACGCTTCAAAATTGCTTCGAAAACCAAATGGAAGTTACGAAGTAATGATCGCAAGATAGATAACAACGAAGAACTTACCTGGTAGTGAAGGATGATTGTCCAAATTAGACCTAAAGTGAGTTTCGGGTTTCCATCGACGATATCTTCAGATCTGATATTAACTAATTTAATTTTTTTACAATGGAGGAAGTGCAGTACGGTATCGATGTTGTGGAGCATGTGGAATCGCATGTTGCCTCTTTCGCGCGGCTGAAAAAAAGAAGAAAAACATTGAAAACATACTACATGTAATTCATCTGATCAAGATTAACGTAAAATTTAAAATTAATAAAGTATTGTAACAACCTCGAGCATGTTCGCGGCTATACCGTGAAGTGCAGCGGACCAGCATTATTCCAGGAGAAATTAATATAAAATTTGAGCTGTTAGTGGATTCTAATTTCGTGATTCAAGCCGCTATACACATTAAATTAGAATAGATTAAACAGTTTGTCACAGCACTGGAAATAAAGGCAACTGTTTTAAATACTTAAGGGATAAGTTTCCAAAGCTGCCTGATGCGAAAGTTCGCGACAAATACATACCGGGCTCTTTTTTTATCATTACACATAGCATTTTCCCTATGTGTAATGATAAAAAAAAAATTGTCAATGCATTAGCGATATAGTCACTGTATAGTAGACAACCAGTTATACACTCGTATTTTGACAAGCAGGAACAGTGAGCTGTCATAAGATTTTTATCAGTCAATTTTCGTTAAACTTTTTATTAAAATTTTAAAATAAAAATTGAGTTGGTAGCAGAAACACTGTACGATACACGTGTTAAAATGTTATTTTATTTTGCTTATTTTAAATTGCTCCAGTTCCTAATCACCCTCGTGTCGCAAATCTTACTCGCAAAATAAAATAGCACTTTTAACAATTATATCGTAAATAACTAATTTTGTACAATTTTTCTTACAATTTTAAAATTCGAAATATATCACGTCGTCAACATCATAATTGCTACATTAAGGATTTCCCGCCATTTCCCACTGTCCGCGTAACGTTGATACAAATAAAATAATATTCTGGAGATCCGTTTCTCTTACTTCTACCATAAATTATTTGTACGGAAAAATTAAACTTTGCAGCGTACATAAAACCTTTGACATATATTACGAAACTGTTAAAATTTAGCGCGAAAGTATTTGATTCGGCAATAATACTTGTACTGGTAACACTGGGCGATACAGAGCAAAATAAAGCTTAGAAGAATTAGGTTATGTTTTTAATAAAGAAAATGCAGAATATCACTTGGAACAAAATAATTGGTTTATTATAACAATTAAACGAACCTAAATGTGAAGTCTAATATCATAACAAGTTCTCGAAATGTCCACCTTGTCTTTCAAGGCAATAAGCAAGGCGATCTTGAAAGCAACGAAGTGTATTTCTAATAAATTCTGGCCTTATTCCATTACATGCAGTACGTATACGCTCTTTTAGTTCATTCAAGTTGCGTATTCGTACATTGTTGTAAATTTTACTTTTTAGGTAACCCCAAAGAACATAGTCATTTGGAGATAAATCAGCTGATCTTGGAGGCCATAGTATGGGACCAAATCTACCAATCCACCGTCTTTGAAATAAGTTATTTAAAAAATTCCTGATAGCGTTAGTAGAATGTGGCGGGGCCCCATCCATTTGGAACCAGGGTTCATCAACATTCATCATCTCAATTGATGGAATGATATGGTCTCTCAACAAATTAAAATATTTCACTGCAGTGAGGTTACCGTCAATAAAAAATGGGCCAATAAGTCTATCGCTTGTTATTCCAATCCAGACATTCACTTTTTGAGGGTACTGTGTTCGGGTCAGGTTTTGAGCGTGAGGATTTGTACGGGACCAGTACCTAATGGATTAATGGATAGGAAATTTAATAATTTTTCATGGATAAAAATGTAGGGTACAAACCGAAAGTTCTGAGAGTTGACTTCACCGTTTACGGTAAATGTAGCGTCATCAGTAAAAATTATTTTATTTAAAATTTCTTGGTTTTCATTTAACATGTTAAACATTATTTCACAAAACTCAGTTCGTTTTATCTTATCCTCTTCGAAAAGCTCTTGATGATTTGATATTTTCTATGGCCTATATTTAAATTTTTTCAGAGTTTTGTATACCGAACTGTACGATATTCCAAAATGTTTAGCTACATCTAAAAGCGATCCTACAGACCGTTCCTCTACGTAACACAGGATATTTAATTTCATGTCTTCTGTTCGAACATGATTGGTTCTATTTCTTTTTTTGTGAGAATTTAGAACACAACCATCTTCTTGAAATTTTTTAAAAAAGTTCAGAATTGTTTTTGCACAAGGTATAGGCCTGTCTGGATAATTGACGGAAAACATGTCTCTAACTTGCCTTAAACTATTATTTTTCTGGTACCACATTACTATTGCCACCTTTTCATTTCTGTTGTATTTATCCATGATTTATAAATAAATTATCTATTTTTTAATAAAATGTATTTAATTTATGACTTATGTTTGAATAAAAATTCAGAAATATTAGACATAAAAAATGTTTTTCCCGTCATGGCAACCTGATTTAAAAATTAAGGTATGCTATACGTAAATTCTTCATTGGTGTATAACTGGTTGTCTACTATACAGTGACTATATCGCTAATGCATTGACAATTTTTTTATAGATCATAAATGCTTGATCGTGCCGCTTCATCGATATATCAACTTTAGTACGAGTTTGCCACACGTTCATTGTTGCAGTATGAATACATATTTAGTTTGTATCTAACTTCGCTAAAGTGGCTATCACTTCAATATTCTGTGATTTATTATACATATTTGTCAGCCATATAAGCTTTTTGTCGTTTCTTTTTTCCTTGGTTTACTGCGTTTAATTGATTATTAGAAACTATCTTTCTCAATGCAATAAAAGGCACATTTCGTTGTTACTGTAAGTTATTTTTTTTTGTGTTTATACGAGTATCATTATCGTTTTTGTTTAATTTTAAAGTTGAAATCAACAATCATTTATCATTCAAATAAAAAAGTTAGCCTATGTCAAAATTTACAAAAATAACCCTGTATATCTAAATTACAGAAAATAAGTTATATTTTTAGAGATATGTACTTATATTACAAACCTTCATAAAACCATATCTAGTATTTCTGAAATGTGCCAACACTATTCAATTATTTAGGTATAGACTATACATGCAATTTATGTTTACCATTCAAGTAGTGCGCAGACATCGATAAAAGTAAAAAACCTACATCTGGTAGGAATTTCTTATTTAAAAAAAAATATATGTTAAAAGTTTTGTAAGTTCTGTGACTACTAATGGAGAAGAATCAATCATGATCATGTTATGTAACCAACATTACACTGATGTATATACATAATGTCCGCTGTATCTTTTTTTATATGATAAACACGTCCTATTTGATATATGTAACGACAATTCCATGTTCTCCAAAAACATATCTCATGAATATAATACGTGCCGTAATATTACGTGAGTGTTTTGAAGCAACAAGTCCCCAATCAAAATAAAATAAGACTCGTCAGATTCCTTCCTTTCTATACGCGAACACCAACATCAAAATAACAATAGACTATCGTTGTACGGCTCCATTTTTGATGGGCGACCTTCTACGTCTTTTCCTCATATACGTGTGCATTCTATTTCTTTTTAAGGCGGCATAAAGTCAAATGGACGAAGAAACGGCGTCTGTCGTCAGAGAGTCGGCGATATTTTCATATTATTTTGCATGACGGTCTCGTGCTCCAAGAAGACCTTAGTCAGGGACAAGGACGAAAGAGCATTGGCGCTGTGGCGACGGAGTGATTATATGGTTGCGTGTATACTTTCAATCAAGTGATTAGTTTTAAAGTATTTGCACTTAAAATTTTAAGTATTTTGAAATAAGGTGTATAAAATGAAATCAATCGATTTATTATATAATTACGATGCAGTTCTGAAATAGATTCACTGACATTCAACCTCAATATAGAGTCTGTTCCAAAATAGCATTTCCAGCAGGGAGATCTTACTTTTTCTAGATAAGGTCTCAAGCTATGGCATAGGCCAGCGATGGTGAACGTATGACCCGCGGGTTAGACACTGACCCACGCAGGCTTCTTAAGTGACCCACGCATTGATTTTTATGTTTTAAATCATAAAAGAAAGAACGGACAATAAATGATATTAAAAGAAGGAAGTGTATATATTTAATGTCAAATTTATGAAAAAATATTTTCAAGTGGACATTAGCTAGGTGATTTTCTATTGTATCACTACACCTGTCTATGATGTACATCATACCAGAGTTTTAAAAACTTCTTTGATTCCAAAAAAAAAAAAACATTACAGCCACTAGTTTGTTGTTACCCATTGCATTGCTCGCCACGGGAAACTTTTTCAGAAGGAGAGTTTGTAAAACAAGCGTTTTTAGAATCTAGTGCTACTTTGTGTGCTGATTTTAAGGAAAAAGACTTGATTGTAAAGCGAATAAATGAGTGACCATACGTCGCAATACAATTAAAGATTGTTCGCAAATACATAACGACTTAGTATACAGAGTAATCATGTCAATGGTTATGCACAATTAGCAGTTTTGGCTTATAAGTCAGTCAATGAACTCAAAGAAGAGCTACTGAAACTAATAACCTTGAAAAGAAAGTGTACCGGTCTTATATATTTTTAAAGAATTTGATATTGCATCCAAGGAAATAGATATTGACCTACAGACAATGGTTTCTGTAACGACAGATGGTGCACCCAATATAGTGGGGAAAAAGATTTGTTTTATTCAGTATCTTGTGCAAAATATAACACATTTTCTGATTGAATTAATTTCGTTGTATAATACACCAACAAGTTCTATGTGCGAAACAAGGATTAAAAATATTTTCCAATGTAATGCCAGTCGTAATAAGTCATCAACTTTATAAACGAAACAAGTCTTAATAAACGACAATACGCACAATTATTAGAGAAAATTGAGTGCCAACATTTAGGGATTTTGATATACAATAATGTTCAATGGCTCAGTTGCGGTCAAGTTCCTAATCGGTTTGTCATTTTATTAGAAGATATTAAGCTCTTTTTGCATGAAAAAAACAATAGTTTTGACAAATTTTCAAATATTGGTTAAATGATTTTAATGTATTCAAACATTAAAACATTTTGTCTATTTTTTGGAGTTGTTTATTCAGTTCATTAAAATGCTGATTGATGTTACATGAAAACATTAAAACAAAACTTGACATCTTTACTAGAAATTTGGAAAAGAAAATCATGAAATATTTTCCTGAATTTTCAAAACACGATAATTTTTGAAAATACGTTTGACGTTCAAGAAAATGCTATTAACTTTCTTTTAATGGTTGTATATAAAATAAAAGAAGCTTATGGGGAGATATTTAATCAATTCAAAAGTTTGGAAAACACATTTCAATTTATTTTATATCCATACAAAACGGAATTCCAAACAACGAAGTCAGTCGAATTTATATAGCTGGGTGTACATGATTTAGAAATGGAATTAGTTGATTGATAAAAGCAACTGGAAACGCAGTAGTCGAAAAATATATTTGAAAACTTGATAGAAATATCTCAAAGTAGTGCAGATAATAATGACCCTACATTTAAAAATTAAAATATTATATTAAACGTAGGGTATTTTTTACCAAATATTTTTTTATAAATAAAGAAACTTACGAATGCTCTATTAACGATATTTGGGTATTCGTATGAAAAATTGTTTTCATATATGAATTATGTTAAATCTACCAACAGAAATAAACTTGGAAATGAATTGACTGCGAAATGCGTAAAACTAAAGAATACGGAATAAAGAAACTAGTTTTTAATCATTCTTCCTCCCCCTTTTCTTATGACGCCACTGACTTAGTGACCCACGACTTAGTACTAAAAACAATAATGAAACAAATTTGGCCCACTTCTCAAAAAACTTCGCCATCACTGACTGGCATAGGCATACTAAATAGTGCATTATTAGCTTGCTCAGCGGTATACAGGCTGTTTGATAAAAAACGCCCCATCTCGTAACTTTTTATTTATTATCCGATTTCAATAAATAAAAAAAGTATAAAAATGGTTTGACAAACTCTATAAACTGCCCATAATCCCAATTTTTACAACGCTGCCCTGAATACGTAACGATAATCAACTATTTTTTTACACCTGTAGTTTTTTTCTTTAGTCTGGCAGATAATTTTTTTCTGAATTTAGTAATGTTCATTTAGTTATTGTTTGGTTGATATTTAATTTGATAAAAGTGATTTATCTGTAATCTTTATTCGCTTACTATGAAATTTTCAAGTGTGCTGTGAAAAAAAAAATCGGAACACAAATACAACAAATATGTCATTCAAACGTTTGTCATTTGAAAATTAGTGTGCCTTGTGATTTTAAAGCATTATTTTTTGTAGAATAACGATACCACCGCAAACATGAACAATAATTATATCACCGATAGGTATATGTTTGTAATTCACGTCGAATATAATAAAAATCGAAATCAAGCGGCTTTGTGGTGACCGCTTTCTGAACAATTTAGACGACTTCAAGAAAATTTGAGGCGCGACGATTTGGCGAAAACGTTGAAATCAATGTTCTTCTCAGTGTGCAGCAGAATTCGCTTATTTCAACTCGAGATATTGCCAGTAATTTGTAGTTTCTAATTTGTTTTTATTTTGATTATTATTCTCTAATCTCACTGATTTTTGTTTTTGAGTCGTGATTTAAAATTAATTATGAATAATAAATGACTGCTGTGGAAGTGTTGTGTAACAAATAAAAAAATGTAAATAAGAGATAACTTCCCTGCTAATTTTCGAATGACAGACGTTTAAATGACATATTTGTGACATTTGTGTTGCGATTTTTTTTCATGGCACACTTGAAAATTTCATAGTAAGCGGATAAAGGTTGCCAATAATTCATTTTTTTTTAATTAACTATCAATCTAAATGAGCATTACTAGATTCAGAAAAAAATTATCTACCATACTAAAGGAAAGAAACTACAGGTGTCCATTAAAAAATTGACTATCGTTACGTAATCAAAACAGCGTTGAAAAAAATTCGATTATGGGCAGTTTATAGAGTTTGTCAAACCATTTTTATACTTTTTTTATTTATTGAAATCGGATAATAAATAAAAAAGTTAAGGGTTGGGGCGTTTTTTATCAAACAGCTTGTATGCCTAACTTAATTAATTTAAGCTATTTCAATAATAATTTACATTAAAAGATATTTTCACTTTCAGGTTCAATGTCATGAACTAAATAGTATAATAAAAATATTCACGAGATAGGAAATCAATGTAAAATCATTCGGCCATTATGTGGGTACCCTGTGGGTATCTGTCAAATGGAAAAATAACAAATAATTTAGTATTATTAAATATGGATTGATGTAATAACTTTATAATTTGCGCATTAAACGCATATGTATTTAAAAAACGTGATAAATAAAGATCAAAACGTAACTGTAAAATACATTTAACATAAGACGCCATTACGTGGGTACAACTTGCGTCAACCAATCAGAACGAATCACATCCGTGTCGCCACACTGACTATTAAAGGCACTCTAATTATTACCATTTTCGAAAAATTTGACGTTTGTTATTGTGAAAACAATGAGAGCTTAGAAATTGAAGGGCTGTAAAAAGGCCCTAAGTGACATTATTGAGATTTTGTACTATTTGTGCCGTCTCTCACAAGAGTGGATGAACTTTCCATCGCACTTGATTGTTTCCGTTTAAAAGGGTCCTAACCATGTAGTTTCAAATATATCATTCTTAGCTGGTTTAGCAGTATGCGGGTCAGATTACTTTGGTATCTGTTCAAAGCCGTTCAAATGCACCTTGGTATCTGTTTACAGCAACTGGGAAGCAGTTCAAAGCTGTTCAGAAGCTGTTCATGTGATCTAAACAGCTTTTCTAACCTGTTCAAAAGGACTTCGGTTGTCTGTTCACAGCAGCTGGGTAGCAGTTCAAGTCTGTTCAGAAGCAGTTCAGAACTCTTCAGTATCTGGTCAAACCTCTTGGAAAGCTGTTTGATAGCTATTCAGACTACATTGGTATCTACTTCGGGAGAGGTATGGAGTTTGCCACACATACTATGAAGGCTGAACAGGTGTGAATAATTTCATGAAAGATATAATACACATACAATCCGATCCGCAATACAGCTCTGAAGTTTGACACACTTGCCTCGTGCAAGAAAGCGATTAATTATAATCCGGTATAAATAAACGACCTTGAAATGCAAAATGAACCTCCATATAAGAAAATACATTGGATTTCTACTATAGTAGTTGTTGATAAACATGTATCAAAAATGTGTGTCAGCGTCCATAAACAATTGTTTACAACAGCCTCTAGATTTTAATCGAAATCCAGCTTTTAGGCAGGCTTTTTGCAGCATGTTTCTCGATAATAGTAAAAGAGTGGTACTTTCCACTCAAATTATAAAATATCTTAGATATTTTCAAAAAAACTAATAGTTGACCATATATTTTCAAAATATGATTTTTACTTTGAAATAAAGTGCTACATCCGGTTTACTGATAGGACTACCGCTATGTATAATACAATAATCAAAAATTAATAAAGAAAAAAATTACATCTCTAAACTCAGTTGTTGAGGAATGACATACAGATGGTAAATCGGGCTTTATAATAAATCATGAACTTATTCAATATATGTGAATAAACCGTGGGATTGACAAAGCAGATAAGTATGAATGAAAGATAGATATTCTTATGCAATAAGAATGTTGAATAGCAATTGTGACGCAAGCGGTTGTACGTTGCACGTAGTGAAACATGCAATCTTGCATGTAATGCAGATATCCTGTCTATTTGACGATCTATTACTTTGGTATTAATCAAATACAGCACTTTAATTCATTGTGTTATATTAGATTCGCGGGTACGTGGTAAACAAGCAGTTAAAATGAACGATATACAGTATAAAAGAATAATTGATAATCGATTTTGTCTAACACATCGGAAAATATATACATTAGTGTGTAAATAGCGAAATAATGACATATTTCCCCAGGAACTAAAAGTATTTTTGTTCAGAAATTTCTCTTCAATACGATATATCGTGTTATATTTATCTTGTGCAAAGTCAACCAAAACTCTAATAAGACAAGTAAACGTACTTAAACTTTTTTCTTATTGAAGAAAAATGAAAATTTAGAAGCATTTAGAGAAGGAATTTTCTACTATTCATTTCAATGGTGGTGCGAGTAACTTAGAAAGGCAAAAATGGATTTTCTACATTTTCTATGCAGTTTAATTATTTTCCTTATAAGCGTATTTTTTGCACCTAATTTGTCAATTCCACATGGGCCTTTCTGATAGGGTAAACCAGGGTGATAAGGTGAACAAAAAATAAGAGCCCTCTAGAACACAAGAAATTGTTTATTTAAACAAAAAAAGTCTATTCTTTTATACAATATCTAAGCAACACGTTGACAGGCTCATATTATTTTTAAAGTATTGCAATAATTTTAAAAAAATATAATTTTATTTTAAATCAAATTTACCATTTCACCCGTGCATATGGGTGAAATGGTGAACTTATTTGTTCTGCTTTTTACCGCATATATCACACATTGACTCATACTTTGTGCAGTCTTCATGCAGCCAAAGTTGGCAGCTAATACATTTGATCCAATCCACGTTCTTTTTAGTAAAACTGTACTGCTCACCACTCCCTACACAACAAGATTCTTCATCGTCCACGTCGTCATCATCTTCTCGCAAGTCGATATCCAACGATGAGTCGGATTCGGTATCAGTGTTACACGCTTTTCGTTTCCTAGATTGCTTGTTTTTGGTATTTCCTTTGATAGTTTCTTTGGTTATGGTTTTTCCTTTGCCCTTCCTTTTACCAATTGTTTGTTGTTTTGTTTTGGAGTTTTCGGTGTCGTAGGTTGACAATGTTTGCTGGAGAATTCAAAACTTCAACTAACGCTTTGGACCTCTTCCGCGTAGATTCTACTTGATTTAGAATCGGGACTGGCGAAATTTGATCCAAGAGTTTCTCAGGGGTTATTTGAGACTGTTCTGTTGCCTTCGTTGAAGACTGATGATCTGTTGATTCTGTTGAGGAATGCATGTTTGTCTGTGGAGTTTCCGCCCATTGCGAACAACCTGGTTGTGGTGAATCTTGTCTATGTTCAAGTCCCTGATCTTCATCTATGCCTGCTGTTTTTTCTTTGAATGTATTCACGATGTCCGGCCATCGCGAACAATCTGGTTGAGGTGAAGTAGGTAGGTTGTGCTCGATCAAGATGCTCTGGAGTAAAGAAGAGTAGTCTGAAACATTTTTCTTGTTTAAACCCTTTGATCGAGCCTGTGGAACTCCATCCGATTTGCGGATTGAGAGTTCTGGATTTCTTTTTAAGAATAAATGTAGCCAATCCAGTCCGGCAATTTCCTTTTCTCGGTTAAATTTATGATGCTGGTTACAATTCTCTGCCAGTTTGTATGCCGAATTTTTGTAATCTTATAATATGTTTTACCATCTTATTCTCACATTCTTGTGTTAGGACAGGCGGACCATCCAAAGCCTTTTTGGTAAAGCACCCATTTGCAATTCTTCTTTTCAGCGTTGACCATGGAACTCCAAAAGTCTTTCAGGCTCATTCTATTTCGTACTGCTTTTACGGCATCTTTAAGTTGCTCCTCGGTCCAATCAGCACGGGTGGATTTCCTTTGCCTTTTATAAAATGTAGGCATATTTGCCTGGAAGGAACAATGCTGATAACACTTTTATTTAGGCCGAGAAATACGAGCCCAGTAAGAAAAGTCGTTCACCGTATCACCCATACCCCGAGTTCACCATTTCCCCCATTTGCTATGGGTGAATCGGTGAATAACGTGGCAAGCGGTTGAAAATTTTAGAGGCAACGATTTCTAAGATATGTAGCGCATAAACAATCTAGGAAGGCAGAACATATCTAAAAACACCTCGTGGACTACGGTACCTAAAGCAATAACTACAAACGCATGCACCGTATAAAAATTATTGAGCATCGGAAACAGTTTTATACAAATTACTTACGATTTTCAAAACGGTGGTGGTTTTCAACAGGTGCTCGTTGCACATATGATCCTAAATAACCAACATACAGATTTATAGCGACATCTGCATACCGGAAAAAGAAATAGAGTAATTCACCATTTCACCCGATTCACCATATCACCCTGGTTTACCCTATATCCCTATTTCTCTTTCTTTCTCCCTAAACCCTGTAATAATTTACTTCAGCTCCGATATTTCAAGAACCGTTAGGAATTCGGGAAAAGTGAATAGAATTATTTTTGCTTAAAATTAGTTATTGAATTCATATACGAAGTATCTCGGATACCTCGGCGGCCAACCTGTATATGGGTCTGTTTTGTCATATACATATTAATTAGTATTAGTGTATTATTTGTTTGTTACGATTTGGCGAATTAGTACTCCTCTTGAGTTTTCGAGCCGGAACAGAGTCCTACTTCTCTTTTTTGTTGCATTTTTCACGATGAACTTTTAGAAAAACTAACAGAGAAGACGAATCGATATGCCTCACAGAAGAAAAGATCATTGGGCGTGAATATTACTGAAGTGGAATCTTTCAATGAGGTGCTTCTCCACTGTGGATTTGTTCCACTTCCTAGAAGAAAAATGTATTGGAAAAGTTCGAACTAGTTTCTGAGGCGTTACTACGAAATAAATTTGAATTCATCTTGTCGAATATTCATTGTCAGGAAACAACTTTCTAGATCACTCCGAAAAATTCGACAAAGTCAGATCACTTTCCACATATCTGAATGAAAAATGGTAAAAGTGAAGAAAAACATGGTCCAGATGAAACCATGGTTCCGTGTACATGACGACACGTTTGTAAACAGTATATCCACGGCAGACCAATATACCCAATGGTTTCGAGCTATGGGTAGGCACGACTAGACAGGGCTATACAAACCGAATCGAGCCTTATCAAGGAACTTCCACGAACATCAGTGAAGTTTATAAAGACCTTGGTGTTGGAACATCTGTTATGTTTGAATACGCGGATGTCTTGAGATCAAAATGGAAGGACCTGGGGTTCCATTTGTTCTTTGATCATTTCTTTTCTTCTGTCGTTCTGCTAGAAAAACTGAGTGCAAGAATATGTTGGGCACTGGAGCAATTCGGGAAAATCGCATTCCTAGTAGTAGGTGCATTTTGTGATTCTAAGAGCATGAAGAAATCTCCACGTAGCAATTACGATTTCAAAAAAATTAAGAGACAGAAACATAATTTTCATGAAGTGGAAAGGCAACAATAATGTTACTTTTTTGCTCAAACGCAATCGGTGTGAATCCCCTAAAGTCTGTCAGACGGTATTCACCAAAAGAAAAAATATATTCAAGTCGGGCAACCATGTGTCGTGAAATATTATAATAGGAGTATGGGACGAGAGACAACAACTTCAGAAAATGGAAGAAATAGAGGAAAACTACAAAGGAAAATAAGAAATTTTTACCAAGGAATTAAAACCGAAAAGAACGAAAAGTTGGGCAGATTACTTCGAAAAGCTGTTGAATAGGCCAAAAATACTAGATGCAGAGAATGTAACAGAACGCTTAGAAAATGAAATAGTCCAACCACATTCAACGACACGAGGAATTAAAACTACTAGATAAAGGCCAAATAAAAGGAATTTTTCACCAAATGAAGAATAACCGAAGCCCTGAGGAAAATCAAATTGCTATCGAAACATGGTGGACAGAAATGACTATTTTACGATTGAAGACAAGAGAAAATTCCAGCGAAATGGGAAAGAGCGTTAATATGTCCAATTTATAAAGAGGGCGAAAAGTAATCATGTGAAAATTATAGAGGAGTAGCACTTGCAGTATAGAATACTGTCAACAATTATTAGGGCAAGGTTAAAAGGAGAAACCGATAATATGCTGGGAGGGCATCAGTGTGGATTTAGGAGTTAGAGATCAGCGGTGGACAAGGAAATCCCCAGTCAACATCATTTAATATGTTCAATTTTTTCAATAAATTATTCTAATCCAAAAATAAAACTGTTCACAGTGTTAACCTAATGTAAAAAAAAAAATTACTTGCAAAAAGCAAACAGATTTTTTTTTTGACATATCTGGGTAAAAAAAAATCAAACCAAAGAAAGAAAATACTGTTGAAAGCAACAATTATATGTTATACATATACAGATATTACATTTACCCCTAGCATTTCATAATTATACTATTTACGCAGATGTACATTTGGTTGCATACTGAATAAGCATCACGATTCTTCAGTGAGGTAGGGAAGCCAACCGTGAGACCAAACAAGCTAACTGTACACAGTAATGTCAAGGTCAAGCGAAGACTTCGGCACATATTGCGAGATTCCACGGAGAGCGCGATCCGTCGACGGCCAACGATAAGAAGAGGATAGGTAACACAACAGCGACCGCCACATTCCTGCTCAAAGGAGTGAACCGTCACACGGTTTTTCAAATTCCTATGCTTATTTTTAGTCGGGGTTCGCCGTGTATTAAGTTCGAACTCGGGGATGAGTCTGAGATTTCTTTTATTATTTCTTTTCGTGTCGGTATTCATTCGTTGTGCAGATACATTTATGCAAACACGAGCGTTACTTATTATTTAAATTAGATAGTGATTTGGCGAGGAGGTATATAAACCACTTGTGAGCTGACCCACATACATTTCACATACCGGATTTCATCCGACACAAAGCAGCATTGATTAATGAAATGTTTGATGTACAACATCTGATGTTTTTTTTATGTTTGTTACTCTGATTGAATGTTAGGAAGAATGCGCAATTTTTTTTCTTGTACTGAAATAATTTAAAAAGGATTAATTCGGATCTTCAAAGACTGTTCTTAGTAGACCAGATCAAAGATATTTCACATTCCTTCAATTTAATAAGGTAATTTAGCTAATAATTGCTTATACAGTCGTAATTAAAACTAGCCTATTTAAAATATATACCTACATATAAATTAACAAATATATTTTCTTGGGTATTGTGGTAAAATTATATTAAAATAAAAGCAAGATTGTTAACGTTTCGATGTTTAATTCATATCTTTCTCAAAACATTAGTAGATATACAGTGAGAACGCGCGGGTTGGAATAAATTCATTTAAAATTTTTGGTTTTGTTTTACGGAAAAACGCTCGGATAGGTCGATTTTTATTTTTAGCTGCGGTTTTTCTGATGGTAAATTGATGTACATAGGATGGTCCAAAAATAAGTTACGACCATCAATTTTTTTTTTCAAATGGAAACATTTTTTTAATTTAATTTGTTAATTCTACATCGAATTCTAAGTATGTTTCATGTACCATGTCCTATACCCACTGATGGACTACCTCTGTACATCAATTTACCATCAAAAAAACCCGCAGCTAAAAATAAAAATCGACCTATCCGAGCGTTTTTCCATAAAACAAAACCAAAAATTTTAAATGAATTTATTCCAACCCGCGCGTCCTCACTGTATATAAACTGCAAAATGTAAAATTGTCAAAAAAAAATTATCAAAATAAAATAAAAGGGACTTACATTAAAGGCATACAGCAATATCACAAATTAAAAAATTAAAAAACCAAGACTAAAAACAACCGGTTGTGTTGTACAGGGTGTTTCATCGGTTGGGGTATCGCGAATTAAAGTGCCTAAATATAAAAATGTCGACTTCAAATTTTAACCACTTATAGAACTTTTAAACCGCTACCAGTAGGTTAGGTTGTTTTTGATAATATTATTTTATTTAATGCGTAAATAAAAAAAAACCTTCGTTCAAAAAATCAAAAGTACTCAGATTTTATTGAAATTCAGATGTTAAAAAGATATGTCTATAAAATCAACTATGCAATTGAAAAAAAAATTAAAACTTAATCAATTATTGAATATTTTACAATAATTTCAAAATTAAAGGCAAGACGTTGAAGAATTTATGGGTTTTTTATTACAGTGTTGTGTGTTGAGTTTATAATAAATTTTTATTTATTATCCGTCATAAATTTAAAAGGACTACCTGTTTGCGGACGTTGAAGAATTTATGGGTTTTTTATTACAGTGTTGTGTGTTGAGTTTATAATAAATTTTTATTTATTATCCGTCATAAATTTAAAAGGACTACCTGTTTGCGGACAGCACAATTAGAAAGTTAAGTACCATATATCTGTCGTAAGAAAAACGACATTATTTAATATTGACTTTATTTGACAAACGGTTTCGTTTATAAAAATTCTGATTGTGAAGTTAATATGGGTGATATTTCCACGTATCACCATTCAAATTTGAACATTTTTTGAGCACTTTTAATTTTTGATAATACGTTTTTTTTTAATTTACGCATTAATTAAAATAATATTATCAAAAACAACCTAACCTGCTGGTAGCGGTTTAAAAGCTCTATAAGTGGTTAAAATTTGAAGTCGATATTTTTATATTTAGGCACTTTAATTCGCGATACCCCAACCGATGAAACACCCTGTATATTGGTATAAATTGACTGTTTTTAGTCTTGGTTTTTTAATTTTTTAATTTGTGATATTGCTGTATGCGTTTAATGTAAGTCCCTTTTATTTTATTTTGATAATTTTTCTTTTGACAATTTTACATTTTGCAGTTTATATATATCTACTAATGTTTTGAGAAAGATGTGAATTAAACATCGAAAGAAAAACAAACACAACCTACATATAAATATCGTGAGTAAAAAATAAAGGCACGTGGAAAATAAGTTTTGAGCAAAAGGTGCAAAAATTTCTTAAATGGTCATAATTTGATAAAATTAATCTTTCTATGAAGTTTTTTTTATAATAAAAAAATATCTAGAAATTACAATTTATGCATTTGACAAAATAGTATTTTCGATATTTTGTGGGTTGGGTTTTTTGTCTGGATTATCAATCTACTTTAAAAAACAATTTCATTCTTCGGCATTTTGAGTTTTTTCCTTTTTTTTTTGGTTGAAAAATATTACTTGGTTTTTTCCAAAAAAAAAAAAAAGGATCTGAGGTTCGTTGCTGCTCACATTTGTTTGAATATCTTTCGCTTGATTTTGCAGCTTTACTTCTTCTTACAACATAGTTTGGACTACTTGGATCAGCCTATATTATTGTTTTTTAGAGCTTTTGACAGTTTTTGTTGTGCTTCATCTAAAAATTCTTTGGCAGCTCTCTTCATTGTAGTTAATTCTGAATTCATTTTCATTACCTTCCTTCTCTTATTCTTTTCGAAGTCTGCATTTTCCAAATGTTCCTATTCTTTCTTTCAAATACATATCATATGATGAATGAGCATTTCTTGCCAAAGAATAAAGGGTCGGTATAATCTGTATATTTTCATACAAGAATCAAAGTAATCTTTAACATCAGCAGCCAGCTAATTATCGAAATATGGCGCAAGTGCAAAGTTGACATGGTAAGGCTAACTAACTTGGAGACAATGAAAAGTGTGACAACAATTTTGAATTTGGAAAAATTGTGGATAAAAACTCCGTAATCCATTAATTGATTCAAAAAACTGGTTTTTACTAATAATCCTCAATGCCCAAAGTAGGTCTATTTTCGTGGCTTCTTTTCTAGCTGGCACATTGTTATTCCCCTCATGTAAATGTAATTGAGAATTTTAATTAATATTTTTCTTTATGTAGAAATCCCTGAATGTGTTGTATGATTGTACACATCCCTCTGGTAACACAGTTTTTTTCCACAAGCATAACAGTAAATGCACGTTCTTCCCCAACTTCTTATTACATGGCCGTTTATACCTTTTTCTTTTAACCAGGCTGCATTAAACTTACGAGGTGCCTTTATTGTTGTTCAGGCGTTCGGTTCTAGTTATGGGCAAGATAGGGAAACTAGCATTTTCAAACCGAATAGACAGACTCGTCTTTTGTCAGTTCTCAGGCGTGACCTAGTTGCCTATCAGTTTCACCAAGAGTTGATAAAACGCAAGTCTGTCTAGTTTCATTGAAATGTACTCGTTACATATTCCCCTACGTGCCCCCCCCCCCACTAAGTTCGTTCTGTTACTATTGCACTTAATCAAAAGCAATTATACCCTTCTCGATCAATATGTACAATACATATTAGCGCGCTGCCTAAACAATAATGGTTCTTATTACCCGCATGACAAGTCCCAATTTACTTTTCTTATCTTAGTAAGTTGAGTCCAAAATGGCTTGCGTTTAACAAAATACGTACTTTTAGAGAATAAATGCCAAAAATATGTATTTTTTTAGTAGGGTAAAAAATAAGTACTTTTATGTAAAATAGCGACCGAATATTATCGTTGAACTTGGCAATTTTTCAGAGGTTTCAATAATATTCATATCATTAATCTTTAATAAAAACTTGCCAAGTTGGATCTGGAGGTTTATCAGTGCAGTCTTACGAAATTTCACTTATCAATTGCCAAATTAATAAATTATAAACTTAGTTGAATGGTGAAATATCTGTTGAGAAATACTTACAAGTTGTTCGCCAGATAAAACTTCCAGCAACGAAATGAGGTTGCGGCCATCGCGGAGGTCTTGGAATAAGTCGTGCACTTCCCGTCGCACCTGCAAAAGTAAAACTAGAATAAAAACTCGGACATTATCTAAGAGACAAATAAATGATAATAAAACACCATGCGCACACCAATAAACACTACTCACAGCAGCAAATACTATCGTCGTTGTCATTTTAATATCTATAACATGAGAATATACAGGCTGTCCCAGAAATAAAAAGACGGAGTAGCAGAAATCGGAAGCTAGATTGTGTAAAAACGTACCCTCAAAATATCAAGTCTTTATTCGTGCGCAGACGGCAGAAAAAAATAATAAAGAATTCAATTGGCCTTACGCCGACCCTGGACTAAATATCCACCTGCTTCACTTTCACAATCGGTCCTTTTCAGGACCACCATATTACTTGTGTTAAAAAAAAGGAGGAGGAATAGATACTTCATAATAAATATCAAACCATTAATTACTTTAATTTTACACCTGCTAGAAAAAAATAATTACATTCTTGATATTTACTGTAATCTAGAAAAACTACGATTTATTGAATATTCTAAAATAATAATAATCAGCTGTTTCCGACTACAAACACATTAAAGAGCAACAACCTTCCTATTTTAAAAATAAAAACAATCTTTTATTGTCTGCAATAAAGTGGGTCGCCCATGTGGCAAATAATATGTTTTATATGAATGAGTACGATTTAATGTTTTTTCCCGTTTTATACAAATAAAAGAGTATATTTCTATGAATGCGTGTTCGTTTCTATTTACAAATGAGCATTCTTACGTGTATTTATAAACATACATTCTGTGCCAAGTCCGTAATGTCATTTTTTTATCTAAAAAACAACATAGAAAATTAAATTTTTAATTTATTCGTTATTGCGGTATATTTGGGCCTGTTTCTGTTCGGACTTTACATACCTGCTACTCCGTCTTTTTATTTCTGGGACAGCCAGTATGATGATGGTTTTAAACGGCAGATTATATTAATATTTTCTATATCCATGTATTAGCGAAGGTATCTTAAATGTATCCATTTCCATTACTTAATACTGATATGTATTTTTTATATTTTCGCCGCCTTGTTTTTTGTACATTCTACAATAGTTCTTTTTGGAAGCAACGCCGAGTACAAGCAAAACCTATCGAGCTTCTTCAGGGACGTTTTGTCCATTTAGCCTTTAATGAAAACCAAGTAATTCTCAATGCACATAAAAAAGGAGAGATAATAATCCTGAACGAAGTGCAAGGAAACCTGCATCCTTAAATTCTGAGAGAATGTGTCACAATTTTGATAATGATGTCCGAAAAGCTTACAGATATTTATCAGTATTAGAATGTACAGAGTTCAGCATTCACTTTACTTTGAAGAAACAGTGTTATATAAATGCCATGCAAGATTATATCGTTGGACTGATACCAAATGCATAGCCCTCATGAAGATATTATGCATTCCTAAAGAATTTGAAGGATGGTTTAATTCGATTCTAAGAAAATATCCACCCTATTCTGTAATTAGTATGGATAACTGGCAGTCCAGCAGTCTCATCGAGCTTGAATCGCGTCTTTGCGTCCGCTTACATCTTTTTTTTTCAATTTAAGCACTGCTATGATGCTTTTTCTAGTATCCGATATCCTAAACTTTTGACGAACCCCCTAATACGTATATTTTCTGCTGCCAATTGAATACTTTATTTGAAATTCTTTTCGAACTCTGTTTTACAGAAACTTTGGACACTGAAGAGCGAGAACAGTGTGTTTAATGGATTTTATGATGATTTTTACGTACACCAAATAATATGTTGATAACCAAAGTCTTACTTGACTTGTATGTTTATATGAAGGAAAAGTAAAAGAGACTACCATATACCGGCGCACACCGGGTTATTTAAATAAAAGTGTACTGAAGGCAAATTGTGTTTTATTTCACACGCTGTGACTTTCAAAATAGTAAGTTTATATATATAATTTATTTTCAATGTAAATACATACATATTTCAAAACAAATTGACGAAATATTCTGAAGATAAAAATAATAAACCTCCTAATATAAATTTATCAAAAATATATTGACAAACTTGCTGTATATTTCGCTCTTGCTAATGCGGAAATAAAAAAAAACAGAGTTACGTAAATAACAAATAAGTTTCAATTTATCCTAATGTGATTGATTCAAACGATTCATGAAATATATTAAAATGACAACGACGATATATCAGTATGTGCTTTACATATAAAATTTATGTTTGCACATGACATACTTAAAAACAGCAACTACTTCATTACTTAAAAGCATATTTAAATTGAATAACATACAGCATTTACTACATTTAAGCGATAATAAATTCGATCGTATCTGAGATTGAAACGAAACTATGTTGTACTCTGCGCCATGTCGTTCTGCATCTACTTTTTCTTCTTCTCCCTTCTGTTTTGGATTATTACATTAAGAGATCGTTAAGAGGTCTCGCACACCCAGAAATGCTAATTGCAAAGTGCACGCGTTATTAATCAATTACGCGCAATTAAGAACCACTGCAAGAATGACAGATTTACAACTGTGCGCATAAATTGAACATGTCAAACGCTTATCTCTCTGTCTCTCGTGTGTGGAGACTAATTAAGCATAAGCATGCGATATAAACAGTGGTGTAGTTTATTAGGTAGCGCACAATCAGAAAAACACACATTCCAAACACTACAGTAATACTGTTATAACTACTGGTAAATCTTTAAAAATGTTAAACATACTTAATATATTGCGAACAAAATAATTATTCAAAATATACAGTTAAACTACGCCAGCGGCATGATGCAAATACAACAGCGAAAACAACAAACATAAGGTATCTTTTTCATCTGTTTTGAATGCAAAATGGTGACTTACGGACGGAGGACAGCAAGGTGAATTGTTTACGGTAACGCAGACGTGTAAGCACGTATAAGTCTGCAATTATAAAGTAGAAAAGGACAGTTTTAGCATTCTGAACGATCGATTTCAAAATAATTTTAGGATGAAATAAAATATTGGCGCCCAACGTGGGTAAAATAATAATATATTAATGATGATAATAGTTCTCTTTATATTCACTAGACAAATAAATATACACAAAATAAAGAGTAAAAAGTATATATAAAAAAAAACTGAAAATACAGGGTATTTCAACAATCTTTTCGTATTTATATTTTTTGGAATCTCTCTTGAATAATTACTATAACACTTATTTTACATTGAATGTATTAAAAAAGTAGAAAAGAACAGTTTTAACATTTTGAACGATCGATTTCAAAGTAATTTTAGGATGAAATAAAATATTGGCGCCCAACGTGGGGAAAATAATAATATATCAATGATGATAATAGTTCTCTTTATATTCACTAGACAAATAAATATACACAAAATAAAGAGTAAAAAGTATATATAAAAAAAAACTGAAAATACAGGGTATTTCAACAATCTTTTCGTATTTATATTTTTTGCAATCTCTCTTGAATAATTACTATAATACTTAATTTACATGAAATGTATTAAAAAAGTAGAAAAGGACAGTTTTAACATTTTGAACGATCGATTTCAAAATAATTTTAGGATGAAATAAAATATTGGCGCCCAACGTGGGTAAAATAATAATATATCAATGATGATAATAGTTCTCTTTATATTCACTAGACAAATAAATATACACCAAATAAAGAGTAAAAGCTATTAAAAAAAATATTAAAATACAGGGTATTTCAACAATCTTTTCGTATTTATATTTTTTGCAATCTCTCTTGAATAATTACTATAATACTTATTTTACATGAAATGTATTAAAAAAGTAGAAAAGAACAGTGTTAACATTTTGAACTATCGATTTCAAAGTAATTTTAGGATGAAATAAAATATTGGCGCCCAACGTGGGGAAAATAATAATACATATATCAATGATGATAATAGTTCTCTTTATATTCACTAGACAAATAAATATACACAAAATAAAGAATAAAAAGTATATATAAAAAAAAACTGAAAATACAGGGTATTTCAACAATCTTTTCGTATTTATATTTTTTGCAATCTCTCTTGAATAATTACTATAATACTTATTTTACATGAAATGTATTAAAAAAGTAGAAAAGGACAGTTTTAACATTTTGAACGATCGATTTCAAAGTAATTTTAGGATGAAATAAAATATTGGCGCCCAACGTGGGTAAAATAATAATATATCAATGATGATAATAGTTGTGTTTATATCACTAGACAAATAAGTATACACAAAATACAGAGTAAAAAGTATTAAAAAAAACTGTAAATACGGGGTATTTCAACAATCTTTTCGTATTTATATTTTTTGCAATCTCTCTTGAATAATTACTATAATACTTAATTTACATGAAATGTATTAAAAAAGTAGAAAAGGACAGTTTTAACATTTTGAACGATCGATTTCAAAATAATTTTAGGATGAAATAAAATATTGGCGCCCAACGTGGGTAAAATAATAATATATCAATGATGATAATAGTTCTCTTTATATTCACTAGACAAATAAATATACACCAAATAAAGAGTAAAAGCTATTAAAAAAATATTAAAATACAGGGTATTTCAACAATCTTTTCGTATTTATATTTTTTGCAATCTCTCTTGAATAATTACTATAATACTTATTTTACATGAAATGTATTAAAAAAGTAGAAAAGAACAGTTTTAACATTTTGAACTATCGATTTCAAAGTAATTTTAGGATTAAATAAAATATTGGCGCCCAACGTGGGGAAAATAATAATAATATATCAATGATGATAATAGTTCTCTTTATATTCACTAGACAAATAAATATACACCAAAATACAGAGTAAAAAGTATTAAAAAAAAACTGTAAATACGGGGTATTTCAACAATCTTTTCGTATTTATATTTTTTGCAATCTCTCTTGAATAATTACTATAACACTTATTTTACATGAAATGTATTAAAAAAGTAGAAAAGAACAGTTTTAACATTTTGAACGATCGATTTCAAAGTAATTTTAGGATGAAATAAAATATTGGCGCCCAACGTGGGTAAAATAATAATATATCAATGATGATAATAGTTCTCTTTATATTCACTAGACAAATAAATATACACCAAATAAAGAGTAAAAACTATTAAAAAAAAATTAAAATACAGGGTATTTCAACAATCTTTTCGTATTTATATTTTTTGCAATCTCTCTTGAATAATTACTATAATACTTATTCTACATGAAATGTATTAAAAAAGTAGAAAAGAACAGTTTTAACATTTTGAACTATCGATTTCAAAGTAATTTTAGGATTAAATAAAATATTGGCGCCCAACGTGGGGAAAATAATAATAATATATCAATGATGATAATAGTTCTCTTTATATTCACTAGACAAATAAATATACACCAAAATACAGAGTAAAAAGTATTAAAAAAAAACTGTAAATACGGGGTATTTCAACAATCTTTTCGTATTTATATTTTTTGCAATCTCTCTTGAATAATTACTATAACACTTATTTTACATGAAATGTATTAAAAAAGTAGAAAAGAACAGTTTTAACATTTTGAACGATCGATTTCAAAGTAATTTTAGGATGAAATAAAATATTGGCGCCCAACGTGGGTAAAATAATAATATATCAATGATGATAATAGTTCTCTTTATATTCACTAGACAAATAAATATACACCAAATAAAGAGTAAAAACTATTAAAAAAAAATTAAAATACAGGGTATTTCAACAATCTTTTCGTATTTATATTTTTTGCAATCTCTCTTGAATAATTACTATAATACTTATTCTACATGAAATGTATTAAAAAAGTAGAAAAGAACAGTTTTAACATTTTGAACTATCGATTTCAAAGTAATTTTAGGATTAAATAAAATATTGGCGCCCAACGTGGGGAAAATAATAATAATATATCAATGATGATAATAGTTCTCTTTATATTCACTAGACAAATAAATATACACCAAAATACAGAGTAAAAAGTATTAAAAAAAAACTGTAAATACGGGGTATTTCAACAATCTTTTCGTATTTATATTTTTTGCAATCTCTCTTGAATAATTACTATAACACTTATTTTACATGAAATGTATTAAAAAAGTAGAAAAGAACAGTTTTAACATTTTGAACGATCGATTTCAAAGTAATTTTAGGATGAAATAAAATATTGGCGCCCAACGTGGGTAAAATAATAATATATCAATGATGATAATAGTTCTCTTTATATTCACTAGACAAATAAATATACACCAAATAAAGAGTAAAAACTATTAAAAAAAAATTAAAATACAGGGTATTTCAACAATCTTTTCGTATTTATATTTTTTGCAATCTCTCTTGAATAATTACTATAATACTTATTCTACATGAAATGTATTAAAAAAGTAGAAAAGAACAGTTTTAACATTTTGAACTATCGATTTCAAAGTAATTTTAGGATTAAATAAAATATTGGCGCCCAACGTGGGGAAAATAATAATAATATATCAATGATGATAATAGTTCTCTTTATATTCACTAGACAAATAAATATACACCAAAATACAGAGTAAAAAGTATTAAAAAAAAACTGTAAATACGGGGTATTTCAACAATCTTTTCGTATTTATATTTTTTGCAATCTCTCTTGAATAATTACTATAACACTTATTTTACATGAAATGTATTAAAAAAGTAGAAAAGAACAGTTTTAACATTTTGAACGATCGATTTCAAAGTAATTTTAGGATGAAATAAAATATTGGCGCCCAACGTGGGTAAAATAATAATATATCAATGATGATAATAGTTCTCTTTATATTCACTAGACAAATAAATATACACCAAATAAAGAGTAAAAACTATTAAAAAAAAATTAAAATACAGGGTATTTCAACAATCTTTTCGTATTTATATTTTTTGCAATCTCTCTTGAATAATTACTATAATACTTATTCTACATGAAATGTATTAAAAAAGTAGAAAAGGACAGTTTTAACATTTTGAACGATCGATTTCAAAGTAATTTTAGGCTGAAATAAAATATTGGCGCCCAACGTGGGGAAAATAATAATATATCAATGATGATAATAGTTCTCTTTATATTCACTAGACAAATAAATATACACAAAATAAAGAGTAAAAAGTATATAAAAAAAAAGACTGAAAATACAGGGTATTTCAACAATCTTTTCGTATTTATATTTTTTGTAAAAAATATCATACCACCTAAGATATGGACGACATGACTTATTACCACCTACAAAAGTCGTATACCGTGCAGCACTATTCACTTCAAGTCAATCCTTAAAAAGCTACTCCGCATACTAAACTGAATTTTAGATTATTTAATAAATTGATGATAGACAGCAATCAAGGTTCCGTTTTTCCTTTTACTAAGATGGCACAGTGGTCTCCTCCAATTAAAGATTCCATCGATTGCTGATTGAAGTCAAAAAAAAAACTATAAAGAATGGTAAGCTGTGAACGAAGAGGAAAGCTTTCAGTTCAAGTTAGCAAAGCAGCTTACCATTTTCAATTCCATTACGGGGGATGTTACGGTAATTGTATGAAGATGAAAGCAGTTTCTTATTTGCTATGCTAGCTAATTATCATCCCATGCTAACGTGCACGTTGTTATTGCAGCTCTTTTAATACCGCAATTATACCGAGAGTAATTTATCAAAATTAACATTCATAAACGATGACATTGCCTATTTTTAGATGATTTTACCGGCGACAAATGCATACGACACGCTACGAAAATACATCCTTGGTCTACATTTGGCGGACTGTGTGGCAGCAGCAGTAGCACTGTCTGTGGAAGGACCCGAGACCGACTATACATTTTAATTACACGTAGCTTTTGTTTATCGAATTCTTGGGAGTTCTTGTACGGCGACTGTGATTTAAGTATACAGCGCAGTTTGCGACGAATTATCTGAAACAGTTTTACGTGTATACAACACATTACTCGTTCCTCTTCGTCGCCATATGGTTTTAAGGAGACCCTGCCTGATGGTCGCAGGCATTTACTTCCATCTATGGAAACAGGCGGTCTTTTTCTTCTCTTGGCATTTCTTTTTGCCCATTCGCATTTTTGCGTATTTTTTTTTGCGTTGATGCAATAATGAGAGTTCTAATTAAGCGAAAGAGGCGTTTTTTTTTTAATTGAGTACCTTTTTTTCTGATATAAATAAGCGTTTGTACTTGCTTTAATTAATTAGCGGGAATTAATTTACTTTTCGCTTTCTCATTCCTAATTTTTGTTGTTTACTTGAGAATTAAATTTCTCTAGTAGATTAATTCAGAAGGCAAACAAATCAGATATATTTCAAACACAATGAACAACTTCTGAACTTTGTTTTTATTACTCTTTCTTTTTTAATTTTATGTATAGGAATCTTATTTCTATACAAGTATATATTCGTTAGTAGTTAGATATAATGATGAAACAAAAACTGTTTTATATGACATCAAAAACTCCCATATTCCACTCTTTGAAGTGCAGCAATCCTTTAATTTTAAATTTCGAACACATTATTAAGAAAATATGCTGATAATATCACTTCACTTATCGACGTAGCAAATTTGAATTCAATTGAAAAATTATAACAAATGTTAAAGTGAACCCTTGCTGCATGCAAACGACACACAAGTTTCACAACGTCGTAAGAGTTCTTTTATACAGAGATATATGTATAATAATTTGTGCATTATGAGGATTAGTGCCGCAGATTGGTTTAGACTAGCATGTTGGCGACAAAAATGGATTGTAGAAACTTTATATACGCATAGATTAAGTACTTTTTCAGATATTATTTTCTCTAAAAGTAGTAGCTTGATCTTGTAGGGTTAATAATAGAAATAATAGGGATTATACAGATTGTCGTAGTTAAAAGTTAATATGCATCTTCAAATACACACACATAAACATGTACCTATGTATAAGACCGGTGGTGTGGGGAGATAGTGGGGAGATCGAGAGCGGGGACAACACATTCGTTCCGTAACTTTAGAGCGTGCAGTATCTGAGCAATCTCGCAAATATTAATACCGCTGAAGGAAATAGAGCGATTGATTTGGGCTTAAGAGAATAAATTCTTAACGCCATACAAATGATTACTCCTGAAATGCTATCGAATGTACGAAATGGGTTTTATAATCGTTTAGGGTACTGCTTGATGCAAGAGGAACAGACATTTGAACATCTTCAACATCAAATTTTGTATAGTTCATTTAATATTTTGTTTCGTTTTAAATGTGAGAATTTTATTTAATTTTTTTATAAGAATTTTATTTTAGTTACAAATTTTATAGAGTTTTGTTTCAGTTCAATGTTAATACATCAGTTACCAAAATATTATACAAAAGCCGTAAAGAGCGTAGCAATTCCTTAAAGCAAACGTCTACACACTAACTTTCAACGTTTTGCACTAAAGCCTCGGTACCCCGGTGTCCCGATATGAACTGATCTGTACTCCCCTACTATCGTACCCCTCCAATTCATGTTTGCATGCACTTGTGTGCGTGTTTGTGTTTCCCTATATCTACTTTTATTTCAGTCAAACGGTATATGCAAGATCTGAACTTGTAGGTATTCGCTGATCTGTACTAAAAGCTTAGGCGAAGTACATAGCAATAAAATTCCACATTCTCCAAATGTATTATAAATGTTTTCATAAAAAAAATCTATCTTTGTTTAAAATCTGATTATTTAAACAATTATTTGCTACGTAAACATAATGAAACTCACTTCTTCACAAAACAATTTCTCACGGACGATTGTGGGCCGTTCTGTTGCCATATCATTACTAGGGAGCGGGCACGAAAGTTTGATGACACATCGCCCACGGGCGCACTATTGAAATGCTGTATTTTTAAAGAGGTTTTAATTTTATTTATATAATTGGATAACAAGTGGCTGGTGATCTATAAAATACATAATACCTTATTATTTGTTCATTTTGTAGTACAAGTCCAGTAAAGGAGTATTAATATTTACTAACAATAGTTTCTCAAAGTTATCTTTTGTAAGATTTGTTCTCTTTGAATGAAGTACATTCTTGTAGATAGAAGACGTCCTTTCTACATCGCAACTGGTTATAGGTGCGTACTGGAAATATTCTTTTATTTCAGCGTATTTAGCAGTTAGATTTTGTGTCATTGTCCCCATACACAATTGCCGCAATGTTATTAAATTTGGATTTCTATTAAAAACTGCTTCTAACTTTTGCTGAAGCCCACATCCGAAGTCACTTGGAATACTTTTGAAATTATTAATAGCCACATCTAATGTGGTTAATCCATCTTTTAATTTGAGGTTTCGATTTTCAAAATATGTGATTAGTTTAGGCAAATTTCCAAAGTATTCCTGAAGGAATAACAACTGATTTTTAAAATTTTTTGGATCCACTCTCCTATCATGACTATTCCTACCATGTCTGAAGCTAAATTATTTTACATTCCAATTCTTTTCAAAACAATTTAGAAATCGAGTTATTACAGCCCTTTTAAAAACCTGACCTTTGCTATGTTAGAAATTAGGGACACAATTATTTACGATGGATTTCTGTATTATTGCCAATAATAATTGATTTTGATCACAGTGTATTTCGTTATGGGCCATTTACTTAATACAATATAATTTGCTAAGTAAATAACGACCAACTAACAAATAGAGACTAAGAAAAGAGATAAACGAGGTAAACATTATTTTACGCATAATTTATACAAATAGATACAAACCTTAACATATCTCCAATGCTACGCATGAAAAGACAAGAAAACACATTAATAAAGCCATACCCACTCATTATAATTCAATTATACACAAAATAAACGATAATACCTTCTTTTAAATTAACACAAATAAGCCATAAGACACGGTGAATCGTCACCGAACGAAAATAGATTTACGAAATCTATTAGGTTTAATATATGTCCATTTAAAATAGTTTACTCGGTTAAATTTGGCGCTTATTTCATGTATTACATATGTTACAAGGTGCAATTCCTTACGTAAACAAATAAATTATCAACTGGATGAATAAATTTTCATGTCAAATGTGAAATAGTATATGCGTAGAGTATAGGCACATGGAGTTTGTGTTTCATTCATGTATGTATATTGTACATATACCCTTTTCTATATTCGATCATGATTGTGAATCTCGATGTGATGCAATAGCAACTCTAACGATGTTCGTATTTTAAAAATTAATAAAGGTGTGAAATTTTTGTTTGAATGTCGCCTAATTTTTTGCCATTTAATTTTAATTAATATCGTTACCTTGACATGTGCGAAATGATGCGCATAACTTACTATATCTGATAATGTTGCGTAGATCTCATTAATGATGATGTTAATAGTGAAAAGTTCACTGGAAAAAGAAACAGCAATTTCATATTGCCAGTTGTGTAATCAGTAGGGGGCGGACACGAGCGGTTGATGACTAATCGCCCATGGGCGTACTATTGAAATGTTGTATTTCTAAAGAGGTTTTAATTTTATTTATATAATTGGATAACAAGTGGCTGGTGATCTATAAAATACAAAATACCTTATTATTTGTTTATTTTCTCTTCTGTAAGACTTATTCTCTTTGAATTAAGTACATCCTTGTAGATAGAAAACGTCCTTTCTACATCGCAACTAGTTATAGGTGCGTACTGGAAATATTCTTTTATTTCAGCGTATTTAGCATACACAATTGCCGCAATGTTATTAAATCTGGATTTCTATTAAAAACTGCGTCAACTTTTGCCGAAGGCCACATCTGAAGTCACTTGGAATACTTTTGAAATTATTAATAGCCCGCATCTAATGTGGTTAATCCATATTTTAATTTGAGATTTCGATTTTCAAAATATGTGATTAGTTTAGGCAAATTTCCAAAATGTTCCTGAAGGAATAACAACTGATTTTTTAAATTTGGGATTTGTGTTAGTTTCTTGCACTCAGAAATACTTCGAGCATCGTCATTTAAACATGTAACGAAATTTTGTAAACTATCGAAATTCTCTGCATAAAAAATATTTCTGTGTATGTTTTAGCAAAGCTAAGTGACGAACGTGCGATATTTTGGTATTCTGTAACGATATTTTACAGACTTTGTAATAAATTTCGGAATCACTGACACTTCACTTTCATATCAGAAAAACTAACATAAACAACGTTCTAGATCTCAATAAATGACAACTAAAAATGTACGCGATGTTATTGAAACTAAACAAAATCCAGTGCACATTTACGTCTAGATAATTGGGAGAAGTCGATTCAAAAACCGATATTAAACAGACTATTACAAAAATTACGAAGTACGTAATTAACAGACAAAACAATGAAAAAACGAAACTAACGTAAGTATGAATGAAAATTTTATTTCTCTTGCGAAATATAAGGTAAATATAATAAATTTTAAAAACCCCTCACGCACCTATCTACGCCGATGAAAAAATGATTTTACTCATAAATTCCTTATTTTATGGGCATTTTTGCTCTCATTCTCGGGCACTTCTCGGGCGTAAACAGATGTTGCAGTTCACCATATAAATTAGTGCTATTCAGTAAGCGTGTGTTGTTTACATTATTTCTTTGCTCCGTTGTAACTTCGTCGTAGTTTAAACCGCGTTGACACTTGCGGGAAAACATCAAAATTGACGGACAAAATGGCGTCTAAAGTATACACGATGTGCCACCATTCAATATGGAGGTCGTTCGGCACAGGTGACAATGACATCTCGAAGTCCACGTTAAGTTGACGTTAATGTCACAGGAAACGTCAGAATTGATGAAACTATTGATGTTAAATTTATTATAAACATTTTTAAAATCGCTACACGATACAAAAGTGACAGTTTGATATTTTATTTGCTACAGTTAAATGTGAAAATAAACAGATTTTGTAAATTATGGTAGAAATAATCAAAGATGCGGTGAAATATAAGTAACAAAAGAATTTAAGAAGAAGACTGGCACTACAGATGATATCATCTCTTCTTAGGTGATTGAGTTATTCGTTCATCAACTTCTGCGATAATTTCAGCTCTCTGTTTTATTCGTTTGCCACGACATGGTTTTGAAATTACAGTCTGAAACCTTTGTGACTTATTATGAACATTTTTAAGTACCTACACGATACAAAAATGTTTTATGTTTTATTTACTATTGTTAATATAATATTTTTAAATAATTAATCCATGCTTTTGAGAGTACGCAACGCGTTTATCATATGCTACTTATTATTCGGTTCCTTGAATAATTATAGTAATGAAATATGTGACTGTATATTCTTGTTCGTTTGTTTACAGATTAAGCCTGAAGAAATCACTCAGTTTGTTATGATAGATCCAATAGAAGCACATTAACTTTTAACTATACTCATATAAACGTAATCAGTGTGTATCTAGTGAATCCATATATATACATATTCATATAAGCAATTGTAAACGATTATATCGAATGTCAAAATAGCACAATGACCAACATTAACAAACAAACAAAGATGATTAAGCAGTAACGGATCATTTTTTATCGGGGAAAATTGCATTTCCGTTTCTTTAATGGATGCACACTGCATTGTCGCTCTTAACTATACGTATTTCAACGTAGATGCTTTCATAGTCACCGGAAATGAAAAAGTTCCCTATAATTTCTTCAATAAAAAGCAGTAGGAGGTAGAGATATTAAATCGTGTATAATTTACAGGTCTGATGGTGACACGGTCAAGTAAGCACAAGACCAAATTGCTAAGATTTGCTTTGAACAAATTTATTTCCGATTTGAATGAGTTTTACTGAGAAATAGGGAAATCCCTGAAGTTCCCACTATTAGAGGATATAATTATGAAATGTATAGCTTGGTGTTTCTTTTTACTTATTTACACTATTAACAAATCTGTATAACATGTATAATTTGCAAGTTATTTGCAAAAAAATTGCTATTCATTTAAGAGCAAAAGTGTTTCTTCAGGTCCGAATTGTGTCATTTTACTTTCTTATACGTAGAAGGAAGTATAGTGGTGATGAAAATTTTCGACCTCCAGATTTTTGCATATGTCCACGTTTTGAAGTCCCCTGATACCGAAGAAGTGGTTTTTAAAAATGTATCTCTTCTCAAATGTAATCAAAATTAAATTGGAGAACAGTTTTATTAAAAAAGTTTTTCGAAATTCCTACAAGAAGTAGCTTTTTATTCTTATCGAAAATCAGTTTTTTGCAAGTCATGCTTTCTGGGCAGGTAAATAACGCGCATAAAATTACTTAAAACTTAATTTTCAATACCTTTTATATAAAAAAAAATTCAAAATTCGGACCGAAAATAACACTTTTACTCTTACGGAATAACGACTTTTTGCATATATGTCGTAAATTATGCATTCTATATATGTATTTAGAGCTGAATTTGGAAATTTATTAAGAGTACTCAAAATAATATTTTGAATAATTTGTGTATAAAAAAATTCCTAAAATTTGGACTTGAAGTAACACATTTACATGTTTATTTTTTTTAAGAAGAACAACGTTTGTATAATTTGAAGTAACACATTTACATGTTTATTTTTTTTAAGAAGAACAACGTTTGTATAATTTGAAACTCACAAAATTTGCTTCAATCCAGCTTTAAATACTTTTGCCCTTAAATCCAATAAATAATAAATCTGTGTAGAATGTATAACCAGCCAGATGAACATCTACTCAGATCTCAAGAAGAAGATTATACTCGTAAATACGTTTGTTACTGATAGCTTTACTCGTTTGGCCGCGTGGTCCCACACACAGAGATAGAGAGAGAAAGTAATTACTTGCTTAATTCTCTTTAGATTCTAGTAAGTGGTATGCAATCTGTTACCTAAACAGATAGCTGGTAAACAACCCTCATGTTGGTATAGTTCTTTCAACGATATTGCGACCCGATACTTTATTGCATATTAGGACTATCTCAAACCTTTGCAACTATTTATAAGTGTCTATTACGTACACAATGGAAGAATCGATACCCAACAGCGACTGTATTAAACAAAAGTTACACAATGCTCATGTATTATATATTTATCTAAGAATACAATAGAATAGTATATATTCAATATTTCAAAACAACACATTATATATTTATTAAGTTATCGTAGCGTGTTTCTCATATCAACTACTTTTATTGCATACCACCTGCCGTGTTCAAGCGGGCTGTGTGAGCTTGCATTTGCACATTTCGGGTTTTCAAAACAATAAACATACCTCCAGCTGTGGTCAGGTCCTTTTTTGTAATCCTTTTGTCAGGTCGCTATATCGTTGAAAGAACTACAGAATATGTCATTTTATATTCTAAAACAGGCAACACTTCGAATCAAAACGCCCATCATTCATAATTTTCTCTTCACCGATAGTCAATACGAAAACACGTGTTCACCTTACCATTCATTTCGTTCACTTCAATTAAAACCTAATTTTATTACTATTATCACTAATTAGACATCATTTTCATATTATTACGATATAAATCCATATATCACCAGCAGACTCTCATATATGCACTTGCTGCCCACATTATCTTGTATCTGGCGACTTGTTTCAATTAATTTCTTCCCGTGACTGCTCTTAAATAAAGTTAATGAGACAGTTTCAATCTGCAAGCTTATCTTTAACTGTTGCATATTAAGTGCTTTATGCGTTAATTTCGCTTGAGTCTTTCGCGTCAATCTGGTCAATGTCCAGGCATTTTTTTTACTTTCAACGAGAATATGCGATCGCTTCAAATGACGTTAATGACACTCTCCTCATGCTGCGTGAGTATGTGCAAAGTGGATTACGTTATTAAAAGAGGTATATGTTTACTTATGTGTTGTAACAGTACATAAATCAGGGGCTGACGATATTTTGGAAACAAAGTCGTCGTGTCTATAGATTACTGCTTGTTGTAGTTTTCGAAGAAACATGGTTAATTTCAATTGTTAAGAACTTGATTTATAATAAAACACCATTTTCAAAGCAGCTTATCTTAACGGATAGTTTGTAAACCAGAAATCTTTCTTTAAACAAATAAATAGCTCGTGTAAATTCCATTGCAGTATTGTCATTGATCCGTGTTTAGTCATGCCGAATGCATCTCATAAATCTTTCAACGTACGGCTCTTGTTAAATAGTGTTGGTGTTAAATGCAGCTTTCCAATGACGCTAAGAAATAAACGGGAGTTCCTTGAATAAATTTTTTTATGGATCACTTTTGTTTTTACTTTCTTATACGTAGTATAAGGAAGTATTGTGATGATGAAAATTTTCGACCTCGAGATTTTTGCAGATGTCCACGTTTTGAACTCCCCTGATACCGAAAAAGTGATTTTTAAAAAATGTCTTGTGTGTCTGTGTCTCTCTCTCTCTGTGTGTGTGTGTGACCACGATAGCGGTCAAACCGCAGTAGATATCAATTCCAAATTTTGTATTTACGTGTATAATCTCCCTCTTGAGATCTGATTAGTTTTTCAGTAAAATCGATAGACCGGAAGTAGTAGTTTACTTCAGCGAAAAAATCGAATTTTGCCAATATTTCGTCAACTACTAAGTTTAAACAAATTTATAAAGAATTCATATATACTTAAAATTAAAATTGCGAATAATTTTATTTAAAAAGTTCTTCGAAATTCCTACCGGAAGTAGGTCTTTTACTCTTATCGCAAATCAGTTTTTTGCGAATATTTCTCAAGTTTTGCTTTTTAGACAAGTACGTTACGAGTATAAAAGTATTTAAAACATAATTTTCAATATCTTTTGTATAAAAAAAATTTCAAAATTTAGACCGGAAGTACCACTTTTACGATTTTTTGCAAATATGTCGTACGTTATGCATTCTATATATATTTATCAGGAGTATAAAAGTATTTAGAACTGGATTTGCAATATTTTTTGTATATATGAAATTTCAAAATTCGGACCGGAAGTAGCACTTTTACTCTTATTGAGTAGCACTTTTTTGATAATATCTTGCAAAGTATGCATTCTATAGAGATTTATTAATAGAATACAAGTACTTAGAATAGGATTTTGAATAATTTTTGTATAAAAAAATTCATAAATTCTATAATTTGAAACGCTCAAACGTATAAGAAAGTCGTGTGGTGGCCACACCTCATTTTTTCTTTTCTGTTCAAAGAAATAAAAACCATCGGCGATCTTCAATTGCATTTTTATTCCTAAAAGAATTTATAAAGAAGTAAATGTAAATTTGGACCAAAAAAAAATATTTAAAGTAATAGACTTGACTTATATAAGACCAACTTGTAATAAACTACTCAAAAATGAATAGGGAATTAGATCTTTTTTTAACAGATCTAATTACCTAATTCGATCAAATTTAAAGTATTTTCTCAAACTATAGATAAATTAGAAGGCCCACAGTCGTTTGTGCACATTTTATTTGGTAAATTTCTTTTCTGTGTGATAAAATATTGAATCTTGTATTTTAACCTTAAATTAATTTAGAATACAAAATTATAAAAATCGCATTTATTGAGAAATATTATTCATTTTATACGTCATTTCACATTTTCACGATGCCAAGACGTCATTTAAATAAAGAAACTTTTGATTTAATAGCGTTATTGCATCAGCGAGGGCAATCTGGAGCAGAAATTGTCGCAATTTTTAATGTGTCTCCAAGTGTTGTTAGTAGGGCTCTAACAAGATTCCAATAGACAGTATCTGCAAGGAGAAGACCCTGTAGTGGATCTGAGAGGAAAACAAATCAGAGACAAGACCGCTACATACGAATTCAGACATGGATGAATCCGTTTAGAAGTGCTGTATGGTTGCAAACACAGTTACGTGCCGCCACTGGAGTTAGAGTTTCGGATCAAACCATCAGAAACCGTCTGAGGGAAATGGATCTTCATAGCTGCAGGCCTGTGAGACGCCCAAAATTAACTAATGCCAACAGAATGGCTAGAAGAGCTTGGGTTAACCAACGACTAGCAGAAAATTTTCAATGGGAGCATGGTTTATACACCGATGAATCCAGATTCTGCTTATTTAGCGATAATCGAAGAGTAAGGGTCTGGAGAACTCGAGGAGACCGTTATAGACGCGAGTTTGCAAAAGCTGTGGTGCCTTTTGGCGGCGGTGGTATCATGGTGTGGGCGGGCATTAGTTTGAATGAACGTACGAACCTCCATCTCTTTGAAAACAATGTCAATGGACACATATACAGAGATGACATTATTCAGCAATATGTGGTCGACTTTCGTGAGGTTGTGGATGAAAACATGGTTTTTATTGATGATAATGCACGACCTCATCGTGCACAAATTGTAATGCAAGCATTAATGACCTCCATATTAACCATCTACCTTTACCACCAACGTCTCCCGACTTGAATCCAATTGAGCACATTTGGGACAGACTTCAAGATCAGCTCAACGAATATAATCCACCCCCAGTTAACGTGCAACACTTGCGGGAAATTTTACCGCTGTGTTGGAGAAGAGTGTCACAAGAACACAGTAATAATTGCATTATGAGTATGCCTCGAAGATGTACAGCTGTGAGAGATGTACGTGGCCATTATACACGATATTAGAATTAATTGTTACAGAAAAATGTTTATTTTAGCTATTGATAAAAAAGTTGCTTATTTCATAATTGATAATTTCTTAGTAATCTAACGATTTTTCTGAATAAATATACTTGAAAATTTTAAATTGTTGTGTACAATTATGTATCTAATATAATACACTACAAATATTTACCCATATTTTCTATAAAATACATAAAAGTCAAAATTCCTTATTCATTTTTGAGTAGTTTAAGTGGTATTGAGAACAATTGTTAAAACAGTTACTGCTGTCGAGATATTAGAAAGTAGGAATTATATATTTGTAATTATAGCTTTTTGGAAAGCTGTATATTTGCAGTGATAACAAAAAACAGTTTTTTCTCATCTGTTTCACTAGATCAGCATTTATTTCTTGTTCTTATTCGTTATCGCTGGACTGGTTTCCCTTATTTGATTCTCTGCTGCTTTCCTTTTTCATCACTTTAAATAAGGTAATATGATAAATAAAATAGCTTTAAATAAAAAAAAAAAGTGTTTTACGTAATCGCAGAAGCCGCACTAGCTCTGAAGATGCCCCATAAGATAGCGGACAAATCATCGGCAACAGACGTAAAGACGACGTGACCATTTCAACCCAGAAAAAAAGAAGTTCTGAACGACAACCATGAAAGTCCTTAGAGGCAAGCAATTTTCTATAAACCTTGGTCTTGGTCTCATTGTCTCAGGCGGTTCAGTTCGTTTTCATTTTCTTCTTACTTCTTTCTTAGAGATTGTTGTATTTATTTGCCAGTTTGGTTGCTTCTTCAATTCCTTTTTGTTATTTATCTCTCTTCTCCAATCGGCGATACTCATTTTTATTTATGTACTTCGTTTCAGGTGTAGCCAAATTAACTCGAACTTTGGGTTTTTAAATACTTTACAATGTCTTTTCCATATATCAGCTTCTTCAACTCACACTTCACGAGTGGTCTATATCCCTCCTGTTGTGTCACGTTTGACCCCATTATTCCTCAGAGAATTTTAATTTTCCATTCGGTGGCTTTCCTCCATTCTTTTCTGTTGCTTATCTCTCTATCTATCTTTCCCATCTATCAGCTTCTTCAACTCACAATTCGTAAGTGGTCTATACCCCTCCCTTTGTGCCATGTTTGCCCTCATTAATCCTCATAGAATTTTATTTTTTCCGTTTTATTACCGCAGATATTTATTTCTATTCATGGCCCCGTATATCTGTTCTTCCTTCACATCCAGCTTCCAGCACCCTCTTAGTTTGTTTCTTATTGGCCTCCCTCCATTTAAGAAGTTCTCGTCTCTTTTTTTGGAGATGCCCCAACCAACTCAAACTTTGGAATTTTATATACTTCACAATAGCTACCCCATTCTATTAATGGCCTCGTATATCTGTTCTTCCCTACTATCTTCCGCCACCCTCTTAGTTTGTTTCATATTGGCCTCCCTCCATTTAAGTAGTTCTCTTCTTTGACTATGCCCAAACAAACTCGAACTTTGGGCTTTTGGATACTTTACAATGGCTACTCATCGATCACTTTCTTTATCTCATAGAGTTCACGAGTGATCTATTATACCCCGCCTCTTGTGCCTCTTTTGGTCCCATTATACTTCTCAAAATTTTACGTTCCATTATTTGCAATTTTTCTTCATCTTCCTGAAATACATTGTTTTAATTGCGCAGGTTATAATTGCTTCAGTTATTTATTGTCTTGTATTGTTTTTTACTTTATGGAACGTGTATTCCACAATATCTATTTCTCCCGAGTGCGTTGTCTTGAACTCATCATATATTTTGGTCTTTACTGGTTTATATTTTGATATCCACTTCATTGTTTCATGAAAATTCTCCCGGCATTTGCAGCGTGTGTTTGTTGACCCGGGATGTGTCATGCGTAACTATTGGCAATTCCGTGCAATTCCAAATTCACTGTCGAATAAGCCGTATTACTTTCGTTTCAATGACTTTTTAGGATAGTAACTTAAGAGTTTGTCATATTAACGGTAATTTAGTACCGGATTCTACTGAGTAGATTGGATTAGGAGATATTTCGGTTGTTTTACTAAGAAGCATTTGATTATATCGAGTCGAAGCTCCCCCAACGACTTTTGATGCCAGGTATTTGCACAGTTAGATTATTTAAGCACTAAGAATCTGGAAACTCTGGGATTTTTCAGGCTTAATTGTTCGAAGATTTATTGCCCTGTACAAATCAGGTATTTTTTGGCGACTTCTGTGAAGCTTAATTTATTAAATTTTCTGTAAAATATACGACGCCTCGGGATTGTTAAGCTCAAATATTCTTCACCTCATGTTTAACCTTTGATCGTTGAATATATTAAGTATCTTTGATAATTGTTTTTTTATATTATTTTAAAGGGAACTCGTAAACCTGATAAGATCTGGGTACATTTATTAACCTAATTTGGGAGCATTTTAATTACTTCGTGCTAAAATTAATCACCATTTAGAGAGTAGTACCAGTCCCTGTAACGTATTTTTCCTAGTCTATCAAGTGGAACCTCTGGAGTCGAACTCTGTTTTCTGCTTTATCACTTGCTACAGATCAGTTTAGAATACATATATGTTTTCTAGTTCATAATTGGTAAACTTTCAACTCGATTATTATAAATTATAAATTTTTATCCCCGTGAATAATAGCTATTATGCGCGAGTAGAAGACTATACTTTCTCCACGACTATACGAAAAAAAAAATAATAATAAATTACTGACGAGATTTTAAATGCGAAATGTCAATAACAAATATTTGACGTTTTAAAATGTAAGAACTTTTTTCACGATTACTATGCGACCGCGTTTGATGTTTTTAGTAAGCGAATCTGATTCGATTATTTGCCCGTGGATTCCGTAAATACGAGGGCGTGATTTTTCGAGAGGGTATGGATTCCAGTTTGGAATCTACGGGGTATGGAATTTATGTTATTATTCAATTTAATATTCAATAGGAACGCATAGATTATTCAATAGTCGTGGAGAAAATAATTTATCCTTGACAAATTTTATTAGAAGTTAATTATCAATTATTGTCTCGCAGGCAGATGTTCTTTTCATTAGTTAATTTAAATAATTACTTTCATTCTGTGAAGATAGAACGTAAATTATTTATTGATCGATGTAAAATCGACAAGTTTCCAATCAAACAAATCGATAATTTTATATGTAAATCTAGTTTTGTATTTGAAGGGACGTTAGTGGAACCCTAACCAGTATAAAAAAAAATATGCTTGCCGTGTAAAAAATGCAGAGGGCCTAAGTGGCAGTATATTAGGAGCCAGGTTGCGTAATCAAAATTGTTCCAAAACACCATATAACATGAATGAAAATAGTAAAATATTGAAACACGAAAACCAAAAACAAGGATAATTACAGCTTCGCTAGGACACTCAGTATATAAGTAATAAAAAACGTACGTCACAAAAACACATTGTGTAGGGCAAACCAATAAAGTAGAGTGGGCGTGATCAAGTCTAAATCACAAGCTACCTACTTTAGTGGATCTATATTGTTTCTAAAATACATCGAATGTAAAATAAAGAATATTAATGTGGTACATTAGTGTTTTATAATCTTTGCAAGACCGTTAAATTGAGCAATGCTCTTCGTCCTTTCAACTTGCTTGTTTGGAAAGAGTAAAATGGCTCTATTCCCCCATGTATATTCTATGTACATAAATATGTTATTACTGTCAAGTATCCTCCATACGAAACTTTAATATTTGTCGCCAAAAACGTGTCTACCACGAAACAGTTTTAAATCAATCATTACCACCCATTAACTTCACTTAATTTCATATATGTATGCGTCACTGCAAAAACTGCATAAAACACTTCTCCGAAAGTGCAAAGACGTCAAGCAGGCACTCATATCACGCATTTGTGTTTGCACATATGCTCATGTATTTGTTTCCACAAGCTTTTTGTATAAAGCATCCGTGACCGGCACTAACTTTCGAGTTCTCTGAGTACTAAAGTCAAAGTAGACGTTTAACAACAAGGCATGCAGCCGCCACACAAGAAGAAAATACTCGACGTAGTCTGCGTTTATTTGCTTCAATACGTGATGACTTCTGGATCGTCAACTCCTTCGGGTCGAGTTAAAATTTATTTATTCTTCGCGTGCCTACGAGGGTGGATCACTAAATAGCGGACGCAGGGTTTTGACAATTTTTTTTCAACGTAATCTCTTTTCACGTCGATGCACTTTTCCCATTTCTTTAACCAATACGATTTGTCAAACTCGTCAAAATTCGCTTCTATCTCGGCGATAACCCCCTCGTTTGAACTGATTTTTCCCCCGAGCCATGTTTTCATCTTGGGCAACAGAAAAAAAATCGCAGGGAACCAAGTCAGGCAAATATGGTGGGCGCGGGTGCAATTCATAGCGCATTTCATACAATTTGGTCGAGAAAATTCTGGATGAATGTGCTGCTGCTTTATCATGGCGAAACAACACTTTTTGCTTACCAAAATAGGGACGTGTCTTCTTCAATTTCTTTTTTCGAATCGGTCCAATAATTTACCGTAGTAGTGTCCCGTGATCGTTCCTCCTTTCTGCAAAAAGTTCATGAGGATTATGCCCTTCGAGATCAAAAATAAATATTCGTCATGACATGACATGGGACACTTCTTAGGAGAAGATTCATCCGGAAAAATCCATCGTTTCGACTGTTGTCTTGTCTATGGCTTGCAATAACGTATCCATGTTTCATCGACGGTGCCAACTCGACGCAGAAACTCTTATAAATTTCTCTTAAAGAGATCCAAACACTGCTTCGATATTGACAGCCGTATCTGTTTATTGTTCACCGTTAGAAATCGTGGCACCCATCGGGTGGGTCATATTTCACTTATAACGTAAAATATTGATTGCCATTCCGTTCTACGCGCCTAAGGTTTCTGTTACATCGCGCAGTTTAGTTCGGCAATCAGCGAGAACCATGTCACAGACTTTTTAGACTAATGTTTGTATAGGAAAATATTAAATTTAGGACCGGAAAAGTTTCTTGCAAACATTTGGCAAAAATTATGTGCTCTATCAAGAACACGAAAGTATTTTACGCTTCAACTTTGAATACATAATTTGTATATGAAAAAAAATTCAAAATCCGGACCGAAAGGAACACTTTCGCACTTATCTATTATAATAGCAGTTTTTTTTTTTACAAATATCTCGCAAATTATGCATTCTATATGGATTTATTAAGAGTATAAAAGTATTTAGAGTTGGAGATGGAGTGATTTTTGTATAAAAAAAAATTTGAAAATTCGGACCGGAAGTAACACTTTTACATACAGGTTTCTTCAGAAGATGAAGTATTTGAAACTTAATTTGGAACAAATTTTATATAAAGAAAGTCTTGTGGTGACTACACCTACTTTTTTGCTTTCTTATGTTGTGTAAGGAAGCGAAAAAATTTGACCTCGAGATCTTTGCAGATGTCCACGTTTCGAAGTTCTTTAATACCTAAAAAGTGGTTTTTATAAACATGTGTCCGTATGTCTGTTTGCCACCCCCTCTCTTTCTCTCTCTCACTCTCACGGCCAAACTTTACATTTACGATTATAATCTTCATATTGATCTGCGACATATTGCTGTGACCTTCAAATTATATAAAAATAAAAAGGTTAAAAATTAGCTTAATTGGTGAAAAAGAACATTAATTTTACTTTTAAAACGTTTATTTTTAAGATGTAGGCATTAAATAAAAATGTATACTAGGAAGCACAATGTGTTGCCTATATTTAAAAAAGGGAAAAATCCTGTATTAAGAATAAATATATAATATAGAAATTAAGTTGAATAAATACTAAATAATTTAGGTATAAAACAAACACAAAGTAAATCTATGCATTCTATATTTTGTAAAGAAGAGAAACGCGAAATATGGTTTGTATATAAAGAGACAGAACCAAATTTATCACAAGGCGTTAGAACAGCTTTAAACATTTTAAGAAATTGACCATTATTTAAAAACAAAAATATATTGAAACAAGAGAGAAACAAGAGAGAGAAAAAATTTGTATTTCGAGCTACAAAAACGTAAAAAATCTTCAAAGAAATAAATTCTTCATGGTAGCGAATATAAAAGTAGGGTGAACATACACTAGTTTGCGACTTACCATATACTTAAATGTATTAATTATTAGAGATATAAGCTCTACACAAACATTATAACCCAAATGGGTATAAATGTTTCTCTTTATTATTACATATATATTAAACAAAAATAGATGTAGAAACAATATAGCAAGGCTATTCATGAATAATTTTCTAATAAAGATATAAATATAATTTATATATGAGATTTAAACTTTTCTTTTAATTTGTAACCTTATGCCACACAAAACCAGAAAACGAAGAAGCTAAAATCACTGTAAGAACTCATAAGAAATTTTAAAATATCATGCTGATCAGGAACTAGCTTATGATTAAGACTATAATAATTTTATAATAAAAATTATCATTTATTTAAATTATTCAAATTATTGAGGATACAGCATATATTTTATGGCGCCCAACGTGGGGCAAAATGTTACATTTTATCTCAAATAAGCAATTTACCATTTTGTATTTATGTAGCAGTCACTACAGCAATATGTCTAGTTCGGGTGTACTCTAGGGATATAATTTGAGACCACTTGTTTTTATTCTTTTTATTGATGATCTTTTGATTTCACCGACTTCTCCTGTTTATGCTGATGAGTTGAAAATAAATATAAATATTTCAACACCCGACGATACACTTTTAATGCAAAGAGATGTTGATGTTTTAAAACAGTGGTGCATTAACAATTGATTAGTATTGAATATTCCTAAATGTTGCTATACAACAACATTTACCATAAAACTGTCAACTTTTACATGTCACTACGATATTCATGGACAACCTCTCTTTAAAGTAAATCTTATTTAGACTTGGGCGTATTATTTCTCGAATGGCTATTATCTGTATGAGGATATCTTTAGCGACACAATTGATAAATTTTTGAAAATTTTTTTCCCCGAAATGTCCACCTTTACTCCCATCGACAGATAGTTTTTTCAAATATCTTGCAAATTATGTGTTCTATGCATACGGGTGGTGTCCATACCTCATCTTTTTAAATTGTGAGCATTTATGTAAATTTAACAGACAATTTCGGGAGATGCAAAAGCGACACCGAATAAGAATATTATTTTGGACTTGCAAAATATACGCGATTGGCTGATAATTTCAGACAATTGCTTTGCCAGCTCGTGTGAAGTTATAATTTATCTTTGCTATTAAAAAAAAAAATTGTACCAGTATTAAAAGAGAATTGACGCGTCGATTGTGTACCTATATTATAACTAACAAAAGAGGCCTTCTAATGGATTCTTGGGGAACACCACCACTAGTTCGTTTTGGAATTTTTATAATCTACTAATTGTTATACTACTGCTTTTAATTTTAATGATAATCCTCTTATTCCGAAGAATTCTAATTTAGCTTCAAGTCAAACAATACAAATTTAGATAATTATACATTAAAAATAATAACGCAATATTAAAGTTCGTCCGTATACTAGATTACGTGACCGTTGTGAAATATACTTAATTTAAATAACTAAATTTCTGACACGCTGTTAAACAGGAGAATTATGTCACACAATTCTCGTGTGTTTATTTACCAAATGAAACACTGCTAATGTTTACGCAACATCGACTGGAAAAATATTCACAACATTTGTTATAATTATGAATTTTTCGATAATGCTCTTCGGAAAAGTTTTATTAATACATCACCATATTTCTTTGTTAGCTAAATATTTATGATCGCATACTTTATTACCTTATTTTCCTTGAAAATCAAAACATATCGGCATAAATATGCTAGCGTCCTGGAATGGTGGTGTCTGGACATGAGAATGTTTGGAATAAGTCAGAGGAATGTGATGCAGATATACTTATTTGGTTATGTATCGGATCGAAATATACACATTTTCTGAAATCTGGCCGTGTGGTACTTCACTTCGATTTCATAAGAAAAATCGAGTTTTATTTCTATAAAGCAATATATATTACAATAATAATTACTGTTATTACATTCAGTCACTACAAATACGTCTTCTCTAACTGCTCTTACAGATACATTTAGTATCACTAATCTATTAATTGTTACGGTCTAAAATTCCACCTGTATTAATAATTTTTTACATCACATTACTCGAATTTTTGTTAATTATTATTAATAACTGCCTATCTTTGTAGCATGGTTTCTTTTGCTGGTTTTATACTTTTGTGCACGTCCTATTATGTTAAACAAGTAATAAATTCTTCATTTTAGATAAGCTCCCTCCGTTAATTAGCACTTCTGCTGTCATCGATTCTTAAAAAGTCTGGAATAATTTTTAATGTGATTTTCTGCCATAATTATGTATTAAATACCATTTCTCTGTTTATATTTTATTAGCCGTACTTTTCGCGCATGTAAACCTCTATGATGTTACCTTTGGCCACTTCGAAGTATCTTCAATACTTTTATTTTATCGTTTCTAAAGGGAATTTGGGTAATTAGTCGTGCAAATTGATTTCACGCGCGCTTTAATTTGATTGTGATATTTTGTGATATTTCGAATATATGGTGTAGTAATTATGGTAGTACAGCCGGACTTTACCTGCAATCAATTTATGAGGAGATTGCATCGATTGCCAGTAAGGAGTGTTCCTTTTTATTGAAGACAACATCTCTATTAGGCTGATCTCTTAAGTACATAAGGTTTTATTTATCGAGAACATCAGCACTTGTGAAGTAATACACACCTACCCCGAAGGTTGGAAGTTTCCCTTTCAGTAAGGTATTTATTTTCTCGATATTTATATTAATTATTGTATTGTACCACGTGCTAATTATTTTTTTACTCTTTGCTCTTTTGGTAATTATCCTTTCGTTTTAATTTTTTTTTAAAGGGAATTAGTAGATGCTGTTCATTTAATAATGAGTTGGATTCCATTGAGATTCAGATGAAGTGCTAGGTGTTTATGAATTAGAAAAAGTGAGAATTGATGTATTGAATGACGCGATGAGATAAGGATGAGAAAGCCATAAATCATAACAATGAATTTGGGCTCTAACTAATTTAGTGAGGTATTTCAGTGTTTAGTGTGGGAAATCAGTGTATTTCCTTCTAGAAAATAAAGGGTCCTAAGAGACGCAATTGGGTTCATTTTAAATAATAAGTTTGTTTAGTTTAAAATTTCCAGAATTAAATTAATAGATGGTCTCAGACCATTACTAACATTGCAAACTGCCTTACGACACAAATAAAAGAAATATACATCTAACAACTTTCTAACAGACAAATCTTTTGAATACGCCATGATTTAACGATTAAGTTCGAGTTATGTATACAAGCAATGTCCGGCATATAATAACTAACATCTAACATATAATTTATTGATTTAGGCTATCGTTAAGACCTTTTAAATTCAAATTAATCAAGTGAGATTGGACATACCTAGCATTTCGCTATTCAACTATTTGTCTATCTTTATATAAAAACTTTCACCAGATTAGTCCGCGAGCGAAACAAAGAGAATCACAACGTCTCGCCCGAAGTAGATATTCGAATTTTATTAATGCCTCGGCGAGGAGGCGATGTGACTCACCCACCTCGGAGGTGGGTTATGCACACCGATTAAACTATGAAAACGAAGTCGGTCAACACCTCGTGCCGTTCTCGGACCGATATCATTGCGAAATGGCATTCCATACGTATTGTTCGTTCGTTTTGGTTTTCTCATAGCTGGCGCCATTAAGTCAATGCGTTAGTGTGGGCGTAATGATGCAATTGTGACGACAGTCGGGTGAAAGACCAAGAAGACAAAAGGACGGAGGTTGGTTGATTTTAGTGAAACAGTTGCTAAAGAATTACCACGACTACCCACCATCAGACGTAATAAAAGTGCTTTTGCGTAAGGTAGAAGTGCCAGGAAAAAATTTATACGGATTGCATAAGATGTATCCATAGATATACAGAAATAAGATGAGTGAAATTACGAGAATCAATTCTTATTTATTCGAAAATAAAAATAATAACACTCGATTAGATATGAAGATGATTTGGCGGAAGGTGAGATTGCTTAACTGGAAGTCTGAAGGAGCTAGATCCTTTGAATACGTGGTTGGAGTGGGGTACATCCTGAAAACATAATTCATCCAGTTATTCTCCAACAATGCTACTAGTGTGTGACGAGAGCGCCCTCTTCAAGTCGCAAGTTTGAGCACAGAATCGTAATTTTGGGATAAAATTTGCATTCTAAATCAATTAATTTGTTATTTATTTACTGTTGGACACTATGTGTCATCTTCTGGTGGTATCCTTTAGTCAGACTTATCAACATATAATACAAATTTTCTGTTATATTGGAACTTCCTTAGTAAATTGTTTTAGTGCTCGGATTTGTTTCTAATTTCATTAAATTTCCGAATTTCGTACCTTCTTCGTCCTACAATTCTTTTGTTTTCTCCTTTATTAAAGCGTGTACCATTTTTACCTATACACTGCGCGCAGGTCTGTCTCGTAACTTGAGTGTGTGACCGTTGAGTACTTTGTCTTTGACTTCGTCACTGAAAACACTAATTCTAGGTCCCGTTAGTAAGTAAAGGAGGAACGGCCTTTACGTTCTCATAGTCGATTTTAGGTGGTATACTAGTGCTATAGTAAATGGGATTAGAAGTGCCATAGTAAATGGGATTAGAAGTGCCATAGTACATGGGATTAGAAGTGCCATAATAAATGGTGTTAGAAGTGCCATAGTAAGAAGTAAATATTTATTGTATTGATTTTCATTTTTATTGTAAGAAATCACTGGATTTACTTCGGATTATCAATTAGTGATTTTCGGCTAGCGTGGATTGGGTAAGCTCTTGTTTTAGTTACTTTTCGTGGGTACCTCGTTCATTTCTTTATTTAACACTCAACCATAATCCTTTCCGCAACTGGCGAGAAGATTTCCTGGGATTTTGTGTAAGAAATATTTGTATTGCAGCAGTTTCGGTGTGTTTTTCAGACAAAGGTATCTCATTTTTTTGAAGGCATATACAAGCAAACTGAAAATCTGAAAATGTATTAGGGTTGCAACTGAATATATTGGCAACGAAAAATAACTTTGTATTTTTATTTTCTCTCCTTTTCCCCCATTCTGTAAAAACGCTTCATCGTAGAATAAATACGAGGCATATATTTTCCAGACTGTATACTGGCAGTTCTGCTCCTGCAATAATAATCGAACAGCTGCACCATAACGGATGAATGTGCGCATTCTTCACACACATTCTTAAGACCCAAATTAGTAGGGAGTGTCAGAAATAATAAATGAGAAATGCATTATCTCTAACGAGCTTTCGCTCCCGTGATTGAGTGTCATAAGTTCGATTAAGAATGTACAAAATAATATATGCTTGTCATTACTATCCATTGTGTTTAAAAATATTAGCATCCATCCGTTTAGTGGTGTTCTATAATAAGTTAATGTCGCGGGTTTTATTAAAATCTTGTTGATATCAGTGTAATTTAAATTTAAAAAATCGTTTTAAAAGTTTAAACTTTAAGTTTTCAATATACATAATTCAGTATATTTCTAGATATGTTTTTAGTGCAAAACAAGGATACTTTATATAAAGCAGTATAAAAAAGAAATCCTGTAGATCGGTCATGAGCAATATGACCATTAGCTACATTCATATAATCATCTATATGTACAAGATATTTATAAAACATTTATTGATTATATATGATCATTTAAGAATATATATTTGGTACAAATAATTTTCACCAGGATAAGATTGTTAAGAATTAATCATGGAATTTAATGAGTTATATGAAGACTTAAGAGTAAAGACTAAATTTAATTTAAGGACTTCTAGCATGATATTTCATTTTATTTATTTTTCTAAATTTTGTAAAATCATCGGAGAATATAATCTCATAGATAAATAGCTATTTTAGCGTAGTTGTTTACTTGGTGATATCACTTTTCAACATGAAAATACACAATCGTGCCAGTACACAAAAATAGTTAACGCAATTTGTTCATAATACTAGCAGGAGATAGTATAATTTGGATCTGTGCTCGCTGGTTTCACAATAGATTCCAGAGGGTGGAATGATTTATGAACTTGACCTAGGAATGAGCCACTTATTCGTGACTGTGAAAACATCATGGTTAAGTGCAGTAAAACTTGGACTAGGATTATATCATTTAAATTAAATTCTATATAAACATTTTATATTGTCATAATTAAAATCATGCTACATGTTAATATTTTTTTTTCTTAATTTTTATAGTATATTGATTAGAACATTAAGATTTTTTGATACAATAAACTGTTCTTACTTTTGTTGATACGAGATGTTCTGACATATTTGTAATATTTATGTTTTAATTTTTCCTTTTAATTATAAATTACATGCAGGGCGATTACTTTAAAATGTACAATGATAAAAAAATGTATTTGTAAATAATAACCTAAGCAACAAGCATATTATAAATAAAGATTTTGTAATTATTGTAAGACATTATTTGTTCATGTTATGTATTATCTCATCCATCAAAAGAGCATCTGAAAGCAGTAGTATTTGCTGGGATAGATAAACTAAACTACACAAGAAACAATAATATGTTATACAAAGGTAATAAAAACAAAAAAGAATTAAACCTCTGTTAACCAACCTACTAAATGCAGAAATATTTGTATATTTTTTGATATGATGAACACTATTAATTCAATATTCCTTTATCTATCACAGTTTGTTTATATTTGGATTTTCCCAACGTGGGACGTTTTCTTTATTTTGTTCAGCCTACAGAAATATGGAATGTAGCCCTTCCTATATTATACAGATGTGTCGAAAATCTTGTGGGTATTCTATATATTCAAAATATACAGTATGCAACTGGAATATATTGAATTTAAATTGCTACTGAAATGACCTTTCATGAATAGAATTTTCTATAAACAGGAAAGACGTGATGCGGCAGGGTCGATAAAGAAAAAAAATCCTATTGAGCGAAAATAGTATGGAATACACATTATGAAAATGGTCATGGTTCGGTCGTAAAAAAGAGATGTTGGTATGTCTCGTACTAAGGGGTAAGAAGCATCGTATCTGGAAATACATCTGAAAGGTTTACTTTTAAGGGGGTTCCACAGGTGTTCGTTCTGGTACCATTTTTATACGTAATTTATGTCACTTGATTACTAGTTATGTTTAATTGCACCACCCAACAATAAATGACGTTTTTAATGTTTCCTTCACTTCATGAGCTAAACCTTACTAATTTTGGGTCGAGTAAAACGAATATGACATATAGACAATAGGTAAACGTAAGGGATTAAGAAAAAAGCAAAAACGATAACTTTCATTATACCGGGGTCGACATATTTTAATTTCTGATACGAAAGTAGAAAGAGGAAAAGAGCGCGACGAAATAAACTAAAGATAAACATAAGCGAGGCTGCCACACTCGACAAACGTTTGCTATGAAATGTAAGGCGTGGGGGTCCCTCGCCACTGCGTTGCTCTCCCACCACTGTTAGCAAGCAGGCATCGCTGCATATCATAAGGTCATCTTCTGCATATGATAGAAGTGCAAACCGAAATTAAAATTTGACGACTATGGTATATGCCAACAACATTGAAAGTTCATTTGATTTTTTTTTAATAACAGTTACATTCTAAAACAATTTAAGAGTTCTAAGTTGATGGAGAAACACCTGGCAGATGGTTGAGTCTGAAGAGAATGATATGGCGGCTTTACGAGATCGCTGTCTTTTGGCTTGCCTCTAGAAACTAGCAGTAATCCCCAAGAATTGCTCCATTCCAAGGGGCCTCATATTTCTCTTCCATTACAGAAATATCCTGATGGATTATTTCTATGTGTTCATCACTGACAATTCCACAACTAGGAGGAAAAAAGTTCAGGTGGGAGTGGAGAAAATGAATTTTAAGGGACATCTTGCATCCGAGCTGATGGTATTTTCTGGAGAAGTACAGACTGTAGTTTTCATCTCTTCTGTTGAATAAAAGCCCATAAATGACTCTCTTTTAGGCGTTCCAAACATCCTCTTCGGTCCCCTCTAAAATTTGGTCAAACGCAGGATCCATTATATGTTGACCCATTTGTGACCCAACAAAAATACTTCCTTAACTTTTGCATCACTTAATGTAGGAAACTTGTCTTCTAAGTACTTAAAGCCCCCTGTCCTTCTCGATTCATTTTTATGACAAAATTTTTTATCGAACCCAAAAGCTAAGTATTGTATATAAAAACCATAGCAGATTTACATTCGTCAGGAATGTAATCTACCTACTATCTGAAACGACAGATTAAATAAGAAGAAAAAGAAGCAGCAAAAGCGTGGGAAGAAGTCAAGTAATTAACAGTGGATTAACTAGAATGGACGAAGAAGAAATATATATCAGCAGGATAATGGCCTTACACTTAACGATAAAAAAAGCTTTGGACTAAATAAGTGTATTGAACACAAGAATTACATAATCAAATGTATCAATTTAAATCCATTCAGACGTTAATAATGATTGATAATTACTAGAGGTCACTTTCAATACTACTACCGCTTATTAAAAAGAAAAAGAAGGAGATCGAGTTTTAATCTTATTTAAAAGCAATTCACTGGGAAAAAAACGAACTGAATCTGAAGAGAATCTATGAAGCGTACCAATTTCAAGCAATTTACCAAAACATATAATTAGAACAATCCGCAAAACACGACACATACATACATATAATAAAAACGGAATCACTTCAAGGTTAACAAGTCGAACTAAAAATAAGTCGAAAATTCCTAGCAATTAAGTACACCGAATAAGGAGAAATAGTAGTTTTTATATATTAGTATACTATTCTTCATTATCTATTGAAAGCCGAGCAGAAAGAATGTTTAATCGTTAATCAGAAGTTTATTGTACCTATTTGCGTGTGTAATCAAAATTGAAATATTTAAAAATTATAGATATGTGGACGATTAGATCAGCTATGGAGATAAAATTAAATAAAATTTATTGCTTCAAGAGTAATTTAGTAACAATCATTTATAGGTGTGTATTTATAATAGAGATACAAGATATTCAAGATACATTTGAGAAAATAGTTATTTTAATATATTCTCTTTTCCATCCATATTTGCCTTTGATGTTTACTTAATTCCATGAATGAACGACGATTAGATAAATAAATTTACACTGAATTAAGTGTGGCCTTCAGCAATGAAGAAAGATCTTCCGCAATTATATAGCATAAAAATAAAACGGTTGATCTAGGTATGCCTAGCGTTGAGGTTCATAATAGTGTAATCGGTAAGAAATCTAATAAAAAAAAACACAACAGACGGCGATGTTTTATACATGTTTGCCTTTCAAAATGTAAAATAAATCAGCATATGGCGATTTCGTATCTTCAGACACTCTTTATTCATTAGTCTCCGTAGGAATGTTTATTATAAAAACATGCTTAATTATACGTACATTTATAACAATTAGGTCAAGTCTGCATTCATCATATATTCTTGGAAAAATCATTGTTAAGCAAAACAAAATATATACCGTGCATTTTTTTAACGCGGAACATATAGACCACAGTCCAGCGACCTTTTTTTTTTTTGGATTACTAACAGGCTGAATTTTCATGAGTTGCTTCGTTTTGATGAGACGCCCAACTTTTCCCTCTGCGAAAATTCTCGGTAGTGGTAGCTAATAAACTGCGCATGGGTCATATATGTCGATTGGGTGATTGTTCAAATTTTATTACTAACCGTTAATATTTTAGTTAAATCTGGAGATAATTTGATAAGAAACACAAAAAAACATTTGTCCTACAAAATCGTTGGTTAGAACGAAATATCCCCCACCCGTAACATGTGCAAATAACGAGGTCATAAAAAATTATTACTAACCAGCTGATTTTTTTACTATTGCTTAATAAATGTTTCTAAAATGAAATGTCCACATCGTCCTACAAATTGAATGGTATGTTTTTCCAGTCCTACGCTTCGAAATTGTCAGTCCCACGGTAACCGTTTTCTCATTACTATAATAGGAGGACAAAGATAACACGTGATAGGTTGTTCTATTCTCTGGCCAAATAAAATAGTGTCCTACAAAAAAAAAATGGTATGTAACACTAGTCCGACAAAAATTATTTTATAATTGCGGTTTTGAGAAATTAATATACTTTTATTACTTAAGCAGAATTCTGATATCTACTAAATTTTGCACATAGATTCAGATTATCAAGAAGTTTTTCCCGTGATTTTAAACCCTAATATATAAATTTACATTCATTGCGAATTTTTGAATTTCTCACGCACTTTTATGTTTTCTTAAAACTTCGACTATAAAACCGAAAAATGTTCTTTATAGTTCTAATGTAATATTAATTTTAATGTTTAATTGTTTGTTTAATTTAAAAAGTAACATAATTTATTTGAAAAGTTTCTGAAAAAAGTGGAAAAACTATAAAAATAAATGATCATGAAAATATCTTCTTTTAATAGAAAAAAAATACGCATTCTTTTCATAGTTGACCAAATCTTTTTTATTGTATAAAAAATAAAACCAAAATTGTTATTTTTGCGTATAAAAAAAATCAATCTTGATCAGAATCATCCGTCGACCCTTCATCTTCCGTCACTTGAAACATCATTCTCCTGCTCTATATCATCGTGGCAACTATCATTTTCATCCTTTATGTTATCTGACTCTGTATTAAAATTAAAAAAAAATTCAAAATAATCAATAAGTGAAAAAGGGATTGAAAGGGTACCTTGGCAGTCCGAAGATAATTCATCAAAAGATGGACTTTGAGGACCATCAAACCAATAATATTCGTATTTGCCATCAATTATTGTCCATCCATAATTTTCTGGTGTTTTTTCGGTGGGGTTGCGCATGTATGCATTACACCATACACTGCAGATGTATTGCGTTCTCTTGATTTGCTGCAACAATTCTTGTTTCGTTGGTGGTAAACTAGAGGCATCATATTCTACGATATTCTTTTTTAAAATTTCTTCATTTTCGTTACGGCATTTATAGCCTTTTTGAAACAATTCGTACCGTCCTTTATTAATGTCATTTTTCGTGTTTAATGCATATATCCTACACACATACTCTTCAATGATTTGGAATACCTCGCTCGATTTTGTTAATTCAGTACGTCCACTTTGTAGGAGTTGCATAAAAGCTTCTTGAAATGTTGTGTTTTTTTTTTAAATATTAAATGGCCTCTTTTTTCCTTTCCGATAGAAAGCAGGGTTATAATCGTTCCCCGTAAAATATGGCATATAGCAAGAGAACAAGATAATTTTTCTCCAAGCTTGGCATAAATTTCATTGATGTTAAGGTACAATTTCTTTTGACCTGTACTTAAATTAATAATTACTTCAATTTTGTTTTTCAGGTATTTAAAATTCGCTAACATTATCACAGGTATATCAGAATCCGTACAATGCACCTGCACTCGATAATTGGCGTTAAACTGGCAAATATGGAAAACAATTTTGGTGTCAGCTTCTTCGTGATAACAAGAAAGATTATAGTCGATCGCTCTTATTATATTTTCACCAGACACCTCATAAACATAGCACTGGCCGTAATTCAGTTTAACAGTCTTTCCTATAATTAACGTAACAAACTCATCACTTGTCCAATCTTCAATTAAAAATTCTACAAATTTTTCTTTGAAATTCGAGCTTCGTTATATTTCATATGAATAGATGATACAAAATCATAACCTTACGTCTATGTACGCTTATGGCCTAGACTAGCTGGAGCCAGTGCCCGCCCGTTTCAAATTTAAGAGACAGCTTTTATTATTTTTTTTAACAATATTTACCACTTTTTTTGTAGGACATTAGTAAAGTCGTGTTCTACAGTTTATTTCCAAGAGAAAAAAAACAGAATTAGGTTGTTAGTAATGAGAAAAATGTTACCGTGGATTTGACAATTTCGGAGCGTAGGACTGGAAAAACATACCATTCAATTTGTAGGACAATGTGGACATTTCATTTTAGAAACATTTATTACGCAATAGTAAAAAAATCAGCTGGTTAGTAATCATTTTTTGTGACCTAGTTATTTGTACATGTTGCGGGTAGGGGACGCTTCGTTCTAACCAACGATTTTGTAGGACAAATGTTTTTTTGTGTTTCTTATCAAATTATCTCCAGATTTAACTAAAACACTAACGGTTAGTAATAAAATTTGAGCAATCACCCAATCGACATATATGACCCATGCGCAGTTTATTAGCTACCACTACCGCGAATTTTCGTAGAGGGAAAAGTTGGGCGTCTCGTCAAAACGAAGCAACTCACGAAAATTCAGCCACTAATCAAAAAAAAAAAAGGTCGCTGGACTGTGGTCTAATAGGGATTTGCGTGCTAGAAATTCTACCCCATAACTTTTGTTGCGGAGCAAATTTGAAAGAAATTGGCGTTTCATTTAATAAATCAAACATTTTTCTACCAATTATACATTGTTTTAATGACATGAAGTTGTTCTTTTTAATTATTTTTTTCGTTTTCAGTTGTAATTAATTCGCACAAAATTGCGTGACGAAATCAACGTAGCGTAAACATTTAAACATATTATGATACTAGCTGACCCGGCAAACGTTGTTTTGCCATATAAATTATTTCTAGTGAATATTTTGGTAGTCTAATAAACAATAAGTAATTTATTGTAAGTGTGTGGGGATGTGGTATATGACTGAAAGGGAATGGAGCGCTGTGAACGATGACGGCCGATAAAAATAACAAAACACCAAACATTCATTCTTTGAATTCATTGTACTTTTATTATCTTAACTAATAAATTTCTAATTACATCTCTATCACAAATAATGACAATTAAAAAAAAAACTTTATCAGTCTCTCAGTGCAATGGAGTGTACGATATTTTTAGTGAGTCCATCTGTAGCCAACACAAACAAACTGCATGGTTCACCCACGCGAGAACATACCACCTATAATTGTCCCCTGGCGGGAATAACTGATCGAGTGGTAACTGATCAATTATCGACCGCCGAGAGTAGAACATTATTATTAAAGTACTAATATCGCTATTAAAAAATAGGGGTTGGTGGTGGAAGGGTTAAATTTAAATTAAAATTTAGGGTTGTATGTATTTTTTAATGCCGAATCATAAAAAAAAATTTGTCCACTTAGGGGTATGAAAAATAGTTTACGTCTTATTCTCAGACCTGCTGAATATACACACAAAATTTCATAAGATCCGTTTCGGAGGAGTTTTGTAACAAACACTGTGACACGAGAATTTTATATATTAGATATGACATCGCTTGTCACTTCGCTAGTGACAAATAAATTTACGAAAAAAATGTTTATGTACACAGTTACAGAACGAGTGGAAATTGTTACGGCATGTATCCAAGGAATGTACTTCAGAGATGTTGTTGACAACTTTGCTACAGCATACCCTGATCGGACAGTTTTAAATATTTCGACAGTGTCTCGAATTTACAATGAATTCCAGAGCACAGGCTGCGTAAATTGTGACAACGGGAAACTTATTAGAAATCCATCGGCCGTCACAGAAGAAGCCAAAATGAACATTTTTTATGGTTGAAAACGAGGGCTTCACTAGCTTAAATTATGTTTGTCGATCAGTTCTAATTTTCAAGAAGCAGTTGCCATAAAGCGTTGAAGACCGAAAAGTACAAATCATATAAGATTAAAAATGTTCACAAATTGTTACCAACAGATTTCTTCCCAAGAATGGAATTTGCCAATATTATATGGAAAGAATAAATAATGGTCCAAATGTTTTAACAAGAATACTGTTTTCTGACGAGTGTACATATGCTCTGGATGGGGCGGTACACAAGCAAAACCAAAGAATTTGAGCACGACAAAATCCATATAAGATTCGAGAGGCTAACACGCAGTGGCCTCAGAAAGTTAATGTAATATACACTAGTGGAATGATAATAGAATAATACTATTTTATGCAAATGATGGCTAAAAATTATATCCAGATTGACTTTAATTTAAATTTAAATTCTAAACCTTCTTTTCAATTTTTCTCAGTTCTTGATCCGTAAAAGTTGATAGGTTTCCTATGCCCAAATGTAATGGCAGTGGTAAGACATGCCACTGATGAAGAACCCTACAAGTTCGTAACAAAAAACGGCACTTTGCCAAAATCATATACTCGGAACGAATTTCAAATTTCAAAAACACCATTTTTAAAATTAGATGATGTTAAAATTAATTCTGAAATTTCAATCAGGTTTCCTATGCCCAAATGTAATGGCGGTAGTAAGACATGCCACTGATGAAGAACCCTACAAGTTCGGAACAAAGAACGACACTTTGCCTAAATCATATAGTCGAAACGAATTTCAAATTTCAAAAACATCATTTTTAAAATTAGATGTTAAAATTAATTCTGAAATTTCAATCAGGTTTCCTATGCCCAAATGTAAAATGGCAGTGGTAACACATGCCACTGATGAAGAACCCTACAAGTTCGGAACAAAAAACGGCACTTTGCCTAAGTCATATACTCGAAACGAATTTCAAACTTCGAAAACATCATTTTTAAAATTAGATGATGTTAAAATTAATTCTGAAATTTCAATCAGGTTTCCTATGCCCAAATGTAATGGCATTATATGCCAATTATTTTTTCGACAAATGAGATAGGCAGTTCGCAACATGACTCACCGATCTGTAGAAGTTGGTTTGTCGTGTCGGTAAACCCGTCACTCCTATTCAAAAACCGATTACATTATTGGTTATTTGAATAATCGGGTACCCGATTATTTTTCACTCGAATTCTCCCATTACTACTAAAAATTGTTATCTGAGCAGATGCCAACAGTTCTTAACCGAACTCTACACGATTGCGATTTGACGAATTGAAAGAATTAGCTTCAAGATGCTCTCAAGATAGTTTTCTTTAAATATACAAATGCAATATTGGAATTTTGCATATATAATACTAACTTCATTAGTATTATTTATAATTAACATCAATTTAAAATTATTTATTAAAATAAATAATCGAAGTAAAATAAAACAGAAAAGTACGCCTACAATTAGATGCAACCTGTATATTCGTCTGACATCTCTCACTTTCCAAACAAAAACAATACTTTCAACATTCACCATAAATACCTGCACCTGCTGGTTCTATGTACAGGTACGCAAAGCCTTACATGCACCGACTGCATTGATCTGACTGAGTGACCTCCTTTTCAATGCAAGAGTTCCGTGTCGTTCTGAAGATCTATACTCTCTCGACATGCGATCGATGTCGGCATTTTAGTCCACTATGATAATGTGGCGTGGAAAGCATTTATTGCACTCTGTATATGTGATAATAGGGAGAATTATTGTTTGGTGATGTGTAACGATGTGAAGGCACGATTCTAACAATAACACATGGAATGCAAAGTCGTTTAACATAGTGTTATTGGCTGAATAATACGCATTAATGCTTTATAATAATATGGGTTATATTGTATGGTTATTTTATTTGTTATGTGGTATTTATTATGATATAATGTCGATCTAGAATGATGTTTTATAATCGTTAAATCAAACAATACACACTCGCAACTACTACTAATAATTATTCGGTTGGTTTTCTAATTATATAAGACTTATATTGCATCATGTAAATCAGTATACTCGATTACAAGATGTAAATGTTCCGCATGACGACCTTCAACAATTAGTAGTGACGAATTTTGAAAGACCATTTCCATAAATGCCAAAAGAAGTCTATCACAAATTGCAGAAAAAGAAGTTTAAAGTTTGCCCGCGAGCAAAACAAAAACATCGCAGTTTAATGATCATTATACTGAACTCCCAAATAATCTATCTTCTAGTATGAAGGTATTGAACCATATTCATCGCACCAGTAACACCAGATGAAATTGGGAAAAGCAATTGACAAATGCAATAAGAAGATGAAGCCAGGTAGTGACAACATCCAGTAATTGTCATCCGCACGGCTAGAGAATATGTTGATTCATTGACTAAGATAGTTAATCTATCCTTTCAGCAAGGAATTTTCCCGACAGCATTAAAGAAGTGTAAAATAATACCGGTGTACAAGAAAAAAGGAAACAAAAAGAGTTTCTCTAAGAAGTGTAATGTGATATGGGAGGTGAAGCCTGGCTATAGAAAAATCTAAATCTACTACGACAACTAATATGAAAGCCTGAAGAAGATATATGAAGGATTAAATAACGAAGAGCATGTACTTGATATGCTTTTCGATCTGAGGAAAGCTTTCGATTCAATCGATCACTCGCTGCTGCTGAAGAAATTGTATACTGTTGGTGTTAGGAGAAAAGCATATACATGAATCAAAAATCACATTTGCAACAACGGACTTGGCAAGTATGTGTTGGGACGATGTAATCCGAGAAGAAGTTGACTGAATGAGCTGTCCCTCAGGGGACCATCCTGGGACCAATACCATTTAGTGTTATAATTAATGACCTTTCCGAAATGTTGTTCTAACGTCTCTGGTGTGACCATCTATGCTGATGACACAAGTGTAGTGATTGCAGATAAATCCCTACAAACTTCTGCTGATAAAACTTCTAGTGTGGCATCTAATGTCCAGGAATGATGCAACAGCAATAGCATAAAACTAAATGTCGACAAAACTCAAATAAATCACTTCATTCCGAAGACAAAGTTAGTAAACACTAGCATTCTCGTGAGACTCAATGGTAAAACTATTCAAGAAGTGGAAAGTGCATAGTACATCAAGACTCTACTATTATCTCACGTTGCAGCTGCCAATAATGGATTCAAACAGGTAATAATGACAAATTAAAGAAATATCCTGAAGATATTCTCACGGAATGACAAAACGTCGCGATTCAGTAAAGAAAAAAATAGAATTATCTATAATTTAAAATGCAATCTTATGTCGAGGCATTTCCACTTTCAAAACATTATTCTTAGTGCACAGATTAGACACAAACTTTTATAAAATTAATATTCTAGTACGTTCAGTACAGGTAAAACTAATTTCTTAAATTTATTCCAGCTTAAAAAATATGTAAACTTGTTTTTTCCATTATATTTTCATTAAAAAAGTCTTTTCTACTTTTCATAATGAAATTATCGGAAGTCGTAACTGTTACTACTGCAAATATTGAAACAATGTAATTTGTTTAAGCTTTGTAGATAAATATAAATTAGTTTCGATAACAATTACGTACAAATAGAGATATCCTGAGAATTAAATTCTCAGAAAAACAACGCTGTTCCGGCCTATATTTCTTACAAAATGTAATATTTTTTTTAAATAAATTTCGAGGTAATTTATCAAGGTTACACAAGAACTTGACGATTTTTCTGTTATAATCGTACAAACCATGTTACGTTATGCGTATACTTCTTATACTCATTAAATGATGACAACGTCTATCATTGCTCGGCAAATATTGATGCAAACCTACCTGCGGGCAGGATATTTACTTAAGCGAATATCCTGGCAACCAAGGACTTGTGCACTGTGACAAAAGATGTATGTTAATAATGTTGATTCAGAATAAATATACAAAAATACCACCTTGCTAATATTGCAATAATAATAATAATAATAATAATACAAAATATATATATAAATATAATTCAAATTAAAAGTGTATATAACTAAATGTTTAATAAAAATATAGAGTAGCAAAGACATTGGAAAGGTATGTCTCTCAATTAATAATCTTAATATATTGTATCTCGCTATGATACACAAGTTATATAAACATCAAGAAAAGCTCCGTTGTGTTGATGTGTATCACTAATATATTAATTAACAAATCTGTAATTTAAGAGAAGAAATAGAAAATCATAAAACATATAATATGTCGATAATCATGGGGATATTGCCATTTCATTTTAAACACAGGCGAAATAATATTCTTTCTTTTGGAAGTGCTACCGGCGGTTTTAGAAAAGATGTTGTTAAGATCAGTCAATAAACACTATGGTATGTAATCAATAGAACAGGTGAAAATAAAAATTCATAATCATATGTTTAATTTAGGGTTCGATTTCTCGCAGCGAAATCCCAGCGAGAACTTGAGCAATTACTCAAACGTGTATGTGGTTTAAAGAAAAACAGCCTAGACTTGTAATATATAATAAGGGAGGGGGGGGGGATTACCCGAGTAGTCATGTTGCACTGATATTAAATTTATTTTGTGCATACAAAATTTTAAAATTGTATTATATATATATAGTGTATTAGTGTGATTTAATTGTTAAGGATTCCAGTTTAATATCGGTATTCAAGAATTTGAAGATATGTACGAAAATTCAAGGTATTTCTTTCTTGAATTATAATTTTTAGGGAAATTAGCATTCAGTTATTCATTTTTCAAAATTACGTTAATTATCGGTGATATTTAATGTAACCTAAATACCTATGTACACATAATTGTTTTGGACAGGCACTCGTTCAATAAATCGACTGATGATATATAGAATGAGCATTTGCGCAATCAATAAGTGTGTTATGTGTTCTGGGGATATCATTGACCAAGCATGAGAATCTAGTTTTGGCAAGTGGTTGTGTAAATAAGATTCGCGCTCACTAGATTCATAGATAGATAGATAGATAGCTTTATTTCATCCTAACATCACATAAAATGAACATAGGACAAGTCATATGTTAAATGTCATCCATAAAATAATAACGAGATTGGCACTTCAGTTCACTAGGAAGAAGGTTATATAGCTTAACACCCCAATAGCTAGCACTATTTTGCGTAGTTTTCAGTCTATGATAAGCAACCCTCAAGTCACTGTGCCGTCGAGTATTATAATCGTGAATATTACAGTTTTTATTATAACTTGACTTATTTGCATGCACATGTTTAATTATGGTAAGTATGTATTCCGACGCCATAGTGAGTATTCTCTCATTCCTAAAATACGGCCTACACGAATCACTCTGTTTCAACCCACACAATGCTCTAATCGCTCTTTTTTGGAGCAAGAATATCCTATCCGCTGGTGGACTATTCCCCCAAAACTTCAGTCCATACATCATCAGAGAGTAAAAGTTCCCGAAATAACACATCTTGGCAGCCTCGTGAGTTGATATGTTCTTGATATATCGAATACTATAGACAGCTGATGATAATCTATCGGCTAACGTCGTTATATGTGAGACCAATTAAGTTTATTGTCTATGGTAAGCCCCAGTAACTTCAGATTTTTAGTTTCATCCTTTCTCGAAGTTAGAGAGATAAGATAGTGAATGTCTAATTTACGAATGTGTTTGATCCAGTGATAAGACGGTTATCTATGTTGTGTGAATTACTTGGGTAAATGGAGTAACACCTGGACCAATGCTATTGCTTATTAACTGCTTAAAATTAAACAATTGATTCTCATGTTACCTTATCAATGAAGCAAAGAGTTTTCTAAATAAAGGGAATTTAAACTACTACTTATCCGAGTAGTCATGTTGCACTGATATTAAATTTATTTTGTGCATATAAAATATTAAAATTGTATTACATATATGTATAGTGTAATATTAGTATCATTTAATTACTAAGGTGCCCAGTGTAATATGGGTATTCAAGAATACCCATACGTAAAAGAATGTATCGTTATGCGATCCATACCCTTATGCACTTAAATAGTTACGCGTTTTGATCTAGTTTTAGCAAGTGGCTGTCTAAATAAGATTCGTGTTCACTGGATTCATAAAAGAGTCCAGGGCTGGGCATCTAATTTACCAGTGTACTTGAACCAGGGGATAAGATGGTTATCCATGTTGTGCGAATTACTTGGGTAACTGGGGTGACACCTGTGCCAAAGCTAATGTTTATTAATTGCTAAAATTAGACATTTTATACTCATGTATTTCGACAAGTAAGTTGTCATCTTTAGTAGAACGGTTTTTAATCAGTGCTACTGAAGATGACAACTTAATTGTCGAAATACGTATGTAGCCTTTTTGTGCTTTAGTGTGGTTAAGATGTTTTATTTAGTGTTTTTATTTGATACCTATATAGTCACCTTATCCATAAAGCAAAGAGTTTTTCAAATAAAGGGAATTTAAAATTTGCATCTGACAGCAAGCGTCCTGGGCAACATAATAGAAAATAATTTCTTAAGTAGACAAAGAGGTAAATATCTGCATGGCCTAGGGCATTGTATTTTATGCATCGGAAGAAGGATCAGTTTATAGCATCAGCTTATTATTATCAGCAGGTAGATAGGGAGCACAGCAATGTGGTCACGAACATTGTATTAAATGCAACGAAGTTCTAGTTAGAGTTATTGGTTAAAGTGGCAACTCTCATAAAAAGTATTCCATTTCTAAGGACAAAGTACTACGGTAAATTAAAAGTATCAAAAAAATAGATACACCAAATTATTCACAAGGGTTTGTATATAAAAGTAAATACCTAGTCAGATTAAGAATTTGTTTGCTTTTAAATTTCGTTGTAAATTTGATTTTTTCCCCCTAAAAAAGTGCTTGGTAACACCTCCTGGAAGTTTGTATTCGTTACACAATACTCAAGCATTTTGTCTCCTACAAAATTAACATTGCCTCGATTTAGACAACAAGTATGATCAAATTGATCAATATTTGATGATCAACTAAGTCCGATCGTTTCTTCTCGAATATTTGAATTGTTAAGCGTTCACACAGATCAAAAGTGTGGCAATTACGTAACGTAAGATAAGAAACTTATGCAGTATCTATACGTTCCAGTAAAAACATCAAATTAATCTGAATTAAAGTTAATTCTTGACACCTGCAACATATGACATGTTTATATTAGTAATATCCAACACTCTACGTAATAAATGTACGACAATTTTCATAAAAGCTCCATAAATAATGAAGTGGATCGATGCAAGAAACCGAGCATATACGACTTCGCAGAGACACACTTTGGGATCAATAAATAACTGTCGGTATGCTGGTGTACGTATACATACGTATATGGAATTGAAAATGTGTTTTTAACGTTCTCTCAGTCGGTTGGTTATGTTTCCCTAAACCGAAGACGCGCGGCTGTACCGAATAATTTACTGCCAACCGGTAAACATATCAAGCAATACCGTAGAACAGAAAGAAAATATCTGAGATGGAATATATAATATGTACCTTTTTCAGATGCTTGTTGACCCATTTCGTAAAGGTTTTCTTTTGAATGGCATCTCGTTCATCTGCAAAAACACAAGAAAAAAAAATATAAATCATAACTTGCAATCAAAAGTAGAACGTAATAAATATATGTTGTGTATAATATATATGTAAAGCTGGTTTTTAATGCATGTGTGATATGAGGTAAGCATTCAAAAACACTCATTATGTATTGTATATAGCCAAAAAAAGTAAAATCTCAAAACATTTATATTAGCCAGTTACATATACAGTGTCTAAGTAAATAAAGTATTTAAAAAAAATGATTACGTAATCTGATCCGCGGAGTATGATCATTGCAACATATCTTTAAGAATTAACAAACACAATCCTCACCTAGAGTGTTAAAATTTTATATAGTATTTGCTACTTTTTCTGCACCCCGTTTGTAGTTTAAAGATAATCACTTCTTATTTAGATAAAACTAAGTCAATTTTACTGGTTTATTAACAGTTGTAACATACTCCCTATGTTCCAAAATAAGTGCCGTTTTGAAGTAAAAGAAATGAGTGTGCTTAAAACCATACGGCAGAAGTGAAAACTTCATCAAGGCTCTCCTATGTAACGGTCGCCGAAAGAATCGCCAAATTGAAGACGTAATAAGCGACCACAAACACCCCCGTATCCAAAATTTCACAAATATTCATCAATTTTCAAAAAACTCTTCCGCCATTTTGTTTTTTTTGTCAATTTAACTTTGGATTCGTGATCGGCGGCCTCATCCACCCGCGTATCTAAAATTTCACATTCATACGTCAATTTTCAAAAAATTCTTCCGCTATTTTGTTTTTCTTAACATTTTAACTTTGGATTCGTGATCGGCGATCTAAGACACCCCCGTATCTAAAATTTCACATTCATACGTCAATTTTCAAAAAACTCGTCCGGCATTTTGTTTTTTTGACATTTTGACTTTAGATTCGTGATCGGCGACCTATGACACCCCCGTATCTAAAATTTCACATTCATACGTCAATTTTCAAAAAAATTCTTCCGCCATTTTGACTTTGGAATTGTGATCGGCGACCCCCAAAACACCCATATCTAAAATTTCACAACCATACGTCAATTTTCAAAAAAACTCCGCCGCCATTTTTTTTGACATTTTGACTTTGGAATCGTGATCGGCGACCCCCAAAACCCCCGTACCTAAAATTTCACATTCATACGTCAATTTAAAAAAAAATCTACCGCCATTTTGTTTTTTTGGCATTTTGACTTTGGATCTGTGATCGGCGACCTAAGACACCCCCGTATCTAAAATTTCACATTCATACGTCAATTTTCAAAAAAATCTTCGGCCATTTTGTTCTATTTCGACATTTGAATTAGTGATGGGCGACCGTAAAAACTCCCAAGTGCCTAATTTTAATCATAAGAGAGAGAAATTGACTTCAGCCGACTCCGCCCACTGTGCACGTTTGCGTAATCGTTTAAATAAAATTATTTCGTAGTAGGGGCACATAAATGTCGAAAGCAATCCTCCTTTTCCCCTTTAAGGAAATACAAACGTTCTGGAATTATCGTATAATTCAAATCATTATTAAAATATTAGTCGACCCCTGTATAGATAAAAATATTAAGTCATGTGGGGAGACCGTTATGTATTGTGTGGAGATGCAATTCGCCGGACCGTAATACATTGATCGCCAGTGCACATGAGAATCTGATATTTATTTTTCGCCCGTCCGGAATACGTTGATATCAGTGCACATTTAAACGGCCATTTTTCTTACCAAATCTTTCTGCAAAAGACCTTTAAATTGCCGGTACCTTCGATTGCGTGCGACTGCCGACTCGAAATAAGCATACAAAAGGTCCCAAAAAGCCGGGTCCTTAAGACCCCGAGTCTTGATGAGCCCTCGCAACGCTTAAAAGTGAATCTGTGATGCAACTCAGTTCGTCTGTCAGTTTGACGGTTCATGCGATTTTTTGATTATCACGTGAATCGTCATGACGTAAGCCGTTTTGCTGTTAAAACATCGAGTGCACGCTCTTCTTTAAAAGCCCATATCTTTACAACCGCTCCACTTAGGAAAAAAATCTCTCCGTTGACCGGAAATTCAATGTCGTACGTACACCAACGCCCAAGGGCAGCTTTCAATTTCGCGTATCCAGAGAGGAGTTCTTTGCACAGTTTTGCCGATTTTTGTCGAATTTACGGTTCGTTTGGTAACCATGGCGACTCGAGCGTTACATAGCTGAGCGTGACGGCTCAATCTCGTTCAGTGCCCACAATCAACGCGCCCATAGAAGTTTACACTTCAATAAAAACACTTCTTTTGTAAAACTAATCTTGAAATTGTTTTTTATGTGTTTGGATAATAAATTCATACCGAAAATTATCCTAATTACGAAGGGAGTGTTTTACGTTATCTATCTAGCAGTGAAAACAATATACTATCGCCAAAATTTTCTTACATGACGTTTCGGTGACAGTTTATTGTGTCATCTCGAAGTTTGGTTCGAATCGCTTAACATTTGTTATTTTTACATTCGATTAAACAAGAGAAAATTAGTGAATTGAAACTAAAAAATATCCATGATAGAATGGTGAGAGTGTATGAAGAAAACAGCCCCACCTATTTCCAAGTCAAATCTAGTTGATAAGACTAAAATGTGGTAGTAGATGACAGATTAGCAAGACTAAAAGCACCTTTCTGGTGGCAGTAAACCCTTCCACAACAACCGAGTCATTTTATTTATTGGTAATAAAGCACTTGAGTTTACAAACATCGGTATGCACTGTCTTATGCAAAACTACGGTAGTCTATGTAGAGTTAGTAAAGTGACATTGTCAAAGTAATTGCTGAAAATCCTGAATATCTACATTAAATTGATAGTCATCACTTTTTCCTGGAAAAGCTTACCAGTGTGTACATTTCAGAACATTTAGCCCAAGGTTATTGTTTTGACTCCACACGCAAAGATTATTCAAGTTATTCTTCAAATGCATAGTATACTTAATTCAGGCAAGATCATGAGAACAATAGATCTTACAATCATCGGCACTTCCAAAAAGTACAAACTGTAGATAACTTAACAAAACAGCTTACACAATAATCTTTGTTTGGGAGGCTTTGACGAGCTCCACTTCCAATTAAAGGCAAAGTGCTAATTGTCCTGCTCGTTTTGGTTTGTCTTTGCCTAAATGGGGTGGCTTATAACACTGGGCAACAAATTTTCGAAAAGTTCATGCTTCCAAGCTGAAAATAGTCATTTCTTAATGAATTCAATGTGCTGAATACGAAAATGACTAAGAAAAAGCTGAATTGGCTACGGGTTTTCTGTTATATGTACGCATATTTCAGAAAAAGTGTACTTATGTCAATATTATAATACATGGTAAGAAAACATTTACGCATATTTCAGAAAAAGTGTACTTATGTCAATAATACATGGTAAGAAAACATTAGTCTGCTTCCGGCTTTCGACTTCTTTTGGCCTGCCGTTTGTAGTGGACTTGTGGAGCATCTCTACTGATTGTCCAACAATAGTCAGCTAGCATTGACGTAGACCATTTGCCTTGGTACCGTTGCTCCATGTGGCAATGTCCTGATGAAAGCGTTCACCGTGCTCATCGCTGACCTGCCCGCAGTTATCAGGAAAGAAATCTAAGTGGGAATCAAGAAAGTGGATCTTTAAGGACATATTGCAGCCGAATTCATGAAACAAAGCCAACATATCCTCAACCAGACACTTGTAATTTTCTGCCTTGTCATTCCCCAGGAAGCTTGCTGCCACTTGATAGAATGCATCCCAAACCTGTTTTTCTTTACCTTGAAGAAGTTCCTCAAACTTGGGGTCTCGGAAGAGCTGTCTAATTTGAGGCCCCACAAAGATGCCCTCTTTAATTTTGGCTTCACTGAGTCGAGGGAATTTGTCATGCAGGTACTTGAATGCTGGTCCATTCTTATCCATGGCTTTTACCAAGTTTTTGACAAGACCGAGTTTGATGTCTAAAGGAGGAATGATGATTTTGTGTGGCTGTGCCAATGGTGGGTGCTGTGCATTCGCTTCTCCAGGCTTAAAAAATGCTCTCGGAGGCCAGTCTTTCTTGATGTAGTGCAAATCGATTGCTCTGCTGTCCTACAGACAAAGAAAACAGCAGTACTTTGTATATCCCTGCTGCAAACCCATCAACAGAGATACTACCTTCAGGTCAGAACATATCTGCCAGCCATACTTGCTGTAGTTAATCGTCTCCAGTAGCTGCTTTAGATTGCCGTAAGTCTCCTTCATGTAGACCGCATGTGCAATAGGTATGGATGGAAGCTGGTTCCCATTATTCAACAAAACCGCCTTTAGGCTCAGTTTTGAAGCGTCTATAAACAGCCGCCATTCGTGGGGATCATGTGCAATACCGAGAGCTTGTAGTAGACCATCAATATCGCAGCAGAACACAAGGCTTTCTTCTTTCTTAAAGAAAGATTCGAAGAGCTGGTGGCGAGTGCGAAATGAAGTCACTCGGACATTCTGTTCCAGAAGATTCCACTGTCGAAGTCTTGAGGCCAGTATCTCCGCTTTGCTTTTCGACAGATCCAAATCGCGAACAAGATCGTTCATTTCATCCTGGGTAATTTTATGTGGTGCAGATGTTTCGTTAAAGCACGAAAAGTCATCATCCTTACTGCCACGTTGAGGAGAACTCGCCGACGCATGGCCATCCTCATCGTCTGAACTGATAGAAAAATCTGTAGGAGGTTCTGGAATTGGGAGTCCTTCGCCATGAGAGACAGGTCGCAGAGCAGATGGTATGTTAGGGTATTCAACTGTCCACTTCTTCTTCTTCTTGGTGATGCCTCCAGAAGCTGGTCGTACCATACAGAAATAACAGTCGTCAACGTGATTGGTGGGCTCCCTCCAAATCATGGGCACAGCAAATGGCATTGCCTTTCTTTTGCCATTAAGCCACTGTGAAAGATTTACGGCACAAGTGCGGCAGCATACGTGTGGGGCCCAGTCTTTGTCCTGGTCGCCTATCTTGCAACCAAAATACAAATGATACGCTTTCTTAACTGTTGCACTGATGTTCTTTTTCTGTGCAGCAAATGTCACTTCTCCGCAAATATAACAGAAGTTATTTGCACTATTAACACAGTTACGAGGCATTGCTACTGTTTAGTTTCTTTACACTATAGCAATCACTTATGTATGCTAGAGCTTCGAAAAATATGCGCGAATGAACGGACATTGTACGAGTTAACTGTCACGTCGGCCATTTATAAATAAACTATAATTAGCTATTGCTTGATATTGCGCAATCAATTTCGCGACACTCTCAATGGAAACTTACAGTAAATGCTGCATTAACTTCTTTGCATGAAGGGGTGATGCAATATGACGCAAAATTTCGTAATTTCTCACTAAATTGCATTACATTATGCAATAGCATCTATACAATGGACAAAACGTCAATATCTCTTGAACGTGAGCCAATCAACTTTTTTCAATGTGATATTCGTGTTCAGCACGTTGAATTCATTCAGGATTGGGTACTTTCACCTAAGAAGCAATTTCACTGTTGACTAGTGTAATTGTTGCCGCCATTAACTTCCATTATTTCCATCGTACACTGCCTGATATGATAGAAAAGACTTAGTTCGTGATAAATGTCAGGACAGCATCAACAAGTTCGCCGATATTTAAAGCAACACTTTGATATTGCAGTGTCTGAAAGTACGGGAATATACGGGGTTGACACATCAAATTTATTATTTAGTATTAGTAAAAAATGACGTTTCTACAGCTGGATAGTCCGCATCGTTCTTATCAAAATGCAGTTTAGCGCAGTCTTTTGTGAGAAGATTGGTAAAACCAAGCTGTGCCTGGTTCTGCCGATCTTTTTTCTTTTATCTGCTCGGAGATAAAGCATCCATTGTTCCAAAATATAGAATAGAAAATTCAAATAATATAATAATAATTTTGAAGAATACTAGTGAAAATATAATTAACTAAGAATAACTAGTAGTTGATTGAATAGAAAAACAGTTTGTTGAGTTTCGCAAGGTTCTGTTTTAGATACTAAACTGTTTCTGATCTTTGTGTATAATCTGCATTCTCTACGGTATTAATGAAGTGAGTCTTTGCAAAAGACATTATAGATAAAAAAAAAATTAAAAATTACCTTCACAAATACAGAGTTATTGATCTTCTGATAAATATTTAATGTAAGCGAATTTAAAATAATAATAAAATTAAATAATTAACAGTAAAATCAAGATGCAAGCAAAATTAAACCTTAAAGTTAAAATATTATTAGGATTTTCGATAGAACTCTTAGAGTTCTAGCGAGAACTGCAGTCAGAACTGATGTGCGATTATTTTTTCTTTTCAATATATATTACATAAATTTTAATTTTTCGAATATCTTTTGAATGTTTAACTTTACAAAAAGATGTTACTAAGATTTTCGATAGAACTTGTTACAATTTTTTTTTTGTTGTATTTTATCCTTTAATGGATTATTTTAGTTGTCGTGGAATACGTAATTTATTTTGGATTAAATTTATGTCATCTTCCTACTACTACTGCCATCTGGTGTAGATTTGCTTAAGATTCCTATTGCACGCGTTCTGCCTTATCGCAGGTGTGTGTGGCGTATACATGCATTGACGGGTAGATGGCGTACGTTGTTTTATTTAATAAATTTGTTTTCTTTATTTGTTGCTAATTTAGTTTTAGTGCTTCTTTTGGGCCTAGAGTTATGTAACAAATTATTTATAATTATTTTCCATTTTTCTATTGTCATTTGAACCTGCATTTTGTCGTACGTTGAAAATATCAGATTGGGTCGTTCGGTCTTTTAGAGCAATTGTCGTGTTCCGTTTGATGGTCGGGCTTTGACATGTTAGAGTCTTTCTCTTGCACGTTAACGGTCGTCGAGGAAGGGTTAAATACCACAAGAGCAGAAGCAATTTCCTTAGCTTTACTTGAGAATGTTGGAGAGTTTGGAGGTTTATCGTCTGTAATCGCTTACAAAAGCGGATGTTATAGTACTTCTCAAGTGTTATTATTGGATTTTGGCGTTTTTGATTGAATCTTGCGAGGATATTTTCTTCTTGGCTAGGAATTGTTTAATTGCTCGGTTAGTGTGGTGCATGGCCTAGACCTCATTTGAGCACTTTCGTTGTGGTTAAGATTTAAGAACCACGTGCTATGGTAATCTTACGGTGCCAGGAAATTTATTGCTGGATCTTGCGGTGAAGACATATTTAAGGTACAGATTATTGGAATTCTGTAGCCTTCATACGCTATTTTCTTGAGATGTCGTTAGCCGAAGATAGGCGAGCAGATTTCTTGTAACGTGTGGATCCGTAGAAGGTATCATGTTTGGTAGCTGTGGATGTGACTTTCTTTAAGGTACTGTGTCTGTGTAAATTTCTCTGATATTATCCAGAGTGTAGAGTTTATTGACTAAACAGTTTTGGTAAAATTTATGTCAATATCGTGTACTCTGAACAGTAAATTTCAATTTTCCGGCCTAGCTAATTAAATAAGTCATCGTAATTTCCTATTTTAACTTCTTGTGGCATATGAGCCTTATGTTTTGAATTAATTAAATTAACGTAGTTGTATTAATTATAGTGACCTCAATTTGGAGGTTACTTTGACATTTTTTGGAGACGTTACGTAGCCTTTTTATTTTTGGACTCAGAAGTTGAACTAAATTTTGGATGTGTATGGGCAGTGTAGCCTCACATCTGTCTTGTGTAACTTCTTAGTTGTATTTAGTGCATTTAGTCAACCATTATAAATTATTTTTGTACAATCTCGTAAGAAATTTTTGAATTTAATCGAATCACAATTCCTTATGTAAAGCATAGTTAACTAGCGCTAATATTTTTTTTAATAGAATTAGATACTTATAACTTAGAGTCTGCACTCTGATGTCGAATAGATTGTCGGTTGCCTCTGGTATACAGAGTGTTTTATTTTTGTGTTGACGTGTTGCAAATCACGATCAAACTGTTCGACTTTGGAGGGACTTCCGGCAAGTTGCCTTATAACTGTGTGCTTGTAAGAATATTGTTGGTTAATTAATTTTAATTTTAAGATTGTTTCTTGTGTTCACCATTTCGAATCTCTTAAATTAGGTAATTGTACGTCATTGATAATTTTGAGTTGTGGATCACCTTGGGTGACCATTTAAATTTTAAATAATCCTTCAGAATTTAATACTGGCAACTGAGTTGCGTTTGTGATTTACTTTTCACTGTTTTTTTTTTCCTTTGTTCTATTTATCTCTTGAAAATCAAAGATTATATAATATAGCCGGATATGTACAGTAATTGGAATGCGCTGTTGAGATCTGTGATTAAATTTCAATAAACTGTTTGTTAAGTTTGAATGAGCGTGTGTTGGTCTTATTTTCTTATCACCTGGGGAGTTTTACATTGGATCTGGTCCGGGGTCTGAATATCTGTTGGGCTTAGCATATTTTTACGGATAGGCGCCCTGACAACTTAACCTTCGACTTAGTACGGTGTTCGAACTCGCCCTTCTCTGACTGTAGCTGGAGGCAGTGCTGACTCCCATATTTAACATCGACCCTTGGGGAAGTAAGAGGTAAGACTGAGTGTTATAAGTTGGTGATTATTTAATAGACAAGCGTCCTCTTTAAATTTAAATAGAAGGTTAATTACCGTGGTGGTGTCTGACTTACTACCTTCTTGGAATTTGGGTACCGATTTTGTTTAGGGCCTTGGCCATTTGTAATTTAAATACAAGAGGGTAGCAAACTCTTAGAGTTCTAGCGAGAACTGCAATCAGAACTGTTGTGCGATTATTATTTTTTTTCACTATACATAGCATATGAATTTTATTTTTCCAATATCTTTTGAATTTTCAACTTAACAGAAACATGTTATTAGGATTTTCGATAGAACTCTTAGAGTTCTAGCGAGAACTGCAATCAGAACTGTTGTGCGATTATTTTTTCTTTTCACTATAAATCACATGAATTTTAATTTTTCGTTATATCTTCCGAATTTTCAACTTTACAAAAAAATATTATTAGGATTTTCGATAGAACTAGTAGAGTTCTAGAGAGAACTGCAATCAGAACTGTTGTGCGATTATTATTTTTTTCCCTATAGACAGCACATGAATTTTAATTTTTCCAATTACTTTTGAATTTTTGTTTTTACAGAAAAATATTAGTAGGATTTTCGATAGAACTCTTAGAGTTCTAGCGAGAACTGCAATCAGAACTGTTGTGCGATTATTCTTTTTTTCCCTATAGACAGCACATGAATTTTAATTTTTCCAATTACTTTTGAATTTTTGTTTTTACAGAAAAATGTTAGTAGGATTTTCGATAGAACTCTTAGAGTTTTAATTTATTTATTTTCACTATACATACCATATGAATTTTATTTTTCAAATATCTTTTGAATTTTCAACTTAACAGAAAAATGTTATTAAGATTTTCGAAAGAACTCTTAGAGTTCTAGCGAGAACTGCAATCAGAACTGTTGGGCGATTATTATTTTTTTTCCCTATAGACAGCACATGAATTTTAATTTTTCCAATTACTTTTGAATTTTTGTTTTTACAGAAAAATGTTAGTAGGATTTTCGATAGAACTCTTAGAGTTTTAATTTATTTATTTTCACTATACATACCATATGAATTTTATTTTTCAAATATCTTTTGAATTTTCAACTTAACAGAAAAATGTTATTAAGATTTTCGAAAGAACTCTTAGAGTTCTAGCGAGAACTGCTGTTATTTTCAAAATTTAATTTGCAGAATTTTTATTACTGCGGAACTTTTTGGAAATTTTTTATTTTTGCAGAGCTTTTTGCAAAATTGTTAAAGAACTCTAGAACTATGGTCGAGGTACAGAAATATGTCCAAAACGCACTGTTTCTCTCAAAAGTGGTTGCCAAGGTCATTATCGGTATTTGCTATTTTTTCGCTAAATTCTGCAGAACTCTTAAAATTTTGCACAAAGTACTCTAGAACTATTCCATATCTACCGGGAACTCCGATAAAATATAATGTTTTTGCAAATTTGGTTGCTAACTTCACAGGACTCCTTCAAACACGTTATTTCGATCTTCATAGCACTATATTAAATCGCAATCCTTCTTCAACATGTATATGCCTGAGGAACTGAGTACAATGCTAAACCTTTAGCTATCTTTAGCTGTGGTTGAAAGATATTTCAAAGTAGCTAATCACTTTTCAAAATATAGCTTATTATTTCCACGAAATTAATAATAGTGTAAATTGTGAGCTTAGAATGAAAATTCAGTAAATAACCAATGGTATTAAAGTTTAGATTTTCTAGGGTTTTATTTCGAGAAAGTGACACATGAGGAGATATCCCTTACCACAAAAAATAAAAAGATATAAAAATCTATATACGTATTTCGGCAACTAAGTTGCCACCTTCAGTAGAAAAACAGAAGCAGAGTGTTATCCCAGTGGTGATTAGGTGAAGAGCATATCTTCTAAGGTTCTTCTAACTTAGTTGCCGAAATACGAATATAGAATTTTTTATATCTTTTTAATTTTTGTGGTAAGGAACTTTCCCTTTTGCATTTGTTTTAGATTTTGAGCCACAGTCTCCAGCTATTATTGAAAGTTACACATGACATATGGAATGATTTTTAATTACATTTGACTTTCATAACTTTTCTTATGTCAAGCTTACCTTTGAGGAATTGCACAAGAAACATTCTATAATCAGTGAGATAAACATGAATACCTCATATTATAGTGTCAGTACTGTTCGTTACTTAAGAGAGTTAATCTGAAAATAGAACAAATTGGATTTTGTCAGTACAGTTTTTCACGTCGAAGACAAATTCAAAATGCGACATCAACAGAACAAGTACTAGACATAAAAGCAAACGCAAGACAAATTTAGCACAGATAATTCCAAAATTATAACATTAATACTATGTTAAGTGTTTATTTGTCCAGCTCTGAAATGTAACTATGTATGAATAAGGGGCAATAAATTTCAATGTCAAATAAAAATACATCAGCATTAAAATTTGTATGAGTATGTAGAAAAAACACAGATTGGTTAAGCAGTGGGGATTTATATATTAAAAAATAAATAAATATGCCAAATGAACATAAATATAATTAGATAGTAAAATGCGTTTAAAAAATTCACAGAGCGTTCAGTAAAAAAAAAAGGCTTACTGAGGAAAATGATAAGATTTAATTATTTAGAACTTGGTAGATTTGGTTAATTGAACAGCACACTTATACAGTACATTTGAAAAATTCCCACTGTTCATTTGCCAAAATTTTTGCTATTAATTGAAATTGAAGAGCATCCAGAGACGACATTTAAAGTTCTTGAGCTCTAAGGCCAGTGGAGTTTATCCCTGTAGAAATACTGACATGCAGTTTTGGTGAAGGAGCATAATTGCGTCTGGACACACATCGTGAGATTGCTAGTGCCAACTTTTAACACGGTTTAGTGCATAACAGAATTGACTGTCCCTATCTGTTGGGTTTGATTCATTTCAACGTGCCACGGCTTCTGCCACAAGTCAAGTTACGTTTTTTACTTCCACGTGCAGGATAAATGTCATGCTGAAGAGACCGCTACATCATATGTACCGTATTGGAAACAAGTATTCTAATGATATTTTTGAGGAGCTCAAACTTAAATGAATGATTTATGTGTATTGTATTGTATTGTATTATATTGTTTATCGTCAACCGTCAATAAAGCGATGCGTTGGCGATAAAATTTTGTACGCACCACGTCAATAAAGTGCCTTTATCGAACTCGTCTTTTATTCGTCTCGTTCGCTTGCCTCATATAGTACTTTACTGCCACTAATATCTGTCAACACAGACACGATTGTATGACATTAAACATAAATCGTTTGTCGCTGTCATGAAATGTCATGAGTCATTATACCTTTATTTTTTAAATTACGAATTTTTGCGGTTGGTGATCAAATTTTGTATGCACCACGTCATTAAAGTGCCTTTATCGAACTCGTCTTTTATTCGCCTCGCTCGCTTCGCTCGCTCGGCTCATATACCAGACTCGTTCGATAAAGGATCACTTTACTGACTTGGTACATAAATAACTACTATAATCCGCACATCTATTATAAATTACAGTGTATCCCTCTTGCTGGTTTTTTACTGTTGGGTACACAATAAAATATTATTATTATTATTAATAAAAATCTCTGTATTAAACGCATATGCAAATCATCTACGTATAATACATACATACTTCCGACAACAAAATTATACGACCATAAAACACTTTTACGCACACATTCTCGTTAATCAAATAACGAGCGCCATGCACAAATATTAAAAACACAAGTTATCAAGGCGATATTTTTGCACGGCATCACCCAAACACGCCGAAATGAACAACGTACATATTTCTTAATGAATGAGACTCTCAGTTCATAATCACGACACGTAAATTGCCCGTGAAGTTTTATCTGGTGTTGTAGAAACGTGCCTACCACATACACATAAAGTTGACGTTGGCGTCGTAATATAGAATGTACATACATACACGCATCGGTGTACAGCTCCACAGGCAGCGAATAAAGTACATGAACAAAGCGTACGTCTGTAAGTTTGTACAATGTTCAGGCAGACGGTGGACGCTGCTGCACCGATAGGCTCTCTAGTAGATGATTTATTTGTGAAACAGACTCAAAATGATCGCGCTGTCTACCGTGAAAATTTATCACCGCACTGACAAGACCGAAAGAGAAAACTTCGTACGTTAATGTGCAGGAGATAATACAAACACTTCTGTAAAGCTTTCACAGGTTGTCATAGATAAGGGATCCCCTTTGGAAACACTTCGCGTCAGTAATAAGTGGTAAATTAACTATACATGTGTTAATCGCAAGTGGTACTTGTAGAGGGTGAAAGGGAAGGAGAGCGATCGCTTACGGATTATAACGTAAAATTGGCAAGAATTTGACGCCTGAACATTACTCGATGATGGCGCTGGGGTGCGTTCAGACAAGGAAAGAATGTTATCCTAGTGTCATTCCAATTTGACACTTGCCGTTCAGAAACAAAAAGATGATCCAAAATTATGACGTCATTGCCGTTCAGAAATGATTGGTGCGACGCTCGGAGTGTTCATTCCATCACCCACCTATTTGTGATGGAGTGTTTTTTATGGTTATAATTATAATTTCATGTTATTTCACAACTTATGGTCATATGTGTGTTTCTTGGAGTTTGAACAATTTGTTTTTGGACAATTTTAATTTGATCCAAAATTTTTTTTCGATTGTGATCCATTGTTCTAATTAGTTTACTTATTTCTTTGATGACTTTACTTTTTCATACATAACCCCTAACTTTGCAATGCTTAGCTTTGACCTTTGACTATTGCCACAGACTAACTCAACTCACTCTACGGGGCGTTCAGAATTGTAAAGCGCTCCAAGTTTACCAAGCGGATGACGTCATAAAATATGACCTGACCATGACAGTATCCTATCCAACATTTCTGAACGCACCCCTGGTGTTGCTAGTCAGGCAAGGCTCTACTTGTTATTGTTGTTGTCTTATCAGTTGCCGTTTTTCACTTTATTATGCGTAGTATAAGGAAATATTGCGTGATGATGAAAATTTTCGACGTCGAGATTTTTGCAGAAGTCCACAATAGCGGTCAAACAGCTATAGCTAACAATTCCAAATTTTGTATTTACGAGTATACTCTCCCTCATTTAATTCATATGGATGAAAATCACTGACGTAGGCCAAAAAATCCGACGGACAGATTATACCACTGCTTCATCAGAAATTGGGACGCCACAAACGTTATGACGCTTATTCCATCGATCTACCCAGTTATCACGACACGTGGAGTAATTATTGTAGGTACTCATTTAATTCATATGGATGAAAATCACTGACGTAGGCCAAAAAATCCGACGGACAGATTATACCACTGCTTCATCAGAAATTGGGACGCCACAAACGTTATGACGCTTATTCCATCTATCTACCCAGTTATCACGACACGTGGAGTAATTATTTTAGGTACTAAGTCTTTTGCCCAGCACTCAACTTCTGTTTTTAAAACAGTACCACTGATGGTTACGTAATTTGTTTTTTTTTTGTGGATAAACCACTTTTTTTAAGAGATTTGTCCACGTCTTCGTTATTATGAGGTTTCCATAATTTTTTAGCATCTAGAATTGTTTTTCGAATGACAAGTGTAGGTTGTTTCTCTTCTTTCAAATTGTTCCGACGGCAAATTTACTGATGTTCTTGTCACGACAGATTTCATGTTGAGGTTTTCCATCTTCTATCTCACGTATTACTTCAAAATGTAATTTGAAAGATTTTTTAGAAAGGTTAGCCATTTGTACAACGAAACAATCGAAATTGCACAGTCTACTGCTGTCGTTATATTAACACAGTGGCGACGCTATCACAAGACAACAATAAAGGCACAAAACGCAGGACAGGGAATTACCGACCAAGGTTATTGCAATGTTCGTTATAACCGGGTTTTTTAGGTTCGCTATATCAGATCGTTCGTTATAACCGGTGATTGGCTATAACCGAGGTCGACATTACTTTAGTCATATTATGACAAACACATATAAATTTAAAATATATTGGAAAAGATAAAACCATTAATGTGATGACTATATATAATATACATTATGTAAAAAAAAACTTTTTGTTATATAGCTTAGTTACGAAAAGAAGTCTTATGCATCTATTTAACGTCTTAAACTTTCTGATAGTCATTTATTTCACGCTTTCTAGGCTATGTTCCATCATCGAATCGGTTCACCTACGCTTTTAATCCGTCTTAATGGTGTGCTCTTATATAAAAGCACTTTACCAAGTCAGAAGCGACAAAAGCGAATAATTAACAGTCTTAATCTATCGTAATATGAAAGTGGGCGCTAAATAAACATGAATAATCATTAGATTTCATTAACTGTTCTCCTTTACTAGCGAATCATTTTGTATATAAAAGATACGTTATGTTTTGATGATTTTTAAACTAATAGTATTGCTTTCTTTGGAAGCAGGAAGAAAAAAAATTGTTATCTTAATTTACACATGTTAAATTTCTAAAATATTTTTCCGTCTTTTACAGAAAAAAGAGGAAATATGTATAGAAAAATTATTTGTTTCTATTTTCTCTATAATTCCGTATTAAAATTTTTGTAGGTATACAGACTGCTTAGTTTTCCGATACAATAACATACATATTGCTTTTTCAGATTTATCAATACTTAATATACCAACATTTTCCAAAACATTATTTTTAGATATACAGCATTAATTTTAGAATTACTTGCAAAAAACGGCTGTTCCATAAGAGTAAATGTGTATTTCCGGTTCGTATTTTGAAATTTCTGATACCTAAATAAAAATTCTTCCAATTCGGGTTCTAAATACTTTTGTATACTAGAAAAATCTGTATAGAATGCATAACTTGCGAGATATTTAAAAAATACTGTTTTTCGCTAAGACAAAAGACCTACTTTCGGTAGGCATTTCGAAAAACTTTTTTATAAAATCTTTCCAAAAATTAGTTTAGTACTTTTGTACATTTTAGATTTTTTTGATTATCTTTTTTCCTTAGATATCTGCATATATGCAGATGTCTATAGAAAAAACAGAGTCAATGGTCATAGCAAAGGAGTCCACTGGCTGTACACGACAAACCCATCCATCAATATATGCAAAGTACGTATTTAGGAGCTGAGATAACGACCTCCAAAAACTTAAAACAGGAAGTCAGAATCCAAGTGAACAAAGCCTCAAGAATCTCTAGCTATCTGAGGGATATCCACTGAAAGCAAAGTCCGCATATGTAAAACAGCCTTGAGACCTGTACTTATATATGCAGTGGAAGCTCGAGCATGAGGGCAGCAAAGATGAAGACAATGAAGAATATTAAGGGAGCAAGCTTGAGAGATGAGATAAGATGCAAGGATATAAAAGCAGATTTCAAAATTCAAGACATCTCTTCCCAAGAGGCTGAACGAGATCAAGAAGAGTAGAAGAAGCAAGACTAAGTCTTAAGAATAGAGAAAGAAGAAGAAGAAGAAGTACATTTTAGAAATTTCTCTAAACTTAGTAGTCGACGATATATATAGGGTGAGTCATCTAAGCGGGTAAGGCCGATTATGCCTTTATGAGTAAAGATATTTCGAAGCGGTTTTTTCCTTGTGATAGCTGTTCATTAGGAGCACATTTTAAAAATATTTTATATTATACAGAGTGTTCCATAACTTGGTGGCTAACCACAGTTATATTTTTTTAAATGGAACACCCTATATATTATTGCATTTTTGTATTCCCCGTATAATTTTTAGTCAAAAAGATAGTATAGGCCTAAAGTGTAAAGTTTTTGACTTATTCCCATTTTTCTGAAAAATTCAATGTTTCTATAAAATTATATTTCTCGAAAACGACGTATTAGATGGACAAATTTTTTTTGCAGTATTGTTTACAATAAGAGGTCCTAATAGAAGCATGTTTTATTTTTTTACAGTTACTAACTGCATGTGCAGGAAACTGGATTAAAATTAATGACACGTTTTTGTATAAAAGTCAATTTTTTTAAATGGAACACCCTGTATATCAGTTCATTTTTGAATTGTTTATTAAATTTCATATCAAAAACATGTAAGACGTTAATACTTTAAAAGTGACTATTACTGAGCTATTGTCTCTTTTTAATATAATTTTGTCAGTTTTGTGTTTTAATTAATATAGTATAGTACTGACAAAATTATATCAAAAAGAGGCAATAGCTCAGTAATAGTCACTTTTAAAGAATTAACGTCTTTCCATTTAAAAAACTGTAACTATGGTTAGCCACCAAGTCATGGAACACTCTGTATAATACAAAATATTTTTAAAATGTGCTCCTAATGAACAGCTATCATAAGGAAAAAACCGCTTCGAAATATCTTTACTCATAAAGGCATAATCGGACTTACCCGCTTAGATGACTCACCCTCTATATTAGTAAATTTAGATATTTTTTTTACTACTATTTTCGGTCTACCGATTTTACTGAAAATCGAATCATATCTCGAGAGAAAGATTATATTGGGAAACATAGAGCTTGGTATTGATAGCTGCAGCCGTTCGGCCACTATCGTCTTATCCATGCATGTTTCTTCCTCTCTTGCTTTAATTCATGAGGGCTATAGAATATAGCGTTCCTTAATTTGATTAATTGTTGATTCATAAATATCTTGTTGTCGCATCCTTTAAGCTGACAATCGCTTGACGATATTTTACCCATGTTCTCTTTGGCCTCTAAAATATCTATTTTGAGTTCTTCTGTTTTTGGTAGAACAATTGTTTTCGAGTTGTATTCTTGCTTATTCCATCTTCTATATTTACACCATGTTTACGTTTACTAGTTCATCGATTCGAACTATTATGCCCATCACTATACTGTGAAAACTGCTGCTACTTCAATTTTGAATAATTTTGCGTAATTCTAAATATTTTCTTTGGATTTGTCACCTCTTTAATTTTTGTTAATGCTTTTACTTTCTTATACGTAGTATAAGGAAGTATTGTGAATTTTCGACCTCGAGATTTTTGCAGATGTCCACGTTTTCAGGTCCCCTGATACCAAAAAAGTGGTTTTTAAAAAATCTCTCTCTCTCTGTGTGTGTGTGTGTGTGTGTGACCACGATAGCGGTCAAACCGCTGTAGATATCAATTCCAAATTTTGTATTTACGTGTATAATTCGCAAGTCATGCTTTTAAGACAAGTACGTTACGAGTATAAAAGTATTTAAAACATAATTTTCAATATCTTTTATATAAAAAAAATTTCAAAATTCAGACCGGAAGTACCACTTTTACTCTTATCGAAAAGCGATTTTTTGCAAATATGTCGTAAGTTATCATTCTATATATATTTATCAAGAGTACAAAAGTATTTAGAGTTGGATATGGAATATTTTTTGTATAAATGAAATTTCAAAATTCGGACCGGAAGTAACACTTTCATACGTATAAGAAAGTCGTGTGGTGGCCACACCTCATTTTTTAGTATAAGGAAGTATTGTGATGATGAAAATTTTCGACCTCGAGATTTTTGCAGATGTCCACGTTTTGAAGCCCCCTGATACCAAAAAAAATCTCTCTCTCTCTCTCTCTCTCTCTCTGTGCGTGTGTGTGTGTGTCTGTGTCAGTGTGTGTGTGACCACCATAGCGGTCAAACCGCTGTAGATATCAATTCCAAATTTTATATTTACGTGTATAATCTGCCTCTTGAGATCTGATTAGTTTTTCAGTAAAATCGGTTGAACGGAAGTAGTACTTTACTTCAGTGAAAAAATCGAATTTTGCATATATTTCGTCAACTACTAAGTTTAAACAAATTTATAAAGAATTCATATGTACTTAAAATTACAATTGAGATCCATTTTATTTAAAAAGTTTTTCGAAATTACTACCGGAAGTAGGTCTTTTACTCTTATCAAAAATCAGTTTTTTGCCAATATTTTGCAAGTCATGCTTTTTAGACAGGTACGCTACGAATATAAAAGAATTTAGAACTTAATTTCTAATATCTTTTGTACAAAAAAAATTTCAAAATTCGGACCGGAAGTATCACTTTTACTCTTACCGAATAATGATTTTTTGCAAATATGTCATAAATTATGCATTCTATATATATTTATTAAGAGTACAAAAGTAATTAAAATTGGATTTGCAATATTTTTTGTATACATGAAATTTCAAAATTCGGACCGGAAGTAGCACTTTTATTCTTAGCGAGTAGCACTTTTCTTCGAATATCTTGCAAAGTATGCATTCTATAGCGATTTATTAAGAGAATGAAAGTACTTAGAATAGGATTTTGAATAAGTTTTGTATAAAAAAATTCTTAAAATTGTATAGTTTGAAACGCTCATGCGTATAAGAAAGTCGTGTGGTGGCCACACCTCATTTTTTGTACATATACTCATTACATTATATTATTTTAAAAAATGTCCGGTAATTCGAATTTGAAGTATTCTGTTGGGCAATAAAAACAATTATTATTATTATTATTATTAATGAATAAAGAAAAATACACTTATTTATTTAAAAAATAATGTTTGTCGTCATTGTAACAAAATAAGAGTAGAGACATGAAGCGTCATAATATGCAAAATAACAAACCAAACTTTTGTCTAAAACTTTTCGCAATAAAAAGTTATAGCCATTGTTTGATACTTTAATTACACCCTGTACACATATGTATATACATGCATCCTGTGAAAAAGTACACTTCCCAGGATAAAAACCGACTAAACCACACACGTATCACATATATAATATACGTATGGTTATAATGAAGCGTATATAAAAACTAATTGATGAATGGATATGTAATGGATACACTTACAAGAAGTCATGAAGAAAATACAGCATTAGTAATACCACAACTATTCAAACAGCCTAGATTCGAACTGCTATTTTAAAATCATTAACACCATAATGACTATAATAACAATAATTTCACCAATTATTCGATTTTATAATGGTTCTTTAGACACCAAAAAAAAAAAAAAAGAGATTAGTAATCATTAGTGAGCCTGAGGATTAAAGAACACTTAGCTTTATTCATAAGTAAGTGGCATATGTGTTCTTACGTTTGACTATTTAAAGCTGACACATAAAAAAATTAAAACAGGCAAATTACTCATGGGTCAACGCACCAGAAAAACTAATGATCTGTCACATAACGCCGCTACATAGCCGATATTTTTCATGCTTTCGAGATTTATCTGGTATTTTATGGCCGAGATATCCTTACTTGTCGATGTAATTTCAAAATATTTTAGTTGGAATCGGCCGTGAAGAAATATGACCGTATAAGACTAGGCTAAAACATTGTTTTATGAATACCTTTTGATAATAATCTGGCGCAGCTAGTAAGTAGTATTATGTATAGAGAAATTTTCCTTTTAGAACATACAGAAGTACAAAGACAATGTGTGACATAATAGGAAGGTTGTTTTGCTGTAGTCCACTGAACCCGCAAAGTATATATCACAAAGTTGACATTTCATGACTCATAATAATGTTAACAGTGCATGTAATTGCTTTCAAATGACTTGGAATAATTGATCAGAATATATTTTTCTAATATATGTATATCGAACGTAAAATAACAGACAAACAAGAATGGTTACACATCGTGCTGAGAATAACCTAAATAATTTATCCTTATTGTTATAATTCGAATTGAAATTGACCATTAGGGCTGTAAAAACTGACAGATGATATTCGTCAATTTGTTTATAAATACAGCAATTATAAAAACACAAGGACAAAAACGAGAGAAATTTACTAACCTAACAAAATATATAGTTATGATAGTAGGTACAATCTTACGTCAACATGGAGCACTGACGAGGTTATACGGCTTATACGTCGCCTCATATTTTTATTGTATAGTATTGTGTGATGAAAATTTTCGACCTCGGGATTTTTGCAGATGTCCACGTTTTGAGGTCCCCTGATACCGAAAAAGTGATTTTTAAAAAATGTCTGTGTGTCTGTGCCCACGATAGCGGTCAAACCCCTGGAGATATCAATTCCAAATTTTGTATTTACGTGTATAATCTCCCTCTTGAGATCTGATTAGTTTTTCAGTAAAATCGGTAGACCGGAAGTAGCAGTTTACTTCAGCGAAAAAATCGAATTTTGCCAATATTTCGTCAACTACTCAGTTTAAACAAATTTATAAAGAATTCATATGTACTTAAAATTAAAATTATGAAATTTCAAAATTCGGACCGGAAGTAGCACTTTTACTCTTAGCGAGTAGCACTTTTTTGATATCTTGCAAAGTATGCATTCTATAGAGATTTATTAAGAGAATAGAAGTACTTAGAATAAGATATTGAATAATTTTTGTATAAAAAAATTCTTAAAATTCTATAATTTGAAACGCTCATGCGTATAAGAAAGGCGTGTGGTGGCCACACCTCATTTTTTTTAATTTAATTTAAAGATTGTAGATAAGTGGAAGTTAAATACTAAAACCTGCAATTATTTCAACCAATAAAAATAGTAGAACTTGTGAGTATCGATATATCTATCCCTCTGAGTGATATTATGAATTCGGTAAATATACTGCCATGGTTAATTAGTGAGGTGCGGACGCGTTTCGACATATTTGTGCCTTCTCAGAATACCGGAAGCTTTTCAAAGCGGCAATTTCATAACTTATCTATATATAACATGCCCTCGAAAAAAAAAACAATTGGATTAGACTGACATTTAAATATACTTTAGCCCCTTCCAGAAAATGACATTTATTATTTGACATTTTCACTGTAAACAAAATTTATAGCATCGAAATGATACTGCAACAAAAAATGAAACAAATAATTCATTTAATGAAAATGAGAAGTGCAAAAATACTTAGATGCTAGAACTAACATCAAGAGGTAAATATTATTTACATATATACATTTAAACGCAAAACGTATATGTATTGAACTTGTATTTGGCTGGGATATATATTTAATATCACCTAAGTCCCACGTTCAGGTGCTAAATGAAACCATATTAGCTCCCCAACAACAGTGATAACTTCTTTAAATAATAATGTCCCACGTTCGGACGCTAAATGAAGTAATATTTGAGACTCTATAAATACTGTAAAACTCTATTTTATTTCTAAAAACCTCGGCTTAGCTCAATTAATCTAAATATTAATAATTTTACTACTTTTGTATAGTTTATTAAACTGGTAGTACTATACTTTACTGTACTAGTTAATTGTAATGGTGGGGTTATTAAAAATCAATGTCATAGATTCTCACCTATCTTTTTAAAATCTAATATAATTCTGATTAACCAAAAACATATCTTTAAGTATGACTTCTTTATTACTCTGGGTGTGTCGATAGTCCGTTATCTCTGGGTTTTGTAGAATATACTATTATCTCTCACTAACACGTAAGTATTTTTATTCTTTTGTAATTTATATCTGTCAGAATGTAAATTTATGTCGGTATCTTTTCTTTCACGATGAATATTTAACCTCTAAATATTCATATTCTTCAGAGTGACACCTCAGTTAGGACTTGAAAAATTCGGCTCAACAGATTATATGAAAGTAACAAAAATCACGAAATATTAAAAGGAAAAAAAGAAGAAACGCATGAAACATATTTAAATATAATACTTTACAATATTTCATATTAATTTATAAATACTTATTTATGTTATTAACAGGTAAGTCAGTAATGTCATGGTTTATTTATAACTAAAAGCAAAGTAATTAACGTAATAATGGCAATTTAAGAATACAAAAAGAATTATGCACAAACCAACACAGCATACTTACTATTAGAAAGAAAACAAATTAACAATAATGATACCATAAAGTTGTTTGTTGGTGTAATGGGGCGTATTTATTTGTCGTTTTTCACATGCCTTATACTAATATTTATACACATTTATGTTCGTTTACGTTAGAAACTCTTATCTCATCAATATATTTTGAGCTATTACCTAACATTGTCACAATGATTCGCGCCGATAGTGATCTAATCGATGACATTTTATTAACAAGATAAATTTTCTAATACAAACAGACTTGTGAAGTGTATTTGTTTTATTTATTGTTGACAAGATGAAAAATTTCAGGAATATGTGAAAGCGTTTATGGTACGAAGTATGTTTTCTTTAAGTACGGTTTTAAATGATGAATGATTGATGCTCATACGTGTTTACCTTTATATGGTTAATAACTTACGAGGAATATTATACAAATTACTTTACTAACTTGTTAAAGTGGTCTAAAGAAATGATTACTTGGATATGGTAGAAATTTAAAATCAAATTTTAAAAGGACTCTCATAAAATTTAATAAATTTAAAACAGATGTCCAATATTTAAGTAAAATTACATCTTGATTGTTAAGAAAATAAATGAAGCCATACAACAAAAGAAATTAAAAACACAAAGTTGCCTATTTAATAGAATGCGTAAGTCACATTACCTACATATTTTCTACTTCAAGAAATTATGGTGATTTTTGATATGTGCCTGTTGGCAACACTGATATTGCGTTTGCGCTGTCATACATAAATAGTATAACTAATGAAAATCCGAATAAAACTTTTCATACTTTCTTTTCTTAATGACAATCTGCAAAAATAACCTTATTCACTACTTTAATGTTAATATCTTTCGGGCTAACTCATTGAAAAACCCAATTGAATAAATAAAGTGAATAATTTCTATAATTGTATTTAACACTTCTTCACTACATTACGCGTGCAGAAACTAATAATTTATGTAGATATTAAGAGACCGCAAACTGTGACGAATTTAACCTCAAAGTATAGAACCACGCACATAAAACAAAAATAAAATTTTCTGGTAATACAATACAAAATCGATTATAAAAATATGGTTCCGACAAACCTTTATGTTGGGAGAGTATATGCTCGTATTTACTTGGTGTAAACATATCGTCCACTTTATAAGAAAGAATACACACTTAACAAGATGTTTTTACGAAACTATAAAAATCATTCACTCAGTTTACCTCCACGATCACAACTGTCGGCTATACAGAAAACAATTAACTCATCCACTGTATTAAACGACCAGCGGGCAATTTATAATGAATAATAATGACACGGAGTCACTTAAAGTATTTTACACTATTACAATATAATACGATAGGTACCGATAATATTTTTTCAACATAACTTGAACCGATGTAACATGAGACTGATACAAAGTATGCACGATATGCAGCAACAAACAGCAAGCTCATTACTAAACGTTATTTATTCGGTGAACGTTTGCGGTTTAAAAGAAACTGATATCGGATTACCTATAATAATAATTATATAAAATATGCGCTCGTAAAAGTATAGAAATGTAGGCTGCAAATTTTTGCATGATACACTCGATGAATCGATGCCTTTCATTTTTAAATTATTTAATTAGTAAAAGAATATAGAGAAAAAAAACGGTATTCGATTATGTCCACGTGGATATAGTGAAATGGTGCAGTGTTGATAATTGTAAATAGATAAGGTGATTTTATACAAACAAGGATTAGTTTTTAGATTATGTATATTTAAATTCGGATAGTTTCAAAGAAAACACGGATAAAAAAAACGCAGGATGCGTGACAGATAAATATGTGTGGAATCTTATGAATGTATCAGTATTCCAGGAATGTTTTATTCATATGAAATTCCGAGATTCCAGATACAGCCATTCATTTTTATATTGTGAAAAACAACTAAATTTATCTGCGTAATCTTTAAAAATAACTACGTTTTACGCTACCGACTGGTATTGATAATATTGTAAATTATTTTAGCTTATTGGTGATCAAAAGGTAAGATTAGATAGATTACATGTTAATGAAACGTCGCAAAGTCCTTGAAAACAAAATTTCAGCATGCATTTCTATATACAGGATGAACCATTTAGTAGCCGCTTCTGCGATTGCTCGTTTGTATTTTAAATAAGAGAAGAAACAATCAGCTTCGTGGTTGCTAGTGGTGCATATTTGAAAAATACTTAAAAAAACATCTTTTTAAATGAACCATCTATATATTTTTAGATTTTCTAGTACTGTTTTGAATTGCCTATTTGTCTGTTTTTTCATTTTTAAAATCAGGGTACACGTTTCTAGTCATTAATTTTTTTTGGAAATGTTTAATTAAAACACGTGTTCCTAATAAAAATCATATTTGCATTATTTTCAAAAGTAAAAACATTAATTTTGGTGGTGCGTGTAGTCAAAAAAATTCTGCATCGTTTGGTATAAGTTGCACTCAAAATGTACCGAGAACATTGTTTTTTCAAAGCCTACTTCCCGAAATTTTCACATATCAACATTTTTTTTAATGGGACACCCGGTATTTTATTATGGCATTTTGTTCCTTGTTTAATCCCTTTCATTTTTGTTAACACTATCCTATACCTATCTTTTGTAATTTCCGAGATAATCTCTATATGAGCAATCAAGCAGCGTAGCGGTCAAATAAAGAACTACGAGCGCTGTTGCTATAATTATTGCTATATAATTACAAGGCAAAAACAAAGCAAACGTCAAAGTAAACAATAATGCAATACAAGCAATAGTTACTTCAGAAAGTCTTCCATACTGTACACATAATAACAAATGTTTTATTTTTAAATACACTTAAGGATATTAATAATCTCTGATGTTCTTTGGTAATTTGTTAAAAAAACTTAATCCTGCATACCCCAAATCACTCTTACTCTGAGTAAGTCTACGTATGAGATAGCAGTAGCGATATCCATGCCTGGTACCGTATTCAAAGTGTTCTGTTTTTAAAGAAGAGTATTCGTACTTCATAAATATAAATAACAAAGACTGTCAAAAGATTATTATTTTTGAAGTAGCCTCTGCATGACTAACTGAAGTTTAGTTTATATATAGTACGTATGATTCGCTGTCCGCATAATTCATTACAAACGAGTGTGGACAGTAGGTATAACTTAGGGAGTAGATGTCATTAAAGTAAATTAAGAACGGTAAGGGTCCAAGGATGCTGCCTTGTGGTACCCCTTGATTTATAGTTTCAGTCTTAGCGTTCTATACCCCCAAAAATTCGTTCAACCAATGGGAAGGCAGAATCGAGGCCCGACTGTCAAACAAAGTCGGTAAACATTTACGTGAAATTTACAAAAGCATCTCTATTTGTTATCATGAAAATGAATTATTTTCGTGAAGAGTTAGTTAATAGGTATGATTTACATTTTGGGTGAATCTGAAAGAAAGTGTTTGTTAGCATCCAGATTTTATGCGCAGTGATACCCTGATAGAAGGCATCCGAAGCCAGAGGCCTTTGAAAGTGTAAAAGAACGGTTGAGAGGACCGAAAGTATTAAAGAAAGAAGAATGGACAAAGCCAATAACTGGTGTGGATAAAGTATATGGAGTTAATAATGAAGAGACTATTTCAAAGTAATTTTTATAAAAGTACATAGATTGACCTTTTTTGGTGTTAGGAATGATATTTGAAATGTATAATCTAACGATTCATTATAGTTTAACACATAAAATACTTGTATTTTTAGATTTTATATATCTTTGTCTTTATAACAAACAGTGATTGTTTTTTCTTAACAATATTTCTGGTAGTAAGTAGTAAATGATGAATATTAAAACACTATTAACACAATATATTTTAGCGCATTTAGCGCCATATTATTCTGTAAATAAAATAAAGTAATTTCAGTTACTTCATTATTCTGTTGAAAATCTTTATAAAATTTATGAATACAAAATAATATAGTTCAAGGAGAGAAACAATATTTAAATTGTATATAGCATAGAAAGTTATTTTAATAAAGGTTTTGCATATATATAAGTTCAGTAAAATACTTTGATAATTATAATTTCATGTGTTTTTGAACAATCTAAATGTTAAAAGATTAAATTACTTACTAGGAAGGTGTAAATAAAATCTTTCAGAAAAAACAGCTACAGTATATTGTAAATACAATGATGTATTGTCTATAAATCTGAAAATACATGCATTTTCTGTGTTAAACTATAGTAAATCATCAGAACACGTTTCACACATCATACCTATCACTAAAAAAGTCAATTTTCTCTCTATACTAAAATACTTAGAAATACCCTCTTACTTTCACCATATAATTACACGGAAGAAAAATGGCTGTGTGGTTTGTTTGGATTATGAACCTTGACCACTCTCAATAATGACGTCAGAGGATTGTCGCGCATTATCTTTTCTAACACGATGAAAGAGATGCAATTTTTACAGAAAATATGTATAGAAAGGAATTTAAAAAAAAAACAGGAGGTCTGCATAATAAACAAGAATATTTTCGTTATTTGATTTATTCCCCTGATTTTTCCCCCTTTAACTTTTATGTCAAGACAAAAATTTTACAGTAGATTTCTACCGACCATATAAGATCATACAGACAGAAATAAAAAACCTAGTTACATTTTTAATCGAAATGTCTTGTTCTATAATTTTGGAGGACCGTGTATTTTAATTCGAAATCAGAATCTTAATTTTTAGTTTTAAAGTTCACTCTATTTATGAAATTATTTATTTATTTTTTTTCTTTTGAAATATGATGCGCCATCTAGTACCGGAGCACAGGATTCCGGTGAAGTTCTGCTTATGAATTAAATTCGTCTCTATTATTGTTATAAAATATAAACTTGAACGCTTATACCATTGCATGTTGTTTGAATGGATGCTTTTTGACAGAAGCCCTAGTCATGGCGTTATTTGACATTCAATTTTGGTTGACACAAAAATATTACTTACGACTCGTAACTTTTATCACTTGTTACGTGAACGTGCTAAATATATTGCTAATAAATGACTAAAAAAAAGTCGTTGAGTTGATTGAACGCACTATTTCTATCGGTGTGGAACAAGAGAAAAAGAAGTATATGTATATAATATTACAACAAGATAAATAAATATTTATTTTTCATACATCTAGAACAAAATAATGTTATTATTAAAACAAAATTAGTATATACAAACCACTCGATTAATAAAATTAAAACATCAAAAAGAAGACCATGCCCACACCTAGACAGAAATGAAAACCCACCACCGTACCTTTTACTTCGATAAAGATATCCCATATAGTACCTTTAAATTTCGACAGGTTCTCTTCATACCCTTGCAGCTTGGTTTTCCTTTGCTTTTCCGGCGGCGGTCCATCGTGCAAGACTTCCTTGGGATCGAATCCCAAACGATCTTTGTAATAGGCATGAGTCGACGACATGATTCTTTTAAGCACTCAATTCACACAACTATTATTTATTATAAATATTACAAATTTTATTATTTATTTTTAATAAATGGAATTCTTCTTTTTAAAATATTAAATATAAAAAAATATTATGTTAGTTGTATTTATTTTTTAATGTTATTTATATATACTTTTTTATTAAAAAAAGTCACTGATGATGGTTACGTATTTGCCGAAACACTTTATATATTTGTCTGTCTTTAAACAGGTATAATTACTAAAATTCGAACGAAAATAAAAAAAAATTGAGCCTTTTCTCCTTTGCACTATATGCGAATTTTATAAATCTATGGGAACGGAATGTAATCGTTGTCTCGTTTTTTCGTTGTCGTTAAAAGTCTTTGATTTCTCTTTCGTGTATCACAATAAGTGAATGGTCGAAATGTGGATATTCATGGTGAAAAACTGAAAAGAATAGAGAGAAAAATATGCGTTAAAAAGACGGTAGGTTTTCGAATTATTGCGCCTGCGGTGTGTATCAAAGAAACAGTATATACGTATCGATGCCTTTTAGTCCTTAATGTGACTTTTTCATTAAACATAAAGCGATTTAAGCCCAGGAATTTAATTTTCATACGCTTAGATACGATAAAAAAAGAACTATGATTTTTTTACGTTCTAGACTAGTCCAAGTTACCAAATATACTTTAAAATATTAAATTAATCATTTGATACCCCTCCAATACAATGTTATATCTATTATTATGATATAATATCGGCTTCGTCTGCGAAAGAAAAAATCCTTTGCAAAATACATATACCGTAGTCGACAAATTTTAATTTCTGATACGAAAGTAGAACGAGGAAAAGAGCACGATAAAATAAAGTAAAGATAAATATATAGCGAGGCTGCCAAGTACACTCGGCAAACGTTTCCTATGAAATGTGAGGATCCCCCGACAATGCGTTGCTTCTCCCACCACTGTTAGCAAGCAGGCATCGCTGCATATTATAAGGTCATCTTCTGCATGGGATAAAAGTATAAACAGAAATTAAAATTTGTCGACTACGGTATATATTAATTAATATATATAATTGAATGTGATATGTTAGATTATATACTTATTAGGCGTTCCATACAAATAGTTACTGAAAAAAAAGCCTGTGGTGATATTTAAGAAATGTATAATAGCAGTACAGATAACAATGTTTATTAACGTTTAAAATAACACTAACAGACTATTTTAATTTTTTTTAATAACTGTTGTAAAAATGGGTGTGTACAGTTCTTGCAGTCTTTAACTGAAGACATAATCAAACCCCAACTTTTTCACCACCTCTAATTTTATAGTTATAATCATACTCCGCTAGTAGATAAACAATAATATTCCACTTAGAAACTTTGTTATACAGAAGTTATAAAAAGAAATAGATAAGTACCAAAATCTTGGCATAACAAATACTTGAATGTTTAATTAGTGTCAAGAATACAAAAACACTTAAATGCACACAGAGGAACATTGCTGACATATCAAAGTTTTGCATAAACAGAGTTATTATTTCCTTTTATGTTGCCTGTTGCCTTCTCTAATAAGAAACCACATCATTCATCTTTCCTAAATTAACAGGAAAAAAATCCAAATGTGAAAGCAAAATATGAACTTTGAGCAGCATTCGGCACTTTAAATTTTTATAGTTTTCTAGCAAATTAGCCACGATATAATGGTGTAGTTTTCACACTTTTGAATCCCTAGAAAATATTTGCAAACATTTTTAAATGAAGTTCATGCTGTCAGCTCTAAATCATTCATGGTACGTTCAGAAAACAGATAAAATTTTTTTTTGAAAATGTGACGTGATAATTGATTTTATGTTTAAAACAATGCAAAATACTAAAATTTTAGACTGTTCAGTGAGTTATAAAAATCGTGTCTTCTAAGGTCATTATCGTACTATTAAATGATCAAAAGTGTATCAGCAGAATTACAGGGTTTAATTGATCAAAATTTAGAACAATTTCAGACCAGAAAAATAAATTAACCCGTAAAAACTTTCACAAGTAATTGAAAAACAATGTTGTCCGGAAGTGACTACACACAAAACTTTGGCACACTCACAGCAAAAGTAAAATATTTGTTAACACAACAAAATACGACAACATTACCCCACATTAAAGAACTTTATATTTTAAAATAAGTGTTCACGTTATAAAAGTGAGATCTTTCTCAAGTTAAATTTGATGGTATCTTAAAAATCACTAGAAGAGGGTATTTTCTTATTAGACAGATACCTACCGGTACCTATTCTGAATACGAACAAACCTTTTATTTCTGTGTCGCTACGTTTTTCGAAATCTGTCTTTATAAAACCAATATTGTCAATTAAATATTCAGTTATTGGGTGTATGTTGTACGATTTTTAACCCAAATTAACGTGTTCCTCAATATTACAACTAGTCAATGTTGCCAACATAAAAATGTAGGCTACGCAACCTTCACTTGAGATTGATGACACTGGATGAGGCGAATAAGAAATGTTTTTCTCATTTATTTCCAAAAATTTTTATTTTAGAGAGAATAATTCGTGCCCCCCCCCTCAACAAAAAAGCAATATTACCACAATAGCGGCCAAATGGTTAAAGTCATCGATAACATATACAATATCAAGAGTTTACTTCAGTGAGAAAATCCAATTTTACCATATGTGATCCAATTTTACTATTATGTGAATTCGAGAATTGTATAAAAGTTTTTGAAAATTCCTACCACTTCACTCTTATCGAAAAAACAGTCTTGCGCGAAAATCTCGCAAATTATACAATTAGCACAGATTTACCAATAATGTGAAAGAACTTCAGTTGAAACAACTTTTACAGAATAATATTTCAAAATTCGGACCGAAAGTCAAGACTTTTATTTTCATCGAATTGCACTTTTTTTTTGCAAATATCTCAAAAATTATGCATTCTAAACAGATTCATTAAGAATATAAAAATATTTATAATTTAATTTTCAATAGGTTTTGTATACTATCATTTTCACTCACATCAATAAGCTTTTTTTTTTAATTATTGCAAATGATGTAACTCGTAAATTAGTAGGATAATTATTTTACAAGCAATTAGAAGAATTAAAAGCAAAAATGAGGTGTGTCCACCACACGACTTTCTTATACGTATGATCGTTTCAAACTATAAAATTTTAAGAATTTTTTTATACAAAAATTATTCAAAATCCTATTCTAAGTACTTTCATTCTCTTAATAAATCGCTATAGAATGCATACTTTGCAAGATATTCGAATAAAAGTGCTACTCGCTAAGAGTAAAAGTGCTACTTCCGGTCCGAATTTTGAAATTTCATGTATACAAAAAATATTGCAAATCCAACTCTAAATACTTTTGTACTCTTAATAAATATATATAGAATGCATAATTTACGCCATATTTGCAAAAAATCGCTTTTCGGTTAGAATAAAAGTGGTACTTCCGGTCCGAATTTTTAAATTTTTTTTATACAAAAGATATTTAAAATTATCATTTAAATACTTTTATACTCGTAATGTACCTGCCTAGAAAGCATGACTTGCGAGATATTCGCAAAAAACTGATTTTCGATAAGAGTAAAAGACCTACTTCCGGTAGGCATTTCAAAAAACTTTTTTAAGACAATTTGTCTCAAATTTAATTTTGAGTACATTTGAATTCTTTATAAATTTGTTGAAACTTAGTAATTGATTGAAATATTTGCAAAATTCGATTTTTTCATTGAAGTAAACTACTACTTCCGGTCTACCGATTTTACTGAAAAACTAATAAGATCTCAAGAGGGAGATTATATACGTAAATACAAAATTTGGAATAGATATCTACAGCAGTTTGACCGCTCTCGTGGTCACACACAGACAGACACACAGAAATTTTTTAAAAACCACTTTTTTGGTATCAGAGGACTTCAAAACGTGGACATCTGTAAAAATCTCGAGGTCGAAAATTTTCGTCATCACAATACTTCCTCTTATACTACGTATAAGAAAGTAAAAACTGGGAGAAGTTCACCACAGACATGGAGCGCGATCTTTATGGAGCCCAGAGAAAAAGTATGAGAGATGCTCAAAAATAGAAGCAAACCAGTATATGAGTACATCTAGACCAAGAAGATGCCACTGAATGAGTGGTAAACTATTTTACAAACATACATGACAACCCCCGAAGTTTAAACACAGGAAGCGAGTCACCGAGGAGGAGGTTAAGTTGAAGATTAAAAATCTTAAAATCAGAAAAACTCCAGGAGTAGATGACATCCCTAATGAATTCATAAAATATATGATAGCGAAAACTAGAGCAAACAGATTAACAGAACTGTTCAACAAAATAATAACCACATCCAGCATACCAACATAAGAACACAAGAGTATAACCATAACAATTTTTTCTTCAAAAAAGGACAAAAAACCAACCCGGAGAACTGCAGAGGAATAATTCTGCTCTGACTACCATGAAACTGTTCATCAGCATTGTTAAAAGCATCCTTGAAGGCATCATAGAAAATAAAAAAGACGAATAACAAGGATTCCGGAAAAACAAATCATCACAGAATAGGTAAAAGAGAAGGCTATTGAATTCGAATACCCTATTTATGTGTGTTTTATTGACCACCCAACAAAGGCAAGCGACAGAGAGTACAACTGTCCGATATATTGGATCTATTGAGAAAGAAACAATTCTCAATCTCAATCATAAACATAATCTGAAATCTGAACACAGGTAATAAAACAAGAATAAAAGTGGACGTTCAACAGCAAAAAGGCATACCAACACTAACAAAAATAATACAGGAGGATAGCCTCAGCCCATTCCTTTTTAACCCCGTCATAGACGAGATTCTACACGAGGTGGCAAAACTGAACAACAAGATAATCAGCATGGTATGCTATGCGCATGATGCAGTAATCCTCGAAATAAAATGCAAAAGAAAAAATATCTTACCACAAAAAATATATAAAAACCTTAATACGTATTCGGCAACCAAATTGTGATCTTTAGTAGAAATTTGTATAAAACATTTTGTTTTATATTTTTTGTGGTTAAGGGATTTTTCCTTTTGCATTTTATTTCAGATTTTTAGCCACAGTCTCTACCCATTATTGGATCAGTAATCCTCGAAGAAAAAGAAAACCATTTACAAATGGAAACGCGTAAGTTTTATCAGACGAGTGAAAAATACAACAACTTTCTCCAAAGAACTAGTAAGATGTACAGTCGTAGTAGACAATAAGTCAATCGAGCAAGTAATGAGCTTCCGTTACTTGGGAGCGGATACATCAATCAGCAAGAACCCGATAAACGATATCAAAACACAGGTCAATAAAGCTTCAGCAATACGGCACACATTGCTGAAGACGAAAATCAGCAAGCAGACGACCAGTTGATGAAGCCACCTAAGAGACGGAAGGACAGCCGGAGTTCTGCCTCACAGGATAACCAATCAAATTAAGGCAGTCTTTGTCATTACAGATCGCAAAGGTTTTCTCGAAGAATAAGAAGATATTACTCGTACATATCTATCAAGAGGATAACAGCATTTACACTTAATTTGGAACAACTTTTATATAAAAAGTGGGCGACCGTGCGTGTGGTACCCACACCAGTTTTTGTTTTTTTATTTATTAATATTTTTGTACTAATACAAGTGTTGAGAATGTCAATAAATAATATATTCAAAACGCAATGATTACTAATCGTAAGATAATTTAGGAAACGCTACAGTTTTGCTCCTTGAAAGTATGCGTATGTAATTTAAAAAAAAAATTACAGGTTTAATATTGAAGATTTACTTCTTGGTGATTTAAAATCTAGTATGTTTGAATCATTGAATTTTAGTTCCTTCCAGTATCCAAAAAAGAGGTAATCGTTTCAGAATTATTATTTCATAGTAGTGTTCAAACAATCGATTCTTTTAAAAACAAGTAAAATCTAGATGACATAACCAAATCACCACCTACATTTTTTAAGTACCTACTTAAAATTATGAATCATGAAACTGAAATGGTAATTTCCCACCTGTACATTATTATAACCTCATGTGTTACATGAATCACATATGAATGTACCTTTGTTTGTGATCAGAATTTAGAAAGTTAAATTCTAAGAACATTCAACTCCTGTCGTATGTGATTAAAAAAAAAGTTTAAATGACATTGTAGACAATTCCACAAGATTTTGATGCAGATCATTCTGACGTAAATGAAAATAAAAAAAAATTAATTGCAAGATTTTCAAAACACACTTTACATTAAAAATTACACAAAATTCTTTTTAACGGTATTCATGGCATGACGGTGCTCAAGAAATTAATAATATATGTATTGATTAATACTAGTAGTTGAACGTTATTGAGATTTTTTATCAAAGAGTATTAAAAAGGGTATATGCTTTTCTTTGTAAACTGACCATTTAACCGCAGTAGTTGGTTGAATTATCGGCGTTGCTCGAATATGCACTGCTCTAAATTAATCAATGGTGTCGTTATCATATAACTTTCTTGTACGTACTTCTTCAACTCGAAAAATGCAAATGTACAGAACACATGTATTTTTCGAAAATTTATTTATACTTCGTTATTTCAAAGACATTCGCGAAGAACTTATCGTCGATGAGAGTTGAACTCATAAATTTGATTCAAATTAAAAACAAATTGGAGAACGCCAGTTCAAAATAGCCTTTTGAATTCTTTTATAATGCACTGCTATATAATAATACATAATTGGATTGATATTCGCAAAGATTAAAATGGTTAATACCGAGGCCAATTTTCAAAAGAAAAATATATACAACAGTTATTTTTCAATATAACTTTTGAATAATTTTGTATTCTTTTTATATTTTCAAAAAATGAGTAACTCTTATAGTTTTATGGATTAGGTCACTTCAGCAAAATAAAACTTTGGGTGTTATGGTACAGAGAAATGCGTAAGATTTGCCATGTGTGCCAGTGTTAAGCCATGAAATATTCATGAAACAGAACATCAGAATTATATGCAGAAGACAGATTATCTTCGGGAAATGTGAAAAAGTATTGTCCAAAAAATTTAGGAGCACCCCTGGTGCCGAAAAGCTTTAAAATAAAACGAAAAAATTACGGCCAGAGAATATAGTAACCAAACAAATGCCTAGAAGAGTAACTGAACAAGTTGATATATCTTTAAGTAACTTGGCGTAATAAGTAACATGTGATATTAGGACATTGAAACTAATAACAGGATTAAAAATACGACTAAGAATGTACCACAGTCTGCAGAAGAACTACTTTATTGAACAGAAACATACTTCACTAGAAACCAAAGCTGGAAGCTTACACAAAAAAATGTGCTATACACTACAGAGCATAGATGTAAAATACTTGCATAGAGTTCTTGGCATCACTAGGAAGAACAATACAAGGAATACAGGTTCTAACAAAAAACACTAGTGAGATAGTTTGGATACTTGACCAGTCAGAAAAATAGGGGTTTGAGAAGCAAGAACACATGACAAAAAAGAGCAAGAGGAAGACCTAGGATAACTTGGGAAGAGAACTTGAAAAATATGGCAAGAATATAAAGACCAAGATAGTTTATAGACTTAATAGTTATTACATTAATTGTAGTTTACACTGCAACATGTAGGTTTGTTTGTTTTATAGGTTAGATTAATATAACATTAAATTAATCTAAATTTTAAGTCTTAAGAGCTAATAGATTTGAAGTAATAACTACTAACAACCGTCTTATTGATTAAATAATATATGATATCAAAAGAAGATTACGAAAACATAATTGTCTAAAACTCTACAGAAAATGAAATATGGAAGGCAACTAAGTGTTAAAATGTGCCAGAATGAAATTTCAAAACTGTCATAAGAAACTCATGTATATCAGAAAATACTTATTATTGAAGAAAATATTTTCAATTTAGAACACACAATTGGAAGAGAACACAGAGAGAAGTTATAATACTCATTTTCAAAATATATAATACATAATAAAGTTTTTTAATCGAGGAAAATATTTTAAATTGCCTTAAAATGTGCCAGAAATGAAGTTTCATAATTTATCAGGAAGACGTATACGTATATCAGAGAATATTTTTATGGAAGAAGATATTCTAAAATTAGAAAATACATATGAAAAAAACTAAAAGAATATATAACAAAAATATTTTTTGTGGAGGAGATATTTTAAATGGTCTAAAAATGTGCTCGAAATAAAGTTTCAAAACTGTCATTTAAAAAAATATTTTTTATAGCGGATAGATACTCAAACATTCGAAAATACATTTGGAAGACACGGAAGGACGAAATTAATAACACTCGTTTTCCAAATATGATGTTAGTTCTGAAGTAAATTGCTACTTTGGGTTTATAAATTTCGGTCAAAAACTATTGCCATTAAGACAGTAAGCTTAAGTTTAGAATCTAGAACATATAATTGGAAGAGAACTCAGAGAGAAGTTTAACAGTTATTCTCAAAATATACATCACATGGTACAGTTTTTTAATCGAGGAAAATATTTTAAATTGCCTTAAAATGTGCCAGAAATTAAATTTCAAAATTTATCATGAGGACTTATATGTATATCAGATACTATTTTATATGGAAGAAAATATTCTAAAATTATTAATTTGTGGAGATATTTTAAATGGTCTAAGAATGTGCTCGAAATAAAGTTCCAAAATTGTCATTTAAAAAAATATTTTTTACGGCAGATAGATACTCAAACTTTCGGAAATACATTTGGAAGACACGGAAGGAAGAAGTTAATAACACTCATTTTCCAAATATGATGTTAGTCCTGAGTAAATTCCTATTTCGGGTTTATAGATTTCGGTCAAAAACTATAGCCATTAAGACAGTAAGCTTAAGTTTAGAATCTAAAACATATAATTGGAAGATAAATCACAGAGAAGTTATAACAGTTATTCTCAAAACATACATACATCACATGATAGTTTTTTAATCGAGGAAAATATTTTAAATTGGCTTAAAATGTGCCAGAAATGAAATTTCAAAATTTATGATGAGGTCTTATATGTATATCAGATACTCTTTTATATGGAAGAAGATATTCTAAAATTAGAAAATACATGTGGAAAAAACTAAGACAAGATATAACACAAAATATTTTTTTTTTGTGGAGGAGATATTTTAAATGGTCTAGAAATGTGCTCGAAATAAAGTTTCAAAATTGTCATTTAAAAAAATATTTTTTATGGCAGATAGATACTCAAACTTTCGAAAATACATTTGGAAGACACGAAAGGAAGAAGTTAATAACCTCATTTTCCAAATATATGATGTTAGTCCTGAAGTAAATTCCTACTTTGGGTTTACAGATTTCGGTCAAAAACTATTGCCATTAAGACAGTAAGCTTAAGTTTAGAATCTAGAACATATAATTGGAAGAGAACTCAGAGAGAAGTTATAATAGTTATTCTCAAAATATACATCACATGATACAGTTTCGTAATCGAGGAAAATAGTTTAAATTGGCTTAAAATGTGCCAGAAATGAAATTTCAAAATTTATCAATGAGGTCTTATATGTATATCAGATACTCTTTTATATGGAAGAAGATATTCTAAAATTAGAAAATACATGTGGAAAAAACTAAGAGAAGATATAACACAAAATATTGTTTTTTGTGGAGGCGATATTTTAAATGGTCTAAATATATGCTCGAAATAAAGTTTTGAAATTGTCATTTAAAAAAATATTTTTTACGACAGATAGATACTCAAACTTTCGAAAATACATTTGGAAGACACGGAAGGAAGAAGTTAATAACACACATTTTCCAAATATGATGTTAGTCCTGAAGTAAATTGCTACTTTGGGTTTATAGATTTTGGTCAAAAACTTAAAGTTTAGAATCTAGAACATATAATTGGAAGAGAACTCAGAGAGAAGTTATAACAGTTATTCTCAAAATACACATCACATGACACAGTTTCGTAATTGAGGAAAATATTCTAAATTGCCTTAAAATGTGCCAGAAATAAAATTTCAAAATTTATCATGAAGACTTATATGTACATCAGAGAGTATTTTTTATGGAAGATATATATTCTAAATTTCGAAAATACATTTGAAAGGCAAGGAAGAGAGAAGTTAATAACATTCATACTCCAAATATGATGTTAGTCCTGAAGTAAATTGCTACTTTGGGTTTACAGGCTTCTGTCAAAGTTAATTAACTATTGCCATTAAGTTTAGAATGTGGTATTGATAGCTATATAGCCCTTTAGACACAGTCGTGCAAAGATTTACATGCAAGAAAAGAGAAATAGACATAGGGACAAAGATACAGCCATCAGCTAAAAAACAATCTCCGAAACATGGAAATCTGCAAAATTCCAACATGTTTAAAATAAATTCAAGTACGCTACGTATAAGAAAGTAAAATTTATTATATGCTATAACATCAATTACTTCTTCGTATGAATAATGAATTAAAGGATCAACAAATCAAAAGGAAACATAATAATAGAAACACAAAAACATCAAACTTATATTAACTTAAGTAGAATAAGAAAATACGGAAAGAACGACTTAATAAAAAAAAACAGAACGCCCAACGAAATTAATCATAAATAATAGATGTTAACATTGGCATATCACGTTCTCTAAGTGGCATGTTCTAATATAAATTTGTTAAAATAACTGGTTAAGATTCACTTTCTTGTTAACTACGATAATGACACTTGCTTTTTTTTATAATTCTAATCTCGGTCTTTCTTTTTCAAACAAACACGAAATTAACACACATTTTAAAGCCGTAAAGGATCGCAAACATCAAAACCACTGTGTCGTCAACGTCGCGGAACTTGGTAAACGAACATAACACTCGTACTTTTCACGTATACACGCACGCAGTGGTTCGAGGTTAGGTGTGCAGAGTCGCAGAGGCACGAGAAGACTTGGAAACGCGACCGAACTTGAACAGCTACTAAACGGATAGAATAGAGAAAGCATCCAGTACGTTAATGCTGTCGCGGGAATTGCATCTGTTTTGCGGCTTGTGTCGGTGAGACGGTGGGCACACCGCGGATTCGTGGGGATGAGAGAGCACCCAGAAACTTGTCCAGATATGGGCCAGGTGGAAGATCGTGGGCAGCGAATAGAGTAGATATCGTAGGTGCGAAAAAATATGACGTTTCTAGTGGGTTTAATTTTTCTCGTGTTTTTTTTTTCTTATTGCTTTCGCGTTTTAATTATGGACTGTGAAATGTGTTCATTTATCGTTGCTACGTAACGTATTGATTATCCTTGAGTGTTCTAAATGAGAGGTTGGATTTACATTATTAAAGGTGTTCTAGCTGCGGTAATTCATACAGTTATGGAGAGTTTAAAATAGGAGACATATTTGAATGAACTGAATATTTTTTTTTTTACGGAATGGACTAAAATACTGAGTGAAATGTTTGCGAGGGATGAGATTGTATCATTAGAAAAGACCGGCGCAAAACTAGGTCAGGATGTACTAAATAAAATCAATAAAAAATGCTTTAATAATTGCATTACAATAATAATAATAATAATAATATACTTTATTTGCCACTGATCATATGATATGGGCCATTGTCAAAAATATAAAAGTAAAGAATAATGAGTGGACAACAACAATGCCACCAACTCAGACACCAACAAGAAAATCCCTGACACTATAAACACAACTGTTTATTAGAAATCTTTTAAGTGTCAACCCAAACAACCTACCACTAGAAATACCCGTTATACTAGTTGGCAGCTTATTAAATACTTTAATAATGTACTCTGGGCTTTTCTCATACAGTGATAGTCTGTGTAGGGGAACACTCAAAGCATTAGTATTTCTTGTGTTTACGTATTTATATCGCCACTCCGTACAAACTGAGCACGATGATTAAACACATATATTGCACACTCATACAAGAATAATAACGGCAATAGACAAAAGGTTATTCCGCTTAAATATCGGTGCACAGGAATCAGTTCTATTCAGTGAAAATATCGTTCTCAGTATCCGCTTCTGTAGGACAAAACATCGAGTAGAAAAGGCAGACATTCCCCAGAAGATTATGCCATATCTTAATCTAGACAACGCATGTGCATGATAGAATGCAAGTAATACTTCAGTATCAATACACGCTTTCAGTTTATAAATCGCATAATTCAAAGAAAGCAGCTTCGAACAAAGAGAGGCTATGTGGCATTCCCACGTTAACAAGTTATCAATAGTATAACCCAGAAATTTATTACTGGATCCATTAGGTATAGACTTGGAATTCAGCCTTACCAACAATGAGTGGTCAGGCTCACGTCTAGAAGATGAAAATGATATAAGGTTAGTTTTCGAGTGGTTTAACTTTAATCCATTACAACCACACCACTTCAACATTTTATTAGTGTAAATATTGCCAATGTCCGTTGTTTCATCAACGTTATTGCCCGATATTAAAACAGTTGTGTCATCCGCAAATTGATAAATGTCGTTGATATTAAAGCCAGTATGCAGATCATTAACACAGACCAAAAACAACAGCGGACCCAAAACTGATCCCTGTGGAACTCCCAGTACAATATTTGATGGTGACGAACATGCTGATGAATTAAAATTATTTATCGTTAACGATCTGTTTTCGATTATTTAAATAAGAGTGAAACCATTGAAAAGCAACGCCATTCACCCCATAGAGTGACAACTTCAACAAAAGCAAAGCATGATTCACTCTATCGAAGGCCTGGCTTAAGTCAAAGAACAATCCAGCCACGACCTGCCCCTCATCCAATAATTTATAAACACGGTTAAAGGCTTTAAAAAGAGCGTCACAGGTAGAAGAGGAACTGTAAAACCGAACTTGCTAGTAGACAGTAACGAATTACTCTCCAGAAACCTAGTCAATCTCGAGTACATAATCTTTTCAAATATTTTAGCAAAACAGGATAAGACGGATATTGGGCGATAGTTAGTCAGAACTTGTCTGCCCCCCTTCTTAAAAAACTGGCGCAACTTTAGCAATCTTCAATGCCTCAGGAGAAATACCTACGAAATGATTTATTAATTAGAGTGGTCAAAGGTGGGGAAATCATATGTGCAATACACCTAAACACATTGCATGGGATCTCATCAATACCTGAAGAAGATTTGCAGGAAATAGAGACAATGATGTCATTTATCTCATATTCGTCATTTGGATAAGTAAACATACTTTGCATATTACTCATGACAGAGGATTCCAGGCTGCAGGATAGTTACAATACAATATTAGAGTATCGAATGGCCATGATTAAATAATGTAGATGATGGTCAAATTATAGCTTTATGACCAATTCATAATGCAAAAGTCTTTCCCTCAACATAGAGAGATATCTTTAAACAGAAAAAAGAAAGACAAATTCTTACCTTCAAAAACTAGAATCAACTACTGCAGTTATTACACTGTACGTTTGATTACAATGTTTGGTAAGCTATAAAAGAAAAACTACCAAATCAAAGAATCTTTTTCGAAATATTGATGAGGAATACCAAAAAGTAAAATACTTGAAAATTATTCCGAATCATTAAATTTGATAATTTCTTTATCTTTGTCGGGTTTGATATCAAAGTCGCCAACGTCTGAATTGAATATGAAAATAAATCCAAAGCGACAAAATCAAGAATACGTTTTCTTTAGTACCGGGTTATATACCAGGCAATATCATTATTGCGATGTAGGAAGGTCATAGATGAGAAGTGAAATAACGTAAGAATTAACTGCTGAGTATTTGGAATGAGCCACACCATTACTGCTTGGGATTACTTATTGGAAACACAGAACTTTATTACTAAATAGTCATGAGTCATGACACACTAAAGAGAGAAATTTTTAATGTCTTATGTAAATAGTAATTATTCTTCAGTTAGTCAGTTGGCTTTCGAAATATATTCTACAACCTACCTACTACCTACCGTTGTGGCCAAACGAGAATACGATGCTTAAACAAGTGTTTTATATGGTGTTAAAATAATTTGTGCTTATCAAAGTGCAAACTTGACATCCTTAGCTCTTGCAATCAATATTTCCATGAAACACTGGAACCAAATAGTTTTGCATCAAATCAATCTTTTTTATAAATTGTATATTATTTTAATGATATATCCATTAATTTACTTCAGTAATAAATAAAGTAATAAATTTTTGATCTCTCAGAATTGGACAATCAGAATTAAATGGTTCATACAGATTTTAGACGCACTGACGTATTTTACAATGGTAAGTTTTGTCGATTTGCACACTCCCGCAGGGTTCCAATTTAGGACCATTGCTTTTTAGTTTATTTCTCAACGAGTTCTTTAGTTCATTAACGTGTCCTGTACGCTGATGACTTCTTCAAAGTCTATAATCTCAATACTTTTTGAACTGGTGTTTCAATTACAACATAAATATAAATATTAAAAAATTTTGCTTTACGTTTTTCACGAATACCATAATTATAGTTATTTCATAGAAAAGTTCCGAGATCTTAAGTGCATTTCGACAGCATATTAGGTTTTTCCACCCTATATAAATTACTGTAGGTTCTTTGGAAACCCATTGCTTCTGAGGACGTTATACTTCAGTATTGTAGTCTGCAAAATGGAGTATGACATAATAGGCTTGGTCTCCGAAGTCTATTTACTCACAGCTCTCCAATACAAAAATTCAGCGGTGATTTTGATGTGCTTCTGCTAGACGTTGACTATACATTTCTATTGCAAACTCATGGTCTCCAAATCTTTGAAATACCGGCGCAATATGATGGAACTTGGTTTATAAGAAAGTTGTCTACTGAAGATTTGGATTGCCAAGAAACAGATCTTGCCAATCCATACTTCCATATAGACAAAATTCTTATAAACTATTGCGATAGCGTGGTTTATAAGAACGTTGTTTAATGAAAGTATGGACTGTCAAGATTTCCTTTTCTCAGCTCAGGTTGATGTTCACGAGACGTTCATTTTGGCATACTATCAAAAACAGACTAATTGACAGATCGCTCTCTACTCTCATATTTAACCTATTAAAATATGATTCTACAGAATGGTAAAGAAGATTCCTGCAAATTCGCGCCATCTCTGTGTCATACCACGTAGTTTCCGAACCAACCTCATATCATGTTTTAGGTTTTATAAACTTCATTTTAGTCACGAGTTTTATTAATCACGAGCGAAGCATAGCGGAGCGAGTGTTTAGTGAAACGAATGACTGACGAGTTTATAACACGAGTTTCAAGCTATACTTTTTCTACAATAATAGAAAATAATCAAAATAATAAAAAAATTCTTGCCTGTTGTCTTGCCAAGTCCAGTTATTTTCATACTTTGATGGCATGTATCAGAACCAACTTGATTAACGTTTCAATTAAAACTGGAGCTAACGTCAGCCCGTGACTAAAGAACCCGTTACCAAGTATACACCCCGTGACACACGAAGTCACAGCTTGTCGAGATGTATTTGAAAGATCACTAAGCATCATGGAAACATATAAATGGCATTTTAAAAATGGGAATCGAAAAAGGCAATTTGTATTGTAATGCATTGCATTTTTCTTTAAATTTTTTTAAGGATAGGTGAAAATATGTTCCCGGATAAGTTACAGAGATAATTTAAATTTAACAAATGTACCAAACCACACTCGTATTTCTTCGCCTTGTATATTAAGAAAACTTTAAATCAGCAGGATGCCCTGATGTTTATAGTTAGGAATTGTTATAGATAATTACATGTATTTCTGTATGTATATTTATTTGCACACATTTTAGAAAGCAAATTGTTACATTAACAACAACAACAACAGAAGTTGTTTCGTTGCACAAAACGCAGAATTGAAATGGTAATTTCAATAAATTACGTAGGTACTTGCACAAATGCGAACAAAACAGATAGCATACGGTTCTCGAATCGTGATTACGTGATTACAATTTGCATTGCAAAAAATGTCTTAATTTAATAGAACAACAACAACACCGGAGGCGATACGGCAGTCGTTGTATTTCACAAATACGAATTATAGGTTAACATGATTATACATTGCCAAATTTTTATATTTGATTTGATATGTTTGCATGTTGAAAATATGAGCGACACAAATCTCACGTTTCTCTATACGTAAGTGTACCATATACATATAATTTTATATATGACGTTTTAACTTTTTTTCGTTTTATTTTTCTCGTTATAGAAAAAACCGCACGTTTAACAAGCTCTAATAGGACGTTATAATAGCATAAATTAGTCTAGACTTTTGCGAATTTCGATTATGAAACAATGCGAGCCAGGCGTGAAATCGCCAACTTACGCGAATCATATTTTTGGAGCAATATTTTTCTTGTTGAATTCGTATCGTGCAATTTCCGGTAGAGCAATAATGCGTCCGGATTTTTAGTAATTAAAAACAGTAACCGCTGGCTTTCTTTATAACTGTGATTAAGAAATCATTTGTAACGTGTACTTCCGTTTCTATTTGCCAGAATTAGATGTGTTATAAAAATATAGGAAAAGAAGTTGTCGAAATATGTATATGATTCATATCGTATCACATATATTGGCTAAAAAAATATTCTACTAAAATTTAGAACGAACTTTCTACATCATTTGACCTATATCACATATAAATTAAGAAATTAATAAAATTTTTAATTATTTCCATTACATAAAGTTATACAAAGCATGTTGTTGAAGTCCACTTATATGCGTAAAACAGATGGCTTGTTAATGTATCAATTACTTTAGATTTGATTACTAGTCCAGTCGCTGGCTAGTTTCGCCTTGCAAAAGCTCAGATAGAAAGTTCTTTATCTTGTATATAAATAGTATAAGTAACAAAAATATGAATTTTTGACCTCTTTCCTCCTCTGGGAATTTTTTGTAGCCAAAAATCCACAAAAATGTCGAACCTTTCCATTTTTTCAGTATAACTTTTTTAGGTTGATGGTAGAGAAAATAACTTTATCATTACTTTTAAAGGAGACACAATTTCCTACATGTTTTTTGTAAACCCAATAGTAAGCGAGATATTGATTCTGAAAGTTGCACAACATTTTCTATACTTGTCACGATCTGCAAGAAAATCCAAAGCTGTGTGAAGTATGAAGGTATGCAAGCAATGGTTGGTGAAAATGTAAAAGTTTTACTTTTAATAATAAAAGAATAATAAATAATCTTAAAATAGCAAATAACAAGAACAGGTATAAATTGTACGTGTTGAAATAATAGAAATTATTTCAACTAAAAAAAAATAAAACAAAAAAAAATATTTAAAAACTCGTTGTCAAAAATACTAAACTAATAAGAAATAATACGGGTCGTTTCAAAAGTCTGGAACTATTGAAATAAAATTCTAACAAACAGCTTTTGAGAGAAACCCTCGGACAGGTCAACTTTAGTTTCAAAAAGTAACTCAACAATTTTTTTTATATTATAGCAGAAACGGGCAAGTTAGCAATCTAATTATGATAAATAAACTAAATGAGATGTTCAAACTGATTCCCATTTACGTCTTGGCAATATCCCAGGCGTTATTCGAAATCTTGTAGCACATTCCGGAGCGTTTCTGGACGAATTGCTCTAATTTCGGCCCGAATTCTGTTCTTTAAATCGTCAATTGTAACTGGTCGATTGAAGAAAACCTTGCTTTTCAGGTAGCCCCACAAAAAGAAATGGAGTGGGGTAAGATCGGGGGACCGTGCAGGTCACTCAATTGGCCTCCTTCTACCAATCCAGTGATTGGGAAAAACTTGATTTAAATAATTTCGCACATCTAACGAAAAATGTGGAGGCGCTCCATCTTGTTCATACCATAAGTTATTATTTGGCAAGTATGGATCTTCTTCATTGGGATAAAGCATCTCAAGAGCAGGTGTCAGGTTTTCCCTCAAAAAATCTAAGTATTTAGCACTCGTCAACGTCCCCTCTATGATGGTCCCAAAATTCGATCTCCAACAATTCCCGCCCAAACATTAACTTTTTGTGGAAACTGCGTGTGGACCTCTATCATCCAATGAGGATTTTGGGGAGCCCAATATCGGCAGTTCTGCCGATTTACTGCTCCATTAAGGAAAAACGTGGCTTCGTTCGAAAATAATACTCGACTGACAAATTCGGGATGGGTTGTGCATCGAGCCATCATATCCTCGCAGGATTCCATACGGCGATCCGGATCGTCTTCATTAAGATCATGCAGTAAAACTGCCTTGTAGGGATGCCATTATTTTTTTTCAATGTCCTCCACACTGAAGATTTACTGATTTCATAATTTGCAGACACCTCTTGTGTGGCTGTATGGAGATTTTCTTGCAGGTTTCAGTAGAACATCTAACTGAACATCTTCGGAAACTTTTGGTCGACCACATCTAGGGAGATCCCTTACATGCCCGAAATCTTCAAATTTTCTTAAAATCTTAGATACGGCTGTTCTTGTAATTGGTTCCAGTTCTGGATACTTATTGTTAAAGAGCTCGCAAACTTCATCTTGAGTTCTACATCTACATTAAAATTTCTAGTCTTTTCTTTTCACTTAAGTATCGTACCATTTTGGTAATAGAGTAATGCATCAAAAGTGACAGTTCGCATAGCAATTAAAAATTTCAATGCTTACTCAATTTTTTCCTCTTTCAGGATTTAAAGTCCCTCATTACAGAAACTATCAAGGTCTGGGTCATGCTTGTAAATATTTCTGTATTCAGAATTTCAAGCTCTATCCAAATCCATCGAAAAAAATATGGGTTGCAATCTAAAAAAAAAATTCGATGATGTCATAAATCAAAAACAAAAGACGATCGAAAAATTTAATTGATATAAAAAGATGTGTTTTTTAAAACCAAAATTGACCTGGAATTTTATTTTATTAGTTCCAGACTTTTGAAACGCACTATATATGAAGGAGGTATCCCCCATCCACAGCATAGATGTTGCTGATTCCCATGAATGCTGCATTCTGAAGTGGTGTGAATGCTTCATATGGGGAAGATGTTGTTCCTTTTCGCAGCAATGACATGGGAAAAGGAGCAAGTTCGAATGTGAAATAGTGTTTCGAGTCTTCTTCAGTTTTGCAGCAATGCATACTCTTTGCATGGAGTGCAAGATGCAAGTGACATAAGTCTTATCCGGTAATTTATGAAATCCCTTTTTCTACAACGCTGCAACGTCCTAGAAATTCCTTTTTCTCCAACCTCCTGAGATAAACGACAGTTTACCTCTGAACTCCCAACTGCTCCACTGCTGACTGACATTATGAAATCACTTTCAGGAAAGAGAAGGTGTTGAGAACGTCAGGCATGGTGATGGTCTCATCATATCCACATGTTGCCGGCTAGTCCCAGAGGATACATTACAGTACTCTCCAATCTTCTCAAAAATACTGTAAGATGGGCAAAGTATTGTGTTATTTGCTATTATAACATTATTAAGTGTTAAATTTTTGCATTTTCACAACCACTGCTTGTATACCTTCACCCACCTTTGCATTTCCGCGCAGATTATGGCAAGTATAAAAAATGTTGCGTAACTTTTAGAATCAATATGTCGCTTAACATTGGGTTTACAAAAACCTGTTTTTTGATACGAGTTGTAGGACATTTGTTTTTATCCTTTGAAAGTGATAATGAAGTAATTTTCTCTACGACACTGAAAAAAAATTCGTGGGTTTTTGGCTACAAAATTTCTTCCGAGGAGGGGAGAGATCGAAAACTCATTTTTCTTACTTATTCTAATATATACAAGATAAAACCTTCTACCTGATCTTTTGCAAGGCAACCCCTATTATAACTATCCAGCGACTGGACTATACGATTTAATAGTGATAACTTTGTAATATGTAAATTTCTTAATCACAGTTTACGATTTGTCAATAAATCAAAAGAGAAAACTTTTCGTAAAATATTTCTGATTTTCTTTGAGAGTTGGTAATATTAGTAAATTTAAATGTTTTCTTTTTGGTTTATGGATTCATCTAATTTCAGAAAATTCTCAGAGTATTGATATCCACAGCTGATTACTGCAAGAGTGGCGCAATAAGTATACTTGCATACAAGAATGTTTAAAAGATGTCTACAAGCAGCCATATTGATTTCAATTTAACAACATTTTGGTTAACCTCATACATTTAATCTATAAAGATATATGATAGGTTATGCACATGAATCCCAAACAAAGAAATTTTCCAGATTTTGAAATTAAATCATGATAACATTGAAACGAAAAACGTGGAGAAATAGTAAAACTAAAGAACCGCGAAATATAAGCCAGGATCGATTAAGACTGATTCCTAGGGTGTAAAAAAAAAACGCCTATTCTCACGGTATAACGGCGATTAAAACAGCTGTTTAAAATCACCGTTTGCATTCAAGCTGCGAATGCAAAATCACTGTTAAGATAATCTGTAGCACGTATACACATTCCTTCTTTAATCTTGTTACAGAAAATCTTTCGGGATTATAAAACCAAGTAGTTTTGAGGAATGACACTAACGGTAAATACGGCAAAGTGTCAAGTTGGTAATATTTAACGTCTTTATTTACGCAACGGTGCCTATAACCAGGCACAGAAAGACATGCGTGCGGTAGATATTGACGCACGTGCGTAGTATGTATATTCTTATTGTGACCTTATGGTTTTCCTTACGGCTTATCTCCATTCTTTTTTTACCACGGAGTGTCTTTCAATTAGCGACGACGCAAGGCCGACGATGGTGTTGAACTTTCGATGGGTTCGGATAGGCGTTATCCTTAAAATAACCGTCTTTTACTATATATATGTGAAGTACACATAGATAAGATACAAGTCTTTTACCTCGGGTAAATATGAGTGCGCTCCGATTCCTGTTTGTTACGAGGGTCTTATCAAGTAACTCTTTTTCAACTATTAGATTATGAAATTGTGTATTTACCAAGCTAAGAATGGGCATAATGAAGTACTATATGTATATAATAAAAGATGTTAAATGTATAGTGTTACACCTAGTATTTGATATTATATAATATTTATTATTCTACTTTTGATTGAAATTAAAAAAAAAAATTGAAATATTACCATAGAAGAATACCGAGGTAAAGTTATTTTTTTTTTGGTAAAATACTAGTATATAGGTATTTTTATTTTTGCCAAAAATCTCAAACTGACGCGTACTTTTTAAATACGGCAACAATTTTTCCTAACAGCTTTTGTTTTTGAGTTATAGCTAACTACCCTCATTTACTATTTTTACTTAGATTTTCGTTTTTTATTGGACACTAAAATATATTTTGTTGTTGTTTTAGATATGGCTTCGTCAAGAAGATGTTGTGTGCTTAATCCAGATTGTTTTTGCTATATTTATGGTCAATATATATTTGAAAAGTATCGAAAACCTATATCGGATTTTGTGAAAACTGCGTATCATCAATACTTAAAATAAAATTGTGTAATCAGGACAAGCCACGGGTTCCTCATATTGTATGCCAGAAATGTGTGATATGTCTACGGTTATGGTCCAGTGGAAAAAGAGATACAATAATATTTGAACCTCAAAACCATCATGACGACTGCTACTTCTGCGTTGTAAACGGCATTAACCCTAGAAATCGAAGTAAATGGTCATAGGTCATATCCTACCTTATATTCTGCTCAACGACCTCTATTAAAATCACGAGCGGTGCAACCCAGCACATCTAAATCTGCTGATGATTCAAATCTTTGTGAACCCGAACGAAATACATCAAGTGAAGACTCTGATCCAAATTACAAATTTAGCTTTTCAGAACCTGAACGATTTAATCAGAAATAACTAAATGACTTAGTAAGAGATCTGAACTTACCGAAAGAAGCTTCTCAAATTTTAGCATCTCGTTTAATAGACAAAAATTTGCTTACTCCGGAAACCAACTTCACATTTTATCGTACCCGAGAAAAAAACCTGTTACCGTATTTTGCTCAAGAGAAGGATTTAGTCTTTTGTAACGATGTTGGTGGTATTTGGCAACAATTCGGTTTAAAAACGTACCAACCTAGTGATTGGCGTCTTTTCAGAGACAGCAGCAAAAGAAGTTTAAAGTGTATTTTGCTTCATAACGGTAACAAGTACGGATCCATACCTATTGCACATTCGACGACTTTAAAAGAAGAATACGCAAATGTTTCTAAGGTTATGGAAAAAATTAAGTATCAAGAAAACAACTGGGTGATTTGTGTTGATCTGAAAATGGTTAACTTTCTTTTAGGCCAACGGGGGGGGGGGGGCGGGGGGTACACAAAGTTCCCTTGTTTCACGTGTCTCTGGGACAGTCGTGACAAACAACACCATTGGTCACAAAAAGTTTGGCCAGTGCAAGAATACCTAAAAGTTGGTACAAAAAATGTCATAAACGTGTCTTTAGTTAGCCGAGACCGTATCATACGTCCACCACTTCATATTAAACTCGGCATAATGAAACAGTTTGTGAAGGCGCTTGACAAAAATGGCGAATTTTCTTTCATGCAAGTTTCCAGGATTAAATACAGAAAAATTGAAAGTTGGTATTCTTGATGGGCCACAGATTAGGCAACTCGTGAATCATCCTAATTTTATCAAATCAATGACTAAAGTCGAATCCAAAGCTTGGAATTCATATGTTTTGGTTATGAGTAACTTCCTAGGCAAAAAGAAATCTGACGACCATGTCGAGCTTGTTGAGTGCATGTTATCGAATTTGCAACAGCTAGGGTGCAACATGAGCATAAAAATCCACTTCCTGCACTCGCATCTAGACCGATTTCCAAAAAATCTGGGTGAATTTAGTGAGGAGCAGTGTGAAAGAAATGTTGAGAAGTTAAGCCTTCAAGGACTGCACTCCACTGGAACTGAGGGAAATTGTCCTACCGTAGCAATCCAGATATCTTGGCTCGAATGGAGAAGGACAAGGAATCATTATTTCACCATATCAGCAATAGCAGGGCGGCCTCCTATATACATGGATTCAAGCTTCCAATAATTCTAATGTAATAATTAATTTTAATAAAGAAGTTCTTGTTCGTTTTGTTAATTAAAATGTGGTTGGAAGCCTTTTTATTGTATTATAAAAAATAAAGATAAACTAATATTTGATTGATATTGAGGTTGGGAAATGAGGGCGGGAAGTAAACGTGAACAAAGTCACTTTCAAACTTTCAAAAAGTCAGAAATGCCAACATTACACGTATGGTTGTAAATAAAATTATATTAAAATTGAAAAATGTCTAGTCTGGGAATATAAGAACGACCCCTCATACTGTAAACGAACCTAGGCCAAAATAACACGTTCGATAAATATATAAACCGATAACAGCGATCGCTAGAACTGACCAGTTTAATTTCCAATAGAAGTATAATATTAAGTAGTGTCAATTGAGAGGTCCAAAACAAAAACCAGTTATCTCCAAAATCAGAAATATTGTAGGAGGTGTGAACAAATAGCACCTATAAATTTGTTTATAACATTGGTTAATGAAAAATAATAATATTAATAATGGAGGTGCCTGGTTTGTGCTCTCGACATGCGTGGTCAAGTTGATGTTTGTACACAGATTTCAGTAGTGCATTCGATATCACAGACCACGGTTTATTTATCCCCAAAACACTTGTCGTTTGGTCTCAGTCGATCCCTATTAAAGTTGGTGCAATCGTACTGTAACAGGCATAATTATGTGTTTTAAATAATTTTAAGTCTAGTATATTTTATCCCATATCTGACCAGGATTGACCGTATTACGGATTTTGGTGTTGTCTTGGACTCTAAATTTCATAGAAAACAAGCAGCCAAAAACCTTAGGATTTTTAATGCGTACCTCGAAATATTTCTCGAATGTAACCCTATTGAATGTTATCTGCTTCAGTTTTGTAGCTAGTAAGCTGGAGTATGCTTCCAATGTGTGGTCTCCTCACTATATTTATTTGAGACTGGGTAATGAGAGGGTTCAGGGCGGATTTTAAAAGTTTCTTTCTTTCAAAATTGATGGAGTTTATCATGAGCGAAACATCGACTATGGTGTGTTGTTAGAGAGATATCGTATCCAGTCCCTGAGTGGTCGTCGTGCTTAGTGTCCAGAAGCTGGTCTATGCTTCGGTCATTTGTGCGTGTCTTCTTTCTAATTTAATGTTTTGTGTTCCTAGACTGGCCGCCCACTCCACTACCAGATTTTCCTTACCCTTCCTAAAAGAACAAATTTTCTATTGCACTCTACCATTACAAATATCTGTCGAGCTGTAGACCTACACTTCAATGATATTTTTTTGCAATTAATGTTATTTTATTTATATTTTCACATATTGTTTTATTTTCATTTATATTAACTAGTAATTTTATTTTTATATGGCTTCTGTAAATAATTTGTAAGTACTGTTTCTTTGGTCCTATAATTGGGAAACCGTTGGACAATAAAGTATATTATTATTATTATCATTACCCACAAAATTTCATCAATGACACCTTGTAAGTTTATCATAAGTTTATTATCAAGAGGGGCGTATAAATGAAACAAAACATAACCTGAAGGTAAAACATAAACATAAATAAAAAAAATACGCATTTAAGCTACAAATATATATTCAATATAATCGGAATTTTGGTTTTCTACCACTTCTGATTCTGCTTGACGTTGTGCTTCTTCAATGTTGTTACAAAATCATATGTGACACTGCAACACATATTGCCTGCCAACATCCACCGCAACATGCTTAAGCTCTGGTTTTAAAATATGTAGGTATCTTATAGTATATTATGCAATGAGCATTTAATGATAGCTATTAAGACACGAGTATAGTTATTTACGAAACAAGTGCGTGAAATCATATTTCGCGAATGAGTGACCAGTTTAAAGCGCGAGCCGAAAGGCGAGCGCTTTATGGACACGAATTCGCAAAATGTTTCACGCACGAAGTTTGTACAATATTTTTTGTACGAGAACTATAATAATAATACATATTGTTAAATACGTTATCGTTTATGACACACTACTAATCTCTTGATATTAATTAAAAAAAATTGAATTGGCAGTATTGATTATTTGAAGTGACATTTAATTTAAAATTATCAAATTCAAAAAATTCTATTTCATTTCCTTTTATTTTCATAGAAAAACAACGAACTGGGTAGCATATTATTAAGGTTAGGAATTTATGATTTTAAAATGTCACTAAATTAATCAAGTTCTAGGAAGTACCAACTTTACTTTTACGCACTCGTGTTTAAAGTGACTTTTTACGCACGCAAATCGAATTGTGAAATGACAGGTTTTGATAAGCGAGTACAAAAAGAAAATTACAATACGAGGCGAAGCCGAGTATTGTAATGAATACGAGTGTCTTAATAGCCATTAAATGCGAGTTGCATACACTATTTTTTCTACGACCCCATATTAAAACATTATTTTTTGAACACTCCATTTTATAAATTGAGGTTAAAATTTTCCATGCACCTTTGCGAATTTAGCTGGTAATAAATTGTTCGTGGTTACTAAGGCCTGTTCCATAATTTCTGGTGGACTCAAATTTTACATTTCACTGTCATTATCCCTCATTTTTACCGTTTATATTTTCAAAAAATGAGGTGTGGCCACCACAGGACTTTCTTATACGTATGAGCGTTTCAAACTATACAATTTTAAGAATTTTTTTATACAAATCTTATTCAAAATCCTATTCTAAGTACTTTCATTCTCTTAATAAATCGCTATAGAATGCATACTTTGCAAGATATTCGAAAAAAAGTGCTACTCGCTAAGAGTAAAAGTGCCACTTCCGGTCCGAATTTTGAAATTTCATGTACACAAAAAATATTGCAAATTCAACTCTAAATACTTTTGTACTCTTAATAAATATATATAGAATGCATAATTTACGACATATCTGCAAAAAATCGATATTCGGTAAGAGTAAAAGTGGTACTTCCGGTCCGAATTTTGAAATTTTTTTTATACAAAAGATATTTAAAATTATAATTTAAATACTTTTATACTCGTAATCTACCCGCCTAGGAAGCATGACTTGCGAGATATTCGCAAAAAACTGATTTTCGATAAGAGTAACAGACCTACTTCCGGTTGGAATTTCGAAAAACTTTTTTAAGATAATTTGTCTCAAATTTAATTCTGAGTACATTTCAGTTCTTTATAAATTTGTTTAAACTTAGTAATTGACGAAATATTGGCAAAATTCGATTTTTTCACTGAAGTAAACTGCTACTTCCGGTCTACCGATTTTACTGAAAAACTAATCAGATCTCAAGAGGGAGATTATACACGTAAATACAAAATTTGGAATTGATATCTACAGCGGTTTGACCGCTATCGTGGTCACAGACAGACAGACAGACAGACAGACAGACAGACACACACACACACACACAGACATTTTTTAAAAACCACTTTTTCGGTATCAGGGGACCTCAAAACGTGGACATCTGCAAAAATCTCGAGGTCGAAAATTTTCATCATCACAATACTTCCTTATACTACGTATAAGAAAGTAAAAAGCACAAATTTTAAGTACTTACTTGTAAATTGCAGAGAACTGTCACATTTATTTCATTTGTATATCTGTCAGATATGCAGTCGCCATATTGAATATTGTTTGAATATTGGAATATCGCATTCCTATTGGATATAAACTTGTATCATAATGAAAATCTGTATCGTAATTGACATCATTAAAGTACAGGTTCGGCATATCTAATAATACAATTAAAGTATGGGAGTAGAAAAAATATAAAAACAAATTCTTCATGAACTACAAACGTGTATGCAAAAATTGTAGAACCACAGCTGTATCGTATGAAACACGTCACCGTCTAGTGCTACTGGAAGAGCCACACTGACTGATAGTCATATATTTGTTACTGTAAAAACATTCATATGATTTTAATTCCCACCGACGGCTACATTTTTAAAATATTTTGTTAATTAAAATTCTCGGCGATTACAGTGGAAACTTGTATTAACAAGATAAAAGTTAATATAGCCGTTAAAATCTAAAAATAAGCCGGTATTACTGTGCTTAATGACAAATTTTAATAACTTAATATAAAAAAAAATTATGTACTATATTTACTCAATCGCTCAATTTATACTCTCCAGTCTAAGCGAAAAGTCAAGGTTGAGTTACATGCCTTATTTATAAACGTCGTCGCATATGCAATTTAATCGGTTACTGTTTCCTGAAAGCTAGCTGACGAAAAAACCACATTACAGTGACAATTCATGTTGTAATAACTGTGGGAATAGATGGCATTCCACTTCTGTGCTTTAATTGGTCATACTTTCAAGGACCTGCCCTAATTTATAAATTAAATTACCTATATACCTATATATAGTATATATGTAACGTAAACAGAAGCTCTTCATTGACAAAGCAATATAATAATTTAGTTATTTCAGTGACGTGTGTAAACAAAGAAAAACATACATGTGTGAAAACGATAAAATGAAAATTATAAAAATATAGGTCATAAACAATTAAAAAAAAAACAGGAGTAGCAATTTAATATTAATAGTAATTCGTTACCTTTGAGTTTAAACTTTTTTAAATCTTCATGTTTTATCTCAGATGGGTTTATTGTATAATTTTACAACTCTTATAAAGATTTCTTTGAAAAAATAATGTTCTATGCTGAAATTGCACCAAGTAATTATTTTGTCGTGTACTGTAGTTGTGGTCTGTACTGGAGGTTAAAAATGACCTGTTTTCATGTACAAATGATACTACTTCTATTATATACCAGTGATACCCGACGCGCGTAGCTTCGCCTAAAAAAAAGAACTTTTTTTTCGGCACCAAAATTCACAGGAACACTCTCCAGACTATGCTAGAGTTTTCCTGAAATTTTTATGAAAATCGGTTCAGCGGTTTAGGAGTCTATAGGGATCGCACACACACACACACACACACACACACATCCAATTTTATATAAAGAAGAAGAAGATATGCCGGAAAAGGTTAGAATTATTTCCCTTCTAAAGGCAGTCTACAGGAGTCTTGCAACTTCAGATTTTTCATGCACCTTATAATCTTTTTTTTCATCAAGAATACGATTTTGGCATCTCTGCAATGACGAGTAGTAAGTATGTCTTCAAGATTTCACGATTTCCGTAGATTACATATCGCATAGTAAGCCCAACCCAAATCATTGCACGAAGCATCGATATGGGCGGACCAAGTCAAGGACTGATACAACACAACCGCAAAAATCTTGCATGAACTACGTAAGTCAACAAAACCTTGGTGCATGTTAATTTTATTTCCCTGAACCTTGATTGATTTTTAAATAAAATACATTTGCTGTTTGTGGAGCAAGGTGGGAGCGCAGCGGATAAATTAGAGCGGGTAGGAGTCCTACTTATAGCACCTTTTATTAGTGCATCATGCTGTTGTCACGTTTTCAATTTTCTATTAATTTCGTTAAAAATAAATAAATGATATATATCATGATATATATTTTGATATACCATAGTCGTCAAATTTAATTTCGGTTTGCACTTCTATCATATGCAGAAGATGACCTTATGATATGCAGCGAAGCCTGCTTGCTAACAGTGGTGGGAGAGCAACGCAGTGGCGGGGGACCCCCACGCCTTACATTTCATAGCAAACGTTTGTCGAGTGTGGCAGCCTCGCTTATGTTTATCTTTAGTTTATTTCGTCGCGTCTTTTCCTCTTTCTACTTTCGTATCAGAAATTAAAATATGTCGACCCCGGTATATCTGCCAACCCTGATATAAATCCTGTATGCTTTAGATTTCTAATCTGATAAGTCATTAGTACAGACCGGACACGAAAGGTGGATGAATCATCGCCCATGGGCGCACTATTGAAATGTTGTATTTTTAAAGAGGTTTTAATTTTATTTATATAATTGGATAACAATTCATAAAATAGAAAATACATTATTATTTGTTCATTTTGTTGTTCAAGTCGAGTAAAGGAATATTAATATTTACTAGCAATACTTCTCTTCTGTAAGATTTGTTCTCCTGGAATGAAGTCCATCCTTGTAGATAGAAAACCTCCTTTCTACATCGCAACTGGTTATAGGTGCGTACTGGAAATATTCTTTATTTCAGCGTATTTAGCAGTTAGATTTTGTGTCATTGTCCCCATATACAATTGCCGCAATGTTATTAAATCTGGATTTCTATTAAAAACTGCGTCTAACTTTTGCCGAATGCCACATCCGAAGTCACTTGGAATACTTTCGAAATTATTAATAGCCACATCTAATGTGGTTAATCCATCTTTTAATTTGAGATTACGATTTTCAAAATATGTGATTAGTTTTGGCAGATTTCACCATATGAATAGTGCTTATTCAGTAACTGCGTGTTGTTTACAGTATTTCTTTGCTCCGTCGTAATTTAAACCTGGGACGTCCGGTGTATAGTCATTAGCATCAATGATTATATTAATATCGTCCGCAAAGAGACAGACTGCGGCCAATGGTCTTATAAGTTTTGGCAGACCATTAATGTCTATTAGAATAATGTGGGACCCCACAGTGAGCCTTGTGGCACCCCCATCGTGACCTCTAACTCTGTTGATGTTTCCTTATAACATATAACCCACTGCATTCTGTCCTGAAGATAAGATTCAAGCCATCTGTTTACCATTCCACAAATACCATAGCGATGCAATTTATAAAGTAAAGTGTAATATGTACATTCGAAAGCCTTTGGCAAGTCAATGCACATTGCTAAACATGGGAAATTAATCTATATTAGTAATGGGCTTCATAGGGCATTGAAATAAAGCCGTATTCGTAGAAGAATAATTCGAACGAAATCCATGCTGATCATCAGAAAATAAATGTGTTGAAAGTAATCAGTTAATATAGTATTCAATATGTCAAAAATCTTTGAAAAATTGTGGAGCTGCACTAAATAAAATCATGCGAATCTACATTTATTTATCGGATGTTTAGTAAAACTCAAAGTCAAAATAATCCTTGAAAATCTGAAGTCATGTTTGAGATAGAGTAGATTCTGCCAATTATTGACAGAAAATAATTGACATTTAGTATTTAACCCAAACTTGGACTAAAGTTAGGACATACAATTTTTTGTTCAACACCTACTTGTCTTCGAATTTTTCTGAAGACATGTACAAAAGATGTTCATAGTTCTGAGGGAAATTAGGCAAAGTAACTATGAGGTAATTATATGCAGTGGTTCAGATGCTGCAAGGATCAAGTTTCGGTACCACAATGGTGTACAGTATCAAAATCTAGAAATTATAGCAGCTCTTAAATTACTATTACTACAAATTACATCATCCCAACGAATATATATTCATTAAAATTTCGAAAAATCTCTTTTCAAAAATCTGTTATTTTATTGCACTTTAAGGAAATATTTACATATTCGAACCATTCATAATTATTACACACCAACCTACACTCGAAATGCCAACGACACATAATTCGATAATAAAATCATTTCAGTAAAGGAGTGATATCGCAATTGCAGAACAGATGCCGTACGTGGGTTTCAGTAATGAATGTGAAAATGTCATTTTCTAAAGTAATCGTATCGCCCCGTTTACACGAATTACCATACGAAATTGGATTGGACAAAAACCGTTAGCGGTGCTTACAAAGCTTTGAACTGTTGCATGTGTCTTGTAGTCCAACACTGTTACGAGTTCTAAGTAATCTACATCATATTTAAGTATGTATATACATATCTGATATACTTAGATATGTAAAAGAATTATTTTAATACCAGAGCATGTTCTACTTTTCTTAAGCGATAATAAAATAATAACAACCCATCTTCCTAGGACAATAATACGGCTTAACGATGTTCAGAACATTAAATTCCATAAAAGTCTGAAGTTATTTACTATTTAACAATGATGATGTTTATTACATTGATCACAAATTGGTATTTTCGATTTATTTCTGCAACATTCTTAATAACAGTTACCCAAAAGAGTCATTATGGTAAAATTATGTATGATATTTGTACCAATCTACCAACACCATTTTACTTTCTTATACGTAGTACCTATAAGGAAGTATTGTGACGATGAAAATTTTCAAACTCCAGATTTTTACATATTCTTTCTGATCCTTTCGTGGTGAAGTCCCCTGATACCGAAAAAGTGGCTTTTAAATAAATTTCTGTGTGTATGACCACGATAACGGTTAAACGGCTGAAGGTATCAATTCCAAATTTTATATTTACGAGTATAGTCTTTCTCTTGAGATTTGATTAGATTTTCAGTAAGATCGATGGACCGGAAGTAGTAGTTTACTTCAGTAAAAAATTCGAATTTTATCAATACTTCGTCAACTCTAAGTTTAAACAAATTTATAAAGAATTCAAATGTGCCCAAAAGTAGATTTAAGAAAAATTTTATAAAAAGAAAATCTTTGTTAGTTTAATATTCTAATACTAGATGACGTTAAATAAAGGACGATATTTTGTTAGTAGCAAAATTAATTTCAACAGTGTACATCGAAGTTATGTTATGGCCATGGTAGAACATAATATCGAGATTCAGTTGGTCATGGAGTAAGAAACTTAAGGTGCCATGTAACGGTACTCTAGTAAAACATAATTTTTCCCCAACGTAGTAGTGTGTAGTTTCTCTTGGTTCGGCGTTGACATAAACCACATTGAAAATTTATTTATGAACATAAAAACAAGGAACAACATTCTACAAAAGCTGCAGATTCAAAGTGAAGCTTATGCAAACACTTTACTACTTCTGGTCTTACATAGGTAAGTTCTACTGTTGAGTATTATTAGGCAGTTTGGATGAAAATTACACAGCGGCAAAAGCTAAGTTCTACCTCAAGAATAATTTTATCCAAATATGTTCTTAATTGTTCAAGATCTTCTGACTATGCCATTGCCTATAAGTTCAAATCCTGTAAAAAATTTTACAGAATGTAACCCATTGGTCAGAATGTTTATCCTTCAGTTAAAGTATCTGGATTAATGTATCCTAAAAAGATATTTGGTGCAAGTTAAATCATCCCAGATATGATTATGTTAAGAGTGCAGCAATATGTTACAACGGTGGAAAGTGGTTGGAAATCTAGCCGAGATTAATGGTGGAATTCTGTAACTTTCCCGGAAGCTCCGGCTATCGTAGGCCCTGGCAACGAAGTGACGTTGCGATGACGATTTCAGAATTTTTGCAGTTAGTGACGTAGAAGTGTCGATTTACGATTTTTTGTACATAACCTTTATGTTTAACATGTAAACAGACATATCATCTCGTAAACATATACCAAAATATTTCAATTTAAAATTTTAACTAATACGAAAATTGTTCGCGATTGCTAACATTTTTTTTTAAAGAAAATGTACGGAACATTTTGTAATGCCAAGATATAGTATAAACATATGTTTATACTGCTGCCAAGATAGCATGAAACACTTTGGAAAATTTCAACAAGAACTGTTATCATTAGGAGAGTTTCAAAGGACGTAGTATCGCACTAGTGTATAGTGAATTTGCAGATAAATGTCTTTTCAGGCACATTTATGGATGATGAAATGTGATTTTTTTATAAAGCCAACAAGGACAGGTATCCCTATAAAGTCGACATTGTTTTTCTTACAAGAGTACCTAAACACAAAAAAATACATAAACCTAGCAGACAATATCCACACAACATAAAGCATGTGAAATGTGCACAAACTAAATGTTCGAAAAAGTCTATTATGGTATCGTGTTCACAATAACTTCACAATTTAAAGTTGACTTTTTCATAAGATTTTCTAATAATAAAACTACATCAAATTGAGAGGATGTTTAACTTTATATTATGTTGAAGAAGATAAGAGGAAATTTACCTGTTTAGTCAATGACTTTATTTGTAAATCAAACCGCAAAGATTTTATCAATGTGTAACTATATTGAACGATTAATGTTTGAGGATCCAAAAAGGTAACATTAAGTTTTAATAGCATAGGCCAAAGTATATAAATGGTTGAAGGATATAGATGATTTTGTATTTAGAAAATCGACCAATCCTGTGATGTATTGTTGTACTTGGTACACCAAATCATTTGATATTGCAGGTTTTTGTTGTCGAGCCTCTGAAATTATAGTAATTGAAAGTTCTCTTTATTTGCAGTTTTTACAGGAGAGTAATATTCATTAGGCTGAAATTTGCACTTTTTCAACTCAAAAGAATGTAAAAAATTATTGTTTAATAAATTTACCAGCAAGTATTATAAAACAATAGATGACATTTGACTCGGATAATTATACTAATATTGGATATGAATTATATATTTACTATTAAATCTTAACAATAAAGATCAAAAAGAAAAATAATAATACTGAACTAGAAATGTGAACTTTGAATAATAGGTACTCAAATAGAGATTGTTTGTATAAATATTCAAAAATAAAACACATTTTATTGTCAAATATATTTTCTTTTATCAACCTTACCATAAAAGTAGTGCTGAAATTTAGAAAAAAAAATTACAGTATGTGAATAGAAAAAATATATATATATACAAAAGGAGAGTGTTCTTCATTGGCAAAAGGTGGAGCAAGTATATCAACATGTGTGCCATCAATTACACCTACATCTCGTGCACCCCATTTTCATAAAAACTATACAGAAGGATAATTTTTAGAACGTTTAGAAAAGGTACCCTTAATTACCCTTGGTAAATATATGAACTGGGTGCTATCGATTAAACAAAATACATCTCCGGTCTCCCATTTTTTATCATAAAAACAAAATAAAGAATTATTTTTAGAATATTTTGATACAACATAATTACCCTTGCTTGACACGATTCTTCGATTCACAATCACTGGGAAATTTTATGCATTCAGGGAATAAATTGGTTGATATTACAAGACAGACCTGATGAACTATTCGACTTACTGAACTCTGACTGAGAGAAACAAAGCTATTAATACCAACACTATTCTGATAGCTGTCTGATGCTACGAAATTTAATGTTGTTAAGACCTGTAACAAATATATAATGTGCACTATAAAGTTAATATGCATTTCAAGTGATGTTTATGATAATAACCTTCAAATGTAATGGTATATTTGTTTGTTCAATATGTCCATCCAATAACTGGATCAGGTTTTGAACAGTGTCCTTATTCAGTCTAAACATTTGTTTAAAATGCCTGTTTGGTATTTCAAAAGGATTTCCGTGATCTCTTAAACGTTTGCGGAATATACGCATATAATTTCAAAAATAAAGAAAATAGAGAATATTATGTATACTCTATATATTTTATATTATCGATTACCTACCTGTTGTGATCTTCATCTAATAATAATGCTATAAAGCCATTCATATTTGCAAATATAAAACAATAATAATTATAACAAATAAACTAACGGAAACTATAAATATAACAACAGGAACAGTATATTAACAATAGTTATATAATAATAATATAACCACAATATAACCAACAAAATCTTTACTCACGAACGTTTTGACAGTTCTACGTCACTAACTCTCAATATTCTGATATCGTCATCGCAACGTCACTTCGTTGCCAGGGCCTACGATAGCCGGAGCTTCCGAGAAAGTTACAGAATTCCACCATAAATTGACTCTGTATAACATAACGTATGTCTCTCAAAAGTTTTCAGAAAAAATTCCAATAAAATTAATTTATAGCAAACATGATCCGATACAGTTGCCGTTGGAATGAAAATTTAGTAGGTTGATTGATGCTTAATATGACATATCATTTTTGTAAATAAAGTCAACAACAATGTCGTATAAGCTTGATATTCGTAGAAGTATTTATGAGTTGGTTGGACGAATACCTAAACGCGATATTGTTAGAATCTACAGAGAGCAAGATATTTTTGTTTCGACTACCTATCAGAAAATAAAAGATTGCCAAAAGGATATCCATTGTATATCTTTACCTAAAACTGGACGACCCAACGTTTTAAGCTGACTTAATGAGCGAAGATTGAGTAAAAGAGCAAGAAACACATTGGAAACGTCAGCGCGTCATCAGTTATCCCGAGGATACCATATTTCACGCTCGACTGTTAGTCGAACATTAGTCAGAAATAATCTAAATGATCATAAAAGAAGAAAGGCTCCAAGATACACCACCGCAGTTAGAAAGAATCCAAGAATTAGTGAAAATGTTATCGTTATGGATGATGAAAAATATTGCACGATGTCCAACTCGGAGATCAATGGTAATTGACGGTTTCTATACAGACAATGTACAAGATGCATCAGACAATGTTAAATTGAAAGGAAAAGTCAAGTTTGAAGATAAAAATTTGGTGTGGTGTGCCATATAAGAGGCGAGTGTTTCACAGCCGCAAGTCGGACATGGTCGAGGTGAAGCCAGCAATGCAGACATTTACATACTTACGAAAATGTTTCACAAAATTTGGAAATTTTATAAAAATATATCATCCCAAGGATCAAATAATGTTCTGGCTTGACTTAGCCTTGTGCCATTACGCCAGAAGAACAAGAGACTCGTTAGCCACAAAGGGCATCAATTTGTTCCGAAGACAGATAACCTTCCAAACGTTCCTCATTGCTCATTGAGAAATTTTGGTCTCATTTGAGCAGAAGGTATATGATGGCGGTTGGAAAGTCCAAAATGGGGAGCAGTTAAGATGCAAAATCTTTCAGAAAATTTGGAAAGTCGACGTTGTTACCGTCCAAAAACTGATGGGCCATGGAAATGTTATGTTTAGTTGAATCAAGACTATATAAGAATAAAATTGTTGTCAAAATGTAGAATAATAAAAAATAAAATATAATAATTTGACTTCTACTTTTTTCCGAAAACTTTTGAGATATACGTTATTTAATCACGAATGTTTCCGAAGTAAATTTGATTTCCGATTTAAAGAGCTGCATAACCTAATTGCATCGACCATAGACTATTGAATGTTTTTTTAAAACTTAAAGGCCTTTAATATTTTGGCACAGTAATAAACATTTTTCGGCGGTTTTTCTTGACATTGTGAAACCTAATGGTACAGTGCTGTGAAGGGCAATGGCACTGCAGACGTGGTCCTTTCTTCTTACAAACATATATCTATAATTTAGTATTGACGGAGTGGTGTTACATAGTATTTTTCCCGGCGAGTGTGCACTTAATTTGAGGGGGAAAAAAATCTACTTTCTTCTTGTAAAATCTGTCAATGACTTCAAAGGAATTACGAATCGCCATCATCAACAACACACGTAAATAGATTTTGAGCAGTCACGAATAATAACCGGCTTTATTTCCGTAACTAATCCATTCCGATAAGCCTATACGTACTAACTTATACGTGCTTGTCCCGTGCACAATCAGTCGCAATGCAGCGCCACCACTCGTATCGAATGTCACAGAAACGTCTCATTAAGTCAATTACGGTGTAAATCTGTCAGTCTCCTAATTCGAAACCCAAGTTCAATATTCCGTCGGGAACAACGTTGAAGCACTAACACTTTTATTGGGCTTTTTTCTTCTCGCAGGCCCCCGTGTACGCATGCAGCATGTGCATTTGAGTGAGTGTGCGTTTTTGTTTATGCATCGTAGTATGCCGCTTGCCGTAATAGGTTCGTTAACCCGCCAAGAAATTAAATTTCAATCGAGGGACATTAAATAGATTCGACAGGCACGGTTTGTATACACATGCTTACTTACATGCATAAATGAGTGTTACGGGTCTTGAAGCATGTATGGAAATTTTGTTTTCACTCCTATTTCGCCAACATCGTTGATGCTATTGTAAATCAACTGAAGCGTTTTTATTTTATAGCCCATGTCAAAATATCTTTTATTCTGTAAATAGAAAAAAACTGACTATGTAAAACTGTCTGACTTTTGTATGTCCGAAGAATTCAAAGAATGAGGAAATAAATATATAAACATATCTCGGCTGTAATGTAAATTTTAATGAAGCTTACCAATTTTGTGAAAAATTTGTTTGATGGGGGATTGTTTTACGAACAACACTTTGCTCAAAGTTTCTACATGTGGATTGATTTTGGGTCTTGGAGCCCCTCTATATAAAATAAACGAATGGCGTATTGTTATTTCTGGGCATTAGTAAAAGTTTTTTTTTTTTTATTGGAAAACAACAAGTTAATATACAATATTAAAACTGGTCTAGGACCAACCATCAATTTGAGTTTGACATATTGCAGTGACCTTGAGTTTGGTGGTAGATTATAAATAAGTATAATCAAGATCACTTCAAGATTTTATTTAAATTAATTTTTATTTTATTTATTTTTATCATGATGTGTATATAAATATTCACTATGTCAATAATTAGCCAACATTTAAATTTTTATTTAAGTAAAATAATAAAAGAATCTTAGTATAATTTTTATAAAAGACATAATACTAAAATACGCATAAAATGTTACGTGAAGTATAACGAGAAAGTGTTTTCCCGCACGAAGGATACTGTTACCGGGAGAGATCGACCGTGTGGCCGGCGAAAACAATATTATTCGCCAGATGCATTGGATGAGTCATGAATATGTAAACAAGTTTATATTTACATATTTGTTTACCTTTTTCAAAGACTGTTAATACGCTGCTTTCCCAAGTGACCGATAGGAGCAGCACCATCGATATGCAGTTTTGGAGGTGGTATCGGTATCTGCCGAGGATGACCGTACGTTTTTATAAAGAAAATTATGTATAAAAGGGCTGGCGGACAGAATGCCAGGACAGCTGGTGAAAACCGCTGACTTAGAATATTTTTGGAAGTAGGTGATAAACCACTCCCTCTTTTTAAAAAGATTATTCTTGAATCTGAACTTAGAATATTTTTGAGATTTTTCGATACTTATAAAATTTTTCAACAAGTTTCAAAACTTGTAATATTTTTCGTAATAGTCATGCAACATGTTTTACATTGAGATTTGTAAATATTTTAAAATAATTATTTATGTACGGGACAATTTTATTTTTAAATTCGGACTTTGAATTTATTTAATTTTATTTTATTTTCTTCTTTCTGGAATGTTTTGTTTTGCACATTATGATAAAACATTCTAGTGATTGTAATGACTAAGTTGGATAGCATAATAATTTTATTTTAGTGTAAAAAATTTTTCTTTACTACTTTATTTATCAGACTAAAGGATTTGAGATTAATAATTTTGTTTTATGTATATATAGAATACATAAGTGAACAAGCGTTTGGATTTTTTTTTATGATGGATGAGTTTGAAGTAATGTACGAAGAATTAAGGTGATTTGATAATATTTGTTATAAATGTGTGTATAGTGGTGTACAAAAATTTTTTGTTTGTAGTGGTGTTTTGTATTGGAATCTCACAGAAGGTAATGTTTATTTTTAATATATATATTTTTCTTGTATGTATATCAAGTATATTTTGTAGTACTTGTGTGTTCAATGTTAACGTGTTGGGTAATACATCAGGGATGTGTGAAATGAATTAAGTTGTTATTTAATTCATAGCATGGAGTCCTGGTGAATTCCAAAGACACGAATTAGTCTTGGTGGTACTGTGTTGGGAGCGAGAAAAGGCACCGGGCAGAACTAATCAGGGCTGAGTTAATTAATTGAATACGCAAAGACTTTATTTTATTTCATTTTATTTATTTAATTTAAATTTTATATATATACCTTAAGGGATGAGCACATTGTGGTGTATGTTCGGGTTGTGTCCGACGAGTTAAAAAGACATACTCGTAGGGTGGAACTTTGGGGTACCCATCTGTGTGAATTTGCTTTCTGATGGTACTGTGTTGGGAGCGAGAAAAGGCGCCGGACAGGACTAATTAGGGCAAAGCCATTTCCTTAATGTTTATATTTTGTTCGCAAATGGTAAATCGTGTAAATTTTTGGTTATTTATATTCCAGTACAATTCATCATGTGTAATAAAATTTTATTTTTTTTTTATTAAAGATGTTGATTGTTTACATGTATCTATGGCAAATATAAATCATGATAATCACGTTCACATTTTAAAACATAAGTTTTTCACGACATTATGCTTTCATTTACTTTATTTCTTATAATGATTTGCTAATTATGATGCATAGATTTGGATGATGTTTGAGATATTGATTCTTTGTTTGTAAATATATATATATATATATCTGTATAATTTGAAATTTTGAATTCGTTAATATTTATTTTAATAAATTAGATGATAAGATTTATTTTGCATTTTATTTTCTTTACCTGACCTGGAGATAATTAAAGAGCATTCAAAATCGATTGGAGAATCTATTCATATTTTCTGCCCCTGAGAGAATTATCTATTTTAAACTGAGCTAGTTGTATGTAAAAAAATTTGCTTAACCCACTATTCAGCAGAAAATTTGTTGTATCTTAGTCTAGCATAAGGCATAGCACTGGGATGCGTGCTTGATTCTTACCTACTCATTAATGGAATAATTTAAATTTATTTTATATGAACCTCAATTTGTAAGAGTCACAGCAATATCTTAACCTAAAAAAAAATTAATCTAAAATTCACCCAAAGGAGTTCTTTTAGTTACTTCTATTTTGTAGGAGATACACTGTAGGTACTCTGCTATTCACTAAGCACTGCAAAACTACACACTAAACTGCACCAGATCGTGTGGCTTAACCCTGTTCAGCCTTCTGACGAGGTTTTGGACATCAAGAAGACTGTTTGCTTCGATATTATTGTGTTCAAGCAGTCTTGCCTCGTGTTTGACGGCAGATCTTCTTACTTCACTGACTACATCCCTGATTCCGAGATCTCTATGTGAATCACTGTTTCTAACGTACCAAGGTGCATCGACCATATTGCGTAAGACTTTATTTTGAAATCTTTGTATTTGTTTAAGATGGCACGGTTTGGCACAACCCCAAAGTTGTATGCCATATACCCAGACAGGCTTCAGAATTTGGTTATAGATCAAAATTTTACTGTGTAGTGGGAGTTGCGAGTTACGTCCCAACAGCCAGTAAAGTCCTCTGTACTTAAGATCCAGCTCAGTTCTTTTCTTCTTGACATGCTCCTTCCATCTCAGTTTAGCGTCAAGCGTCATACCTAGATATTTGGCTGAGTTTTGGTATGGGACAGTTTTACCATTTATAATAATAGGTCTTGTATCTGTTATATTTCTGTTGGTAAAGTTTATATGAGTAAAAGTAGGCACATTGTATGGGAAACAAAAAACAGCATTGACGTTTGATGATAGCAGACAGCACAGAGGATTAATATTAATAAGAGATTTCAACATGCAGTAGAAAGTTGGCAACAAACGAACGATTATAGCGCTCCACACGCAGCTGGAAAAAACAAACTTAAAAAAGAGATTTAGGGACAGAACAAGCATAACAGTTGGTCATCGTGTGTTGTGTGGCTATTTGTATTTAGCTATAAATTGTGTATAGTATCTATTTATAGTCGCAGTTTTTTCCTGTTTGGTAAGTATTTCATTAAGTTTAATGTCTAATGTTAGTTTGTTATTACTTATTATTCTTAAAAATTTACAACGTACGAATTTACCTTTGTTACAGGAGTAAATAACACCTGGTTTCTCAAAGGTATGTTAAAGAACCTAGTAACGGCTCCTGTTAGGCAAATAAATCTATTATCTATTATTATTATTGATAAATGTGGAAATCGAGTTATTGGATTGCTCAGTTTTTTGGTAACTATTATGGTACAGCACTTATTGACTCGATAACTAACTTGTAACTCTTGTTTCAGAAAGTAGGCTTATGCTACAATATTCTTGGAGGTGTTTAAGTACGTTAAGGGTCTTAATTCAGAACACGTCAACACAGATCGAGGAAAACTCAAAATGGAGCCTTCACTTCTTCCAAGATAAGACTGATACAAGTAAGGAGCATATACCACCGAAGAATAAAACAGCCATTGGTGCGATTAGTGAGTTTGTATCTGTAGGTAGAAAATATGCTTAACTTGAAGACTAAAAATTTGTGGTACTTATGAAGGGGAAAAAATTAAAATATAAGTGTATCATTCCAAGTTGTGATACCAAATATTATGAAGGTACAAAAAATACAAAAAGATTATTTACATTTCCTCAAAATGTGGTAGAAAGAAAGAGGTGGTTTACTGCTGTGAATTCATTTGCAAAAACTAAAATCCCTTTTGCAACAAAACAAGTTTACATTTGTGAAAATCATTTTACGGACAATTATTTTACGAGTACTAAGAAAACTAAATTACATAAATTTGCAATTCCTTCATTATTATCAGATAATTTTCCCTCTTCAGTAGAACATAACAGTCACAACTTCAGTTCAATTGCAACTTTTTTAATTGATCATAATTATTGCAGCAACAATAGTATTTTGATGGAGTCTACAAGAAATAATAACTTATTGCCCATTGATGTAGAGCAGTATAGTTCTCGATCTTTTGATTTGGGTACAGAATTAAATGGCAACTCTTTCATAAATAACTCCGTTCAGTTAAATAACGCTCCCAAGTCCATTACTCAACATAGAACGCCAAATTTAAAAAGGAAAATCGCACCGTCAGATAATAGCATTAGCAATAATCGAAAATATAGTAAACGGGGTATCTTACATTCCATTGGTTCCAGTTTGAATGAATTGATACCTCGGAAGCGAAAAATGTAGCATGTAAATAGGTCTCAACAGGCTAAGATTTCCAAATTAAAACGATGTCTATTTAAATCGAAAAGTGAGTCCAAAACTTTAAAAAAACCTATCTACGAGTCACTGTTTGAGTAAAATTGAAAAAAATTTGGATCCAGCTGGAGCTGCATTCATAAAGTCTCAATTCAAAAACTTAAAAAGTAGAAATCGGAGATGGTCTGTTGAAAATAAAGCATTTGCATTAGCTATTTATAAACGTGGCCCCAGATGTTATAGGTTTTTAAGAAAATTTTTAAAATTACCGTCAAAATCTACAATTGATAAATTTTGGCATAAAGTTCCTTTCGAGCCAGGCATTAATGATCAATTATTTGAAAAATTAAAAACAAAAATTGGCAAGATGCGACCTAGTGATAAACTTTCTACCCTCATGTTTGATGAAATATCTTTAACAAGAAAATTAACATACTCACGCTGTAATGATTCCATAGTAGGGTATGAAGATTTCGGTTCTTTAGGTCGTAGCAAAAACAAAGCGAATCATGCATTAGTATTTATGATTCAAGGAATTTCTTCTGGCTGGAAACAACCTATTGCATATTATTTTACAAAAGATACAGTAAAAAGTATTAATTTAAAGATAATTATAACTGATTTAGTGCAAAAATTGCAGGAATGTGGACTTGAAGTTGTTTGTACGATCTGTGATCAGGGTACAACAAATGTTAAAGCCTTGGAACTTCTCAAAAACGACTGTGGCCTCACAAAAACATCTACACATTTTTTTGTTAATTCCGTAAAAATTTCAACATTATATGATGTTCCACATCTGCTAAAATCAACTAGAAATGCTTTATATAAATATTCTATTAAATATGACAATGATAAAAAAGCCGAGTTCAAATTTATACAGATGGCTTTTAACCACGACAAGTGTCGTAGATTTCCTATATTATTTAAAAAGATTCGAGAGCCATTTTTACAAATCAATAGATATAAATTATTAAAAATGAAAGTTTCTGTTGCGGCAAAAACTTTAAGTCAAACCATGGCCGCCGCTATAGAGACGATGGTAAGTAACGTTGACAACATGCCACCAGAAGCTATCCAAACAGCCGAATTTATTCATAGTGTAAATGATTTGTTTGACAGCTTTAATTCTGTTGGTAAAAGACATTGCAATCCTCCCTTAAGATGCGCACTAACAATTAAATCTCCGCATAATCATTTCTGGGAAAAAATGAAAGATCAAATTAAGACGTGGGAATTTTATGACGAATTGTCAGGAAAAACAAAAAAAAATATGCCATTTAAAGATGGGTGGTTAAATAACTTGGAAGCTATTCCAGTAATTTGGGAAAGATGTCGGAAAGCTGGATTAAAATTTCTAAGAACGCGTCAATTGAACCAAGACTCCTTAGAAAATTTATTTAGTACAATTCGTCAATATGGAGTGGCAAATACTAATCCTACTTGCTTTCAGTTTATTTCCGCTCTAAAAACAAGTGTGCTAAATAATTTTATAGCATATAAAAGTAGGGGTGGAAACTGCGAGGAAGATCAAGGTCAGATATTGGACAATTTACGGGAGTTTTTAACTAATGCAGATGATCCAACTCAACCTAAACCACTCATTGAAAACGCATCAAATGAACTATGCCACGTTAAAGCGCCTCCTTTTAAAAACTTAGATGACAACATGGAGTTGCAGGGGTTGGCTTATGAAAGCGGTTTTTTGGTAAAAAAAATTAAAAATAACAGCTGCATTGTATGTAGAAGAATGCTTCTCACAGAAAATTTGGAGCCACAACATATTTTTACTTTTTTCAAGGAATGGGACGATCAACAAAGACTAAAATATGTGACCAAAGATTTAATTATTCATATTGCACGTTTGTATGATTTTATATATTTTTATTTACAAGATTGGGGCCACATTAATAATATTCAACAAAAATTAAAATTGAGATTAAAAGAACTGGTACATTTTAATTGGTTTCAATGTCACGAACATGCAAAGGATTTTGAGCAAATCTTATTAGAACTCGCAGTTCCTTTCATAATAAGAAAATTCTTAGTTGATGATGACATTCAATTCCAAAATCAAAATCGAAAAACTTATAATAAGAAAAAACTGCAAACTTTCAAGCATTTGTCAAAATGAATTTTTGAATAGATCTTGTGACTTTTAAATGTGTGAATAGGTGATTTTGGCAATATTCTTTGAGGTAGTCAGTATCTACTACATAAATGTGAGAAATATTTTGTGAAATACCCATGTATAAAAAAGACTAGATCTACTGCGGTCAGTATTTGTAAAACAATTATGTGTAAAATGGTTTTCACGTACATATATGATTTTTTTATGTGAAAGGGATTTTCATGGTATCAAACCAGCTTGTTCTTTGTAGGGGAGCTTTATAATAGATCTTATGTTAACTCAGTATCACATCTTCGTTGCAATATGTTAATACAAATCGTTGTACGTATCACATCTTCTTTCACCTTGTGATGTTTGTATCTTGCATGACGACGATAGTGACCGTACATATGTATAGAATATGGAACAACAGTGTCTTTAAGTTGCTTGTTATTTTATAATTTTTATGTATACCGTTTATTTCAGTACCAACGTTCTATTAGATTTAAGATTTTTTAAATTTTTTGTTATTTCTTCTATTTCATACTTGTTTTTGTTGAATTTGTTTTAATTTCGAATTTTGTAATAGTGTTTAATTCTGTAAATAAATCATTTTCATTTTGAATATTTTTATTTTCTACACAATTTTATAATGAAAATGCTGTACCTACGTATAGCCTATTTTTATTTTAAAGATCCATTTTGCAGTGTAAAACGGGTCACGATTAATATAATCATATTGAGCGTGGCTCGTTTGACAATGCAAAATGGATCTTTAAAAAAAAATAGACTACTTACTAAAATCAAGATTTTACTTTTTTAAATCCCGCGCCACATTCTGTGCTTTCAAAATTCCAGGGCAATTATTAGTTCAGCCCGCTGCAACGAGGGCGCTGTTTGTGTTTCCAATTATTGGCTATCCTTTACGCGTCTTTCTTTGTTTAGTGGTCTGTGGCAGACAGGTTATTTGTTGAAGAAAAGTGTCAGTTTCGACGCACTTGTAGTCAGACAATGTTCGTGATTATTTCGTGTTACAATGCCGGGCCGTGAAATTTCCGTCTTCAATAGAACAAGAATTATTACCCTGCATGATGCATTGGCATTCAAATCATCAGATATCCGCGATCTTAAATATCCCTAGAGCATCTGTTGTACGCATAGTACATAGATATATGGAAACTAATTCTGTGGAAAGAAGACTTCTTTCATCTTCACTGATTTCATATATTTCGGAATGTTTTTGTTGATCGAAATGCTTCAGCTTCAGCCCTAAGAGTGCAATTCCAAGGTACATTTCGTCGTGTTATTTCAACCTCTACCATTCGAAGAAGACTTCATAGAGCGAATTTACATGCTAGAGACCTTTAAGAGTACCCACTCATTTTGCACGACACCGAGCTGCCCGTTTCCATTGGGTGTGGGAGTCTAGGGGTTGGCTTTTACGGCAGTGGCAATGGGTCTTATTTACCGATGAGACGAGAGTTGGATTGGTGAGTGTTGATCGTTGAGCAACAGGTCTGGAGAGCAGCAGGTCATCAACAGCGATTGAATTAGTTCCGCGAAGTTGCTCCTTACGTAGTGGGTACAGTAATGAATTTCATTATGTTAATTTCCAGAGTTTTAATCTCTGCATTTCTTTTTTTTTTGGGTCTTTAGGAACCCGTAGTACGGTACTGATTCTACGGTATCTGCCGTCGACATCACGGCCGTACAATATTGTTTGATGGATCACTGATTCCAGTTTAGTTGAATTACCTGTTGTACCTTCTGTAAATGACTTGTGCATATTAAGAGGTGTGAAGCTACCATCTCAGAGTCTTCAATTTCTTGAACGGTCACGCCATCTGCGACATGAGTTAGCTCGGCCCTGCGATTTTCAAGTACTTCCACCTCGCTACAGTGATCTCCCTATATCGGAATTTACCTATTGTTTATTTATAATTCCGAAGCGACGATGTTAGGCGTGTAGAGCATATTGTGTGTAATTTCGAATCAATATGACGTTTTCCACAGTAGTAGTTTGATATTCTATAATTATACCGCGATTAATAATGAATTTAAAATTGGACAGAACTAGCGAATAAAAGACAAGAAGTATCTTGGGAGTGACTCCAAAATATTCAATTACAAGGTAGTACATTACTAAATGATGCTTCTTCTTGGCTGGATAAAGGTTTCAGTTTGTTTTAATTAATACTTCTGAATACAACGTTCAAAGTATGTTTCTCTACTTATAGGTCATCTAAAGAAAAAAATATCCCCACAGAAAATGAGGCGGCCTCATCCCTATTTGGCCATCAGACCGTGTCTCGTCAATTCCAAAAAAACTTTTTTTTTTCCCACAAGCTTTGTCAAGAAGATGGACAAATACAGTCTTGAAAAATTCGTAACGAAATATATTCGCAATAATTATCAACCCAAATTATATTTAAGTTATTTATTTATAAATACCTCTATTATACTGTTTTAAACTACTTCATAAATAGAAAAATTATTGAAAAATTATACAAATCCTGCATAATTTAAAATTTTATTCGTTATACATGTGACGTAATCACTTGTGTTGCAATCCCGATACTTATAAGTCTAAATTATTTACTTTCTTTCATTAAATCATCTTTATATCGTTAACAAGCAACTCCGTCATAATTTTAACCATTCATTTCATTGTAAAAATAGTATTTTTTTCCACTCGACACGTGAAAATTTTTTACATTATTAAACCATAAACAAGCGTAAAGCTCCCTCCTGTTTGCATAACCTGCAATAAATTGTTCCTCTACATGTCAAGTGAATGTAGTCATTTCGTCCTTTTTGGAGTAAGCACGAATTTACAACGACCATCCATCGTCATATGGAACACACGGAAAGCGAACGGTAGGGAGAGACGTGGGTAATAGACGTAATCTCCAATAAAACTCGGCCCACATTTATATATCACAGGCACCTCGCACCTTATTCGGCCATGATCAACTATACACACAATCAAAATACGTCACCGAAACTTTTTTTTAGATCTTATTATTATTCATTATTTCATTCTGGCTTTACGATTTAACATTTAAGGATTTGCTAAGGTGAATTACGAAAATGTACGTATATGATTGGATATGTATATTATATATGGTGAATCAGTGGTTTTTAGATAGATTTTGAAGATCATTTTCAGAACTTATTTCCTTTCAAATAAAATCTACATTTACATATTTTAGTATTTCCTTAAAACCTCTCCACAGTCTTTAAATATTATATCTCAGTTGGCATTAGAAAATGTACGTATCAAATATAATAATTATTGAACAGCGAATACTCGCAGCACATAGTTTTGACGGGAGCTTAAGATTATCGGTAAACTAGTTCGTTTATTGATTCAGTACAGGAATATTTATATTTCATATCACAACCACTATAATAGTGATGTGCTAGAACACGAAAGCTTTCGACCTTCAAATAAGTGCAATTATTATGCACGCTTTTGGTTGTTTTACCTGTGTTTTTTATGTGTATACATCATTAATAGCGCCCTGAGCACAGTCCCATTTGAAATCTTCCAGCACTGCTATCAAGACTAAAAACCACGCCTCTGCAACTGTTAAGGGGCGTAAGGGAACTTTGTTGAATGAGATTACATAATCTATCAGAAAAAGAAATTAAATTCTTGCTATGTATATTACTAAATAATTTCGGTAATTATCTAAAATAGAAAACTTTTGACTAACTTTTAAATTACTTTAAAATTAGTTTTTCTCAGTGTTGAAAATTATAATTATAATTTTCTGATTTTAGCACTGATAATTACTTAATTAAGTAGATTTTTAATTTTTTAAACGGCTGATATTCGAGAGGTCTCGAGTTCGAATCTCAGCCGTGGGTACTTTTTCAAAAATTAATAATCCACCTAATTAAATTATCAGTGCTAAAAGAAGTAAATTATAATTAGAGAAAACTAATGCCTTTTATAGACAAATATTTAACTTCGTAATAGGAACATGTGCATATGTAATAATATAGACACTTATGCAGTGGGCGGAGTAAGAAAAACATGTCGCTTTAAATTTCTAAAAGCAGGAAATGTCACAACATATGGAACCTATTCTGGTTAGAAGAATATATTTATAGTATTTACACAGTGGGAATATTTTATGAGTCCTATCAGTTTTCGTGTACAAATATATTCAGTCGTGTTTGTCTTTTTTTTTCCGAGGTTCGGCTATTATCAAAAAACAAATACATCCAGGAGATTTGTTTCTATTTTTCTGTAATAATCTTGAGGGAGATGTTACCAACTAAACACATACCTACATATAGAGAAAGAAAACAATACAGAGTGGATTTATTAATATTAATTTCTATTTTACGACATTTTAGGCAACACCTGCTTTTCTACTGTAATATAGGAATGAATATATTTATTTCAAAGTCAAATAAATCGCTTTCAATTTAATTTTTTTTTTTTGTAATTTCGAAAGTGTATAATTAATAGATACCAATAATTACTATCACAAGTATACATATATACATTTATAAGTAATCGTATATGCAAATATGTACGAAATGAGATACACAGGCATAATACACCTAGGTGTCATTACCAACAGCAAACGCACAGACACGTGTTTCGGCCTTTAAGGCCTCGTCAGTGTACGTGGTACTGATAGCAATGATCAACAACTACAAGCCGATATAAAATACGATCTTAGTTGTTCATAATTGCTAACAGTACCAAGTAAACTGACGAGGCCTTAAAGGCCGAAACACGTGTCTGTGCGTTCGCTGTTGGTAATGACAGATGTATGCTGTGTATCCCATTTCGTACATATTTGCATATACGTTTATAGATATACTTGTGATAGTAATTATCCGCTGATGTACGTTACACATTCAAGTATTTTATATTTTCCATTTGATACCAATAATAATCCACACTACACTACACAATTTATTAATGATTAGGGGGCGTCCATTAATTACGTGTGGTATTTTTTTTTTAATTTGGACCCCTTCATTCTCCTTGATGAGATTTAGTAAGATATGGTAGAACCCCCCCCCCCCCTCACGTGAGATTTACCTGATAATTTCTAAATAATTTAATATATTATTATATCTACAACGCATAACTTGTTGTTAAAGCCTTATGTTACTCTAGCAAGTTTTGTAATGGTTCTGGTTGAAACTCGTGGTGATTTTTGATTACGCTAGATAATTCTAAATCTTCTTAGATTCTTCCAGGAATTTTTACTGTAAGCTTACTAACTGATGAAAGGAGGTTTATTGCTCGGTAGCTGTTTAATGACATTTTGGCTCTTTCGGGTTTGGAGAAGAGTATGATTTTCGCGTTTTTCCAGATCTTAGGAAATGTTGATCACCTGATTATAGCATTTGCTATATTTCTAGCATGGCCATGACTGCTTTTTGTGGGAAAAGTTCTCTATTGATTTGTTTGAGATGTTACCTATTTCTGGTGTTTCTGGGGTTAGTGTTTTGGGGAGGTGTTTCAGTAGGATGTGTTTGTGGTTCATTCAGTTTTCTGCTTACTGTTTTGTGTACTTTGATGATGTATACTCTATGAATATTCAAATTTTTCCAGTTTGAGGCGGATTGTTCTTCCAATGTTTCAACAAGTGATTCCACGTTTTCTTCTGATGTTATGTGTGTTTTATTGGTGTGTACTAGTGATGGGATGAGCATTTGTGCTTTTCTGAGGGCCTTAACGATTCTTCAGGTTGGCGAGAAAGCTGTTTTAATATATTCTAGTGTTCTTTGTCAGTATGCGTTTTTAAGATCTTGCAATTCTTTTTATAATTGTTATGTTGTGCCTTCATGTGACACTGTTTTCCTCTCGGATTAGGTCTGATATGTGAGTCTCCAACTCTCTTGGTTAATATAATACCTACGATGACTTCTCTGTACATGACCATACCAATTTAGTTATTCATCGTCTTATCTTTGGAAAATCCAGAAGGCTTCCTAGCATGCCTTCATTTCAATGCATAAAAATATAGAGCTTCCATTAAAAAAAAATCCTACATTTTAAAAGAAGTTTTTTAAGTATCCTGTGTTACATACTGAATTAATAATCCGTTTACTGGTATCACTAAATATCATGCAGTGTTTCGATATTGAACTATTGGTATTTTACCAAAGATCAACTGTCATGATTTCCGAAGAAATGTAAATATCTTAAAAACGAATAGACATACTCAGATACTAACTTAACACATTTATATTCAAACGACCAAAGGAATTCAAAAACTTACATTTAACATTTTAAAGCTGGTACTAGTTGTGCCTAAACGAAACACTCTGTATAACTGCAAATAATTTTAAGTAGTAGAGTCCATAAATTATGTGCATAGCAATGAAGATATCTAAGAATACCGCTTTAATATTACACTCTATATTAAGTCTTTCAGCAGTACTAGATCATAAAGTTGGTAACATTTTTAGACCTATTATCAGGTTAGTAGTAGCACTGCAAGACCTCGACACAGTATTATGTATACACACATATAGAGCGCCTAATTATCTTAATTATTACACCGTTAATTCAGATGCGCATTCACCAGATATAAATAATATGTAGTGTTATTTAAAAATAAAATCACCTTTAATTCGTATTATTCCGCTAGGTGTAATAGTTTTAAGAACAATACGTGTTTATCGTGAGATTATCCTCATTTTTTCTATGTACAGCCAGCGAATCAATTCAACATGCGAACGAGATTAGAGAAACAATTCGGGAACAATAGTGTGCGCTTAATGTGCAATAATAATTCCATGCGAGAGTCTAATAAGTGCTTTGGATATACATACAGTCACCGTTTCCTGTCTGCATAATTGCTCGTGTCGTTATTATAACTGGACGTCGAAATAGTTAAACCAAACATGCACTGCGATAGCTTTCGATATGCTACACAGCGTTATTCTTAATTGATGGATGCTAATCAACCATTTATATTATTATATCAAAATATAACCTATTTATTCTCTTCCTAGTTTTAAAATCTAATGTGTGGTAAAGCATAACTTGTTATTCAATTGCTTAGAGCCGCTGCTCTTTTTTACCCAGAATAATAAAAGTACAGGGTTATGCAGGGAGGTATGGATGATTTGAACGGGGCTCCACGCAAGGTGGGGAGAACCTTGGTGGATAAAGAGTGGGGGTATCTGTTCGTCAGAAGCAGTGTTGCCAACCGTACTACAATTATAGTTAAGGCTCGGATTATATGAACGAAAAATCCGTAAAATATGCGCATATATATGCACGGGGATATTAAAGCGGTCGAGAAAGCAAGATATCGAATTTATTAGTTTTTTTTTACTATTGTTCAAGATAGAAATGTGAAATTTTCTGTACAACTCCAATATAGATATGAGTACACGGAAAGGTTGTCAGATTATGTAATTTTTTGTCACAACTATCTATTTTTTTTATTCCAAATTAGAGTAAAATGTACGTATGTTTCTCGGTCAAAATCTGAAATAATTAAGTGAAATTGATCAAAACGGATGTAATTCCCGTGTAGACCAATGTTTTCTTGTGAGATATAGCTTTTTGAATTGCAGAAACAAGTTTAATTTGAGTAATTAAATTAAGAAATTCCGGAATGGTGGGGTACTGAATTATTTGTATTTTAGCAGCGACTTCAGCTGTATTTTTTCTCTGTATTCGGGTGACGGAAAACAACACATTCATTTCAAATTTATGAGAATGAGATGGCTTGCATTTGGCTCCTCCTACGGGCCAACACCTCCAAAAGCAATTACAGTGCACTCGCGATAATATTAACACCCTAATAAATGAACACCCCAAAATATGAACACTTTTTCTCTGCCATTGACTACTCCAAAATATGAACTTTGTACAAAAGCTTTAAAATATGAACATTTATTTTTTTTATTTTGAAACGGATTTCAGCTACATAATATGTATAAAAATTAGGGGAAACCCCGAGTTATTAACATTTGAATGCCAAATGTCAATGGTCAAACAAACAATTGCACATTTTAGTTAGTTTTTACATGTATGCAGACGCAAACGCATGTTTGGTTTTTAAGTGTTAATTAAAAGTGAATAATTTGTAAAATATGCATACAAAAAAACATAAATTTCTAACTTTAAAGGAAAAATATGAAATTTTGGAGACTTTACAAAAAGGTGCAAGTGTTACTAATTTAGCGAAGAAATATGGAGTGACAAAGTCCACAGTATCTGGAATAAAAAAGAATAAAAATGCAATTTCAAAATGTGTCAACAATACATTCATCGGACCTGGAAAAAGAAAAACTATGCGACCGTCGAAGTACCCAAAAATGGAAAAATCATTGTATAAATGGTTTATGCGTATGAGGGATAAGAAATTCCCCATCAGTGGACTAATGTTGAAAGAAAAGGCCAAGGAGCTTCATTATAATATTAAGGAAAATAACTCTGACTTCAACGCGAGTGACAGATGGCTGCAGAATTTCAAAAAGAGATTCGGCGTAAGATTGCTCCAAATTTCTGGAGAGAAACTTTCTTCTCAACCCTAGTTGGTTGAACCATTTAAAGTGGCACTTAGATCGAAGATTGAAGAGCTTGGATTAAGTAATGATCAACTTTATAACGCCGATGAATCGGGTTTATTTTGGAAAATTTTACCAACCAAAACATACGTGTCGTCTCAGGAAAAATCAGTCCCAGGTACAAAGACTGAAAAACAAAGAGTTACTTTCCTGTGCTGTGCAAATGCTACGGGATCTCATCAGCTCAAACTGCTTGTTGTCGGAAAGTCAAAAAACCCCGTTGTTTCCAGAATTTAGATTGCCCTGTTCACTATCGTCATTCTAAATCAGCGTGGATGACTGGTAACATTTTTAAAGACTGGTTTCATCGCTCATTTGTTCCAGAGGTAAAAGTTTTTATATTGACATTAATCGACACATACCTATTCATTTTAAAATATTTTTTACATAATTCAGGTGGAACAATTTTTAACCAAAAAAGGGCTTCCAGTGAAAGCTATTCTCTTAATAGATAATGCCCCATCTCACCCACCTGAGGACGAATTAATATCTGAAAACGGCTCTACTTTTGTGATGTTTATGCCACCGAACGTGACCCCACTCATCCAGCCCATGGCCCAAATTCTATAAGGATCACAAAGCTGTATTACAGAAATAGCCTTTTGGCTTCCATTGCTGCTAAAGGGGATGGTTTGATAGAAACTATGAAGCAGACTACATTGAAGGAAGCTATCATTATTTTGGAATCAGCTTGGAGAAGAGTGGATTCAGCTGTGTTATCCAAATGCTGGAACAACATTTTAAATATGGTAGTGAATCAAGATGATCCCGAAGATGAAATTCCTCAGCTTGGAGAAGAGTGGATTCAGCTGTGTTATCCAAATGCTGGAACAACATTTTAAATATGGTAGTGAATCAAGATGATCCCGAAGATGAAATTCCTCTAAGTGTTGTTAGAGAAAATTTGCAAATGAATTTAGGTGAATTGGAAGAAAGCGCCGCCAATGTTTTATGCGCCTTACTACCCGAGGTTTGTATTCTCTGAAATGTACTTAAAATTGTGTGTTATTCTATATTTTTTCATAGGTTGAATATACGGCCTCGAACGTTAAAGAATGGAATGAGGATGCTATTGAAAGTGAAGATAATGAAGTAGAAGCAATATCCGATGAAGATGATTGTGTGGAGGAACCAAAGAGGACGATTAAAGCCGGGGAGGCTGTCGATATTTTCAATAAGGCGTTGGATTGGGCTGAAGGTGAAATGGTTGAACAGCGAGTTTTAAATGTTTTAAGAGACTTACGTGAGAAGGCAGTTTTAAAAGTTCTCGACCAAAAGAAACGGCAAAAGAAGATAACCGACTTTTTTGAACATTAGCTTTATATTTCTACGGGCTTATTCAAAAAAAACCATACAACGTTTATTAAGCTCTTATTTGACATATTTCTGTGAAACATTTGTCATATAAGAGCTTATTAAACATTGCATAATTTTTATGAATAAGCCCGCTAGCATTTATGTATATGAATATGTATAAAAAGTATATTTTTGTTTGCTGCAAACAAACGTAATGAAAAAGTTCCTTTTATGTTTTAAAATAAAACAAAAATTTAAACTATTTAAATTAAACTTTCATTTATACAGGAAAGAACTTTAGGTGGTAAGTAAATGACTTGGTTTTATTAAAATTTTGTGCCATTTGTAAATATGAACAATCCCAAAAATTTGATCTGCTCTTGTTTTCATTAGTTCATATTATCGCGAGTGCACTGTATAGTCAATTCCCAAATACAAATCGACTTTAATATCGCCTTAAGAAATATGCTCCAATATGTACCAAATATGCATCGATATGCAAAACTTTACCAATAAAAAATCAAAGTCCATTCCAATTTATTATTATTTTTTACACATTTCAAAATACAACATTTAGTAATACATATATCAATTTATTTACAAACATTATAATATTCTGCTACTTGTGATTCAAAGACACTAGCCTAATACCTATAATCTATAATAATTATTAAGAAGAGGCGGAATATATTGATATACACCTTATATGGCATGGCTATTACTACATATATATTAATTTATCTATTGTGGTACTTAATAATTACATATTAGTTATTTATTAATTATTATTATTAAAAAAATGACAATTAGGTGTTTCTATAAATGTTCTATTTTAAACGAATGTCGTCGATGGTCTAGTAAATGTTTAAAAGACGAAAAAGATTGAAGTAGATTCAATGAAACGGTATTCAACAGGAACTATTACAAAAATTACGAAGTATGTAATTAACAGTCAAAACAAAAACGAAACTAACTTCCCGTACTTTATTTATCTTACGAAATATAAGGTAAATAGAAAAATTTTAAAAACTCCTCACGCTTCTACCTACGCTCATGAAGAGAGGAATTTAACAGTAAAATCGTCTTTTTTGCTGGTCGTTTTCGCGACTACAACAGATGTTGCATTCACCATATGAATACTGCTATTCAGAAGATGCGTGGTATTATACATTATTTCTTTTGCCCGTCGTAATTTCGGCCTCGTACATCCGGTCTATAGTTAAGGTAAAGGATACTATTAAAAAACATAAAAAGTTAATCAAATACATACTATATTCTATTTATTAGATTATTCCAGATGGATGCATAATGAATAGGGATTGATTTTTTTCAGGATTTTAATATAAAATTAGATTAGCGATATAGGTAATTATATAAAATGAGCTCATTACACGTTATTAGTAAATAATAGCGCATTTAAATTAAAATTGTGTACACTTTTTCAGTATCCATAATACATACATCAAGAGATTGCGATTTGACCTAGTACATATCTAGATCAGTTGTTGGTTAATGAATGATTTATGGTAATCTTAATACGATGATACTATGAGAGTATTAATTAGGTATATGCTTGAACTCCTTATTATCTACTCTAAAAGAGTGTTATAATTACTTACAATCTTCGATTAACATAGTAGCAAGTATAAAAGTGTTGTATTGTATCTTCTTTAATATAATAGCAATAATAATTTTATTTCCGTTAATGAAAATATGTAAAATAGAAATTTTACAACACAAACTCAACAGAAATCATAATCATCCGGAAGATGTTCCATTTTACCTAATTTATTTATCAAAAACACAATTAATATACAGTGTGGAAGCTACTTATGGAATAAATTCACTAATTTCAAAGCCAATGATATTTTTGTAAAATTGTAAATTGTGCTGGTTTTAAATTACTGCACCTATTAGTGATGTCATCTCCTTCATACCTCTGACGACATATGCATTTTTTTAATGAAATGCTATAATTATTTTATAAATTTCAAGGCAGTACTAATAAAAACCATTTGAATAAATTCACTCTAATAGTCTATTTGCAAGTGTTTTTGAGATTTTTACGTTCCAACCACAACAAGAACAATAATAACTAGGGAGCGGAATCGAGCGAGTCATGATTCATCGCCCATGGGCGCGCTATTGAAATGTTGTATTTTTAAAGAGGTTTTAATTTTATTTATATAATTGAATAACAAGTGGCTGGTGATTATAAAATACAAAATACCCTACTATTTGTTCATTTTCTCTTCTGTAAGACTTGTTCTCTTTGAATTAAGTACATCCTTGTAGATAGATAACGTCTTTTCTACATCGCAACTGGTTATATTTACGTAATGGAAATATTCTTTTATTTCAGCATATTTAGCATACACAATTGCCGCAATGTTATTAAACCTGGATTTCTATTAAAAACTACGTCTAAGTCACTTGGAATTATTAATAACCACATCTAATGTGGTTAATCCATTTTTACTTTCTTATACGTAGTATAAGGAAGTAATGTGAAATTTTCGACTTCGAGATTTTTGCAGATGTCCACGTTTTGAAGTCCCCTGATACCAAAAAAGATGTTTTTAAAAAATGTCTGTGTGTCTCTATGTGACCACAATAACCGCTGTAGATATCAATTCCAAATTTTGTATTTACGTGTCTAATCTCCCTCTTGAGATCTGAGTAGTTTCTCAGTAAAATCGGTAGACCGGAAGTAGCAGTTTACTTCAGTGAAAAAATTAAATTTTGCCAATATTTCGTCAACTACTAAATTTAAACAAATTTATAAAGAATTCATATGTACTTGAAATTAAAATTGAGAACAATTTTATTTAAAAAGTTTTTCGAAGCTGCTACCGGAAGTAGGTCTTTTACTCCTATCGAAAATCAGTTTTTTGCGAATATTTCGCATGTCATGCTTTTTAGACAGGTACGTTACGGGTATAAAAGTATTTAAAACGTAATTTTCAATATCTTTTGCATAAAAACAATTTCAAAATTCAGACCGGAATTACCACTTTTACTCTTATCGAATAGCGATTTTTTGCGAATATGTCGTAAATTATGCATTCTATATGTATTTATCAAGAATACAAAAGTATTTAGTGCTTGATTTGCAATATTTTTTGAATATATGAAATTTCAAAATTCGGACCGGAAGTAACACTTTTACTCTTAGGGAGTAGTCCTTTTTTCGAATATCTTGCTAAGTATGCATTCTATAGCGATTTATTAAGAGAACAGAAGTACTTAGAATAGGATTTTGAATAATTTTTGTGTAAAAAAAATATAGTATAGTTTGAAACGCTTATACGTATAAGAAAGTCGTGTGGTGGCCACACCTAATTTTTTAATTTGAGATTCGATTTTCAAAATATGTCATTAGTTTAGGCAAATTTCCAAAGTGTTCCTGAAGGAATAACAACTGATTTCTTAAACTTGAGATTTGTGTTAGTTCCTTGCACTCAGAAATACTTCGAGCATCGTCATTTAAACATGTAACGACATTTTGTAAACTATCGAAATTCTCTACATGAAAACTATTTCTGTCTATGTTTTAGCGAAGCTAAGTGACGATATTTTACAGACTTTGCAATAAATTTCGGAATCACTGACAATTAATTTTTATCTCAGAAAAAGTAACATAAACAACGTTCTAGATCTAAATAAATGATAACTAAAAATGTACGCGTATGTTATAGAAACATACATATTATATTGCGAAATATAAGGTAAATATAATAAATTTTAAAAACTCGTCACCCTTGTACCTACGCCGATGAAGAAAGGATTTTATTCATAAAATTCCTTATTTTATGGCAGTTTTTTCTCTGATTCTCTGGAGTAAACAGATGTTAAAGTTCGCCCTATGAATTAGTGCTATTCAGATATAATGTAAACAACACGCAGTTGTTTACATTATTTCTTTTCACGATTGTGGCTCCGTGGTAGTTTAGCTCGCTCGATTCCCCTCTCTAATAATAACTATAAAAACGTCAAACTTTACTTATTGTTACTTTCTTATACGTAGTATAAGGAAGTATTGTGATGACGAAAATTTTCAACCTCGAAATTTCTGCAATGTCCACGTTTTGAAGCCCCTGATACCAAAAAAGTGATTTTTGAAAAAGTCTCTCTTTCTTTCTTTCCTTCCGTCTCTCTCTCTCTCTCTCTCTATGTGTGTGTGTGTGTGTGACCACGATAGCGGTCAAACCCCTGTAGATATCAATTCCAAATTTTGTAATTACGTGTATAATCACCCTCTTGAGATCCGATTACTTTTTTGAGTAAAATCGGTAGACCGAAAGTAGTAGTTTACTTCAGTGAAAAAATCGAATTTTGCCAATATTTCGTCGACTACTAAGTTTAAACAAATTTATAAAGAATTCATATGTACTTAAAACTAAATTCAGAACAATTTTATTTAAAAAGTTTTTCGAATTTCCTACCGGAAGTAGGTGTTTTACTCCTATCGAAAATTTCGCAAGTCATGCACTTTAGACAGGTACGTTACGGGTATAAAAGTATTTAAAACATAATTTTCAATACCTTTTGTATAAAAAAAAATTTCAAAATTTGGACCGGAAATACCACTTTTACTCTTACCAAATAGCGATTTTTTGCAAATATGTCGTAAATTATGCATTCTATATATATTTATCAAGAGTACAGAAGTATTTAGAGCTAGATTTGTAATATTTTTTGTATACATGAAATTTCAAAATTCGGTCCGAATTAGATTAGATTAGAATAGGATTTTGAATAATTTGTGTATAAAAAAATTCTTAAAATTGTATAGTTTGGAACGCTCATACGTATAAGAAAGTCGTGTGGTGGCCACATCTAATTTTTTTTTTTGATTAAAGCAAAGTTACTATTTTTCAAGTATTCTACTATCAATTTTATCGCACAGTTTTTTCGTGTTGACTTTCTTTTTTACTTTTTTGTTGCGATACATTTAAATCGTTCACTTGCTGTCATCAGTGACAATCTGTCATTTAATTGAAATCTATTTTTTGATTGCAAATGTGTAGCTAAAATTGAATATTTCAATTCTCTCAGAATTGAAATTTTGATAATTATCGGATACGGATGTAGGAAGCATTACGAGGTAGTCCAACTGTTCCAAAAGAGGTACCCCGAAGAGCCCCCCATTTCACAAGAAAGTGTATCCATAGCTGATGCAGTTTCGAGAACTTGGTCACGTGGAACCTTTGTAGAGACAGCAAATAGCGTCAGCCATACAATCGTATTAAAGTGTACAAAAAGACAAGCTTCATCCCTATAAACTTCAATATGTATGTTCAAGAGTTAACAGAAGATGTTACAAAGGCAGTTAAAAGTACTATCCAAAACTAAAACAAAAATTATTGCAGTACTTTAAAAAAAAAATTAGTGCCACGTCATAGTTCGAAAATGGATGAAGTCTCTCGAGGCATGTTCAAATCTTCCGTCAAAATTGATTGAAGACTTAAAAAAAAGACTTAAATTCAGTTCATAACCCAATAATTGTAAAAATTGTTAGAAATTTTTTCGATGTTTGATCATGTTCATAAAACGCAGCCATTTTTAAATCTGTTGAACAAGAAAAAAACATTTGATCGGGTCAGACATATTGTTTTCAAAAACTTTTAAGTCAGTTTGGCATGTGTCATCGCTGGTGTAAACAAAATATGTACACTATATAGTATCTTCCATTTGCACAGAGATCTGGATTATTAACTTTTGACACAATGTCATTTCATCAATCATCAAATCGCAACACAACAATAATGTGTAAGACACGCAGGTTTATATCCAGACACGCACATACAATTCGCATATTCGAAAGAGTAATATGTAATGTAAATATAAATTGAATCATCCACTGACCAATTCAGACAACGTGCTTTTTTTTGTGCATATGTCTCTTCGAGAAACGCATGCGTTCCATGACTCGGTGGTGGTGGTGTTTTGTCGGCGCGGCCTGTCATGCGGTTTTAATTCGCGGAAAAAATAAATCATTTTCTCACAAAACGAGTAGGACGCAGAACTAGTTTCGAAAGTGGAACTCTTACGTACTGGGCGTGAACATATTTGTAAATGTAGGTATATATGTATGTGTATAAAATATATCCTCTGCTCTTATAGCGACATACGTAAAGCAACATGTGTCTCTGTGTATAATGTGAATACATACGTAACAAGCGCCATGCAATCATCACTCTATATATAGACAAGTGTGTTCATGAGATGTTCTACCAAGAATCGACCATAGACATTCTATAATAGATGTTTGATTTTTATTTATTTCCTCTATTGGTTTCGTTTCTATCTAAAAAAAAAGAGTATGTGCATCCTTTCGAGATAAGATTACACGAAATGGATTTGTTTATTTTTAAATGTCCGCGTATGTTTGAGATACATCATCGATCTTACTTCAAATTGCTATTCTTAGAGAATTACGGGAAACGTCAAGGAACTGACGAAGAAATATTTTTGTAGAAAAACTATGCACAAATTAAATACGAATTCATAATTAATTATAAAAAATATGTCATTAATAAGTATCATAAAGAGATAGCAAAAAAATATGGGGGAAATAATGTGGGATATTATAATGCACACAGACACAGAAATAATAGTTAATTTTGTACTCCCGTCTTTAAAATGCTATTTATCATATAAGTTTATATGACGCAAAGCGATTTTTTTAAAACACCTTGACAATCTGTGACTTCGGGCGTGAACTTAGCAACAGGCTCTTTAGTCACGGGCTGAACTCAGCTGTAGTTTTTTTAATTGCACAAATCAATTAAAACTATCAATTTGGCTGACACTTTCGTCTGTCAAAATAACACGACGTTGTGCGATAACAGGCAAGTAATTTTGTATTACAGTCAACTCTCTAAATGAAACTTTCCCTAATTCGAATATTCCTCCTAATACGCATAAAACGCTCGGTTTATCAAAGAAATAAGAGCTAATAGATGAATATTATATTCACCAAAGCACCGTATCTACAATTTGGAAAATATAGAAAAATTTACCAAGACTTTAAAAATTCAGTGTACAGTGAAATAGTTCATCACTGTACTGACGAATACATAGACATGGCAATGTTTGAATGATTTACTTCTCATATCTCAATTTAAGAATAACCACTCCTATAATAAAGAAAAAAGCAGCATTTTACGCAGAGGCTGGGTACAATCTATTAACATGGTGATCATAAAAAACCTAATAAATTACTATACAAAAAATATCTTGTTAGGAACCACTTCTCTGTTCGAAGAAAATAATGAACTCTAAAAAATCACTGTGTGCGAATTGTATTAAAAACTTGGAGATGTGTAACGCTGAAACAATAAAAAACTGTTTCATGTTTTTCATAGGAAATTTCATAAGAAATTCAAAAATGAACTGATATACAGGGTCTTCCATTTGAAAAAAATTACTTTTATACAAAACCGTGTCATCCAATTTTAATCCAGTTTTCTGCACATGCAATTAACTATTAGTAAGTAACTGAAAAAAAAATATGCTTCTTATTATGAACAATACTACAAAAAATTATGTCAATCTAATATGTCGTTTTCGAGAAATATATATTTATATATTTTATAAAAACTTTGAATTTTTCAGTAAAACGGGAATAAGTTAAAAACTTTAAATTTTAGGCCTATACTATCTTATTACTTTCTGCCTAAAAATTATACGGGAAATACGAAAATGTAATAATATATGGGTGTTCAATTAAAAAAAAAACTATAACTATGGTCAGCCACCAAGTTATGGAACACTCTGTATAATACAAAATATTTTTATAGCAACTATCACAAGAAAAAAAAACCGCTTCCAAATATTTTTACTCATAAAGGCACAATCGCCCTTACCCGCGGAGATGACTCACCCTGCATATAATATTATATCACAAGGGATGTACGTAAGTGATGCTGCACCATGCAATACAGTTTCTACAATCGACGTTTGCTAATACAACTAAAGATTAAAAGCGTTTGCCGTATTGTTGGAATAAATTAGTATTATATGCATTACAGGTGTTTGTTTTCAGGAATTGGTCATATCATGGCCGTAGGTTACATCATGTTTCTTCTTATAGTAATATATAAGGCACAACAAAAATAATTTGTACTGCCTGACGTAAGATAAATAATGATAATAATAATATATTTATTGCCGTCACTCCAAAAGGCATTACCATTGTCCAATAAACAAAAAAAGTGTAAAAGTAATAGTAAGTAACAACAGCACTTATTCTTACAAAAATATGTATATATTAAAATTAACTATTAAGCAGCTATTACTATACTACTACTAACTACTAGTAACTTTTCCATAAGTTCATTAATTAACGAAAAGCAAGTAATTTTCAATTTCATATAAGCCGCTAATTTCAGGAAATCCGTGCGTATGTATACCGATAGGTCCAGCCCGCGACGGGCCATACATAGGCAACAATATACGTATGGAACGTGCTATGTGGCAACGTGTGTACGATACCACTCCGCGTGCTCCTATTTTGAGTAACTTTCTTAAAATTTTAATTTATTTTGTAGAATTATTGATTTTTTTACTTTCATCTTTTAGAAAACGTTATTGTTTTTTTATTACTTAAAATTACTTTTCCGTAGCAGCTAAGAATACAATAATAATAATAAATTGGACCTTATTATGTCTGAAACAAATGAGCAAATTACGTATACAGAACGAATATGCAAACGACTATATCCTTGCGCGGTTTAAGTCTTACTAAATTCTTAACCAGGGTTGCGATCGGATTTTTTTTTATTTCCCTAGATTTCTAGTCAAAATGTCCCTAGATTTCCCCGAAGTGTATAATATTGTTTTTTTGTTTCTACAAACACTATTAAAAACTCAATTTTTAACACATCATACTTCAATTAAAAATGAAATATCTTAACAAGTGTTAAAAGTAATTAACTTTTAACACTAGCGTTAAAAGTAAAGTGACAAGTCGTTTATCACAATGACGTTTTGATAAAGATATGACAGAGAACTCGAAATATTATTCAAACGATGTTGATTCAAGTGAATAGTGCCTACCTAATCGATGAAAGTTATCAGTTATATGAAACAAATACATCTTATTTGCTAAAAACCGAACACTTTAAGTAAGAATCAGATAAACTAAACCTCGTTAATAAAACAAAAGTAATTTTGTATCTACATATACTTACATTAAATAGATATAACTAAGCTGTACAGATAAAACTAAACTTATTAGTGAATTAAAAAATTCATTCACATTTACTTCTCGAAAGCTTGAATTAAAATGTGAAAAATAAAAAACAGCACAAGCTGTTATAGTTATACTTCAGAGCAGGGACTTTTTCCAAGGGATTTACCTTATTTTATTATATTGTAGTAATTTGATCGATTTGCAAACGTGCTTAAAATTTAAAATCGGTAGAGCACCGGTTCGGAATGTGTATAGATGTTATCGCGTTATTAACCTTTGAATTTCCTACTAGCCATAAGATGGCGGACTACTATTTAAAAAAATATGTAATCAGTGGTTTAAGCACAGATAAGGGAGATTACAGATAGCCGATGTAATGGCTATTATTGGCAACACATTTTAGAGACGACCGCTAGGTTCTAGCGGTCGTCTCCAAAATGTGTTGCCAATAATAGCCATTACACCGGCTATCTGTAATCTCCCTTATCTGTGGTTTAAGTTTAAAACTTTTTAAAATGAATTGTGATACAATATAGGTAGCTTAAATACAGACGGTTGTATTAAATTTTCCCTAGATTTTGACCTATTTATATTAAAATTCCCTTTTTCCCTAAACGAACATAAAATTCCGTAGATCTAGGGAAATTTCCCTAAATATCGCAACCCTGTTCTTAACTGCAATGTGCTGCTGCTGCGGGTAGAGGGGTTTCGGTGTTGCCACTCATTGCTGACTATGGCCCGTTCCGAGCTGGACCTATCGGTATAGATATACGTATGTACGATTATATTAACAAATACGGCTAAGAATTTGATATACCGTATGTGTCAATTTTCATTAGGTATATGGATTCAATGTTTACATGCGATTTATACGTATACAAATAATATGTGGCAACGTGTGTCACCCCTACTATCCGTCACCAATCCCGACAACAATCGACATCACAACGACTTTCTCCGATCTTCCCACTTCTACATTAAATGTTTAGCTGCTAACACGTTGCGATCTAGTCTGCAATAAAAGCCGTCATCATCAAATGGCCGCCGCGATCTAGTAGTTTATTATTATTTTCAGAATCCTTTTTTATTTACCTTATTTTTAATTTTATTAGAATTGCGCTTTTGTTTGTGACATGCAGCGTGAACGCAGCTTAATAATTCTCTGCATTTACTGAAAGGAAAAATCCTTGCAATGCGTAAATATTATTTCTGAGCGCAGTACAAACACCCTAGTCAATAGTCCAACAGCTACTGCTAACTTGAGCTTGTATGGGTCGCGCTCGCATTGAAGAGGAAAGGTGGGGTGCCATGTTGTCACGTATTGCATGAATTAATCGCCTATGGCTAATGAAAATTGACACGTGCTGTATATGCGTTTAATACATATTAAGCACATATTGAAATTAATATAGTTATCCTGAATGAAATAAGGATTTATCATTGTTACCGGCATTTGTTCACAATACGTGTTTCAAGTCGGTCGAAGGTTAAACATGTAATTATGTTTCCTTCTGTATCATAGAGAGAATTAAGAAAATTAATCTCTCACGCTTGCAAAGATCTCTTCGGATTGTATAAATAGACAAATCGAAAAATTACATGGAACAGCTGATTTCATTATCGGACTGATGAGCGATGGCGAAACTAACTGTTAGTCTTCGATAGTGGTATTAACTTTTCCATAAGTTCATTAATTAACGTAAAGCAAGTAATTTTCAATTTCATATAAGCCGCTCATTTCAGGAAATCCGTGCGTATGTATATAGATATACGTATGTACAATTCATGTGTACTAAAATTACAATAGACATACGTGGGTGTCTCCACAGTCAAATTATATATTAACAGAAAAATATTAACGTGCATAGACTACTTAGGAAAAACAGAAACCTACTAATAAATGTTGCAAGGTTAGAAGCTAAAATCAGTAATTCATTCTCTACGACGGAGATGGCGTCGGTCGGCGCGAAATGTATTAAATAAGCCATACACAAATATTCATCTATACTACGTTGCAAAAAGGGCAAAATCAACATAATAATAATAATTCTTCACCAATAAACAATCACGCTAACTACTACATATAAATAAAATAAATCTTTAAATTCATTAAATAAAATCTATAATTCTCCAGTAACAAACCCAACGTCATTTTTAGACGTTAATGATTCACTAAATTAAATAAGCATCAACATGAAAAATAAAATAGAAAACAGGAAAACTCATTTCATCAAACTTATCAGACCTAATAGAAAAAATTATAGTTTTCAAGAAGACTCATTCCCTGCAACACATTTTATTTTAACCTACAGTATAGTCATCAGTCGGCGAACAACAAATTATTTTATACTGGTTTGAATTTAAATAAAAACAATAAACAGAAAGGGCGTCTTATCCATATATAGACGTAATTCATAAATGCGACGCCCACTATAAATCACGTCCTGTATCTTATAAGTCATCGATTAAAAACGAGATATCTCGGGCATGAATCACAAAACTACCTAGTTACCTGCTTTGGGTCAAAGTTTACCCACTTATTCAGAGGTTCAAAACAGCTGCACAATTCTAGAAAATACTCTCGCGTACGAGATCACGTATAGGTTATTTATTCTTGGATCGCGCTAATAATAGTTAATAACAATTAATTGGGCTATTTAACGGCCTATAATAGATTGCCACCTTGCTTAACTATCGTCTATCAAGGTTGAAGTAATTATTTAACACTTGTTGCACATGGATTTTTGTGTGTTCGTTATATTAATTTAAGTGAAATGGAATACGTAATGAATTGTCGGTGTGTAATGAGGTATAAAGTTGTATACTGGTTCATTGCATATAATTTTTATTGCATAATAACTCCTTGATTATTTTATTATTACTATAAAACATCCAGAAAAAAGGTGTAGGCTTGTGTAATATCCAACATTTTTATTGCATTCTATATTTTTTTAACGTTTTGCTTGACTTGTAAAAAATAGATTATTTTAACGACAATTCAATTTCAAGTGTTTTTTTTTTCGGAAAACCGTTCAATGTGGATAATATTGATTGGATAGTTCAATATTGATTTCCCTTTTAATCTATATAAATAAAAATAAAATATAAATAATTTGAAAACGGTTGAACCAATTTGACTACTTCTTTTTTAAATTTTCGTATATGTAGTTCGAATGTGGTTTCTACGGAAAGAAAAATGGGAAAATTTGCCCGGGAAATTGGAAAATTCGGGACAAACTGAAACCGCTTTTTTTATAGGATTTTTGTATAAACTAAAGACCATAACTCACGATTCGACGGATAAGCGCATTTCATCTTTTGGTTTGTTAGTTATGGTCCTGAAAAAGTTTGCAGAGAAAAAAAATCTGGGCAATTACAAAGACAAGTCGAAAAATTCGAACAAACTACAAAAATCATATTTCTTATATGCACTCTCGATCATAACTAACGATAGGAACGCCATATTTGATTGAGTCTTCTTTTGTTTTGTTCGTTATGCTCTCGGGATGGAAATAACTCAATTGAATATTTTGAATTGAAAAAAAATCTGGAAGATCTAGAGAAAAATGTGGAAAAAAGCTTTCCAGCCTACATTTAAATAAAATTACATTTGTTTTTACTTTGGTGTTGTTTCGCGATATGTCCAGCAAATGTAGTTATTTATTTCCATTTATCTACCAATTTATCGTCACAAGGTAACCGATTATTTATTTTGTCGAGACTATTGTTTATAGTTATGCTAGGATTCGATAGGTGGCGCTGTAATTAAGTTATTAACAAATTCTATATTTATGAACTAAAAGAACTCATATTCACAATATATGTTAGGTTAGTGCTAGAAAAGAAAATCACAAAATCTGTACCCGATAGGCGGTATGTGGTGGACTCATAGCGTCACCCACCGGAGAGGGCAAAACAACGTCTGCCGGGTCAAACGGCTACAGGTGCCAATACCCAAACTATATATTTATAAGTATAATCTTCCCCTTGAGATCTGATTAGATTTTCAATGAAATCGGTTGACCGGAAGCGATAGTTTACTTCAGTAGTAAAAAATATTAAAATATATCTCATCAGCTACTAAGTTTAGATGAATTTCTAAAGAATACAAATGTATTAAAACGAAAATTTTAGAAAGATGTTATAATAAAAAGTTTTTCGAAATCCTTACCGGAAGTAGATCTTTTTGGCTTATCGAAAAAAGATTTTTTTGCAAATATTTCGCAAATTATGCTTTCTATACAGATTTATCTAAAATACAAAAGTATTTAGAGTTCGAGTTGAAACAATTTTTGTACATAAATTTTCAAAATTCGGACAATTTTACTCTTATCGGAGAGCAGTTTTTTTTGCGAATATCAAATTATGCATTCCATACAGATTTATTATAAGCGCGACAGTATTTAGAGCTAGATTTGGAACAATCTTTGTATAAAATAAATCTTAAAATTCGGACCGGAAGTAATACTTCTATTCTGATCAAATAGCAGCTCTTTCTGCATTCCATACAGATTTATTAGGAATCCAAAACTATCTAGAGTATGAGTTGGAACAATTTTTAAAAATAAAAAATTTCAAAATTCGGCCCGGAAGTAACACTTTTACTCTTATCGAATAGCAGTTACAGTGTACCAAGAATAGCAGTTTATTGCAAGTATTTCTCAAAGTATGTTTCTATATAGATTTATTAAGAGAATAAAAGTATTTTGAGTTGGATTTGGTATAATTTCTGTGTAAAAAAAAATTCAAATATTGGACAGGAAGAAGAGGACGAGAAAACACTTTAACACAGAGGTTTATTTGATAAACCTAATTTAGAACAAGTTTTGTATACAAATTTAGAGAGACACATACCTATAAGAAAGTCGTGTGGTGCCCACACTTCATTTTTTTGTTTAAAACAGCTATTTATATTTGTTTTGTGGAGACTATTGTCCATAGCTATGCTAGGATCCGATAGACGGCGCCGTAATCAAGTTCTTAACAAATTTATTTACGGACTAAAATAATTTATATTCACAATATATGTTAGGTTAGTGCTAGAAAAGAAAATCACAAAATCTGGACCCGATAGGCGGCGCTGTGGTCGACTCATAGCGGAAGTAAATCTTTTTGGCTTATCGAAAAACGGTTTTTTGCAAGTATTTGGCAAATTATGCATTCCATACAGATTTATTATAAGTGCGAAAGTATTTAGAGCTAGTTTTGGAACAATCTTTGTATAAAATAAATCTTAAAATTCGGACCGGAAGTAATACTTCTATTCTGATCAAATAGCAGCATTTTTTGCATTCCATACAGATTTATTAGGAATCCAAAACTATCTAGAGTATGAGTTGGAACAATTTTTAAAAATAAAAAATTTCAAAATTCGGCCCGGAAGTAACACTTTTACTCTTATCGAATAGCAGTTACAGTGTACCAAGAATAGCAGTTTATTGCAAGTATTTCTCAAATTATGTTTCTATAAAGATTTATTAAGAGAATAAAAGTATTTTGAGCTGGATTTGGTATAATTTCTGTATAAAAAAATTTCAAAATTTGGACAGGAAGAAGAGGACGAGGAAACACTTTAACACAGAGGTTTATTTGATAAACCTAATTTAGAACAAGTTTTGTATACAAATTTAGAAAGACACATACTTATAAGAAAGTCGTGTGGTGCCCACACTTCATTTTTTTGTTTAAAACAGCTATTTATATTTGTTTTGTGGAGACTATTGTCCATAGCTATGCTAGGATCCGATAAGCGGCGCTGGAATCAAATTCTTAACAAATTCTATATTTACGAACTAAAATAACTTATATTCACAATATATGTTAAGGTCAGTGCTAGAAAAGAAATTCACAAAATCTGGACCCGATAGGCGGCGCTGTGGTCGACTCATAGCGTCACCTACAGGCCGAACCACGTCTTCCGAAGTCAAACGGCTACATGTAATAATACCAAACTATATATTTACAAGTATAATCTTCCCCTTAAGATCTGATTAGATTTTCAATGAAATCGGTCGACCGGAAGTGGTAGTTTACTTCAGTAAAAAAAAAATCAAAATTTATCTCATCAGCTACTAAGTTTAGATAAATTTCTAAAGAATACAAATGTATTAAAAAGAAAATTTTAGAAAGACATTATAATAAAAAGTTTTTCGAAATTCCTACCGGAAGTAGATCTTTTTGGCTTATCGAAAAACGGTCTTTGGCAAATATCTATTTCGCAAATTATGCATTCCATACAGATTTATTATAAGTGCGAAGGTATTTAGAGCTAGATTTGGAACAATCTTTGTATAAAAGAAATTTTAAAATTCGGACTGGAAGTAATACTTCTATTCTGATCAAATAGCAGATTTATTAAGAACCCACAACGATCTAGAGTTTGAGTTGGAACAATTTTTAATAAATTTCAAAATTCGGCCCGGAAGAAACACTTTTACTCTTATCGAATAGCAGTTTATTGCAAGTATTTCTCAAATTATGTTTCTATATAGATTTATTAAGAGAATAAAAGTATTTTGAGCTGGATTTGGTATAATTTCTGTATAAAAAAAAAATCAAAATTTGGACAGGAAGAAGAGGAAACACTTTAACACAGAGGTTTATTTGATAAATCTAATTTGGAACTACATTTGTATACAAATTTCGAAACGCATACCTATAAGAAAGTCGTGTGGTGGCCACACCTCATTTTTTTGTTTAAAACAACTATTTTTGTTATCCCTGTTAAGTAGTCCATGTCTGAACAATTGCAACATTTCATTTCTGAGAAGGTCAGTATTACAGATTCACATTCGCCAAACAAATTAAAAATTCGTACTTTACCATATATGTCAGACAGTCAAAAATTCCTTAACACCCAAAAACTTTCGACATTAATCATACTGATGCTCGATTTGTTACTTCTGCATTGAAATAAACTTAATTACTAACCTACTTATGTTGGTACTATGGAGAGAACAATGCAAGTTCAACGAATTATAAACAAATCACTTTCTACACCAAACGTGCGCATTAAAATTGACAATAGAATACACGAAACCTAACCATTCATAAAATTTTCTAATCAATGTTCCGTTGCATTGATAAAAGGCCATTACAAATCGCATTAAATTACAGTCTGCCAGTAGTAAGTTCTATTTTAATTCATTAAATCTGCTAATAATAGCTTTTAGTCAATGTACAATCGGCAGCAGCTGGATACGTATGTACTATATTTATAATTGCAGAGCATTGACAAGGAACGCGCGTATTAGTAGAGCGAAATCATCCAAAAATGTGTCTCTTTTTTCCGCATGCAACCAAGCGAGACCGTATTAAATATTTATAACAAAAGAATCTACATACGAAACGGTTATTGACGGCATTTTTCTGTGGTGCAGATCTTTTTTTATTTTTTTACATTTACATCCTCATATCTGCCTATTTAATTAAGCTATCGACATTTTGCATGCAAAATTTTTTACTTTATAAAATGTATACGGTCTTGTCTGGTAGTACGCTCAAAATTTTTTTTTTAGAAAGGAGCGACTTTTATAGTCTATTTCCCTCCACTATATGTAATAGTAAGATTGTCAGATAAATATTGCTCTATCATGTATCCGATTAAGAAAATTATTCCTGAAAAAGTTTATAGATAAAAATACTAATAATATAGAAACATTTATATTTAACAAGATTATAAAAAAAAACAGTACTACCATCATTACGAAATGTTACTCTAATGAATGTGTTTTTTGTTAATGTGCAGGCATATTTATAATAATAAAAAAAAAAAGAAACTTACGATTACTTAATGACCTGATATTCTCCTCAACAAACCTCACTCGTATTATCCTACCGGCGTTTTTTCTTTGAAAGTTGGTTTTCAGATACATATCTGAGCTATTCTCAATGAGCCGACAAAAACTACAGGGACTGCTTTGATGGGAGCGATCGTTTAGGCGATATGCACGGAACAAAAATAAATAAAAAAAACAATGTCACAGAATGACAAAAGCGTTACCCTATTAAAGAGAAAGATCCAATTGAAAAATTATAGTTTGAAATTGAAGATAATTTAGTTTTAATTGGAAAATTGTGCCGGGACATGAAAAGAGAGGGATTGATTGGAACCTGTATGGTTGCAGCGTGCAGGATAAAATGACACTGACATATATATATAAATAACTTGCGTGGTGGAATTAAATTAAATTTAGAAATAATTGAGGAATGTATGTCAAGATAGGTGTGTTAGTTGGCCGTTTATTAATACATAAAAATATAAGCAATTTTGGTAATACATAAATGAAGTAAAAGTATTAGAATAGTAATTCGTTTGTTAATTTTCCCACGTTTCGAATGTTTCGTTGCAACTCTTGTTATGTCTCTCCCGTACCACTAATTTATCTGTCTAAGATTTTGGCGCCCAACATTCGGTCTCGCTACTTGAGGAATCGCCCTTAATTCCCGCTAAGGACTCACACCACCTTTTCATTAAATCCCCTGCGTAAACAGAACGCTACTCGCCGTTGGATCAATCTTGTACGAACGAAGAGGTTTACAACTATTTTTTCTGTTGGGGATTCACTAACTCTTTACCTTCTTTGCCATTTTCGGGAACCAATAATCTTGCCCGCGCGTTTGCAGCATTTTTTTCGAAACTGCAATATCACATATCGTCGGGACATCCTTTCACCACTTACGGATAACTGGAATTTGATGGATGTGTAATCCCGGCATCTAATAGTTCTACAACTATACGAATCATCACTTTGTGCATACGAGACACTAGACGGTTGTGAACACACGGGTACAGGTGAAGTAAGCTCATCTTCATTTCCAATCGATTTGTCAATCCGATATCGGCGATACCCTTGGCACGACACTTCGAATTGTATTCTGTGAGCTTCTCCAACCTTCTCTTTTCATCATGTGATCGATGATTATTCATCTCAAAACCCTCGGCAAAACACTTCGAATTGTCTATGAGCTTCTCGAACCTTGTCTTTTCATCAGGTGATAGATGATTATTCATCTCAACATCTCTGGCAAAACACTTGGAATTGTCTTCTATGAGCTTCTCCAACCTTCTCTTTTCATCATATAAAAAAATTATGATTATGATGATTATTCGTATCGAAACCCTTGCCAAAACACTTCGAATGGTCTTCTATGAGCTTCTCCAACCTCACCATGTGATAGATGATTATTCACATCGAAACCCTTGGCAAAACACTTCAAATTATCTTTTATGAGCTTCCCCAAACTTCTCTTTTCATCATGTGATAGATGATTATTCATTTCAACATCTCTGGCAAAACACTTGGAATTGTCTTCTATGAGCTTCTCCAACCTTCTCTTTTCGTCATATAAAAGATGATTATTTACCTCTAAACCCTTGGCAAAACACTTCGAGTTGTCTTCTATAAGCTTCCCCAAACTTCTCTATTTATCATGTGATAGATGATTATTCATCTCAAAACTCTTGGCAAAACACTTCGAATTGCCTTCTAAGAACTTCTCTAACCTTCTCTTTTCATCATGTGATAGATGATTATTCGTATCAAAACCCTTGCCAAAACACTTCGAATTGTCTTCTATGGAACTTCTCCAACCTCATCATGTGATTGATGATTATTCACATCGAAACCCTTGGCAGAACACTTCAAATTATCTTTTATGAGCTTCTCCAACCTTCTCTTTTCATCATGTGATAGATGATTATCACATGAATAACCCTGACAAAACACTTCAAATTGTCTTCTATGAGCTTCTCCAACCTTCTCTTTTTATCATGTGATAGATGATTATTCGTCTCAAATCCCTTGGCAAAACATTTCGAATTGTCTGTCTTTCAGGAGTTTTTCCAACCTTTTCTTTTCATCAGGTGATACATGATTATTCACCCCAAATCACTTGGCAAAATACTTCGAATTGTCTGTCCTTCATGAGTTTCGCCAACATTTTCTTTTCATCAATTCCACTTCTTCATGTCTTTCCTCATTTAGGGTTCAGTCATTTCCTTTTCTTGTTAACTGCCGTCAAATAATATGTATGTCACATTTACGAATACGTAACCGTTTTTTATCCCGCTAGAGGGCGTTAAAATCAAAAGTCACGCAACCAGCAATCACGTTGCTGAATTATCCATAAAATTACTTTTTCAATGATGTATCATACTTAGTACTTTCCCTATTTCTATTGTAATGGTTAGAGGGTTGGAGGGGAGGGGAATGACGTATCACAGTTGAGAATATGATGAAAGGGTATCGCCCTTGGATTAAAAATCGACCTGTTTTTGCGTTTTTTTCACAAAAGAGTTCTTCGAGATATTCAATCTGTTTCGTTTTCGATGCCGCACGCTGTATATATATTTCGATTTGTGTCTGTGGATTTATGGTCAATCAAAAAAATATATTTATTGTGCGGTTTTGTTATGGTCATGTCTAGAAAGTTGATAGAATTATTTAATGTCATCAACTCTATACATCTTTAAGTCGGAATTTAATTAAAGGTATCATATATAATATATTATCAAACCATTAAATGAGTACCTTCTCATTCAAATGGTGTCTCCTTAAGGTATGTGCGGGCAGCATACATCAATATGCAAAACAGCCGGTCGACCTTGGTCCGATGGAATTTCAGATGGCTTAAAATGGAAAGAAGATGACAAGAGGTCGAAGCGTATAAGACATTTTTGCATCAACAAGATACGACCAACTTGATTATAACTATATTATAAGTAAAAACGTGTTCATAAATGTTGGCTACATAACAGAACTCTTAATAAAATGTCAAGCATCAAAGTACATTTTCCGCACACGCAAATAAACAAACTTAATTACCACCTAACAAGGAAAACGCAACAGATTTATTTGCGTGCGCTGTAATACGAACATCAAAAACCTAATTTTAATGACCTTAAGAGAGAAAAACAAACATCTTCGCACGTTATTATAAAAGATTAATTAAATCCAGTTCATTCTGAGAGATCTGTCCAAGTTCAAAAAACTCTCTATATGTATTCCCATCGCATCTCTTTGGTCTATATTCGTTCAGTGTTCTTCCTCACTTACTTGAACTTGAGCTTCTAGGTGTACGGGAGACCGCCATGTGTTTGTGTATATTATATCTGACGGAACAAAAAAAAAAAAAAACATCGCGACTAGTTCAAAAGATGATGGAAGAGGTGTGTATTTTAGGAATTTTGTAATTTTCTCTTGTCAATGTTGCGGGAAGAATGATAATTATAATAATACTTTAAAATATAAAAGTACGACATGCACAACCAAGTATACTTTTTATAATAATAGTCCCACTAGAACAGTGGACCATTTGGAGTCCGATTTTCCAATGATTTATTTCAAAACATTTGCATTTTTTAAATGGATCTGATCAGACATTAGGATATATGCTCCAATATATGCCAAATATGCATGGATATGCAAAAATTTTAAAAATCAAAGTCCATTCCAATTTAATAAATACAAATATATTTTATTAATATTTGTTATACATTTTAAAATACATCATTTAGCAATATGCCAACTTATTTACAAAAATTATAATATTCTGCTATTCTGTGCTTAAAAGACACTAGCTTAATACATACCTATAGTCTATAAAAATTGTTAATAAGAGGAGTAGTAATATATTTAGATACATTATCTATTGTGGTACTTAATATTATTATTAAAAAATTGTCAATTTATAGGTGTTTCTCTCAATTTTCTATTTTAAACGAATGTCGTCGATCGTCTAGTAAATGTTTAAACAACGAAAAAGATCGTTCAACATCGACATATTTTAAATTCCTTACAATATAGGGATCTAATACCAGCAGTTCATCAACCAATTCCCTTTTCAAAATTTTAGACCTAAAATAGGCGCGAAGTTGCCGAAATATGCAAAATATCGGCGCGGTCTATCTCGGCAAATTTTAATCCCTTAGGTAGTATACCCTTTTTAATGGAATATTTCAAAAGGTCTATCTCGGCCTAAACTTACGCAGGTCACAAAATAATATGACAATGGGGTAGAGTAATTAAAGTGGTAATTAGCATAACTCTAACCGAATGTAAAATACTAAGAAAATTATACTGTACATTTTTGAAAATTACTTTAATTCTCAAAATTCAGAGCGATTAGGTAAATGGAATTTTAATCATTTTTTATGAAAGTATAAAATAAAATTACCGCAGTGAGACATTCTGACATTCAGTTTATCAGTGTTCGTCACGTTACGTAGGCAAGTGAGAAATTCGAAAAGTAAACTTATCAGTCAGTGTTCATCCTGAAAGTTTGTGAGAAAATGGATGCAGTAAGTGATTTAAGAGAAATGCTAAGCCAGCGAGGAAAAATTCTCTTAGTTTATGAGTGCAATGAATTCAAACAGTGCAATACAAAATTGGCCTCAGGTGAAACCAAATGGAGGTGTATTAAAGATAAATGTGGATCACATATATACACGTTGGGGGAATCAAATAACCGAGTAATCACTAAAATTAATAATATTCATTGTCATCCTCCAGAGAAGGAAAATGTTCTCCAGAGACAAATTTTAACTTCTTCTGTTAAAAGAAAAGCGACAGAGGATATTACAGACAAACCATGCAAGATTATTAGAAAGGAACTAGCTAACAGCAGTACGAGTTCTGAGTGTTTGACAACATATGACTTATATCGTGCAAGGAAGAACATGTACAATGCTCGTCGAAAAGTGCTTCCCGTTTTACCGAAATCCATTTTAGAAGTTCAAGAAGCTCTGGAAACACTAAATCCCGAAACGAACAGACAAGAAAAATTCCTTATTGTAAATGATACAAGTGAAAGTTTAGTAATATTCTCGTGCAAAACTAATTTGAAATTCCTGTGTGATTCTGCGTGTATCTATATGGATGGTACGTTCGATTATTGTACTAAGTTTTTCAAACAATTATTCACCGTACATGGTTTTTTGAACGGTCATTATATACCACTTGTTTTCGCTTTATTGAAAGACAAAAAGGAAATAACATATGAGTTATGTTTCACTAAACTCAAAGAAGTGGATTTTGAAATGGCTATACACAATGCCGTAAACACTGTTTGGCCAAACATTAAAATAACTGGTTGCAGATTTCATTTAACGCAGGCATGGTACCGTCAAATTCAAAAACTTGGGTTAACTACTGAATATAAAGAACGAAAATCAGAAGTTGGAATATGGTTACGTTATTGCTTCGGACTATTGTTTTTAAAACCTGAAGATGTTGAAGATTTTTATTTTTTTGAATTGTACGAATTAAAACCAAAAGACGATCGATTAGAAAAATTACACTTCTTAATTGGCATATTTTAATCAAAAGACATTAGATATGCATAGAAACCACATAATTTTGTTGATATACTTCTAAATAACAAATATGCATTTTGCATATAATCCGCGCATTACTAATCACCATTATCATGGAATATTAAATATAGAAAGGTAGGTCATGTCCGTTATACACTAGGGTCATTGATTATAATTAAAGGGCGGAATATATGCAAAGTGCATATATTTGCATATTTTAACAAATTTCACAAAAAATTGCATATTTCGGCAAAAATAAAATTTGTGTGCATATTTTTATGTTTTTCGTTTTATGAAAAGATTAAGTGCGACCCTGTTTAGGAATTTCCAAGTAATCAGCTTGCCTAATGGAGAGCAGATGTGCCGAAAGCCGCTTCGTGGATTAAAAATTTTCCTGAGTTGGAGTTTAGTGGGGATAAAGTGTTTTGCAAAGTTTGTGCCAAAATCATTGTTTGTGAAAAGAAGTTCCAAATTGATCAACACTTGAAAACAGCTATGCATAAAGCTAAGTTGCAGAAAAATAAATCAGTGCCTGTTCAGCAGTGTGTGCAAACCGCATTTCAAAATGTCAAACCAAAGAGTGAAAAGGAGGTGTTTCATCAAGACTTATGCAAAGCTTTAGTCGCAGCAAATATACCTTTGAAGAAACTGCAAAATACACAATTCAGAGATTTTTTGCAAAAATATTGTAATCAAAACATCCCTGACGAATCCACACTTAGAAAGAAGAATGTGCAAACAGTATACGAAACCGTAATGGGAGAAATTAAAGTTACACTGGGCGATGAACATTTTTATATTATTGTTGATGAAAGCACAGACTCATGTGGTCGATATATCGCACATCTTATGATTGGAGGGCTTCAAGAAAATGAGCCAGGGAAACCATATTTAATATCTTCTAAACAGTTAGACAAAACAAATAATGAGACCGTAACTCGATTTATTCAGCAGTCTCTATCAAATTTTTTTTACCAAATCCAGTTCCAGTAGAGAAGTTTTTAGTGTTTTTGTCTGACGCAGCGCCGTATATGGTTAAAGTAGGCCAAAACTTAAAAATATTTTATCCCAATATGGTAGATGTCACTTGTCTTTTACACGGGATAAACAGAGTTGCAGAAATTATTAGAACAGCATATCCCTTGGTGAACAAATTAATTTCAAATGTAAAGAAAGTGTTTTTGAAAGCACCTCTAAGAGTGCAGATCTATAGAGAGAAATTGCCAGGAGTTTGTTTACCTCTAGAGCCCGTAATTACTCGATGGTGAACATGGTTTAAGGCCGCGATATTCTACGCAGACCATTTTGAAGCCATTAAAGACATAGTTTTAGATTTAGAAGACAATTCGCAGTGTGTAGTGCAAAGTCAAGCATTATTCAAAAATGTAAATTTAGCTAAGGAACTTGTTGAAACTTTTTCCGACAAATGCAAAAAAGTTCCCGGTGATGTAGGAAATCAAGTAAGAAGGAAACTCGAAGTTATTGTGGGAAAGAATGAAGACTTTAAGTATTTAATGGAAGTCAAAAATATTTTTGATAGTAAACCATCCAACGAAGTAATACCTTGGCCTTATAACTTACTACCCAAATTAAAATATTGCCAGATCACATCGGTAGATGTTGAAAGAACTTTTTCTTTGTACAAACATATTTTTACAGACAGAAGGCAAACATTTTTATTGGAAGATTTTGAAAAATATATCGTTATAAATGCATTTTATACTATTTCAGGTTGAAAATTGTACCTATTATGTTTTTCTTTTAATTTTACTTAAAATAAATAATTTTTGTAAGAGTCGGCGTTTCTTTATTTCCATTTTTCCATGTTATATTCAAGGCATATAATTGCATATTTTGACAAATAAATGCATATTGTTGCATATTTCAGAGAAAAACGATGCATATATATGCGCATATTTTAACTGAATTGACGTGCATATATTCCGCCCTTTAATTATAATATAAGAAGATCGCTCAAGTCCATAAGAAAATGTGGCGCCATAAAATCAACATTTTGGACATCACCACCAGTAGTCGTTAGTGTTCCACACCATGAACAGCATACTACATGCTTTGCTTTTGTTTTCCATAAACAGATGACGCTGTTTTCAAATGAATGAATTCAATATCTATCTGCGTATTAATAATGCTAATCATATACAATGTAGTGTCCTTATTAAAAGTGTTGTACCAATAGAACTTATGTGCCACTCTACGAGGAAAGGTAGGTGGCGTTATGATATATATAATATATAGGACTCGTCCACAGCGCCATCTATTGGAACCAGATTTCGTGATTTTCTCTTCTGACACTAAACCAACATATATTGTAAATATGAGACATTTTGATCCATAAATTTAAAATCTGATAATTACTTGATTACAGCGCCGCCTATCGGATTAGAACATATTTTGTTAAATGGAACGCAACACATTTCATTCCGTTTTATGATACACCTTTAAAAGCTAATTAAAATAACATGAATTTGTATTACCTTATTTTCACATGCTTCTGAGATAAGACAATCCTAGTTACAATTTATTAATTTACAAATATTAGTTGCCGTGATAGCAGGACTAAAATTAATCGAAAAGAGTTACTTACAATATTTTCTTATTTTTGAGATTTTGTATTTTATAATGCACGTCATAATTGCGTCACGAATGGCGGGAAAATTAGAAAATTCAAGATAGGTTCCACCTATTGAAATCAGAATAGTATAGTCAAAACTACGAAACATTGTTAATTATTCAAGTAGTTGTATTTATAATAATTCTCTTAATATCAGAACTTTTACAAACCTCACTTTAGTCATGAGTTTTATTAATCACTAGCGAAGCGTAGCGGAGCGAGTGTTTAGTAAAACGAGCGACTAACGAGTTTATAAGACGATTTTCATACTATACTTTTTCTACGACAGCAAATAACTAAAATAATACAGAATTACTTCTCTGTTGTCACGTCGGGATAGTTTGACGGTTTGATGACAAGCGTCAACCATATTGTTTGAGTTCTAATTAATTTTTCAATTTAAAAAATTTATAGCTAATTTCAGCCCGTGACTAATGTGTCCGTTGCTAAGTTCGCCCCGTGACTAAAGTATACAAAGCCACAGCTTGTCAAGGTGTTTTTAAAAGATCACTTAGCGTCACGGAAACATCGGCGATAAATGGTATTTTTAACACGGGAGTTGAAAAAATAATACATACATACTATCCTATTCTTTATGGTTGTATGAAATATATAATTAGTTATTACTATTTTATTTTATTTTAAATGTATGATTTAATCTTTAAAAGAGTTTAAACTTATTTTCAAAACTAATTCCGAGTTTGTTCAATAACTATTTTACCACATTGTATCTCAAAATATCTGGGCTATGATTTTACCTAATTTCATCGTACTTAAACACAGAATTAGGTGTGAAATTTATGAACTGCAAACACCTAAAAGTTGGGTTATGTATTTTTTTTACCGGCAAAATTACTTATAAGATTAAGTGCTCAGTCTAAAATTATTTATAAGAATCTTATAAATCATGTCAGGGTGTTATGGTTCTTATTTTGTGGAAAATTACCTTCGTATAAAGAAACAAATTGTGAACAATCGTAAATAAATATATTGGAAATTAAGTACACTGACCTATGTACATAAATTAGGTTATAATCAAAACATCAATAACTAAAACTAAAAATGTTAATTATTGGAATTGTTTACACATAAACAACAGGAACAAATCATCATAAAAGGTATATACATAAATCTTAAATAAATAAATTTCAGTTCAGACAATTGACATTAATTGAAAAGATTCTTTAAATACTAGGTGTGAAAAAATTTCTAAATGAAACTTCAATTTATATTAAATTGTGATGAAATTAAAATAGGATAATTCTTACAATTATGAATATACTTAATGTTAAATTTTTAATAATTCTGATTCTTAAATTCTCAATATTTAATATATATGTAATTATTTAACTCGAGTTTTATAATTTTGTTTTTTGTTTAGTGGCCAATTCTTTCCGAGTTGTGTATCTGGTATATTCCTATCCTCTTGTGAGTTTCTTCGTCCTGGAACTGGTATCCTGGTGTGAATTTCCAACCCAGGGCTGCTTATCGCTACGTTTTGGTTTTCTTTATTCAGGTGATAATTAATTTTAACACTTCAATTCAAATACTTAATTTTTTTGTTTCCTTGTAGGTATTGGAGTACAGTTTACTCGATGAAGGTCCTCTAATTTCACACTCTTGTACTATTTTTGTTTATAATTCTCGTAGAAAATCGTAGTAAATTTATATAATCACAGATGTATTTAATAATTTTCTTAATTAATTCCCTTTTTTGTTGTTTTCACTTGCCCACTGATGGTTATTGTGATTTTTTTCTTTAAAAAATTGATTTGTATATTCAGTTGCCTAATTGTTTGAGTGACTAATAAAATATTTTTCTAGTATTGTTTACATGTTGATATTTAATTTTCCCTTAATTTTGGGAATTTATTAACTTCTGAGTTCTTTTATAATTTCTTATATATTCAAATATATTTACTAAGATTGAATTATGCTATATTAATCTTTGTATCTTAAGTTGCATAGTTTTGAGTTCACTCTATATTAAATTTATAAATATTGATACTATCTTTTATTCTAATACACATGACTTTAATATATAAATATCGTTATAATACATGTGCTTTCAGTTATTTTATTATTATTTTACGACGATAGATGGCATACCTGAAATTTTACTGCATTGCTGGGACTTCTTATGTCAACATGGAATGTTATATTTTACAATTTATGGCACACACTAACATAACCTTTAAATATTATTACGGGTAACGTTTAGCAAAAAGTGAAATCTTGGCAACGGCTAAAAAACTAACGAACGATGACGTGCGTTTCCAGATAAAAAATCCTGACCATTTTTCATTAATTTCTTTAAACCTCTGAAGTGGCAGCCTTGAAAAATCAGGACTTATGCATACTTTGAAAATACCGTAGCTAGAATGTAACAAAAAGTTCTCAAAGCACCAAACTTATGTTATATAACTTTTGCAGAAAATGCTAAACCGTCGTTTTAGTTTTCAATATATATACCGGGCGTCCCAGCGAAACTGTAAAGTCTATTATTCTGCCCCGCTTAGCGACAGTGCCGTATGTGCAAACATGACTTAAATGAGATATTGCGATAATTATTATACTACGAGCATTCTGCGCCCTTGTAACCAAGCAAAAACACCGAATACATATATATATATATATTTCATATTCCGTGTTTTTGCTTGGTAAAAAGGGCGCAGAATGCTCGTAGTATAACAATTATCCCAATATCTCGTTTAAGTCATTTTTGAACATACGGCACTTTCGCTAAGCAGGGCAGTATTGATGTCTAGTAATATAGCTAGCTAGCTAGTACAAAAATTGTAAGTAATCATGAGCTCAACAATGGCAAAATATTTTTTTTATACAAAGTGTTCGACAACGAGGAACCAATACAATCTTTATCATGGCACAAGAGTTTTAGTGATATAAGTCAACTTCGTTTTGCGAAGGGAGTAACAATCTATTTATTTAAACTCTAACTTCAGTTAAAGTTGAGTTGATAATTAGTATTTTTCTTGCTGTGATAGAATCCAAAATTAAAGATATTAATACAGATTCATATGCGCATGCGCCTACTAGATTATATATTGCATAAACACAAGGGACACCAACAGACTGCAATACACAAAGCCGGTTCAGAGAACAAACAGTACATACTACTAAAAAAATTGGAATTATCCTTACCCCAAATATCATCTGTATTATTCCAAATTAATAAAATTCTAAATTGAGAAAATATGTAATAAACATATACCTATATATCTATACGTTCATATTTAGATCGTACAATATCAATTATTTTTACACTATCACACATTCACATGTATTATTCAGCTGATAAAATACGTTAGGTGCCCGAACAATTGGGTGTATTCATGATGACGATAAGAATGTTTCGAGATAACAATAATCATCATGCAGGACTTCGTGCAAGTTATCGAGTTATCACATACCTCGCCGGCTTACAATAATAGTGAATAAAAAATCGTTGTGTATGTGTTTGTATTACAGTGTGAATATAGAATAAGAAAAAATGTGTTTTGTAAAAGGCAAAGTAAATACTAAATGCAAATTAAACGAATATAGTATCAATTGTAATCTACCGCCTTTATAAAGGCAATTCCCTCTCTAGAAACACTCATATAAATCCACTCTGAATTTGCTGACTTCCCTTGTTCCTTTTCCCTCGTCTGAAATGTTCCCACGATCGCGTGAGAGATTCAGAGGCCAAGTAAGAACTGGGACGCAAGAGTTATCTTGCGTCCCAATGATTGCAGAATGATAAGGGACGTTAGTCTCTCAACATTCCGCAATCATTTATAGTAAAATTTTTATTTTTGGTTATATTTAATAATTTAAGAGCAGAATGTTATATCAAAAATGACAAACTTTGCTTAAGCAATAAATTAAAATAAGACAGATTAGTCTTACCATAATATTACAATATGATTCAAATAAAGTATCGACCATATTGGTAACTTTGATTTATTATTAAATATAGAAAATAAAATAGCTTGATTTAGCAAACTAGTACCTTCTTTTAAGCTCATTAAGATATAATAAAACAGATGAGCACGGTATTATGTAGTTTTTTCACGATTCACGATTTTAATTCTCTTATTGGTCGTATGTTACTAGTGTAAACCTTCTCAAACCAATGCAATGCTCATTATTTTTAATGGTTACAGAAATTTAGATGTAATAAAGGCCTAAAGAAAGTAAGTTTCATGAAAAAAGGACCAATTTTCAGATTAGGTACCCAATACTTGGACTGAAGTATTTTTTCTAAAACTATAAAAAAATTAATTTAACCCTAAAAGTATTTGGCTCAAGTGCGATTTGGTATGGTGTTAATAAAAATCAGTATATACACCAGGGAAAACATGAGAAAATATTGTATAAGAAAAGCCTATAGAAAAGATGCACACTTCATATTCATTAGCGCTTCCCAAAAAAATGAGGTGTGGCCACCACACGACTTTCTTATACGTATGAAAGTGTTACTTCCGGTCCGAATTATGAAATTTCATTTATACAAAAAATATTCCAAATCCAACTCTAAATACTTTTGTACTCTTCATAAATGTATATAGAATGCATAATTTACGACATATTTGCAAAAAATCGTTATTCGGTAAGAGTAAAAGTGATACTTCCGGTCAGAATTTTGAAATTTTTTTTATATAAAAGATATTGGAAATTAAGTTCTAAATACTTATGAATTCTTTATAAATTAGTCTAAACTTAGTAATTGACGAAATATTTGCAAATTTCGATTTTTTCACTGAAGTAAACTACTACTTCCGGTCTGCCGATTTTGCTCAAAATCTAATCAGTTCTCAAGAGGGAGATTATATTCGTAAATACAAAATTTGGAATTGATATCTCCAGCGGTTTGACCGCTATCGTGGTCACACAGAGAGAGAGAGAGACAGACACACAGACATTTTTTTAAAAACCACTTTTTTGGTATCAGGGGACTTCAAAACGTGGACATCTGCAAAAATCTCGAGGTCGAAAACTTCGTATAAGAAAGTAAAAAAGTTAGTTGACAGTTTAAGTTTGTTACCTTTTATACAACCAAAGAGTAGACTATTTTAATATGAGTTTAAAGCATAATGAAAATGTTGCCGATGAGAATGTTTGTCAAACCGAACTGGAATACAACGAAGAATATAGTTTTTGTGAGCAAATGGTGTACGCCTTCTGCATTATTAATTATTGTTTGTTGATCTTTCTTTTGAATAACATTAATACTTTAATTTTGTATCAAAATGATATGTTGTAACAAGAATCATAACATTTCTCAACTTTTTTAAGCCCAATAATGTTACTTATTTATTTATTATAATTTACACAAACTGAACAATGTACCTATCACGTAGGTGCAAAAAAATGTCTAACCTAAAGCTGTTTTGTTATAATAATGGGGGCAACCCATCACCACACAAGAGTCAAAGCAACACAATCTTTATAATTATTTGAACCACCATAAAAAACATTTTTTAGGCAAACAATAGATGCTGAAAAACGTATATTCCGAATTTCAGCCGTCATAATTGATTGACTTATGTGTTTTAAAAATATTATTTTAATGACAATTATCTCCAAACTGCGTATATGTATACCATATTATATACATATCGGTCCCTTTATCGACCAAGCCACAGGCATATAAATATCTGGAACAGAACATATACCGGTGCCGTTTGTAATTTTACATGAACCGACTGAATTGTTTGATTTTTTTCGACCTAATAAGTCAATCCTATAATTGCTAATTCACCTAATTTTCTTAATTGCTTCGATAAAGTCTATTAAAATTTCCGTTTGTTGTAAATATTGCATCTGGGTGACTGTGAACACACTGCACCGACACAAGATTTTCACTTGGAGTAATAAGTAATAGCGCTGTAAGTTAAAATAATTAGGGTTATTCCTCTGTTACTTCTCTCCCTGATGATAACAATAACGTACTTGTCGAAATACATATACGTCATACTGATATATAGAAGTTAAAAGAAAAATAAGTACACTTGCGTTAGTTACTGCGAATTCTATTATTTTTTTTATTCCTTTTTTTTTTAAATATGCGTGACGTTTGTAGGACGTACATCACAGTACACATCTGCATACTGGCGCATACCTCCTTCGGGAAAGTGTATTTTGTTCGCTCTTACCGTAAATAAGTTGTATGCCCATCAATTCATTATTATTAAACGCCATAACAATAATTAAATTATTCACTTAACTAAACACAACGCCAGCGACAATAACACAGTCGTATCTTTGGCCGACTGACCTAACATTTATGATAAGTGCTTCAAATACAGTTCTAAAAATAGGAATTATACGTACTAAAGGGATTCGTGGCGCTAGGGGAGATAGCTGTGACTAAATTATGGCATATGAAAAGTGCAACTATCGCTCCAAATGTAAACAAACATACGCATAGCGGGATCAATTCATTCATACAGCCCATCTCAAAAATATTGACTGCACTTTTCAATATTTTTTACGGCATTAATTGCAAACATTGATGTACAACATTTTTGTCCATTACTTTGTGATTATTGTGAATTGTGTCACCTCAAAATCCTATCGATCTTTGACCGAACACAGTGTATATTGCGGTAATGAGAATATTTCTTTTGTTTAATTTATCAACTAGAATACTAGCTTTGCATAAAATTAAAGATACCTAAATAAAGTATCATAGCAATACATTTTATACTTAAGAAGACCATGTTTTTTTTTTTTACTTTCTTATACGTAGTATAAGGAAGTACTGCCGATGATGAAAAGTGTCGATTTCGAGTTTTTTGCGAAAGTCCGCGTTTTGAAGTCCGCTAATACCGGAAAAGTGGTTTTTGCACGCATCTCTTCCCCTCTCTCTGGAGTGTACGTGTGTGACCACGATGGCGATCAAATAGCTAAAAATATCAATACCAAACTTTATATTTACAAGTATAATATTCCTCTTGAGATTTGATATTAGAGTTTCAGTAAATACGTCCTTTTTTTGACATACGACAAAGCAATTGTGTTACACCATTACTTTAAAATTTGAACGTCTAGCGAAGTTTGCCGTGCCAGCATTGCAATACAACTTTTTGCACACGCGATTAAAATGACCACACAAATAAATGCAAGAAATATACATTTCTACGATGCACTTCTAGTATGAATGACTAAAGAAAAAAAAACTTGTATTTCATCATATTCATTTCATTATGAATTCCTAAGGTAATTGACGTTTGAAAGCTATGCAAATATTTATTATGACGTATGAAACATCAATATCAAGGTTGATATTCAAACACAAATTTAAACAGTGAAACGGAGAAGGTTAATACATATCTCCCACAATATATGATCAGATTAGCGCTTTTTCAATTAAATTCTTATTCGATTTTATCTCAAGAGTTATATATATTTATACCCGTTGTCCAAGCGAAGCTACGAAAGTCCACTAGAGGTATCAAATAATATAGATAGCAAAAAAAAATTAATAATTTTTTTTAGATAATTATGTTGCAAAATTTAAAAATATTTTCATTTATACAGGGTGCTCGAAAACGGCGAACATACAATTTTTTTTTCTAAATGGAACGCTACACATGTTATTTAAGTTTTGTGATAATAGTTGATTAAAATAACATGAATTTGTATCGTATTAGCCGATTTTTAAATTTTTTTAGGTATGATGATTTCTATTCGAAAACTGTACAATTCTTATGAAATAAATTTTAACGATGAAAAAACCGCCATGATCTCAATTAGTGAAGATGTTAGTTCACTACGTGGACTTAATGTTTGTTTGGACAATTCCATGCACGTTCTGTTGAATTTACTATAGGGAATAGGTCTTAAATGAATGTCATAGTATACTCGAATATGTGTGTATTGAATATAAGCGTATCTGCACGGATAAAATAAAGAGTAATAATATCGCACATGTATATCGTATTTCTCCAATATGTATTTTATAAACAAATAGGTATGTATAAAGATAAATATGCTCGTACATAATAGAGACCATGCATTCTTATGAGTGTAATAGACACACACAATTCTCGAACGGTAAACACCACACAAGTAATTGAGATTTATATTTTTGTACAAGAAATGCTCTGGTGCATTTCTAACACATACCATTCGCAAAACTTAAACTTGTAAAGAAAATCAGATGGAACCGCCTGTATATTTAAGTGACAGTGAAAAGTACTGAAAATATACTATTTAAAAATTAGTTGTTAATATTTCATACATATATTTTTAACTTTAATCGAAAGAGTTAATCATCATTATAATTACATACTTGCTGAAAAAAATTAAGTATTTAAAATTATTTCACAGAAAATTTTAGTTTGGTGGCACAAGGAATATACAGGGTCTACATTTAATCAAGAAATCTGTAGCAAATGTTTATCAGGTCGTTTGAAACTCGACTTTTGAAATGTGTACAAAGAAATAAGGCGGTACTTTTGAATATACGAGTTTATAAAGTATTGCTCATCATTATTCTATACGTTAAATGTATTTGCTTTTCGGTTTTACACATTTTAAATATGTACTAAATTATATTTAAGTATGCAGAAATAAATAAAAAATAAAGAAATAATTACGTATTTGTGTCTTTCATCTTTGAGGCATTTATATTAAATGCCTCAGAGACATTTTAACAATTTTAATAACACAAAAACTGTGATATTTTGAAATATTGCTATTTCATGAATATTCAAGCTCGTCTCTTAATACATCTTAAAATATCAGCAAAAATTTCTAATTTCTAAAATAGAAAATATTATAAGTAACGTTTTCAACTACTTATGTAATGTATCATCCAAGTCCTGGCAATTGGTATTTTTAAATAGTAAATTTTTAGTATTTTTTATTGGCATGTAAATATACAGGTGTAGAATTTTCGACAAAAATTAATATTTAATATTAATTAAATTAATGTTAATTTAATTAACTCTTAAGAATCTATCTTTAAATGAATTGCGTAGCGTTCCTTTTAAAATATTATAAATTTGCTTTGGTATGTCATTTTCATACACTCTGTGTAAATAAAATTAAATTCTTTCATCAATAATCGTTATTTCATGTGGATTTTTCAGTTCTAGCAATTCTGGACAAAAATTCGGCCAATAGCAATTAATATTAATTATCTCTTAAAGATATATCATAAAAGGCATAGGGTTGTATTCAATAAAATATAAGTTTGTATTGATTTGTTGTTTTCGAACACTCTGTAAATATTTTTAAATTGTACAGCTTATGGTTGTCTATAATTTTTTGTATAAAATTATTTTGACTGTCTATATATGATTAGATACCAATTATGGACTTGCTTAGCTGAGATCATTGTACCTCTTCGATTATTATGATTACTTTATGATCAAAGTAAAAAATAATCATGTTATATCATGTAATAAGAAAATATTTATACATACTTTGTACAACATTGTTATTGCTACAAATTTTACAAACAAATTTGCTCAGGATACCCCAACACTAGTTGTCTTCAAGTATTTATCAGGTGCCCCAAATATGTCAGGAATCTCTTTGAATTATATAAAAAGAAGAACAGAGAAGTTCGAATTTGAAACATTGCCAGCTACAATTCGCTATTACATAAAATATTACATTCCAAAATACGACGTATCTGGATTCAGTACGGCTATTCCTGGAATGAGAGTGTGTTCCTGTTAATTGTAATTTAAAAATATATATTGACTTCCGCAAAAGAATAGTTATTCTAAGACTATAGACCTTTTTTTAAAACGCAAATATTCTATTCATTTTTAGGAAAAAGATGATTTTAAATAAAATTTATTTATTTTATTTTTTTATTATTTATAAAAAGGAACCTTTAATTTGGAACATTAAAATATTAAAAGGATACGGTATACTATTTGTGCGACATAAGGAATAGTAACATCAAATCAGCAAAATCTAATATTGGTAAATTTTCCTTTTTGAGAAAGAGGAAAGGTTAAAGCGGAATAAAGATATCAGTATTGGACATAACTACTCATCATATAGATTTGATGATATACGGAATATATTTTTATCAAATAAAGAAATAAAAAACTGGTTACAATATTCCAATGCAATTATTTACAATAACAATTTAAATACTACATCTTTATCACATAAACCGTAAAACTGCTATCTTTGGATGTCAAGAATTTACAGATTATGTATTACTTCCACCTAAATATGTATCAATTCCTATACGATAGCAAATCGTCTGGTCATCGGATGCTTTTATCAAGCTACCAAAACAGGGAATCATGTACAGTTTGAGCAGAAAAACTTCAAATAGATACATACAGGGGTGCTAAAAGGGTAGAAACCCAGTCTTTAAGGCAGAAAATATGTAGAAATCTACAAAAAAAACTTGTTAAGGAATTATTTTTGAATGGGATAAAAATATTTTTTTCTGAAAATTTAGGCGTTGTCAGTAAAAAATGTACCTTAAAAGAGACAATTAGAATATCTTTGAAATATACTAATGAAAAGTTCTGGTTTATATACTAACCTCACTTTTGGAATCATCGGCTATGGCTGAAATGACAATTTTGTTCAAGTCACCAATTATCGAAAAAAAGTATGAATTAATGTTCTGAATGTTGCTGAAATCGAATCTGACATTTAGACTGGATATCTATTATTCACTTGTTTCTAAAGCATATTTACAATATTGGAACTTGGAATTTTGGTCAAATTATAAATTTTTCCAAAGGGGCATATTCTGCAAAAATGATAATTTGGTCAAGTCACTAAATGTCAAGGAAAATTGTCTATTAATATTTCAATTGAAACTGAAGCATGATCTGACATTTAGATTGGTCTGTCTATTATTAATCTTTTTCTAAAGTATATCAACATGGAGGACACTACAACCAAATGCTCAAAATAGCTCAGAATTGCAATATAGACAATTACCACGTCATTGAAACGTATATATTCGTTTTATTCTGTTTTGTATACTATAAAGTTCATACTAGACAACTTCCGACTTTTGGTCAAAATTTTGAATTTTTGACCAATTTTGATCAAGTCACCAAATTCTGAGGAAATGAATAATGCTGAAATAGAATCTGACATTTAGATTGTTATATTCATTTGTTTCTTCTGAAGCGTATCAACATGGAAGACATCACCAATAAATGCTAAAAATTGCAAAAAATACATTTGCGATATCTTTGAAACATATATATTCGTAATCTGCTGGTTAAGAATTTCTGTTTTGTATACTATCAAGTTCACATTAGACAACGTCGAACTTATGAGAGAGAAATTCCAATTTCCAAAGGAGTATACTCTGCAAAAATGACAATTTTGGTCAAGTCAGCTATTGCCATGGAAAGGTCTGTATTAATTTTCTGATTTACGCTAAGATAAAATCTGATATTTAGATTGGTATGTGTATTCTTTGTTTGTCTACAAACCTTATCAACAAGGAAAACACTCCCGCCAAATGCTTAATGTCTTTTAATCGTACATATTCGAGCTACCAAGCTCAAAGGATGAAAATGGTAAAAACGTTTGTTTAAAAGCTTCAGTTTTGGACACTATTAAGCTCTATTGGACTCCTGCGTGTGTTTAAATAATGAGTATCGTAACAAAGAAATATCAAGACAGATGAGATACAGTACCTAATGATTAAAAAGCTATTGCTGTTTCTTCATGAGAAAAAATAAAACAGAATTTATTAAATAAGATTTTACAAAAAAGTCAATAGCAGTATATATATTCAATCTAAGCACGTCATGCTCCTGTACTTTTTGTAAATAAAACTACATATTTTATTTAGTTTTATTTAGAGATATAACACAAAATAATCGATATTCTATAACCCCAAAGATTTACAAAGAATTTTGCTTGTTAGATTCAGTAGTACGTTTTGATTTGTTGATTTGTGAACGTTAACCTCTAAACTGTAAAGTGCGAGATTATAATGTCGTCCGGTGCTATATAATGAGAAGGGCTTTTAAAAGACGCTATTAAAATTGTTATTGTGATTTTTAAAGGATTGCAGCAAAATACGTCAAGCAAATTAGCAAACTAGCAAGTTAAATTACTATATACTTTGTTACTCATTCCTATAAATAGTAAATAGAAGTTATATTTGATATAGAATTGATATAACAACCTGTTGACGTTTAGATTTAATTTATATTTATACGAATAACACCTTCCAAGAATTTTCTTTCGTTTTTGATTATTTTTCCACCTGGGGGCAAAGATGAATAAATTCTGTTTCTTTGATACACACGTGCGCAGTGTAAAAAATCATACATATAGAAATAATAAATGCATAAATTATTGAACACGAATCGAACATAGAACGTAACAACAAAATGAAAAGAGATATTGTGCGATCATCGAAAAAATAACAAGGTGCGACCCTAACCTGTCTTCACAGCACCGCAGCGCAACAAAACTGCTGCCAAGAGAACAGCACGCACGCACGACTTCGATAAGCGTTATTTTGCCTCTGTTGTGTATGTGTTTTCCCTCGGTATCTTGAGCACCTAGACGCACCATACGTGAATTTTACCCGAACAAAACGTCTCCGCTGTCATTTTAAACACCGGCCAACTTGGATTCAACACACAACACACGGAATATACACATCGGCACGACTGTCAATTGTCCACCGTACAAACTTCGGACGATTTTACGGCCATATGCGGTCGAACGTGACGTGCTCTATCACTGTACCCACGTACACTTTTGACACGAGCGGGAATTCTGTTTTATCCGACGACTATCACGGACTGGCTTACCTGGGTGTTCGGTGCGCTTGCGCCGACATTATGTAACCGAGAGTGCCTTAGCGTAGAAGTATTCCGTCGACTTGTTGGTTGTTTGGTGTGCGGTGAAAAAAGACAGAGAAACAACGGACTCTTTGCTAACTTAAAATTGACAATTCTCGCGCTCAGGTAGTTGTAATAATAATACAATGCTCAAACAATCAAAGGATATCTCGTATCTCATATAATTGATATACGTTAAAAAATCGATTTAACGCATAAGCACATACCGTAAGCTTGATAAAAATTGTCGTCATTGAAAGGATATTCCTGATTTATGTAATATTTTCAAAGCTGTAAATTTTGTTTAGATTATTTTGACGTAAGGATGATTTTAGAAAGGTAAAAAAATAGGGCTATTTATTTTCAAGTGGTATATTTACAAATCTAGTCGGATAAAAGTCATTTTCTGAAAACAAACTTTAAAAAAGTACATATAATGTGAATGTTCTTCATATTGCCATAAGCAATATTATGAAAACAAACCTAACCGATCATTCTGAGAACTTATTGAATAATCATTAGGGAGCGGACGTCCCAGATTTAAACTACGACGGAGTTACAACGGAGCAAATAAATAATGTAAACAACACACAGTTACTGAATAGCATTATTCATATGGTGAACTGCAACTTCTGTTGTTTACTTGAAAAGTTATTGAAAACGACAACAAAAAATGCCCATCAAAAAAGAAATTTATGAGTAAAATCATTTCTTCAACGGCGTAGGTATAAGCGAGAGGGGTTTCTAAAATTTATTATATTTTCCTTATACAGGGTGTCCAGAAACTTTCCTGACAAACGAAGACCGGTGATTCCTCAGATAATTTTAAGACAATTTAACCCAATTCACCCTAGTCCGAAAATGCTTCCTAAGGGAGCTAGAGCTCTTTGAAGATGGCGCCTTGTAATTAGTTTTTTTTAATATCTCCCGAACGCTTCTATTTAGAAAAACAAAAACTGGTATGCTTATTTATCCTCCAGAGATGAATCGGTTCCATCAATTGCGAATTTCTAGTACCGGTCATAGGCGTCCGTTTTGGGTAGGTTAACGGTTATTTTAACGCATAACTTTTTTGTCTTTAACTTTTAAGCATTTGTGACACTAGATTATTAAATTTTCGGCTATTCTAGTACATACTAAAAGGTACTCTTACTTTAAGTCGGTAGGATACACCGTTTTCTAGAAAAATCGATTTGAAAATTTTTCGTTTTATCGTCATTAAAATTCAATTTATTATTTTTTGCACTAGTTCGCTCTGAACTGCCAACAGAAATAAAACCTACGTTTTTAATTGTCAAATTGTTGTCAGTTCGCGAAGTTTATCTTTTAATTTTTTACTTTGTAGCATTCAAACACAACGATTTCAATTTAAAAAAAATGGTTTTTACTAATGAAGAATACGCCGATATGCATTTAGTTTATGGCGAAATGAGGTGTAACGCTCGAGCAGCGCAACGTAGATACGCTGAAAAATTTCCCTATCGTCAGCATCCCACTCACTCAACATTTACAGTTCTTCATCAACGATTAAGAGAAACAGGTTCAGTGGTCCCAAAAAAAAAATGATACAAGGAGACATAATGATGTAACAGCAGAACATAAAGATGTTATTTTAATGGAAGTTGAGGAAAATCCGGAAATTAGCGTTCGAAGACTATCTGCCATGTACCCCCACAATTTCAAAATCTTCCGTAGGAAATATCTTACACAAAGAAAATTTATATCCTTTTCATTTTACAAAGGTGCAAGCACTGCTAGAAGGAGATTTTCCTGCTCGTGTAGAATTCGCTAGATGGTTACAAAATCAGATAAATCAAGATGAAGATTTTTTCAGGTACATTTTGTTTGGTGACGAAGCTTCATTCTCAAAAAATTGAATTTTTAATGTACATAATGCACACTATTATTCGTACGTTGGTGACAATCCCCACGTTGTTCAAGAATTTAAGCATCAGCATAGGTTTAGCATAAACGTCTGGATTGGAGTAGTTGACGATTATCTACTTGGACCTGTGGAATTACCTGCTCGTTTAAATGGTGTTGATTACTTACATTTCCTGCAAAATATTTTACCTGATTTGTTAGATGAGGTGCGTTTAAATATTCGGCAAAACTTATGGTTTCTACAGGACGGCTGTCCGGCCCACTTTAGCAGGAATGTACGAGACTTTCTAGATAATAACTACGAAGACCATTGGATTGGAAGAGGCGGTCCAGTTGCTTGGCCAGCAAGGTCGCCGGATTTGAATCCTTGCGATTATTGTGTTTGGGGATACATAAAAGCATTTGTTTATTCCGTTCCGATACAAAATCGTGCACAACTCTGGCTAAGGATACAAGATGCTTGCAACGAATTTAGAAATAACTTTGGAATTTTTGCAAGAATTCGGCGTTCTCTGAGCAAAAGGGTAAATTTATGCATAGAGACTAATGGTCATCACATCGAGCATCTTTTGTAACTATCTACCTTTGATACTTGTTCTTTTTTTTGTTAGTTTCGTTCCATTGTAATAAATACTTTGTTTTTAAAAACCTTCAGCTAAAATTTTGTTTCAAATTGATTTTTGCTTCTTTTCCCAAACTCTTTTTACGAATTGTGTGCTGCATTTATTGAAACAAAAGATGATTTATTAAATTAATTTTCATCCATGCCTTGATAGTCCTAGCCAATTTCGTCGCTAAAAATAAGTAGGTACATAATAAATTGAATTTTAATGACGAAAAAACGATAATTTTCAAAACGATTTTTCTAGAAAACGGTGTATCCTACCGACTTAAAGTAAGAGTACCTTTTAGTACTAGAATACCTGAAAATTTAATAATCTAGTGTCACAAATGCTTAAAAGTTAAAGACAAAAAAGTTATGCGTTAAAATAACTGTTTACCTACCCAAAACGGACGCCTATGACCGGTACTAGAAATTCGCAATTGATGGAATCGATTCATCTCTGGAGGATAAATAATCATACCAGTTTTTGTTTTTCTAAATAGAAGCGTTCGGGAGATATTAAAAAAAGATAATTACAAGGCGCCATCTTCAAAGAGCTCTAGCTCCCTTAGGAAGCATTTTCGGACTAGGGTGAATTGGGTTAAATTGTCTTAAAATTATCTGAGGAATATCCGGTCTTCGTTTGTCAGGAGAGTTTCTGGACAGCCTGTATTTCCTAAGATAAATAAAGATATATATGTATATACCTATTCATACTTATGTTAGTTTCGTTTTTTCATTGTTTTGACTGTTAATTACGTACTTCGTAATTTTTTGTGTAATGTATTTCTCCCATTTATATCGACGTAGGGGAGGCTGGGGGCTATTTGGACACTTGTAGGGTCTAAGTGGACAATTCAAAGTTGTCAGTTTATTTTTAAAGTTTATGTTGACTTATATGTAAATTATATTACATACACTCTTTACCTAGCTACATTGTATAAAGATCCTCATTAAAATAATATTAAATGCTTTAGTTTGAAATAAAGTTAAAATGGTTCAAAATCTTCTACGTGTCCACTTAGACCCCGATACCGGGGTCTAAGTGGACATGTACTGGGGTCTAATGGGATTAAGTAAATAATGGGCACCTACCTACTTTTCATATATTTTTTATTAAAAGAACGTTTCTAAATTACATTAAACATACTAAGGTCATCTGAAAAAGTTACAACTGTTACTGAGCGCTCATTTAATATGTCATTTGTTATGGGAATTAACTTTTTTACAATATCACCTATATCAATCCATGATTCATCTACAGTCTCCGGATAAAAAAATTTAAATGAATTCGGTTTTTTTCTTAAAAAATTTACTTGGGCTTCTGTTAGGTCTTTTGAAATTTCATTCACAATGCCTACATAATGGAGGCTTTTTTTTTTTGTTACAAACTTGACCAGAACAAACTCATTAATTCTGATTTTTAATTGTATTTCATCAAATTCATTATCTGATGATGAATCATGCAATGACATTTCACCGCTTGATTCCTCACTCTCACTTTCATTTAAACTTATTCGTTTTCTGGTAGTATTTACCTTCGTTAGTTTCTCTTGTTTTGTGTCTTTATTCAATACATTTCTCTTGACAATAAGTGCTTTCTTTTTTCGTTCTTCTGTTAATAGCTCAATTTCCTCTTTCTCCGGGGTATCGGTTAACACTCTGGTTTTTCCAGGCTTTCTTCCACGATTAGACGTTTTTCTAGGCGGGGCTTTTGGATACGGCCTTACACAGCATGGACTTATTGCAGTATTTGTACCTTCTTCCAGAGATATATTAAAATCATCTGAAGTATTCAAAGGGTTTTCAGTTGTTGAATAAGGCTGTATGCCACTAGTAGAGGGAAACTCCATTTCTGTTGACGTGTTAGTCGTAGAATTATTAATGGCGTCTTGTGGGCGGTCAGAAACATATGATGAAAGAAAGTCATCTTCACGGAAGTTCTCTCTATTAAATGGAAATATCCCCGTTTTAGCAAATCCAGATAAAATATTTTTTGGAGTGAATGTATCTGTAATTGCTCTGTTTACAAGTTGGGGGACTTGATACAAGTTTACCGGTTTGCCGGGATTAGAGATCATCCAGTCATTTAAAGCCACACTGTAGCGTTTTTTAAATGGTCCGTATACACCCACATCTAGAGGCTGTAGTTTGTGGGAGCAGTGTGGAGGAAATGTTACCATACTAACTCCATTGTCTTTTGCATATTTGATGGTTTCTATTGAAATATGGCTCTCATGGTTATCAAGGATTAATAAAACGGGATTCTCCTTAGAAACCACAGCAAAGTGAACAAAATGATGCATTACTTTAACAAAATTATCTGCAGTCATCCAACCCGTCTTATGAGCCAACGCTAAAGATCCAAAAGGAGCACCTTCAGTCATATAGCCTTTTACATTAACTTTCGGAAATATAAAAACTGGTGGTATGGTTCCTCCACTTGCATTTATAAAACAACAGAGCGTGACTAATGTCCCTCTTTCAGCCGATGTTATTTGACCCACCTGCTTGCTACCTTTTTTTGCAATAACATTCGGCGGTTTCTGTACTGTCGTGCAGCCAGTTTCATCGACATTGAAGATTCGGTTTGATTCAAATTTGTGCTTTTCTAAGACCCTACTTATATTTGCATAAAACTTGTCAACATTTGTTTTATTGAAACTGGTGGCACGGGAGAGGCTAGTCGCTTCCGGGGCCCTTATGGATAATCCAGGATGTCTTTGCATAAACCCATATAACCAGTCAGGACCGGCCTGTTGATTCATAGCCCAGTTTTCTGGAATTTTACGTTTTAAGGCAGTAGCATACTGAACTGCAAGTTTCCTAACCTCTACAGTTGTTAGCCCATAGTGCATTTTGGATGCTATAATCAGATAATGTTCTAATTCTCCCTCCTCGTTAATGGAAAATATTTTATTCGGAACTGCCCGAACGGGAATATTAATTTCTTCCAAGTTTTGTATGTCCTTATTCATTACGACATATCGAGCTAGTGTCGATTTTTTTAGTGTATAGATTTCTGAGACCACACGTATGGGCATGTGTTTTAAAATTACATCACCTATGGCTTGCTTTAGTATATCATCAGATGCCCGAATTCTGTCAGTTTTCCTTTGTTTATGTCGGGGCATCCTAAAATTAAACTTTGTTAATATAGTTTATTTATTCAAAGCCACATCAAGAAGAACTAAATTATCATAAGGAGTAAAAATGCTTTACTCACTTATTTAAGTAAGTAGGTATTATTACCATAAATTGAATTTATTGTTTGATTAATTGGTTAATTATTATGCCTATGGGACTAATTGGACAAGTCCCAATGGCCCCCTAGAAGCATGTCCAATTAGTCCCTTAACGACACTTAACCACAAAACTTAAAATAAATATTTTCAATAAAAGCAGCAACGAAAAAGCCATTTATTTTATGAATCTACACTAAATGTATAGTTGTACTCACCTGAAGAAGTTAAAAATAAATGTTGTATTAAAGCGTAATTGCAATTAATTTCACGACAAAGGTTTTTTGTGACAGAGTTTCACAACACAACTTGTTAAAATAAATTCCAACATGGCAGAAATAACTGATTTACAGATTTCACATCCGACTCTTACACCAACCGCCATCTATCAGTAAAGTTTTGTAACTACTTAAACATTACAAATGGTTTCTATTTGACTTGTCCCATTAGACCCTTGTCCAAATAGTCCCCAGTTTACCCTAAGTGTGCATTGGATTTTGTTAAGTTTCAATAATATACGCATACATTTTTAGTTATCATTTATTTAGATCTAGAACATTGTTTATGTTACTGTCATATGGAAGAACGTCGAGAATGGCGTCGTAAGACAATGGCAAGTTGGATTAGGAGTCATACTGATTGTATGTCCTTCATTGTCAGTGATTCCGATATTTATTGCAAAGTCTGTAAAATATCGTTACAGAATGCCAAAAAATCTCACGTACGTCACTTAGCGTCGCTAAAATATACACAGAAATTGGACCAGTTGAAAGCTGACAATTTTAACGTAGAACTCTGTGAAACTTTAATGGCGGCTAATATCCCATTAAAGAAACTTGACAATCCCACTTTCAAAATATTTCTTCAAAAATATACTGGTCGAAATATTCTTGATGAATCAACATTACGCAAATACTTTGTTTCTAAGTGCTTCACGAAAACAGTAGAATGCATTAGAAGACATCTTTCAAATCAGTACCTATGGATAAGTGCCGATGAAACTGTCGATATATTAGGACGCTGTGTGGTAAATGTTGTAGCTGGTATACTACATGCAACTATTCCACATAACGCATATGTAATAGCATCTAAAGTTATAAATACAGTTGATGCGGAAACAGTTGCTAAAACCATTGACGAGAATTTGCACAGAATCTGTGAATATATCAGAGACAGGTATCCGGAAATTGATAAACTTGTACCCGCTTTTAAAAAAGTTTTCAGAAAAGCACCATCGAGAGTAGCTCTTTACAGGGAAAAACTTCCATCTTTGTCACTGCCTCCCTCGCCAGTAATAACTATATGGGGGACATGATTAGAAGCTACTAGTTTTGATGCAGAGAATTTCGATAGTTTACAAAATTTCGTTACATGTTTAAATGACGATGCTCGAAGTATTTCTGAGTGCAAGGAACTAACACAAATCCCAAATATAAAAAATCAGTTGTTATTCCTTCAGGAACACATTGGAAATTTGCCTAAACTAATCACATATTTTGAAAATCGAAATCTCAAATTAAAAGATGGATTAACCATATTGAATGGGCTGTTAATAATTTCAAAAGTATTCCAAGTGACTTCGGATGTGGCCTTCGGCAAAAGTTAGACCCAGTTTTTAATAGAAATCCAGATTTAATAGCAATGACACAAAATCTAACTGCTAAATACGCTGAAATAAAAGAATATTTACAGTACGCACCTATAACCAGTTGCAATGTAGAAAGGACGTTTTCTATCTGCAAGGATGTACTTAATTCAAAGAGAACAAGTCTTACAGAAGAGAAAATGAACAAATAATAAGGTATTTTGTATTTTATAGATCACCAGCCACTTGTTATCCAATTATATAAATAAAATTAAAACCTATTTAAAAATACAACATTTCAATAGTGCGCCCATGGGCAATGAGTCATCATCCTTTCGTGTCCGCTCTCTAATAATCATCAACTATTCGTAGTATTAACTGATACGGTGGGGGTCTTCAGAAGGAGAAGGTACTGCAAATGTTAATTTTTAGGAAGGTTTTCCCACTTTTCTTCTTAATCTGGTACAGTAGCCGCCCGATTATCCGGAACCGCATTATCCGAAATTCGGATTATCCGAAACGAAGTTGAAAATCGTTTTCGCCGTATTACCCGGAATAGATTTTAACTTGCCGCCGCATTATCCGAAATTGCACGTGTTTCTTTCTTAGAAATAATAAAAACTTGTTTTGTTTGGATCTTCGAGTCGCCTAGTCTAGATTTTGCCAGTAGCCAGTATCAACTTATAATTCTATAGAGCTATACGTTAGTTAAAAATGAATAAAGTGGGAAAGCGTAAAAGAAAAGTAGTCACAATTGCCCAGAAACTCGAAGCAATTAAGCGTCTTGATAAAGGGGACTTGTTAAAGAATGTTGCATCAGATTATGGCGTAGGAGTAAGCACTGTAGCAGAATGGCGGAAAAATCGTGATAAAATAGAGCAATGGAGTAGTGTTCTAGCGTCTCCAAATGTTAAACGCAAAAGCATGAAATCTGGCGAATACAACAAAATTGATGAGGTATTGTATCTCTGGTTCACCCAGCAACGTGAAAAAGGAATTCCGCTGTCAGGTCCAATTTTGCAAGAAAAGGCAATGAGTATTAGCGAAGATCTTCCAGTGCTCGAAGCACCAGACACTTTTACTGCGAGTGATGGTTGGCTGGGAAGGTGGAAGAAAAGGCATGGTATAAGAAATTTGAAAATTTGTGGTGAAAAACTATCAGCTGATATGTCAGCTGTAGACAGTTTTAAAGAAAATTTCAAAAAAATAGTTGAAGAAAATGGTTATGTTGAAGATCAGATTTACAATTGTGATGAAACTGGCCTCAATTACAAGATGTTACCCAGCAGTACTTTGGCTTCAAGAACTGAAGCGGCTGCACCTGGTTACAAAAAAAGTAAGGAACGTGTTACAATTTTAGCTTGTGCCAATTATTCAGGCAGACATAAACTTCCTTTAATGATGATCGGCAAATCTGCCAAACCAAGAGCATTCAAACATGTAACTCCTAATGCTCTACCAGTTTACTATAAGAACCAAAAAAGTGCCTGGATGGATGCCGTTTTATTTAAAAATTGGTTTTTTGAGCAGTTTGTGCAAAAACTGAATTTTTTTTAAAGAAAAACAGACTTCCAAGAAAAGCTTTGTTATTGCTTGACAATGCACCTTCTCACCCGGACGTCAATGAGTTGAAAAGTGGGGACATAAAAGTTATGTATCTGCCACCAAATGTCACTGCGATTCTTCAACCCATGGACCAGGGAGTTTTAGAAAATCTAAAGCGCAATTATCGTCGAGGTCTTCTGCAAGAAATATTACAGCAAGTAGAGGACAATAACAGTCTTGTAAGTTGTCTGAGTAAAATTAATTTAAAAAACGTTGCATACTGGATTGCGAATGCATGGAACAACGTTAAAAGCATTACGCTTCAAAAATCTTGGTCAAAAATTATTGAACAAGACGAGAATAGTAATAACGAAAGACCTGTTGAAGATCAGCCCGCTGAAGAAAATTTATATGAAATCATTAGAAAAATTGAAGGGTGTGAAAATGTGACAGAAGAAGAAGTTGAAAACTGGGTTACTAGTGACGAGCTGGAAGAAGAATTAACAAACAATGAGCTTATTGAAATTCTAGATAGCCAGCAAGAAAAGAGAAAAGAACTGGATGAAAATTTAGAGGAAATGGAAGACGAAGTTCCCAGAATTTCCCACAGCGAAGGAATGAAGGCACTTGAAAAATCTCTTGCATATGTGGAACAACAGCCCAATGCAACCGCAAGTAATGTTTTGCTGATTAAAAGATGGAGAGATATTGCGGCCAGAAACAGAGGCAGTATAAAACAAACGCGTATTGATTCATTTTTCAAATAGCTACATACTTAATACATAATAATAATATGTTCCTCATATATCTAGGTTCTTAATAAAGAAATTCTAACAATTCTGTCGTTAATTTACTTTAATATGATCAACTCAGAAATAAAATATATAACCTCCGTATTATCCGAAATTTCAGTTATCCGAAATGACCTGGGTCCACATTATTTCGGATAATCGGGCGGCTACTGTAGTTCGTAGTATTAACTGATACGGTGGGGGTCTTCAGAAGGAGAAGGTACTGCAAATGTTAATTTTTAGGAAGGTTTTCCCACTTTTCTTCTTAATCTGGTAGATAATGGATCTGAAGAAATTAAAATATGTTCCCCAGATTTTCCATTGTGGCCTCTCTTGAATATTTTCTGGTATGTTCTATTTCTTTTTGCTGTCTATGATGAACCAAGAATTTTAAAATTAGGTTGTTTGAATATTCTGTTTAGTGCCTGTGGTCAAATCAGATAAATCTTCCAATATCTTAAATATCTGTCTAGGTACTCTGGATGGCTCGACATTTGCTGATATCTAAAAATATGTTTGTTAGTGGTTGGAAGAAGAATGAAACGGATATCATTTTCCGTGCCATTTGTCTATTAGATTCACCGATATATGTTTGTTGATAATGTGATGATTTCTTTTGACTATGCTGTTTTCCGCATTCGTCAATGAGCAGAGAAAACCACAGAGAAACCAATACTCAGACAGAAGGTAATCTTGTTTTATCTGTACCCAGAAATGTTAGCAGGGTGTGTGAAGTCAAGCCACCTTTTTTCGAAAATCTGACCGTTGTTCGAAGTTGTAGTAGGTTTGTTCTAAATTGTCGCAAAGAATTACAAAGGAAAAATCAAAATTACTCGCGAAAACGGGGGAAAACGAAAGCCGAAAGTATGATGTTCGACCCTGTTTTTATTGCTCTAACTTTGTTCTAAAACATCAAAACCGTATATATCAAAAGATAGTAGAAGAAAACAAAAAAATGTGAAACTTCTTTCTATACAACAATGTTCGGAAAGAGCAAATCATTTCGCCCATTATAAAATCGTTTTCTCTTATATCGGCCGATTATAATTTTTTCATTAAAATACTTTGGAACAACTTAGAACAAACCTAAGCAACCTGAAATCTTTTCATCTACAGGAGATACGGTTTTGATATATTAGAGCAATTATTAAAACAAACCTAGAACAACCTGGAAAAACCACCAAATTTTTAATTTTTCAGACTCCGTCTTTGCAAGAATTATTTCTTTTGACTTCATACTTTCGGCTTTCATTTTTCCCCCACTTTCTTGACTGATTTTAGTTTTTTCTTTGAAATACTTTGGAACAATTTAGAACAAACCTAGAACGAAGTCAGAATTTCGATTTTAAAAAAGTAAGACTGAGAAAAACTCGTTCTTTTCGATTATCTCGACCAATTTTAATTTTTTTTTCTCTAGATTCTTTTAAATAATGTTTAAAACAACCTGCAGAATTTTTTTAATTATCCTGGCCAATTTTGTTTTTTTCTATATACTAGAACTATGAACAAACCTAGAATAACATGGAACAAACATCAGATTTTCGATTGTCCACAAAAGAGGGCTAACTTCATAGACCCAAGTTAGCAGCCAAATTTTCTCCCGGTATATTTTCTGTCAAACTTTTCACTGTTTTACCATATCTTTGTAAACAGTTTTGCACTGTTTAATTTCTTCAGCATGATCTGGAAAACTCCCTTACACAGCAATGATAAAAACCTATTTAGTCCTCGTCAGTTTACCAGAGTGATTTTGACATAGTTGAAAACTAACGTTTTCAGTTTTGTTAAAATGCAAAATGTTGCCTTGTAGAGAAAGTGTGCAAAATTTCAGTTTTTCTTATCCTGTTTCAATGTTTAGCTAAGCTGAAAAATCTCATCCAAACTTTTTATCTTTCCTTACAGAAGCCCTATACAAAATCTCTGTCAATAATGCCCAGTGTTTTTTGTTTAATATTCATTGACGTGTCAATTCAATTTATATTGGCGTTTGAATAAATAAATTATTATTAATATTATTATCATTTGCTGGAAAAATGATTTGCAATGATGATTAATAAATATTTTATTACACATTTCCTTATTCAATTTACATGGATTTGGTTAAATCATCTCAAACTATCAATTTTTGGTTTGTGTGACACTAGAATTATTCATTTTTGAGCTATTGATCGCATGGAATATATTACGATTTTGGACCAAGTTCTTGTTTTAATAAGAATAGTCACTACCATCAAAGCCGAAGGGGGAGAAGGGAAAAGCTAATATTTAATAATTAAAGGCCTAAAGTTTCCATGTTTACCTTTATAAATAAAGTAGTTTTATGAGTTCGTTTTTTATTTTAATTTTCTATAGGTCGCATATAATCAGGTCATGGGAAAACAATAATGCAATTACTATATTGTAACAAGATATTTAAAATCATGTTAGTATTAGTGGTTGCTCTTGTAATTTCTATTGCAGTTGCAATCATCCAACTTGGTCATTTTAAAATTAGTCATGTAGATATACTAATTCTAAATTGGCCAATTTAAAATTACTTCATATACATTCATAACTACATTATTCATCAAGGCATTATTAATAGCAATAAATATTCGTGTGTAACATAAAGATGAGTGCTTACAAAATTGATTGAACAATTTTATTAATTCTTAAATTAACAGTAACAACTACAGTTCATAAGAACGGTAATTGTTACTTTTAGTTTAATCATAACTGGTCATAAGGAATGAGAAATTTTAGTTCCAATAATCAATATTACTTGATTTTATGGTGATGTGATGAGGATTTTTGTTCTCCGCGCACCTTATGAATAGACCTTCTTGTAGAGAGAAAGCAAGTGACCATACAATTGCAAATGTAATGTGGATTGTACAAAAAAATCGCAATAAATTGAATAGGATTACTTGTCTAAGTAAGAAATTTCTTATCTTGCTGGAAAAATTGCAGATATGATCTTTCAGAAATATATTTTTAAATGTTATGTTAACATTTGGATGTTTAAAGCCTAAATTTGGCTCACATCCAAAGAGTGTTGCAGTAGCATTCAGCTTGAACATAGAAGAGTAATCAAATGTTTGGCGAGGGAAGAAAATGGATCCAAAAAACTTCATCAGAGAAAAAAGAAAGAAAAAGAAAATATCAGTCCAAAAAATTTCTATGGTGTAGGGAATCAAGTGAAGATGCCCCAGATGCGCAAGACCTATTGACGGAAAACCCAACCAAAACAACAAGAAATTTAAGGTTTCGATCTTAGCAGATGCAACAATAAAAGTTTCATTAACTGCTGATGAAGTAGGGATAAAAGGAGCTACAGTACTGAAAATTTTGATCGAAGATTTAGAAAAGAATAAAGTTTCAGTACGTTGGATTCCGATAGGGGTGACTCCTGAAGAAACACTGTCGGCCATACGTTTGCAAAGAAAATTTGGTGGATTTGACTGACGACAAAAATTATCATTAGGTATCTATACGAAGACTTCATCAAGAAAGCTGATGGCGATGTTTCGCAAGAAATTTTGATGATTAAACACATAAAAAAGGGCTGCTATCATATGGCAAAATAGAATGAAAGAAAATAATAATTGCAGAATCTACAAAGATCACCAAGTTCGTGAAGTATTCGACGAATGTGGTTTGTAGAGAAGGAACATCCAGTTTACATTTAGACCAAATGATTAATACGTCTCTCCTAAATTGAAGAAGTACTTGAGTGGACGCCATTAAAAAAAAAATTCTTGAAGGCATTGCCTTATTGGAAAAATGTTGGTATAAAGATGTAAGCGTTAATAGGTCATACGTTGAAGAATAAAATATTAGGTTTCTACAAACTCTTTTCCTTCATAGTTATAATGGAAGATAAAATAAAAATATACCCTCGTAAATTCATAACCAAGTCAGTTCGATAAACGCTAAACAGATAGCCAGAAAATGTTGTGGGCATTTAAATTAAATGAAGTCGGTAAAGGCTTGCGATTCTATAAACTGGATAAAACAATGAAAAACATAACGTAACGATCAATGGTAGTGTTTTAAAAATAAAAGCTGAATACTTTCGCAAAAGACTTACTTCGGAAAAATGACTTCACGTGCAGTGATAGCTGCATAGACCGATAAAAAAAACATGACAACGTTTGCAACAGTACAATTTCTGGTGAAGCAGCGGCAGTAGATGAAAATGTAGTGGACATATGGTTAAATATAGTGTGGTCAGAATGATGACATTTTCAACGCTGACGAGATTGGTTTGTTCCATAAAAATATGCTTAAATTCAAGGGAGAACAATGCAAAGATGGACAGTTACGCTTTGCTAGTTTGTCCGAATTTGTTCGGTACAGAAAAAAAGAAAACTGCTTATCAATAGAATATCGCAAAATCCCCGCTGTTTGAAAAATGTTAATAATGTACCAAAGCCAATGAACGAACATGGATGACAGTCGAAAGTTTTACTGCCAAACCCCGCAAATGGATTTAAGAACTGGGAAAAAAACGAAAATTTTTATTGTTGTTTGATAATTGTCCAGCACATCCTAATGTTACGGAGCTAAAGTATATAAAACGTTAATTCTTACCACCAGGCACCAGCTCCAAACTGCATCCTGTGGATCAGGGTATAATTCACTCTTTCAAAGCCAACTATCGCCAGATGCCTTTGCTAGAAATTGTGCATAGCATTGATGAGGGAAGAGTTTTTCAATAAACATCCTTCAAGTTATCAATGTAAGTGATAAATTTTGGTAAATCATGACGCGAAGACATTAATGAATTGTTTCCAAACAGGTGGGTTTCGTTTTGATGATGACGTCGTATCAGATTTTGAGTTTGATGATGATGACTTGCTATTAAGTGAGTGGTTGCAGACAGGGAAACAAAGTGAACGTGAATGTCCACAATTGCAGAACTCAATTTTTCTTGAAAGCTTAAACATGAATGACAATAATGATGCAGACAATTTAGTAGTTATATACTACAGAAAATTTTTACGACGAGAATGTTATTGCCTCTATGATAGAAGATAAATCTGTAAGTGACCACGAAAAAGCCAACGACAATGAGCCAAAACCACGAGAATTACAGCCTTTACCTACCCAAGAAGCCGTCAGGAGTATGAACAATATTCGTAATTTTTTACAGTCTCAGTTTTGATAAATATTAGTAAACTTGAAACGCATGTGAATTTATACATAAAAATGGGCAACTTCAGTCAAAATTATCAATTTTTTTTTAAATAAAATTGCATATCTGTTGTACTTTGTTTTGTTTCACTTTAGTCTTTACGTTTCTAATTTTTATACATCTATATTAGACAGTAAAGGTCTTACAAAACACTCATGCATTTATTCTATCATTATCGCTTATAGCTAACTTCGGATATAACGAACCGATTTTTTCGGTCACTTGAGGTTCGTTATAACCGATGTCTACTCTATATATGTGTTTAAACCTTCAAATTTACTGACAAACACATTCGTGGTATACAAAACCCAACGGTGGTCTTCTATTTTTAACTTGTAAAACTACTTAACGTCTTAATGTCTCGTCATAAAAATCTAGGGGTAAATCTCTTTTTTTTTCCTTTTGGTTCGTTCGGTCGGTCTGCTTCCCCAGACAAACAAGGGCACACGAAGTACACACGTGTTTGTACGGTCCCCTAATAATCATCACACGCAGTTATAACTCATTCATCGGACGTTAGCTGCACAGAAGTTTTGCGCCGCAAAATCAATTAGATTAGAATAACTATGAATAGAAATCGGAGAGGCGACCATGTCTAGACGAGAAACCCACAATAGATGGCGCCCGCGATAAAAGGTTTAATGTATCGTTTCGACTCAAATGACTAAGATCGTCATCGATATACAAACGGACGGTCAGAAAAGCTTGTACAGATAAAGTAAACAATCGCTGAAAATGATGACGGGAAACGTCAGGTTATACCGTAAAACGATGGAATTTTGTTTTATTAATCTTAATCGTGAAGCTTCCTTCCTGTAGTTTGTAAATTACAAACATAGGCAAGATGAAAAAGGTTTTATAGACGAAGCTTTTATACGGATAATATTTAACTTTCTTTTACTTTTTAGTTGCATGTGTATAACGTAAATATACAACGTGTCTCAAAATTTGCCGAACAACACCACTCTACGGTTTGAAGTAGTAGAATTAGGGCGCGGACATGACCGGTTTAAACTACAACGAAGTTACAACGGAGCAAAGATATAAAGTAAACAACACACGCTTACTGAATAGCACTAATTCATATGGTGAACTGCAACCTCTGTTTACGCCCGAGAATGAGAGCAAAAAATGCCCATAAAATAAGGAATTTATGAGTAAAATTCTTTTTTCATCGGCGTAGATAGGAGCGTGAGGGGTTTTTGAAATTTATTATATTTACCTTATATTTCGCAAGAGAAATAAAATTTTCATTCATACTTAGTTTCGTTTTTTTCATTGTTTTGACTGTTAATTACGTACTTCGTAATTTTTGTAATAGTCTGTTTAATACCGGTTTATTGAATCGACTTCTCCCAATTATCTAGACGTAAGTGTGCACTGGATTTCGTTTAGTTTCAATAACATACGCGTACATTTTTAGTTATCATTTATTAAGATCTAGAACGCTGTTTATGTTACTTTTCTGATATGAAAATGAAATGTCAGTGATTCCGAAATTTATTACAAAGTCTGTAAAATATCATCACAGAATGCCAAAATATCGCACGTTCGTCACTTAGCTTTGCTAAAACATACACATAAATAGTTTTTATGCAGAGAATTTCGATAGTTTACAAATTTTCGTTACATGTTTAAATGACGATGCACGAAGTATTTCTGAGTGCAAGGAACTAACACAACTCCCAAATTAAAAAAATCAGTTGTTATTCCTTCACGAACACTATGGAAATTTGCCTAAACTAATCACATATTTTGAAAATCGAAATCTCAAATTAAAAGATGGATTAACCACATTAGATGTGGGCTATTAATAATTTCAAAAGTATTCCAAGTGATTCGGATGTGGCATTCGGCAAAAGTTAAAAGCAGTTTTTAATAGAAATTCAGATTTAATAACATTGCAGCAATTGTAATGCTAAATACACTGAAATAAAAGAATATTTCCAGTACGCACCTATAACCAGTTGCGATGTGGAAAGGACGTTTTCTATCTACAAGGATGTACTTCATTCAAAGAGAACAAGTCTTACAGAAGAGAAAATTAACAAATAATAAGGTATTTTGTATTTTATAGATCACCAGCCACTTGTTATCCAATTATATAAATAAAATTAAAACCTCTTTAAAAATACAACATTTCAATAGTGCGCCCATGGGCTATGAGTCATCAACCGCTCGTGTCCGCCCCCTAGTAATAAATACCCAAACATGAAAATAAACCGTACTTGCTGCCTCGAAGATGACGTCATGACAATGAGTCAGCTGTCTGACTTATATCAGGGTGTTTTTGTCATTCAATATAGTCGTATTTTAAAAATCACCTGCCTATATAAAAAATGGAGTATACAACAA